>JARQOD010000004.1:399870218-399969132 GCA_033576555.1 Oophaga sylvatica
GAAACACAGGGCTGCTAGAAATCCAGCATAATGTATGTAGGAATCTGATGAACGTTATCCTTTAATGCAGTGTTCTGTAGATATCTACCCCAAAGACTGTTATTGTAATTACCATAGCAGAGATTATTTGTCTATATACTGGATTATTAATATACAGTGTGGGCCATTTATATGGATACACCTAAATAAATGGGAATGGTTGGTGATATCAACTTCCTGTTTGTGGCACATTAGTATATGGGAGGGGGAAAACTTTTCAAGATGGGTGGCGATCCTGGCAGCCATTTTGAAGTCGGCCATTTTGGATCCAAGTTATTTTTTTCCAATGGGAAGAGGGTCATGTGACACATCGAACTTATTGAGAATTTCACAAGAAAAATAATGGGGTGCTTGGTTTTAACGTAACTTTATTCTTTCATGAGTTAATTACAAGTTTATGACCACTTATAAAATGTTTTCAAAGTGCTGTCCATTGTGTTGGATTGTCAATGCAACCCTCTTCTCCTACTCTTCACATTGCTAGCAACAGCGCAGAAGAAATGCTAGCACAGGCTTCCAGTATCCATTGTTTAGATGCTGCACATCTGGTACCTGAAGGCAATTGTCTATGCTGACAATCCAACACAATGGGGAGTACTTTGAAAACATTTTATAAGTGGTCATAAACTTGTAAATAACTCATGAACGAATAAAGTTACGTTAACCCCTTAACGACCAAGCCATTTTGTAGGTTAAAGACCAGGCCAATTTTTACAATTCTGACCACTGTCACTTTATGTGCTTATAACTCTGGAACGCTGCAACGGATCTTGGCGATTCTGAGATTGTTTTCTCGTGACATATTGTACTTCATAATAGTGGTAAAATTTCTTCAATATAACTTGCGTTTATTTATGAAAAAAACGGAAATGGCAAAAATTTTGAAAATTTTGCAATTTTCAAACTTTTAATTTTTATGCCATTAAATCAGAGAGATATGTCACAAAAAATAGTTACTAAATAACATTTCCTACATGTCTACTTTACATCAGCACAATTTTGGAACCAAAATTTTTTTTTGTTAGGAAGTTATAAGTGTTAAAAGTTGACCAGCAATTTCTCATTTTTCCAACAAAATTTACAAAACCATTTTTTTTTAGGGACCACCTCACATTTGAAGTGAATTTGAGGGATCAATATGACAGAAAATACCCAAAAGTGACACCATTCTAAAAACTGCACCCCTCAAGGTGTTCAAAGCCACATTCAAGAAGTTTATTAACCCTTTAGGTACTTCACAAGAATTGAAGCAACGTGGAAGGAAAAAAATGAACATTTAACTTTTTTTCCCAAAATTTTTCTTTCGACACAATTTTTTAAATTTTGTCAAGGGTATCAGTAGAAAATGAACCACAATATTTGTTGTACAATTTCTCCTGAGTACACCGATACCCCATGTGTGAGGGAAAACCAATCTTTAGGCGCACAGCAGTGCTCAGAAGGGAAGGAGCATCATTTGAGATTTTGAATGTCAAATTGGCTGGAATCGAGAGCGGACACCATGTCGCGTTTGGAGAGTCCTTGATGTACCTAAACAGTGGAAACCCCCCATAAGTGACCCCATTTTGGAAACTAGACCCCCCAAGGAACTTATCTAGATCTATGTTGAGCACTTTTAACCCCCAAGGGCTTCACAGAAGGTTATAACGTAGAGCCGTAAAATGTAAAAATCATATTTTTTCCACAAAAATTATCTTTTCACCCCCAATTTTTATTTTTCAAAGGATAAAAGGATCCAAAAAGTTATTGTGCAATTTGTCCTGAGTACGCTGATACCCCATATGTGGGGGTAAACCACTATTTGGGCGCATGGCAGAGCTCGGAAGGGAAGCAGCTTCATTTGACTTTTTGGGCTGGAATTGAGATTGGACGTCATGTCGCATTTGGAGAGTCCCTGATGTGCCTAAACAGTGGAAACCCCCCACAAGTGACCCCATTTTGGAAACTAGACCCCCCAAGGAACTTATCTAAATGTGTTGTGAGAGCTTTGAACCCCCAAGGGCTTCACAGAAGGTTATAACGTAGAGCCGTAAAATTAAAAAATCATATTTTTTCCACAAAAATGATCTTTTCACCCCCAATTTTTATTTTTCAAAGGATGAAAGGACCCCAAAAGTTATTGTGCAATTTGTCCTGAGTACGCTGATACCCCATATGTGGGGGTAGACCACTATTTGGGCGCATGGCAGAGCTCGGAAGGGAAGCAGTGCCATTTTACTTTTTTGGCTGGAATTGAGATTGAACGCCATGTCGCATTTGGAGAGTCCCTGTGTGCCTAAACAGTGGAAACCACCCACAATTGACCCCATTTTGGAAACTAGACCCCCCAAGGAGCTTATCTAGATGTGTGGTGAGAGCTTTGAACCCCCAAGGGCTTCACAGAAGGTTATAACGTTTGAGCCGTAAAATTAAAAAATATCTTTTCCATAAAAATGATCTTTCCACCCCCAATTTTTATTTTCCAAAGGGTAACAGGACCCCAAAAGTTATTGTGCAATTTGTCCTGAGTATGCTGATACCCCATATGTGGGGGTAAACCACTATTTGGGCGCATGGCAGAGCTCGGAAGGGAAGCAGATCCATTTGACTTTTTTGGCTGGAATTGAGATTGGACACCATGTCGCATTTGGAGAGTTCCTGTGTGCCTAAACAGTGGAAACCCCCCACAAGTGACCCCATTTTGGAACTAGACCCCCCAAGGAACTTATCTAGATGTGTGGTGAGCACTTTGAACCCCCAAGTGCTTCATAGAAGTTTATAACGTAGAGCCGTGAAAATAAAAAAATCATATTTTTTTCCACAAAAATAATCTTTTTGCCCCCAAATTTTTATTTTTATAAGGGTAACAGGAGAAATAGGACCCCAAAAGCTATTTTGCAATTTGTCCTGAGTACGCTGATACCCCATATGTGGGGGGGACCCACTATTTTGACGCATGGCAGAGCTCGGAAGGGAAGGAGCACCGTTTTTAAATGCAGACTTTGATGGAATGGTCTGCGGGTGTCAAGTGACCCCATTTTGCAAACTAGACCCCCCAAGGACCTTTTTGCTTCCAAATTTTTATTTTTATAAGGGTAACAGGAGAAATAGGACCCCAAAAGTTGATGTGCATTTTGTCCTGAGTATGCTGATATCCCATATGTGGGTGGAACCACTGTGATTGCCTTACTGCGATCTTTGGGAGGCAGAATGAACAAATCCACAAAAGGTGAAGAATTGGTTTTCTTTTTTACGCCGTTCCTCGTGCGGTATTAGTGATTAGGCGACTTTATTCCTCGGATCGGTGCGATTACAGCGATACCAGATTTACACCCTTTTTTCATGTTTAGCTTCTGTCACACTCTAAAAGACGCTTTTTTTTGGAAGAATTTTTTTAAGAAATTTTTGCATCGCCGTATTTTGAGAGCTATAATTTTTCCATATTTCGTCCGACAGAGTTATTTGTGGGCTTATTTTTTGTGTGACGAGCTGACGTTTTTATTGGTACAATATTCGGGCACATAACGTTTTTTGATCGCTTCCTATTCCGATTTTTGTGGAAGCAGAATGAACAAAAACCAGCAATTCAGGAATTGTTTTTTTTTTTTTTTTCCTCCGTTCCGTGTGTGGTAAAATTGATAAAGCAGCTTTATTCTTCGGGTCACTACGATTACAGCGATTCCTCATTTATATATTTTTTACGTTTTTGCGTTTTTTTACACGATAAAAAGTTTTATAGAAAAAATAATTATTTTTGCATCAGTTTATTCCGCGAGCTCTAACTTTTTAATTTTTTCGCTGATGATGCTGTATAGCGGCTTGTTTTTTGCGGGACAAGATGACGTTTTCAGCGGTACCATGATTATTTATATAAGACTTTTTGATCGCGTGTTATTGCACTTTTTCCAAGCGGTATGATGATACCGCTTGGAAAAAGTATAATTTACTACTCTTTTGTGGTTTTTTTTACGGCTTTCACTGAAGGGGTTAACTAGGGTTACGCTTTTATAGATGGGATTTTTATGGACGCGGCGATACCAAACGTGTATTTTTTTTGTTTTTTTATTACATAAAAATGTGTATTTTTTAGGGGAATTTTTTAAAATTATTTTTTAATATTTTTTTCACAATTTTTTTAAAAAAATGCTTTTTTTAAACTTGTCCCTTTATGGGACTTTCACTTTTTTACTTGTTATTGCAGGTACAATGCATTGCAATGCTCCAGCATTGCAATGCATTGTACCTATAGTGAAAGCTGCTGTGACCATGATCACAGCAGCTTTCCGTAGCTAGATGACCCAGAGGTTGTCATGACAACCCCCGGGTCATCAAGGCAGAGATCGGGCCCTGCAAACACATTGCAGGGCGCCGATCTGAGGCAAAGGGAGCTCCCGACCCTCTGCCTCCCCCCTTGAGAGCTGCGATCGCGCTCGATCGCAGCAGTCAGGGGGTTAACAGCCAGGGGCGGCGGGGGCGCCGCTCCCAGCTGTCAGTGCAGGAAGCTCGGCCACAGCAGCGCTGAGCTCCTGCACTGATCGGGCAGAAGAGGCTGAAATTTCAGCCTCTTCTGCCTGATCGCTGCTGTGTTTGGTCAGTCAGATTAACTGACCAATCACAGCGCTGTAGGTGCGGGGACCGACGGCAAAGGTCCCCGCACCGCTTTCCGTGCCTGTCAGCTGTCTGTGACAGCTGTCGGCACTGAACTACCACTGCATGTTTACACGCAGTGGTAGTTCAAAGGCATGACGTGCACAGTCCGTCAAGGTGCCCAAACTGACACCTTGCCATGACGGACTGTGCACGTCATTGGACATTAAGGGGTTAAAACCAAGCACACCATTGTTTTACTTGTGAAATTCTCAATAAGCTTGATGTGTCACATGACCCTCTTTCCATTGGAAAAAATAAAGTTGGATCCAAAATGGCCGACTTCAAAATGGCCGCCACCCATCTTGAAAAGTTTTCTCCTTCCCATATACTAATGTGCCACAAACAAGAAATTAATATCAACAACCATTCCCATATTATTTAGGTGTATCCTTTAAATGGCCCACACTGTTTGTTGGAGATTCTAGCAGTAATCAAATTTTGGCTTGTCCATTGACTAGTGAATTCTCACATCGCATGCACGGTGCGCAGTGAGGATTCTGCTGTGCTGGCGCCGTGAGGGCGGGCGCATTACCACAAGTATAATGATATGCATACACATGGTCACGTGCCAACTAGACGTGCATAGCCTCACTCAATACAAGTTTGAGTGAGGCTGTACACGTCTAGTCGAAACATGGCTGCAAGTAAGCAAATCGCATACTTTATATCACTTGACTGTCTGCTCCCAGCACATCCTCACCGAGTGCAGTACAAGCAGCGTGAGGATTCATGAGTCTGCAGTCTTCAATACCAAGGCCGGATAACCCCTTTGACAGCGATTTGTGTTTATGATGCTGTGTCAGACATGTGTGAGTGAACCATACAGAAAGTCCCTTAATTATGAAATGGACTTGGTGAGGTGGGGGGTTCCTCCTCACCTTTTTATGTCAGAAATGGATTTCTTTTCTCAAACCCCTCAATTTCACCTGGGGCTGCTGAGCAAGGTTTGTGGAAGAGCAGAAAGTATCTAAAATAGACATCTTCTAGCTCTGATCTAAAGTCTACAAGAAGCAAATCATTAAGCAGAAGTAGCAGTGCTGTCAGAAACACAGGCACTGGCTGCTCCCCATCACTTACCTATAACATCCACAACATGAACGTTTAGTGCTTGCTGAACAAGACGCAATATTTCAGAAAGGGGCTGCTGTGGACTGGAGACCTGGATTCTCCCCTTAACATCATTGGATAATGCCAGCCACATTTTACCAAACTCTTCTGTTGAAATCATAAGAGGTCTGGAGAAAAGAAGAGGCAAACCTAATCACACCCAAATGCACAATGCATATAACAGTGCTTTACAGACAGATAGAAGAAGTTTCCTTTTCTTTCCAAAAATTCTTATTTAGGCAACAGTCAATGCTGATTCAAGGGGTCATCTACCTCTTTCTTCAATGTTACTCATGTCCCCACCCAGTTTAGTAAAAAAAAAAAAAAAAAAAAAAAAAGAAAACAGAATTAAGTATCCTTCTGATTCCTGATGGCCATGACCACGCTGGTCTCCTTTCCTTCTCTTCCGCTGTGGTCACCATGTGACCAATGCAGCCAATCAGTAGCTGTGGTGAATGGCTGCAGCTGCTAAAAGCAAATTATGGAAGTAGACAAGGAGAAACGACCAGTGGGGCAGAGTAGTGGGGAATGGAACAGTAACTACACTGCTCAAAAAAATAAAGGGAACACTCAAATAACACATCCTAGATCTAAATGAATGAATATTTTCATTGAATACTTTGTTGTGTACAAAGTTGAATGTGCTGTCAACATAATCACACAAAAATCATCAATGGAAATCAAATTTTTGAACCAATGGAGGCCCGGATTTGGAGAGACCCCCAAAATGAAAGTGGAAACAAGTCAAAATGAAAATCAAAACAAGACAAAATTAAAGTGGAAACAAGTCAAAATGATGCTCAGTATTGTGTGGCCTCCACGTGCCTGTATGACCTCTCTACAACGCCTGGGCATGCTCCTGATGAGGTTGCGGATGTTCTCCTGAGGGATCTCCTCCCAGACCAGGACTAAAGCATCTGTCAACTCCTGGACAGTCTGTGGTGCAACGTGACATTGGTGGATGGAGCGAGACATGCTGTCCCAGATGTGCTCAATCGGATTCAGGTCTGGGGAACGGGCAGGCCAGTCCATAGCTTCAATGCCTTCATCTTGCAGGAACTGCTGACACACTCCAGCCACTTGAGGTCTGGCATTGTCCTGCATTAGGAGGAACCCAGGGCCAACCGCACCAGCATATGGTCTCACAAGGGATCTGGGGATCTCATCTCGGTACCTAATGGCAGTCAGGCTACCTCTGGCGAGCACATGGAGGGCTGTGTGGCCCTCCAAAGAAATGCCACCCCGCACAATTACTGACCCACTGCCAAACCGGTCATGCTGAAGGATGTTGTAGGCAGCAGGTTCACACTGAGCACATGTGACAGACGTGACAGAGTCTGGAGATGCCGTGGAGAGTGATCTGCTGCCTGCAACATCCTTCATCATGACTGGTTTGGCAGTGGGTCAATAATGGTGTGGGGTGGCATTTCTTTGGAGGGCCACACAGCCCTCCATGTGCTCGCCAGAGGTAGCCTGACTGCCATTAGGTACCGAGATTAGATCCTCAGACCCCTTGTGAGACCATATGCTGGTGCGGTTGGCCCTGAATTCCTCCTAATGCAGGACAATGCCAGACCTGGAGTGTGTCAGCAGTTCCTGCAAGATGAAGGCATTGAAGCTATGGACTAGCCTGCCCGTTCCCCAGACCTGAATCCGACTGAGCACATCTGGGACAGCATGTCTCGCTCCATCCACCAATGTCAAGTTGCACCACAGACTGTCCAGGAGTTGACGTATGCTTTATTCCAGGTCTGGGAGGAGATCCCTCAGGAGAACATCTGCAACCTCATCAGGAGCATGCCCAGGCATTGTAGGGAGGTCATACAGGCACGTGGAGGCCACACAATACTGAGCATCATTTTGACTTGTTTCCACTTTAATTTTGTCTTGTTTTGATTTTCATTTTGACTTGTTTCCACTTTCATTTTGGGGGTCTCTCCAAATCCGGGCCTCCATTGGTTCAAAAATTTGATTTCCATTGATGATTTTTGTGTGATTATGTTGACAGCACATTCAACTTTGTACACAACAAAATATTCAAGGAGAATATTGTCACGCTGTATAGCAGATATATATATGTGATGTCAGTAATCTATATCAAAAGGGCAATATACTATATAACATGCGCATAGATATATGATAACATAGATTTACCTGACAGAATGTCCAGAGGGTCAAAACGGAATCTGTTATACGCTGTCTCCGGCTAGAGGGTGACCGGGGTCTAAGCTGACCCTAAACTGGGGTCCTAACTAATCCCTCAACCTGGAGGTACTGTTAAAGGTACAGAGGTCCAGGCCACCAGCGTAAACCCTGTCTCCTATCAATCCCTGCCAACTGTATTCTAGTCCTAAGAAGGACCCTGAATACCACCAAAGGGAATGAACAGGTAACGGATAATGAACAGAAAGACAAACAACAAAGACAAGAAATAAAGTAAATAAAGTCTTACATACAACACTCACACACAGTAGGAACACCTAAGGTCTCAGAGAAAAACTATAAGCTGTAAGAGTAAAAAACAACTAAGGAGCTCTTAGCTTAAATATTCTCAGAACCGATCCAGTCTGCTAAACTACATGAATGCTTTCACCGGCATCTAACACCCAGACTGGCAGAAATATAAAGGAAACTAATTAGAACATAATCAAAAGCAGCCGGGCGAGGCTGCACCTAGCCTTAGCAAAGAGCTAGGAAAAATTAACTCTCTCATTACCAAAAAACAAAGAAACAGCAGCTCAGCTGTGAGAAGTCAGAATGTGCAATCGCGACGATCTTCATGGCGATGCACCCATGACAGTACCCCCCCTTCTACGAGGGGCCTCCGGACCCTCATGACCAGGTCTGTCCGGGTGAGTTGTGTGAAAGGTCCGAACCAATCGATCTGCGTTAACATCAGACGCAGGGACCCACGTCCCCTCCTCAGGACAATACCCCCTCCACTGAACTAAGTACTGAAGGGATCGGCGACTGAGACGTGAGTCAATGATTTTCGACCCATGAATTTCCACGTTATCATTGACCACCACTGAAGGAGGTAGAGGTGACGGTATGACTGGTGCCACATACTTTTTAAGTAATGACTTGTGAAACACATTATGATTTTTAAACGTAGGAGGGAGGTCCAGACGAAATGCCACAGGATTAATTATGGAACTGATCCTGTACGGCCCGATGAATCTGGGACCCAACCTCCAGGAGGAAACTTTACGTTTTATATTCCTGGTAGACAACCAAACCAGATCGTTCACCTTCAGATCTAGACCAGAAACTCTCCTCCTATCAGCCATCCGTTTGTAACGGTTCCCCGTAACCTTCAGTCTTAAGCGATCTGGAACTATCAGTCTCCCTGGAAGTCCCACAGGGCGTCCCCCTGAGCCCCCAATACCTCCCCCTCAAGCTCAGAGCATACAGCTGACACTACAACTCCCTCCTGAGGAATAGGAACCGGATCATCCGTCTTCCCGGCCCTTGGGAAAGTACGAGATAAGGCATCAGGAAGCAACTTTATTGAGCAGTCATATGCGCGATGAGGAGGTAACTCTTTACACCCCTCCTCTGAGAACATCTCCCCAAAGTCCTCCAGAAAAGGAGACAAAGTCCTAGGCACAACCGCACCGATGACCGTGCTCATGCAGTTATTCTTGCAAAATTCACCCCACTGGCTTATCTTTCTGGATTGCCAATCAATCACTGGGTTATGTTTAGCCAACCAAGGAAGTCCCAACACAATAGGAGTAGGTAGACCCTCCAACACATAACAAGACAATTGCTCTTTATGTATTGCCCCTACTCGAAGATCTATGTTATGAACAGCTTGTACCAAGCTACCTTGACCAAGAGGTCTAGAATCAATAGAGAGTATAGGGACTGGTTTGGCCAATACACTCAGTTGCATACCATGCACCTGGGCAAACCGAGTGTCCACCAAATTAGCCCCGGACCCACTACCAAGAAAAACAGAAATCCTCTCAGTTCTAGTACCAATCACCACCTCCGCAGGTACGAGAAACTGAGCGGGATTTGGGGACGAAATACACACTCCCAGGTTAACTCCTTGGCTCAAAGAGGTCCGGGATGGACACCCCCCAACAAAATGTCCCTCTCTCCCGCAAAAGAAACACCTTCTAGTCTTGCGGCGCACCGCCGATTCCCTCCTACAAAATGATGTCCCTCCCAACTGCATGGGTTCCTCAGAACAGACCAGGGAACCTCAGTATAAGGGACTTTAGTAGTAGGTGGAGTCATCATGGGGGCGGAGTTACCTCGCGTCTTCCCCGAAGTCGTCTATCAATGCGAATAGCGAGGGCCATAGCAGCCTCCAGTGATGGAGGAGAATCATACTGAGCCAACACATCTTTTAATTTGTCAGACAACCCTTGACAAAACTGGCTCCTAAGAGCTGGGTCATTCCACTGAGTATCTGTTGCCCATCTACGGAACTCAGAAGAATATTCCTCCGCTGGACGATTTCCTTGCCGTATTTTACGTAACCTTGTTTCAGCAAGGGAGACTCGATCCGGATCATCATATACCAGACCCAGGGCAGTAAAAAATCGATCCACTGACTGGAGATCTGGGGAGCCTGGAGGAATAGAGAACGCCCAAGATTGAGGGTCCCCTTGTAAGAGCGAGATAACAATTCCCACCCTCTGCTCTTCACTCCCAGATGACCGAGGCCGCAGCCGAAAGTACAATTTACATGCCTCCCGGAAAGTAAAAAATTTGTCCCGCCCACCAGTGAACCTGTCCGGGAGAGCAACCTTAGGTTCAGATCTGGTTTGCTCCGGGAGGGACAAAACCTTGGACTTAATGTCTGCAAATTCCATGGACAACCCCTGCAACTGCCGGGCCAGCGGGCTACTGGATCCATGACAGCTGGGGAGAATCTTTAGTTTGGCCGGTGAAAATGTCACGCTGTATAGCAGATATATATATGTGATGTCAGTAATCTATATCAAAAGGGCAATATACTATATAACATGCGCATAGATATATGATAACATAGATTTACCTGACAGAATGTCCAGAGGGTCAAAACGGAATCTGTTATACGCTGTCTCCGGCTAGAGGGTGACCGGGGTCTAAGCTGACCCTAAACTGGGGTCCTAACTAATCCCTCAACCTGGAGGTACTGTTAAAGGTACAGAGGTCCAGGCCACCAGCGTAAACCCTGTCTCCTATCAATCCCTGCCAACTGTATTCTAGTCCTAAGAAGGACCCTGAATACCACCAAAGGGAATGAACAGGTAACGGATAATGAACAGAAAGACAAACAACAAAGACAAGAAATAAAGTAAATAAAGTCTTACATACAACACTCACACACAGTAGGAACACCTAAGGTCTCAGAGAAAAACTATAAGCTGTAAGAGTAAAAAACAACTAAGGAGCTCTTAGCTTAAATATTCTCAGAACCGATCCAGTCTGCTAAACTACATGAATGCTTTCACCGGCATCTAACACCCAGACTGGCAGAAATATAAAGGAAACTAATTAGAACATAATCAAAAGCAGCCGGGCGAGGCTGCACCTAGCCTTAGCAAAGAGCTAGGAAAAATTAACTCTCTCATTACCAAAAAACAAAGAAACAGCAGCTCAGCTGTGAGAAGTCAGAATGTGCAATCGCGACGATCTTCATGGCGATGCACCCATGACAAATATTTAATTAATTTAGATCTAGGATGTGTTATTTGAGTGTTCCCTTTATTTTTTTGAGCAGTGTATATACCATTTCTTATTTTTAGGAGTACAGTGCTCTATATGCTTCGTGCACACATGGCAATGCCAGTTTTCTCTTCCCATTTCTCCAAAAGATGACTGGAAACCTCATCTGTGCAGGCAAAAAGTCTATTTGTTGGCAGTAATCAAGATCATGCAGTAAGAGAGGATGTGCCATAGATACATATGTGAGGACCACAAAGTTTGCAATCACCGTACACCACCAGATGAACCCCTCTGGCACTGCTTAGCCGCTTCTGACATTTGATAAGACTAAGCCGACTGCTATTCATTACACTCTATAGGGCCCTATCAGTAATCGGGGGGGGGTGGGGTGAGCAGACTTCACCAGTGTGGTCCTTCTTACATGCATCCATCAGAAGATCTTATTGAATGGACTTACCAAGGACAACAAGGTATTTTTTTTACTTAACACTTTACTCCGACACCCTAACATTACCCCAACATTAGTGATCTATTTAAACAAAAATGTTAGAGAAAACAGCAAAAAGTTGATGTATTTGTGTTACCTGATAAAATCAGAAAGTACAAAGTCTAATGAAAATTCAAGCTGAGAAGGCACCTCTGACTCTGCTAGGTACGTGACACAGCCACGGATTAACTCTTTCTTGCATGGGTGTGTAGGGTGTACACTGCCCCAGCATTGATGCACTCCATTTGCCTCCAGATGAGCAAGCTGGCAACAAAGACTCTGGGAAACCTAAAATACAAAGGAATGATGCCAATGCAACCAAAGCAAGAGGGAATTCCAACATGTTGGGATCTCTTTTGTTATGGTACTGTAGATCACCAGCTGTGGATTCCCAATTACCTTTACGTTATGTGTTTTGCACTGATCTGCCTCACTGACAGCAGCAATGGTCGGTAATTGAGGAGACTTACTGTAAGAATCTCGGAGCCTTCCACTTGTAGATTAACATTCCTAATTGCAAAACTTGTGGGATTCACAATTAACAAGGCAAGGACCAAGCAGTCATCTTTCCACACTTTACTAGAGCACACAGTCAGAGTCCCACAATGTGCCAGCTCAGTGACTGCAGAGTGTGAATGCTGGGCAAGCTCAGGAGGCAAGGATGGCACACAGACAACTGTGCTGGCACCCTGGCTGGATGGATAAGTCTCCAGGTTAGAGTTTGCAAACAAAGAAGAAACTTTCCCTTGTACTGACTTTTCTTCATCTCCTTGTGACGGTAACAACCTAGAAGCGGCTGATGAGACATCACTTAGCAGTGCCTGCGCTAGGTGATTCTGCTCCCCCAGGGGGTACAATAGCTGAGCACTCACTTTCTTGCCAAATTTAGATTTTCTTTTAAACTTTGGTGCGGTCTTGTCTGGTTTACCCATCTGTGAATACAAAAAGGTCACAATAATTATACACATCAACCAATTAGTCATTAACCCATTGAAATAACCTATTTGTGTCTCACAAAGCCAGTGTTCCTTCTAATGGCTGCAAACTGGTCCTCCCCCCCCCCCCAGAAAGAAAATAAAAACAGGCGCACAGCAGAGGAAAAGAGAGAAGATGGAAAATATTTCTCTTGGGAATGATCTATTCTTTTTTTACTGAATAAAAAATTAGAACTGAGCTGTGAACACTGGCGTTTAGACCCTTATTCGTTCAGTGTTATAATAATTCTATGAATTAACAATTTTTCTCATCTGAGGGAAAACAATTAGTTAAAAGTTTTACAATTTTCAAACTTAATTTTCATTCCCTCAAATCTGAGAGTTATATCACACAAAACACTTAATAAATACCATTTCCCACATGTCTGCTTCACATCAGCACAATTTTTGGCACTTTTTTTTTGTTAGGAAGTTAAAGTTGACCAGTGATTTCTCATTTTTCCAACGGAATTTACAAATCCATCACATTTGAAGTGACTGAGGGGCCTATCTGAAAGAAAATACCCAAAATTGACACCATTCTAAAAACTGCACCCTTGAAGGTGCTCAAAACCACATTAAAAGAAGTTTACTACCCCTTCAGGTGCTTCACAGGAATTTTTAGAATATGGAAGGAAAAAATGAACATTTAACTTTTCATCACAAAAAAATTACTTTAGACCCAATTTTTTTACTTTTGCAAGGGTAACAGGACAAAAATGGACCCCGAAATTTGTGCAATTTCTCCTGAGCATGCTGATAACCCCATATGTAGGGGAAAACCATTGGGGACAAAGCAGGGCTCGGAAGGGAAGGAGAGCCATTTGACTTTCAAAAATTTGCTGGAATAATTGGGCAACACAATGTTGTGTTTGGAGAGCACCTGATGTGCCTAAAAAGTGGAAACCTCCCACAAGTGACACCATTTTGGAAACTAGACCCCTCAGGGAACTTGTCTAGATGTGTGGTGAGCACCTTTAACCCCCAGGTGCTTCACAGAAGTTTATAACATAATTTTTCCCACAAAAATGTTATTTTAGCCCCAATTTTTTTTATTTGGACAAAGATAGCAATAGAAAATGGACCCAAAATGTACTGTGCAATTTCCCCTGAGTACGCAGATACCCATATGTGGTTGAAATCTACTTTGAGGCACAGTGCACAGCTTAGAAGGGAAGAAGTGCCATACTGAATTTCTAATTTTGCTGGGCTAGTTTGAGGTAACATGTCCCATTGGCAAAGCACCTGAGGTGCCAGAACAGCAGGACAACCCATAAGTGACCTCATTTTCCAAACGACACCTCTCAATGATTTCATCTACAGGTGCAATGATCATATTGACACCACAAATGGGTCACAGAATTGTATGCCATTGGGCAGTGAAGAGAAAAATAATTAAATTTTTACGACCAAAATTTTGTAGTAGCCTCAGATTTTACATTTTTAAACTGGAAAATGGGTAAAACACGGATTTTGGTAAGAACTTACCTGTAAAATCCTTTTCAGCGAAGAAGGAAGGGAGACACAGTCATTACTAGTGGGTAGGCGGAGCCCACATAGGATAAACACACCTCAGATTAAAAAAGTGTTGACCGGCCCCTCCAGTTATATAGGGCTCCTCCTACTCCAGCTCTCCAGTCGTACCCAAGCTTAAGGAAGAGCAAATATCACCAGCGTAGCAACATAACCCCTTCTGAAGGACTTCAGAGAAAAAGCAAGAAGACAGGTTATGCATATAGCCGAAACAACCACACAGTCCAGGTACTACTCACTGAACCTGACCACTGCGATGAGCTGGCAATGCTGGAACAGAGCCTTAACGCGCCGACCTCAGCCCAGATAATCGCTATCAGAGAAGGGTCACGCCGCATCTGAAAACACAACAACACACTTCTGCCATGGGAGGGATGTGTGTCTCCCTTCCTTCTTCGCTGAAAAGGATTTTACAGGTAAGTTCTTACCAAAATCCGTGTTTCAGCTGCAGATGAAGGAAGGGAGACACAGTCATTACTAGTGGGACGTCCCAAAGCAGTCCAAAAATAAGGGTGGGCAGAAAAGCAAAAAAGGCAGATACCCACAACCTAGATAAATGCGCAAATAGCGCTAACTACAAGTTCACAAGAACTTTTAAACTACAGCCGCCTGCAGGACCCTACGTCCTAAGGCCGCATCAGCGGAAGCACTGACGTCCACCTTATAAAATTTCGTAAATGTGTGGACGGAACGCCAGGTCGCCGCTCGGCAGAGCTGAGCTGCCGAGGCTCCTTGATGAAAAGCCCATGATGAACCCACAGCCCTTGTGGAGTGAGCTCGAATCTTAATCGGGCAAGGTTCGCCCTTAAGTCGGTAAGCCTCTAAAATGGCCGACCGAATCCAATGAGCTATAGAATCCTTGGAAGCTCGTTGCCGACGTCTACGACCTGCTGGAATCACAAACAGAGAATCAGACTTCCGAAAACTTTGAGTAATAGACAAATAGAACTTTAAAGCCCGCACCAAATCCAATGTGTGCAAGGCTCGTTCTTTCGCATTCCTTGGCTCCGGACAGAGCGAGGGCAACACAATATCCTGGTTAACATGAAACTGTGACACTACTTTAGGTAGAAAGTCGCCCCGTGTGCGAAGCACTACGCGATCTGGGAGAAACTCCAGAAAAGGAGGCGAGCAAGAGAGAGCCGCCAACTCAGAAACCCTTCTCAAAGAAGTGACCGCCACTAAGAAGGCAACCTTCCAAGAAAGCAAAGAAAGGCTAACAGAATCCATAGGCTCAAAAGGCCCATGTTGAAGAGCCTCCAAGACAAGATTAAGCCGCCAGGGAGACACAGGCACCTTCCGCGGCGGAAACTGACGGGTTACTCCACGAAAAAAGGAACGTACGTCCCTACGCGAAGCGATAGCCTTCCGAAATAGCAAGGACAGAGCAGAAACTTGCCCCTTCAGAGTGCTAACTGCCAAACCCCTGTCCAGCCCGTACTGCAAAAAGGCCAACAAATTGGGAATGGAAAAACTCCTCGGGTTCCTAGAAGAACCCGAACACCACGAAAAGAAGGCTTCCCAAGTCTTATGATAAATTCTAGTGGTAGCCGGACCTCTGGCAGCTCGCAGAGTGGCAATGACTTCGGCTGAAAAACCTTGACGGGTCAAGATTTCGGTCTCAAGAGCCACGCCGTCAAACGCAGAGACTTCAGGTCCGGGTGACGAACGGGCCCTTGGGTTAACAGGTCCGGGCGAAGAGGGAGTGGAAGTGGAGGCGCTGCCAGAAGTGACACCAGTGTCGAGAACCACGTCCTCCTTGGCTAATCTGGGGCTATCAACATAGCCGGGACTCTCTCCAGTCTGATCCGACGCAAAACCAGAGGAAGTAAGGATATCGGCGGGAACACAAATTAGCTCGAAATGGTCCCAAGGAGCCACCAGAGCATCCACCGCCACAGCCTTCGAGTCCTTGTACCTGGACATGAATGTCGGTAACTTGGCATTGAACCTGGATGCCATCACATCCACTTGGGGAGTTCCCCAACGGGAGCACAGCAGCACAAAAATTTCCGGATGAAGACTCCATTCTCCGGGATCCATCTTTTCGCGACTCAGGAAGTCCGCTGTGATATTCTGAACTCCTGGAATGTGAATCGCAGAGATGGCTGGCACCCTGGCCTCGGCCCATACCAGGATTCGAGACACTTCAATCATGAGCCTGAAGCTCCTCGTTCCACCTTGATGGTTGATATACGCGACCGCCGTCGCGTTGTCTGTCTGCACTCGGACTGGTAGACCGCTTAAAGGGACCGTCCAGTGTTGGAGGCAAAGAAAAATTGCCCTCAATTCCAGGATGTTGATCGGCAGGACAGACTCTTCCAACGACCATACTCCCTGAATCCAGAGACTGTTCCAGACGCCCCCCCAGCCCGTCAGGCTGGCATCGGTGGTTATGATCGACCACCTCGGAGGAAGGAAGGACTTCCCCAGGGATAACGCTTCCGGACGTAACCACCATTCTAGCGACTCTCTCACCCTGTGGGAGATGATGACACTGCAATCCAGTGAAAACCGTGATCGATCCCAACGGTTCAAGATGAGCATTTGGAGAGCCCTGGAATGAAATTGGGCAAACAGAATTGCTTACATTGACGCCACCATCAAACCCAGAAGGCGCATACACCTTCGAAGGACATTGCTGTTGCAGACTTCATACCCTGCACATGGTGAAGAAGACTCGCTTGCTTGTCTGAGGGCAGAGACACCACTGCTCGTACCGTGTCGAATTGCATTCCCAAAAACAGGATTGACTGCGACGGTTCCAGGGACGACTTCTCCCAATTGATCAGCCACCCGAAGTCCTCCAGGAGCTGAAGGTATAAATCGCGAGCCGTCACCGCCTCCTCCTTTGAGGACGCCACAATCAAAAGGTCGTCCAGGTAGGGAAGAATCGTAACCCCCTGTCTTCGCAGAATCGCCATGAGAGGAGCCAGAATTTTTGTAAAAACTCTGGGTGCTGAGGCCAGACCGAATGGCAGGGCCACAAACTGGTAATGGTCCTGACCTATGGCAAAACGCAGGAAGCGTTGGTGGGCCCTTCCGATGGGGACATGCAAATAAGCGTCGCGAATGTCGATTGACACCAAAAAATCGTTCTGCGACAAGGCTGCCACAACTGAGCGAAGTGACTCCATGCGGAATTTTCAGGTGCGGACATGATGATTCAATCTTTTGAGATCCAGAATGGGACGAAATTTGTCCTCCTTTTTGGGGACTACAAAGAGGTTGGAATAAAAACCTCTTCCTTGGTCCTCCGGTGGAACTGGTACCACCACACCTTTCTGTAGAAGGGAATCGACTTCCCGCAGTAGAGTGGCAATTAGCCCGGGCTCTGACGGAATGCGGGATTGGCAAAAACTGTCTGGGGGTCGAGAAAGAAACTCTATGAAGTAGCCTGCCGACACAACCCGCGTCACCCAGGTGTCCGACACGCGGGAAGCCCAAGTCGGCTTGAATTGGAGCAGGCGACCTCCCACTCGAGAGCCCTCGAGTGAGACCCTGGCGTCAGTCCGCCTTAGCGGGCTTTTTGTCAGCTTCCCGCTTGTCTTGGCGTAAGCTCTGTTTCCAGGGAGTGCGAGATTTCTGAGCGCTCTTTTTTTCCCGAAAAAGAGGGACGACCCGATCCCCAAGAGGGCTGACCAAACCGTCCCCTGGACCGAAAGGACCGCCGACTACCACCGGCACTATGCCTGCCAGACGCAGAGGCCACAGCTCTTCGTTGCGGTAAAGCCGTTTCTTTTGCCTTTGCTTTGGCAATCAGCTCAGTGAGGTCAGATCCAAATAGCTGACCACCTTTGTAAGCTAAAGAAAGCAAACCTTGCTTGGAAACCGTGTCTCCGGTCCACTGTCTAAGCCACAGAGCTCTCCTGACTGTGATCGCCGAGGATTGTGCCCTGGACAGCATGGAGGCAGTATCCAAACCTGCATCACTGCCATATCGAGCTGCATCCTCCAATGACTTGAAAAGCCCCTCTACCTCGGATAGTGGGGATCCATCTTGCCACGCCGTCCGTAGACGGTCTAACCAGCTCAAGGAGGCTTTACAAGCACACATGGATCCTAGCACAGCTCTGAATCCATGACCCGCGGCCTCGTAGATGGATTTTGCCGCCATCTCCGTTTTTCTGTCCAGCGGATCCTGCAGACTCGCCTTCCCTTTAACAGGAAGTAATGAGGATTTGCTAAGCTGGGATAAAGGGACATCCACTTCAGGAGAAGGAATCCAATTAGCACTCAACTCCGTAGTACACGGATACAGTGTCTCAAAAAACCGTGACCCCTGAAAACGTTTATCTGGACACAGGCATTCCTTCTCCACTGCCTCATTAAGCTCATCCAGAGATGGTAAGGCTGATCGCGACCTATGCGACTCCTGAAACATCCGGGCCGACTTACCAGGACGTCTAGTTACCTCCTCCGGTAACTGTAACGCCTCCGTCATGGCTTCAATAAAAGCCTCTGTACGGCTCAAAAGAGAGGCAGATTGTCCCTGCCGATCCTCCTTATCCGAATCGGATATCTCACCATCCGAGCTTGGAGGGGAGCCCTCCATATCAGAAATCTCTGAGTCGCTACGCGAGAAAGATGGCACCGGCCTGTGTCGCTTCCTACCATGAGAGGATCTAGCTGACACCCAATAACCTAGAAGGTCAGACAGGCCATCAATAGAACGAGCGAGGGCATCCATTTTGGCGTCACTGTAACCTCCGACCGCTGCGCTTGACGCCGTCGAGGTCTGCGTGTCAGATACGCGAGACTGATCCTGTAGCGGATCTGGGAGACGGTCCGCTCCTGGACCCTGATCCGACATGCCCTCACACAGTATATGGCAGGTAAAAATCTGTCAGCAACCAGAACAGTGTGGTTTTCAAAGGCAAAATGAACGCTGAAGGGTTAAAGCTCTTAAATACAGAGCTACCCCAGCTTTTTTCTCCCAATAAAGGGTTAACCGCCAAAGAAGGGGTTAATGTCGCAGACTCTCCACAACCCTTGTTTAATGAAAAGGGTGTGCGAGCCGCAGGTGCCTCTTATGAGGTAACAGATGCAGGACAGTGTTCAAAGGTATGCCACATTAAACAAGAACGTCAACGAGATCGCTAACATATTGCGCTGATTTGTATATCGCAATACCAAAGTCGCTAAAGAGATCGCTAACCACTTATGCGTCGTAAATGAGATCGCCCACCGTGGAAGCTACTAGCAACATAAAAAAAAACGATCACAAAAGAAAAACGACCGCAAAACTATGCGTCGCCATTGTGATCGCAGCGGGAGCGTTCTGTGTGACAATACCTTGTCCTGCGCTGAGGGGGTCAAGCTTCTGCCCTGACAGGTAGAGGCGACTCACCCAGCTGGCCGTGGTGTAGTGTCTCCTTTCGGTCGGTCGGGGAGAGCGGAGAGTGAGGAGCCCGAGGAGGCCGTCAGTAATGGCCGCCGCGCTAGAGGAGATCTAAACCGGAAGAAAAAAGGCAGGATAAGGCGCGCGCTCAGAGCGCTTCCTGCCTATGAAAAAATGGGAGCGCGCGAAGCCACGCCCCCCGCCGGTTTCAAAAAAGTGCGCGATTCACTCCGCTCTCCGCTCCCATGTCCTGCAGGCATCCACCTGCGGACAAAAGTACACAATCACCACACTGAATACATGTAGCAGCGGCTGCCGCAGCGGCCGCTGAAGCACTCTAACACATTAAAATGTGGAGTACTCACCCAGCTGAGCGCCACAGGGACCCCTCAGAGATTTGTGGTGCTGTGCCCGTAGCTTCCCCCCAGGGCGGGGAACGCAGTGACCCCAGAAGCGCGGTTTGCGTCCCCGCCAGGGAAGCAATCCTCATCCCCCAGGGCCGGCAGGGTTCTGCAGGGACCACCTTACAGGGTAATACAGATCCGCCAAGGGAGAGGTGGGAGTCCAGCAGCGCTGAGACCCCTGAGACCTCTAGACCATTGGCGGTCCAAGTCTCTGTCCGACTAAAATAAAAAAATCTTCTGAGGAGCTGCTTCCAGCAGCGACTATCCTCTGTGAACCTCAAATTTTAGACTGGAGAGCTGGAGTAGGAGGAGCCCTATATAGCTGGAGGGGCCGGTCAACACTTTTTTAATCTGAGGTGTGTTTATCCTATGTGGCTCCGCCTACCCACTAGTAATGACTGTGTCTCCCTTCCTTCATCTGCAGCTGAAAATAGCACCAAAATTCGTCCCACAATTTCTGCTGAATGTAGAAATACCTCACATGACTATGGTGGGACGGAGCACTATTAGCAATATTGAGGACATGAGGCATCCTGGGAGTGCAGAATTTTCTATAATAGTTTGCGGACTCGATATACACTGCTAGAAGAGCGGAAGTGACCCCCATTTTGGAAATTATACCCCTTTGGGAATATATGTACAGGTGTAGTGACGATTTTGACTCAATGGGTGTTTCCAAGAAACAAGCAGCAGTGGATGTTGCCGAGTGAAAATTGCAAACTGCCATTGTAGTCACCAGTACGCTATAGTGCCTGTACATTGTGCCCAGATCATGAACTATGAATTATTCAGAGAGCTTTTTTATTATTCGGCTGATGAAGCTGTATGGCGTCTTATTTTTGCTGGACAAGATGACATTCAGTGATACCGTTTTTTATTTACATTTGTCTTTTTGACAGCGTTTTATTTCACTTTTTGTTTGGGGGTATGATAAAGAATAGGTTTTTGCCTTTTTTTTTATTGTGTTCACTAAAGGGGTTAACTAGTGAGACAATTTTATAGGTCGGGTCACGTCAAAACCAAATATAGATACTTTTAGTGTTCATTTGCCTTTTTTTTTCACAATATTTATTTATGGGTACAAGATTTTTTTTTTTAAATATTTTTCAATTTCTTTTACTTTTTTTTTTTCTTTGTCCCAACTATGGGACTTTCACTTTCCGCAGTTTGATCACAGTTATAAGGCACAGCAATGCAGAAGCATTACTATACCTTATAACCTTATCAGTTAGCTATATCATGCCATGCAGTGCGCATGATCTAACCAAGTTGGTAGTGCCTGGTGACCCGGATATTGTCATGACGACATTAGGCCACCATGGCAACGATTGTCCCCCCCCCGCGATCACGTCGACGGGTGCCGATCCAAGGACAGAGGGGGCTCCCTCCCTCTGTCTGCCCGCTAAATGCTGCATGTAAGGGGTTAAAGTTCCGGAAGCGGTGCGGGCACAGCTCCTGGCACTGAGAGCTGGGTGTCACCTGTTAGAATCAGCTGACAAGTGGCAGCCACCGCGCACACACAGCCTCTGTGTGAGCAAAATCTCCATGATGTATCCATACGTTCAAGGTTGTTAAGTACCAGGCGACCTGGAAGTATGGAAATGGCTAAGGTTGTAAAGAGGTTAAAATAAAAAAACACCCATACGCGCATCCTGTGTCGGTGCAGTTTCAGCGGTGTCAGCACTCACATTCCGGGACTGCCATGAAGTAATGTCACGTGAGCGCTGCGCCCAATCAGCACCGAAGTCACTGTTCCCTCCTTCAGACACATATGTAATTAACAGGAAGTTGAGAATTGCGGCTGTCCACCACCTCTCTCGTCATTACTTACACATCTGAAGGCTGGGACAGTGAAGCCAGTGCTGATTGGGCGCAGCACTCATCGTGACATTACCTCCCGTGAGCCACAGGTACATGAGTGCTGACACTGCTGGAACGGCGCCAGCACGGGAGGCAAGTATAGGTATTTGTATCTTATAGGGGAAAACATTCAGATCGAGAAGGGAGTTGTTGTCTTCGTAGTGGACAACCCCTATAAACACACAGTCAATACTACAGAATTATGTGTACAGAGTCTCCAACTAGTATCTTTTCCTCTTTGGAAATCAATGTAAATAGACAAAATGCACAGAATTTCTTCTCTCTGCACAATTAAGTCCGGCATGGCAAAATCAATAAGGAAAATAATTAATAGGATACAATCTCTAGCATTAGAGGTCATTACTTGGGTTTTACCGATGATACACAACTGAACGTACCAATGAGACAGCATTCGATCCAAGGCCCACAAATAGCGTAGAAGCCAATTGCTGCTTCTCTCGCTCTTCTGTGGAGACGAGTTCCACTGATGGTTCTGGAGAAGGACCAGCCGTTCTTCATCTTCGCCCATTGATATACCACTCTCCAATGGAGGGGAGACAGGCTCTGGTTTGCCCATTTTACTTTCCCTTTTCAGTAAGTAGCCTTCTTTCCCCCAAACTTTCCTAACACCTTCCATCTTCAAACGATTTTCCCTAATTAGGAAAAAGACATTGTAAAATCAAAAACAAAACTAGAATATGGTAAAAAGAATGCAATAACCTGTGACAACGCCTATGGAGGAACCCACACAGGTATGAATAGACCTAGCTTCATTAAAGCATTATCTGCCTCGTTAGACAGAAAATACCAACTGAAATTAAAAAGCAGCGAGATGGTCGTACAAATCGGATAGAGTTCGTATTGCAATGCCCGACTGGCTGGCGGCTCTCCTGACCCGAGCATGACAACTACAAATGTCGGGTTGGGGAGGCACTTGCCAGTCTGTGCAGTACTTTTTAAACTTGGGCAGATTTATGCGGACACCTGGTTTGTACCCTTAGGCCGAGGTCACACTTGTGAGTGTGAGGCGAGAAACTCGCACCAGTCTCTCACATCAATACTCGGCACTGCTGCTGGTGCTCAGGACCGGAGTGTGCGGCTGCATGTATTTCTATGCAGCTGAACGCTCCAATCCCGAGTAAGTGTGACCCCGGCCTTAGGCGTTATGGCTGAAGGCCAACATTGCAATCACTCTGTGTTTCTATGTAAAAGTAGAAAAAACAACTGCAGTTAATACTGCATCTACATTTAGGTTATGAGCAAGACTAATTTCTTACAATAAACTGAAACTAGTGTCTACAACAGTGGCCCCCAATCTGTTTCACTTTAAGAGCCACATTCAGCTCTGTGAGATGGTCCTGGGCCACATCCAGAGCCCCCTGAGTAGTGACTTATGGCTCCCTTCTCCCACAGTAGTGACACCCAGTGCCCCCCACCAATTACTAGTATAAAGACAGCCAAAACATCCCTGTATAAATCACACTGAGCCCACGTGCCCTCCTCCCTTATAGGCAGTATGCTTACATCTAGAGCTTCCCCTCTTACCCCCAAACAGCATGGAGGGAGTACTTGATTCAAGAATACCATCACATCCAGCTTCAAGAAACGCTCCAACAGGCAGTTTCATCCTTTTGCGAACCTAAAACATTACCCTATTACCCCCACATTATGTATAATTTCTTTTCTCAGGCACTTCATTGGTAGACACAGGAACCATGGGTGTACATTGCTGCCACCAGGAGGTCGACATTAGGAATGACAACCCAAGGAAAAAAAAAGTCATCTCCTCCTCAGCAGATTATACCCACAGACTGGCAGCCAAGCTATTCATTTTAGGAGCAGACATGGGTCAGGAGCTCCACACCAGTTTCTGCCAAATGATATTTATTTTTTCTCATATTTTCTTGTCTCTTTAGATAGGGTACCATAGGGGCAGGGGCAGACATATCATTGGTGCAACCCAGTGTCACACAGGAGCCCTAGAGGTAAGGGGCCCATTTCCGCCTCCAACGTAGCAGGCAGCTTCTGTCATAGACAGCACTATTGTACTGTATAGGGCCCCATATGCTGTTCTTGCACAGGGGCCCTTTCCTATCTGTGTCCGCCACTGCAGATGGAGATGGGCCGCTCTGTTACCCCCAACCCATAGGACAGAGAGCAAAGCTCTGACATGGTTTAGTCAGTATTTTCTCTGGTCTGGACAGGAGTCAGCGTTGTGGCATTGGTGCAGATGATCATTACGCTTTTTTCCCCTGCTCACCTCGCGCCTCACCCCCTCATGAGTCAGGCGTGTGCATGGAGTGAAGTCCTCCCACTCAACAACCCTTTTTTTTTTTTTTTTTAAAGTTTGTAATTCTAAGCGTTAGCCTCCTCATGGCGGCAGGATACACCCATGGTTTCTGTGTCCCCCAATGAAGCCTAAGAAAGAGGGATTTTACGGAAAGTCAAAAAATCCTCTTTGTCTAGTGGGAATTACCGTTGAGCTTGTGGAGTACCACAATTACATACTGCATTATTTAAATACCATCAAATCATATATATGCCCACTGAAACTGATCCAAGATTTAAAGAATATTTCAAAAAGGTAACTATCATTTAAAACAATTTTTGATATGTGTTATAGTATAGCTGCAATGAGCTACCCAGGGCTGTGAAGTCAGAGTTGTGGAGTCGGAGTCTATTTTTGTGGAGTCGGTATAAAATGGACCGACTGCTAAAATATATAATAAATTGGGTACAGTAGTATAATGCAGGATGTGCTGTAAATGTTTTCATTTACACTGAAGGTTTTATCACATGGTGATCATCACTGTCTACTAGTTCGACTCCATCTCCTGATCTGCTCACAGTCTATAAACCATGTAAATGAAGAGATTGGTGTGGGCGGTGTTAGCTTTCTCAGCTCTGCTGCACTGCAAAATCTAAAACTCTGAATTACATCAGAAAGGCTGCACCCAATAAACCAAGTAATACATCACTGGATTCAGGGTCTCTTTGCCTATATCAGATGAGCTAGCAAAATCCAGCCGACAGATTCCCTTTAACCTTTTATAATGCCCCACACCAATATCATACTGACTGAACAATCTTAGTAAATGAACTTACTCTTTTAGTCCAGTCTCGCCACTGTTTCCAGAGACTTCAGATAAAACAGAAACAGCAGAAGGTGAATGTCCATCAACCAGACTAATCGAAGGTAGACTGGGGGAAAAGCAGAGTCCATAGGGTTCTAGGTTTAAGACTGAGAAAAGAGAAACTTTATAACCAACAATAAAAATATACAATTTCCTTATTCCTAGTAAAGCTACATTACTGAACTAATAAGAGACAAGTCTAATTAATTCACACCAAATTTAACTTGGCACAATGCCTTCCACCTAAAGAAATATACCACTTCAGGTCTCCATAATCCTGTCCCACAAAATGTAGTTGCCTTAACTAGACTTGTTATATCAACAACAGGTAGGGACAAAATATTAATCAAAGAGCAATTACATCACTCAACACATCCACCAGGGTAAATTAAAGGGCTTTTAATATTACTTATATTGTATGATGTAATGAAATAAGGAAACAAACTACAATTAGAACTCGTTAGTACATTACATATAGTGGATTTAGGCCCTGATACATCAAAGCCTGATATCTGGCATCACTATGTGAAGTTGCAAAATTGTGGATCTTTTTGCATTTCCACGCCCGGCTCTGCTAATATGGACGGAGCTGAGGCGGACAGGGGCTAAGTCCACAACTCTTCTAATTCATGATGATCTGTGAAATCATTTGAGAAATCTTACTCCAGTCCGCGACCAGAGTAAGATTAGGTGCATGCCACTTGTTAGATGCACCTAATTCATTAAGAGGTGTGCGCCTCTGACTCCACAAGGCCCCCCATCAAGACCGGCATGATTGGCGCCATAATATATAAAAGAAAAATCTGTCATTGTGTGTACAGAAGACACGTTACAAAATACATACATACAGTGGGTACGGAAAGTATTCAGACCCTTTGATATACCAAATGGCTTCAATGAAACAAAGTTCATTTTTTTCTCATTAATGTACACGCTGCACCCCATCTTGACTGAAAAAACAACAGAAATGTAGGAATTTTTGCAAATTTATTAAAAAAGAAAAACTGAAATAGCACATGGTCTTAAGTATTCAGACCCTTTGCTCAGACACTCATATTTAAGTCACATGCTGTCCATTTCCTTGTGATCCTCCTTGAGATGGTTCTACTCCTTCATTGGAGTACAGCGGTGTTTAATTAAACTGATAGGACTTGATTTGTAAAGGCACACACCTGTCTATATAAGACCTCACAGCTCACAGTGCATGTCAGACCAAATGAGGATTGTTGTGAATGTGCTAGAAATTAATTCTGAGAGAAGCTCCCTCTGGTGGTTACAAACAGTACTGAACTATCCAATGAAGATTGTGAAGATTGGCGATCAGGTGTTACTGACTGGTCTTCTATAAGGGAGGTTCCCTCCCATCAGGGTTGCCGGTGATCAATTGTTCTGGTCTCATCTTTGATTCCTGTTCACTTTGTAGCTTGCTGTTTCGTGCCTGCATCTTCTGCTAACAGATAAGACATTTTCTTCTTTTAGTTTTTTGTGCTTGCTTTTTGCATTTTGTCCTGCACTTCTGTGGAGGTCTGCCGGGTCCCCTCCGGGGGCTTGTGCTCCTCTCAGTTTAGTTCAGCCACTGTTGTTTGTTCATTTGCCTTTTCCAGTTTTTTCAGTGGCTGCTGTTTAGTTTTGTTACATCGGAGACCTAATTTAGGTGGTAGAGGTCGTGTGATCTCAGGTGTTTTTGTAATTAGTAGTGTTGGTACTTTTCAGGGTTTTTTGGGATTGCAGTAAGTGTCCTTCCTATCCTTTTCTATTTAGGAAGTTTGGGCCCCAACGTTTGCTCATACTATTTTCTGTCTGTGTCTGTATTTCCCCTTGTCTAACCGCCATTACATGTTTGGGGGCTTTCTATGTTCTTTGGGGATCTGCTCCGGGGCATAGTTTTCCTTTTTCTGTCTTTAGGTGTAGTTAGCTTCTCAGGCTGTGACGAGGCGTCTAGGACCAACATAGGTACGCTCCACGGCTGCCTTTAGTTGTGGTGGTTAGTCAGGATACTGCAATCCCATAGATTCCAACCTCTCTGGTGTATTTCCTTTTTTGCTCTCCTCAGCTACCAAATCATAACAGAGGATCATGAGGTCAAAGGAACTGGCCAAGGAGCTCAGAGACAGAATTGTGGCAAGGCACAGATCTGGCCAAGGTTACAAAAGAATTTCTGCAGTACTCAAGGTTCCTAAGAGCACAGTGGCCTCCATAATCCTAAAAACGGAAGACGTTTGGGACCACCAGAAGTCTTCCTAGAACTGGCCGTCCAGCCAAACTGAGCAATCGTGGGAGAAGAGCTTTGGTGAGAGAGGTAAATATGATCCCCAAGATCACTGTGGCTGAGCTCCACAGATGCAATGAGGAGATGGGAGAAAGTTCCACAAAGTCAACTATAACTGCAGTCCTCCACCAGTCGGACCTTTATGGCAGAGTGGCCAGACGGAAACCTCTTCTCAGTGCAAGACATATGAAAGCCCTCAGAGTTTGCTAAAAAACACATGAAGGACTCCCAGACTATGAGAAATAAGATTCTCTGGTCTGATGTGACAAAGATAGAACTTTTTTGGTGATATTCTAAGCGGTATGTTTGGAGAAAATCAGGCACTGCTCATCACCTGCCCAATACAATCCCAAAAGTAAAACATGGTGGTGGCAACATCATTCTATGGGGGTGTTCTTCTGCTTTAGGGACAGGCAACTGGTTGCAATTTAAGAAAACATGAATGCGGCCAAGTACAGTGATTTCCTGGATGAAAACCTTTTCCACAGTGCTCTGGACCTCAGACTTGGCTGAAGGTTCACCTTCCAACAAGACAATGACCCCAAACACAAGGCTAAAATAACAAAAGAGTGGCTTCAGAACAAGTCTGTGATCATTCTTGACTGGCCCAGCCAGAGCCCGGTACTAAACCCAATTGAGCATCTCTGGAGAGACCTGAAAATGGCTGTCCACCAACTTTCACCATCCAACCTGACGTAACTGGAGAGGATCTGCAAGGAAGAATGGTAGAGGATCCCCAAATCCAGGTGTGAAAAACTTGTTGCATCATTCCCAAGAAGAAAGGGTGCTTCTACTCAATACTGAGCAAAGGTCTGAATACTTATGACCATGTGATATTTCAGTTTTTCTTTAATAAATTTGCAAAAATTTCTACTTTTCTGTTCTTTTTCAGTCAAGATGGGGTGCAGAGTGTACATTAATGAGAAAAAAAAATGAACTTTTTTTACCCGATATGTACATTGGATACCAGCTCCCAGCTCGCTGATCGTTGGTCTCCCGCTGTTACACGCAGCGATGCGTGCTGGCCAGCGGGAGACCTACGATGAAAAAATGGTCCAGGACATTCAACGACGATCAGCGATACCCAGCAGGGGGGCTGCGTGTCACACTAAGCGAAATCGCTGGCTAGGTCGCGGTTGCGTCACAAAATCGGTGACGCTTCAGCGATCTCGCTTAGTGTGACGGGGGCTTTAGACTCTATCCTCTTAAACAGAAGTGGTTGCTCTGATGAAATCTGTTTTCCCATCTGGTCTATATGCGTACTGTGGCAATGAACCTTAAGTAAACTCTGGATTACATCAGAGCTGGCTAAGATTACATTTGATCCACTTCAGTAGGTGAAGTCACAATATTGTTCACACACCAAGCATCTCTAGCATCATTACCTCTTCATATAATTGAAGTACAGTTCCCTCAGAAAAAGGCCAGACTCTCACAAACCTATGAGCGTCATGCTCAGGTCAGGAGACCCGTAGCCGCTAAGCACATCAAGATCCGTACTAGGACCGCAAAACATGGATGTGTGATTCCAACCTTTCACCAAATTTTTCATGTTGAACTGCACTCACAATGCAATAGTGGCTGCAGCGTGCAATCCGATTTTTTTACTTAATTTCACCTTTGTTGCGTAGACATTAGCAATGAAAGCATTTGGCCGTTAAGGAGTTAACTTTTGTTAAAGGGGTCTTCCCATGAACAAAGTACATTTTAATCGATAGACCTTGGAATAATAATAACTTCCACAATTGGATGCATTAAAAAAAAAAAATGTTCCTGTGCTGAGATAATCTTATAAATGTGCCCCTGTTGTGTAATGGCCGTGTCTGACCGTACAGGAACATGGTCTTATTATACCACAGCTCCTGGCCAGGGGAGGAAGCAAAAGAGTATACAGACAGGACAGAATGGGATCACAGCTGCTGCTTTATGTGAGGTAAAACAACAGGTTTAAAAATAAGCAGCAAATGTTTTAACTCACAGAAAGAATCACCTGCGATCCCCTGCTGTCCTGTCAGTATATTCTCTTTTGTGTCTTTCTATGCCCAGGAGATGTGGCATCTTCAGACCATGAACGGAAGAAGCTATGCACGGTCAGACACAACTATTACACAGTACATAGCCGAGGCACATTTTATTTTTTTTTAAACACATTCGATTGTGGAGCTTGTTTTTATTCCTAGATCTACTGATTAAAATGTACTTTGTCTGGGACAACCCCTTTACGTCCTAGCGGGCATTATCGGATAACAACTCATACAGGGAGAAGTAGTAGGTCCCCAGTGAAAAGTATCTAATAACATGGATCACTCATTATTAGCTGCTCTTTGATTGCCAATATCTCCACAATGGAGAGGTGAAATAAAAAGCATGTTATTCAGCTCTGCTTCCACTATTCCACGATGTGGCTAGTTTATCATGCTCAGACTGGCGATGCTACTTTATAAGTCATCTTTAATGTAAAATATCCTAAAGCGCCGCTGCACACCTTCATGTCCCCAATCCATTCTGGAATCAGATTGGTCTCTCATTTTGTACTGTATTCCCTCCTGTTAACCTACACACAGCACAAGAGTGGGTACATGGCTACTGATTACACGGCATTTGATGGTGGGCTGTAAATTTTAGGTACACACAGAGCTGGACAGTAGCTCTATACACAAACAGTAGAATATTATTAACTACGAAAATTTGCAAAAATGCTTTACTTTTATTTTTTATTTTAATTCACTATGAACAATAAAAATTGTTGCAAAAGTAAAGGTAAACCCCTTTAACTTGCGCAAGTTTCACATTATTTCCTTTTAATCCTGGTTTACTTTACTTGGATCATAAATGTCTTCTATTTCCAGCTGAAAATTTTTGTTCAATTTCCAAACCTAATGAAGTCAATTTAAATTTTACTGGTTGCATAAAATGACTTTGATTTCTGCTTGACAACATTTAGCATTACGTACGGACAGGTTTCTCTCAGGACCACAGTATTACACTCTGTTTTATAGTGTAATCCAATATCAGCTTGAAGCCAAAAACCACTGGATAATTACCAAAAGCATCTAGAACCCTTCCAAAATATGCACAGCATGAAATACTAGTCAACGAGTAGAGAAGAGCCAAAGTTATAGTCATTGACTATGTTTCAAGTCTAATGAATGCAATTATTTTACAGTCTACAGCCCTCAATTATGCCAGATTTCATCTAAATAGAAAAGTGATGACATACAGTCCACTAACATAATTTGCCTATTCTTAAAATATGCCATTCCCTCTGGTCTACCAGCTTTGGGCCCAGTTGGATGTTCTGCCCGAATCCTGTATTTTAGGGCTTCAGTCAGACGCCACAATGGAGTCACTGGCGTCTGGCAAAAGAAGCAATGTAAACTCGGCCTAAGTGCCCTATTAGTCAATTATGTCTGCTGACAGGGCCTAAAGAGTAAAGCAGGGTCTCTGAGGCAGCAAAGGCATCAGGAAGAAGATTGCTTGTATCTTAAGAATGAGAAAGAAGGCACCAAAGTGGTTCCATGATTAGAAATACACGTTGTATCTTGTATTGCAAGTTCAGCTCCACTGACGTGAATGGCGCAGAGATGCAATGGCACCTATTACCTGTACACATTGGCGGAGTAGTTTGGAGGAAGGCTGCCATGTTTTTTTAAATCCTTGACTTATTATAATTTTTACTTCAAAGAGTATCCTGCTATGGTACGTTTTCCACTGATTGTAGTTAATAACAGTGTGTTAGGTAATCTTTTCAATTATCGTACATTTTGTATTTTAATTCTTTACGATTATTAAATAAAAAAAAAAAGGACCTTTAATCAAATTTTTCATGTTGAACTAAACAATGTTTTATTTTTTTTTTAATTTTGCCTCTCCCTTGACACCAGCACTGCCCTTTGATGATTATTCGTTTGAGGACACTGATAAAAGTTGTGTGGTCGTGCTGCTGTCGCTCACTCTGCTGCTAGCACTGCCATTAAATGAATAGTCATCAGGAGGTGTCACTGATGTCACTCACACTGCTTCTATCACCGCCCCCTGATTACGTTTAGTTTCGGGGAATGAGACTGCAATATTAGAAGCAGTGATTGATGATGTGGTCGTTTCTGGATGACCTCTACTGAACCAAAATGTCATCTGGGTATGGCGGCGACAGCAGCACCAACCAGGTGATGTACTATTTCAGGAGGGGTGAGGAGAAGTGCAGAGAAGTGAGTACAGCCCCAGCTTCCTGAGACATCGCATTTTAGCCTCCTCTCAAACAAAACATCAGAGGAAGTAAAAAAAAAAAAAAAAAAAACGAAAAAAACCCACACATATAGGAAATAGTAGAATAAATAGAAGTGTAAGGAATGGAATAATAACGCCAATTACAAAAGTGTTTAGGGTTTAAAGATAGGTATTTATAAACGGGCTTTATGAAGATATTGAACCACCCCTAGAAGTCTTTTTTGGCCCATTTGGACTCAGGAAAACAAGCTGTTTAATAATTCTGTACACCTTAATAAAAAGTGGTGATATCCTTAGCCTGAACCCTACCTCATTACACAAAATACACATCACCTGATCAGCTTCATCCAATAAGCACAAAAATGATGATCTGGTGAAAATACTCATCTAATAATTGTGCACACAGTATCTCCGTAACGCCGGAGTTGCACTAGCGTATGGCATCTGATGCGAGAGCACTGGATGCAATATGCTAATGACCCTGCTCTGCTGCGAGTGTGAGCCGAGTGTCAGTGCTCTGTTTTTCGATCCTCTCGCATTACAGGATCGGAGTACAGCTGCGGAGTGCAGTGATAAAGTAATTTCTCCATCTCCTCGCTGCCGGCGTCGGCGTACATTGCACTGCACTCGGGTGATATTCGAGTGCAGTGCGATGTTTCACATGCCCTCAGACTTCTATGGGTGCGTACGATTACATTCTCGGATGCACTCGCAGAATGCTGTGATTGTTCTCGCATGCCGAATCGACATGAGAAAATAATGGCAATGTGATGTTTTATCGCACAGCACTTGGATGTGTTATACGGTAGTGTGACTCCAGCCTAACAGATTTTCATTTATTTATTTTAAAATAACATTTTATTCTACTCGGCAGCTACTTATAGATCCTGTGTCCAGCTCAACATTAAAAACTTGGTGAAAAGTCCTCTTTAAGACATCTGCTTGCAGTCAGTGAATGAGGCGGAGAAACTTCTACAGATCTAATGTTACTCGCACATTCTGATACAGGACAACTCATCCAATCTAGGTAGGTCTCCGCTAGTTAACCCTCTGTGGGCTTCAGGTTGATTTATTTTAGAATAAAAAGTACTACTGCAAAGCGTGTAGAAAATGTATAAATTAGATCAGCTCCATCACGAAAGTATTAGGTCTGTGCACTTTTTCAACCTCTGGATGTTAAAGAGGACATGTCAGTAAGATATTTGATCCTTAACTAAAAAGGTATGAGTGTAAATCTCCTTTAATGCACTTCATCGCCTGCGGTCGTTGACGGACAGATCTCTCAGTGACCTGTCTTCCCTGCACTGGTGCCATCATTGCTCGGGTTCGTTTCACCAGAAGCAGTACCTGCGCATTAAGCTCATGATGACACTGAGAAATCAATGGCTCCAGCAAAGACATTAGGCGCTCACTGCGCAGGTGTCAGCATAGCCCATGTTTGTTGCAGTGAGCTGGTGCGTGAAGTGCCCCCTCCAATGCACTCCAGAAGAGAACTTCCAAAATAGAATGCTCGATAATGTCTCAACAAAATTCTACTGGAAAGAAATGAATGTAACAAGCATTACCGGGGCTTTATACTCATACTTTTAGTAAGGGATCGAACATCCTGCTGACAGGTCCTCTTTAAAAGATAGGTCATCAACATCAGATTGGTGGGGATATGACAGCCGGCACCACCACTGATCAGCTGTTCTTTGCCACCACCAGCTGGCTGTTATCTGTTGCGATGCTGAACAGCACAGATCTCTCAACTGTGCAGTGGCCTGGAGGGGTACTACAAATCCGCCCCTATTATTTCAAATAAAGACAGACGTGCAGCACCCAGTGAAGTCACCACACAGTTGGCAGATCGGTGCTGCTCAGTTCCGCAACTGGTAACATCCGGCTACCACAGAAAACATGGGGGTGCCAGCTGATAGACCCCCACCAATTTGATACTGCTGACATACTATAGGACTGTAATAGACAAGATCAAATTGGCACTTGGCAGCCTCGTGGTGCTTGCATACAGGGATGGCGTCCCACAACCATATAACAAAATGACAACCAGCACTCACCTCTCTTAAACTACCGTAAGTTTTTTTCTTCAAATGAAAGTGTGACATGTCACAGCTCAATCTTGAGACTTATGCTTGAAAAATGCTCAGATTGAGCCTGAATTTGTCACACTGTACGAGGCAGCTTTCATTTTAATAAAGAATTAATCAGTGTTTAAAGAAAGTGAGTGACTGTCATTATTCATATGATCGGTCATCAATATAAAAAGTAGCCCAGAAACCCATTAACTGTAGTGCTTTCATTAATTTACAGCAAACAGAGCATAAAGTATATAAAAAATTATACATTAATGTTAAATTTTAAAGGCAGGTCATGAAAAGTAATAATTCAAGGGAATACCCCAATTTCCTGATTCAATAACTGCATTGCACGCAGCTCTTTTTACTGAAAGGACTTATGGATAAATGCAGTAAGTCCCAGGACCCCTCAATAAGCGAGTGTTACAGAGCAGGGATCCACACTAATCAGGGATTTGTGGTATATCTGAGGATATGACAAATGCCCGAGATGGGAATACCCTTTTAACTGAGAACTGCCTGTATTATCTTTACATGAAACAGGAGGTACGCCACAATTCAGGTGTAATATGGGCTGTAACAAATTAAAACAAAAGACATCTACCTTTTTCCCGAGACAGCTTTTCCTCTTGACGTTGGTGATGAGGCTTGTACGGGGCTGCACCATTACTGAGGGCTTCAGCCACAAATCCATCCATGAAAGACAGAGAAGCATCAACCTGCAAGCAAACATTGCATATTGTATGATCCCTAAGGTCGGTACACGGGTGAACATAGCGTCAGATACAAAAAGGGCAGGGGAACGCTCAAGAATATTACAAATGTATATGGCAGTAGGAGCCTGTGGAAAGTAGAGAAAACGTGATAGGACAGCATCAACTACCAAATGTCAACCATACAATGGTCCAGGAGTGCACGTACACCAAAAAAATGGGCAATCCTCAGTCCTCTGTGAAATCCAAGCAGCTGAGGAAGATGACAACATCCTATGTACAGAAGGTTCCCTTTACTATTCCATCACAGGTACAGAGATTGATAGCAACGTTTTAAACCCAAACAGATGGGGGTCTATATCACACCGTTAAATTTCCTTGTCGTCTCCTTGTATTTGTGATGGAGTAATAAGAAGAAACCTTTTGTATTCTGGATGCTGTCGCCATCTTCATCTACTGCGTGGAAAGTAGAGTGACTGGACGATTGGCACACAACGGGCAACTGTATATTTTGGACATCAAGCATCTACATGCCTATGATAATACATAAGCAGGCAATTTTCGCTTTTTATTTTATGGCGAGTCGCTGTTTAGTGCAATATGATGTACTTCAGCACAGTAGGACTTCAGAAGACGGATCAGCAGTTTTAGCCGCTGTAATTGACTTTGCAGCAGTTGTTACCAGTGCTGAATAGAATATTTACCAGTAAATCATCACAGCAGGAATTGAGTGGAAAAAGTCTGTGCATTAGCGGCCTGTTGTCCCACAGCGCTTTTAATTCGCAGGCCTGCTGCCGCATGCCCGTGTCCAGGCAGGTCGTGAATTCCTGGATTAGCTGATCCACTAATAATGAATGTGGAGCGACTGCAGACAGCTTTGTTACTGCAGCCATGATCCAGGCCTTGGTTTCAGAAGTAACAGAGCTTTGTAACAGAATACCACGGAGTTTAGATATTACCGATTCTGTAGGAACCTGCTTTGCCAGGTAGGAATATTCTCCTAGTACCTAAAATAGCAAAATCCAGATATGAGAAGTGTTAGTGGTAACATACAAATAAAGGGGAAGCCCTCACCTAACAACATAGATGACAACTTCCACAACTGTGGGACCCACCGCTGAGGCCCTCACCAATCACCGGATGGGGCATGGAGCTACAATGCCATTGCTATACTACTTCTATAAGGGATTTCCAGAGATGTGCTGGCAATCTGTACTCTACTACTCCGGGAGACCCATAGAGAAAGAATACAGCAGCATTGGAACATGTGCGATGCCACGCAATGTACATTGGTTAGACCCCCAACGGTAGACATCCTGTAAATAGGTGATAATGTATTGTAACTGGAATACCCCTTTAATGTCACCTTTAACCAAATGCTGTAGAATATCTTTCCACTGTACAGTTAGAGTCCCGTCACACATAGCGACACACCAGCGATCCTGATAACGATATGAACTTGTCAGGATCGCTGGTGTGTCGCTACATGATCGCTGCTTAGCTGCCAAACAGGCAGCTCTCAGCAGCGATCAGGACAGCGACTATGCGGGTAACAAGCAACGCACGTCGCTTAGTTACCCGCAGTGTACGTTAGATACCAGCGCTCTGGAGCTGGTAACCAAGGTATACATCGGGTTTCTAGGCACTGCCCGGCGCCTAGAAACCCGATGAGTACCTTGGTTACCAGCTGATCGCTGGTCTCCCGCCTGTCACACGCAGCGATGCGTGCTGGCCAGCGGGAGACCAACGACCAAAAAAATGTCCAGGACATTCAGCGACGATCAGCGATACCCAGCAGGGGGCTGATCGTCGCTGAATGTCACACACAGCGATATCGCTGGGGAGATCGCTGCTGCGTCACAAAACTTGTGACTCAGCAGCGATCTCGCTATGTGAGACGGGGGCTTTAGAGAAAAGGACCTACAAATATCCTGCAAGTCGGCTAAGCAGTTTACTTAGTTGTGCAAGCATCAGAGGCTGATATGTCTCAATCTCTCAGCTTTCCTCACTTTCTTAAAGAGGTTCTCCAACAATTGGAATAAAATAATATACATCGAAATACTTTTTTTTTCTAACAACCCTTATTTAGCAAAAAGACGGATTTTGGTAAGACCTTACCTGTAAAATCCTTTTCAGCGAAGGAAGGAAGGGAGACACATTCATTACCAGTGGGTAGGTGGAGCCCACACAGGATAGAACACCTCAGATTAAAAAGAGTGTTGACCGGCCCCTCCAGCTTGGGCTCCTCCTACTCCAGCTCTCCAGTCCGTATACAAGCTAAGGAAGAGCAAATATCACCAGCGTAGCAACATAACCCCTTCTGAAGGACTTCAGAGAAAAAACAAGAAGACAGGTTATGCATATAGCCGAAAAAACCACACAGTCCCAGGTACTACTCACTGAACCTGACCACTGCAATGAGCTGGCAATGCTGGAAAAGAGCCTTAGCGCGCCGACCTCAGCCCAGATAATCGCTATCAGAGAAGGGTCACGCCGCATCTGAAAACACGACAACACACTTCTGCCATGGGAGGGATCTGTGTCTCCCTTCCTTCCTTCGCTAAAAAGGATTTTACAGGTAAGGTCTTACCAAAATCCGTCTTTCAGCAGCAGATGGAAGGAAGGGAGACACATTCATTACCAGTGGGACGTCCCAAAGCAGTCCAGAAATTAAGGGTGGGCAAAAAACCAACAGAGGCAGATTCCCAACAACTTAAATAAATGCGCAACTAGCGCTAAAAATAAGTTCACAAGAACTCTAAACTACAGCTGCCTGCAGGACCCTACGTCCTAAGGCCGCATCAGCGGAAGCACTGACGTCCACCTTATAAAATTTTGTAAATGTGTGGACGGAACGCCAGGTCGCCGCCCGGCAGAGCTGAGCTGCCGAGGCTCCTTGATGAAAAGCCCACGATGAACCCACAGCCCTTGTGGAGTGAGCTCGAATCTTAATCGGGCAAGGTTCGCCCTTAAGTCGGTAAGCCTCTAAAATGGCCGACCGAATCCAACGAGCTATAGAATCCTTGGTAGCTCGTTGCCGACGTCTACGACCTGCTGGAATCACAAACAGAGAATCAGACTTCCGAAAACTTTGAGTAATAGACAAATAAAACTTTAAAGCCCGCACCAAATCCAATGTGTGCAAGGCCCGTTCCTTCGCATTCCTTGGCTCCGGACAAAGCGAGGGCAACACAATATCCTGTTTAACATGAAACTGTGACACCACTTTAGGTAGAAAATCGCCCCGTGTGCAAAGCACTACGCGATCTGGGTGAAACTTCAGAAAAGGAGGCGAGCAAGAGAGAGCCGCCAACTCAGAAACCCTTCTCAAAGAAGTGACCGCCACTAGGAAGGCAACCTTCCAAGAGAGTAAGGAAAGATTAACAGAGTCCATAGGCTCAAAAGGCCCATGTTGAAGAGCCTCCAAGACAAGATTGAGCCGCCAAGGAGACACAAGCGCTTCCGCGGTGGAAACTGAAGGGTTACCCGCGAAAAAAGGAACGTACGTCCCTACGCGAGGCGATAGCCTTCCGAAACAGCAAGGACAGAGCAGAAACCTGCCCTTTCAGAGTGCTAACTGCCAAACCCTTGTCCAGCCCGTACTGCAAAAAGGCCAACAAATTGGGAATGGAAAAAATCCTCGGGTTCCTAGAAGAACCCGAACACCACGAAAAGAAGGCTTTCCAAGTCTTGTGATAAATCCTAGTAGTAGCCGGACCTCTGGCAGCTCGCAGAGTGGCAATGACTTCGGCTGAAAAACCTTGACGGGTCAAGATTTCGGTCTCAAGAGCCACGCCGTCAAACGCAGAGACTTCAGGTCCGGGTGACGAACGGGCCCTTGGGTTAACAGGTCCGGGCGAAGAGGGAGTGGAAATGGAGGCGCTGCCAGAAGCGACACCAGTGTCGAGAACCACGTCCTCCTTGGCCAATCTGGGGCTATCAACATAGCCGGGACTCTCTCCAGTCTGATCCGACGCAACACCAGAGGAAGTAAGGATATCGGCGGGAACACATAGATTAGCTCGAATTGGTCCCAAGGAGCCACCAGAGCATCCACCGCCACAGCCTTCGGGTCCTTGTACCTGGACATGAACGTCGGTAACTTGGCATTGAACCTGGATGCCATCAAATCCACTTGGGGAGTTCCCCAACGGGAGCACAGCAGTGCAAAAATTTCCGGATGAAGACTCCATTCTCCGGGATCCATCTTTTCCGACTGAGGAAGTCCGCTGTGATATTCTGAACTCCTGGAATGTGAATCGCAGAGATGGCTGGCACCCTGGCCTCGGCCCATACCAGGATTCGAGACACTTCCATCATGAGCCTGAAGCTCCTCGTCCCACCTTGATGGTTGATATACGCGACCGCCGTCGCGTTGTCTGTCTGCACTCGGACTGGTAGACCGCTTAAAGGGACCGTCCAGTGTTGGAGGCAAAGGAAAATTGCCCTCAATTCCAGGATGTTGATCGGCAGGACAGACTCTTCCAACGACCATACTCCCTGAATCCAGAGATCGTTCCAGACGCCCCCCTGCCCGTCAGGCTGGCATCGGTGGTTATGATCGACCACCTCGGAGGAAGGAAGGACTTCCCCAGGGATAACGCTTCCGGACGTAACCACCATTCTAGAGACTCTCTCACCCTGTGGGAGATGATGACACTGCAATCCAGTGAAAACTGCGATCGATCCCAACGGTTCAAGATGAGCATTTGGAGAGCCCTGGAATGAAATTGGGCAAACGGAATTGCTTCCATTGACGCCACCATCAAACCCAGAAGGCGCATACACCTTCGAAGGGACATTGCTGTCGCAGACTTCATAACCTGTACATGACGAAGAAGACTCGCTTGCTTGTCTGGAGGCAGAGACACCACTGCTCGTACCGTGTCGAATGCATTCCCAAAAACAGGATTGACTGCGACGGTTCCAGAGACGACTTCTCCCAATTGACCAGCCACCCGAAATCCTCCAGGAGCTGAAGGGATAGATTGCGAGCCGTCACCGCCTCCTCCTTTGAGGACGCCACAATCAAAAGGTCGTCCAGATAGGGAAGAATCGTAACCCCCTGTCTTCGCAGAATCGCCATGAGAGGAGCCAGAATTTTTGTAAAAACTCTGGGTGCTGAGGCCAACCCGAATGGCAGGGCCACAAACTGGTAATGGTCCTGACCTATGGCAAAACGAAGGAAGCGTTGGTGGGCCCTTCCGATGGGGACATGCAAATAAGCGTCGCGAATGTCGATTGACACCAAAAAATCGTTCTGCGACAAGGCCGCCACAACGGAGCGAAATGACTCCATGCGGAATTTCCGGGTGCGGACATGCCGATTCAATCTTTTGAGATCCAGAATGGGGCGAAATTTGTCCTCCTTTTTGGGGACCACAAAGAGGTTGGAATAAAACCATCTTCCCCGGTCCTCCGGTGGAACTGGTACCACCACACCCTTCTGCAGAAGGGAATCGACCTCCCGCAGTAGAGCGGCAAATAGCTCGGGCTCTGACGGAATGCGGGATTGGCAAAAACTGTCTGGGGGTCGAGAAAGAAACTCTATGAAGTAGCCTGCCGACACAACCCGCGTCACCCAGGCGTCCGACACGCGGGAAGCCCAAGTCGGTTCGAATTGGAGCAGGCGACCTCCCACTCGAGAGCCCTCGAGTGAGACCCTGGCGTCAGTCCGCCTTAGCGGGCTTTTTGTCAGCTTCCCGCTTGTCTTGGCGGAAGCTCTGTTTCCAGGGAGTGCGGGATTTCTGAGCGTTCTTTTTTCCTGAAAAAGAGGGACGACCCGATCCCCAAGAGGGCTGACCGAACCGTCCCCTGGACCGAAAGGACGCCGACTACTACCGGCACTATGCCTGCCAGACGCAGAAGTCACAGCTCTTCGCTGCGGTAAAGCCGTTTCTTTTGCCTTTGCCTTGGCAATCAGCTTCGTGAGGTCAGATCCAAATAGCTGACCACCCTTGTAAGCTAAAGAAAGCAAACCAACCGCGTCTCCGGTCCACTGTCTAAGCCACAGTGCTCTCCTGACTGTGATCGCCGAGGATTGTGACCTGGACAGCATTGAGGCAGTATCCAAACCTGCATCACTGCATATCGGGCTGCATCCTCCAATGACTTGAAAAGCCCCTCTACCTCGGATAGTGGGGATCCATCTTGCCACGCCGTCCATAGACGGTCTAACCAGCTCAGGGAAGCTTTACAAGCACACATGGATCCTAGTACTGCTCTGAATCCATGACCCGCGGCCTCGTAGATGGATTTCGCTGCCATCTCAGTTTTTCTGTCCAGCGGATCCTGCAGACTCGCCTTCCCTTTAACAGGAAGTAATGAGGATTTGCTAAGCTGGGATAAAGGGACATCCACTTCAGGAGAAGGAATCCAATTATCAATCAACTCCGACGTACACAGATACAGCGTCTCAAAAAATCGTGTCCCCTGAAAACGTTTATCTGGACACAGGCGTTCCTTCTCCACTGCCCCATTAAGCTCATCCAGAGATGGTAAGGCTGATCGCGACCTATGCGACTCCTGAAACATCCGGGCCGACTTACCAGGACGTCTAGTTACCTCCTCCGGTAACTGTAACGCCTCCCTCATGGCTCCAATAAAAGCCTCTGTACGGCTCAAAAGAGAGGCAGAGTGTCCCTGCCGATCCTCCTTATCCGAATCGGACATCTCCCCATCCGAGCTTGAAGGGGAACCCTCCATGCCCGAAATCTCCGAGTCGCTATGTGGGGAAGATGCCACCGGCCTGTGTCGCTTCCTACCATGAGAGGATCTAGCTGACACCCAATAACCTAGAAGGTCAGAAAGGCCATTAATAGAACGAGCGAGGGCCTCCATTTTGACATCACTGACACCTCCGACCGCTGCGCTTGACGCCGTCGAGGTCTGCGTGTCAGATACGCGAGACTGATCCTGTAGCGGATCTGGGAGACGGTCCGCACCTCCTGGACCCTGATCTGACATGCCCTCACACAGTATATGGCAGGTCAAAACCTGTCAGCAACTAGAACAGTGTGGTTTTCAAAGGCAAAACGAACGCTGAAGGGTTAAAGCTCTTAAGAGAGAGCTACCCCAGCTGTCTCCCAATAAAGGGTTAACCGCCAAAGAAGGGGTTAATGTCGCAGACTCCCCACAACCCTTGTTTAATGAAAAGGGTGTGCGAGCCCCAGGTGCCTCTTATGAGGTAACAGCTGCAGGACAGTGCTCAAAAGTATGCCACACTAAACAAGAACGCCAACGAGATCGCTAACATATTGCGCTGAATTGTACATCGCAATGACCGCCAAAGTCGCTAAGGAGATCGCTAACCACTTATGCGTCGTCAATGAGATCGCCCACTGTGGCAGCTACTAGCGACATTAAAACGATCACAAAAAAACGATCGCAAAATTATGCGTCGCTATCGTGATCGTAGCGGGAGCGTTCCGTGTGACAGTACCTTGCCCTGCGCTGTGGGGGTGAGGGGGTCAAGCTTCTGCCCTGGCAGGTAGAAGCGACTCACCCAGCTGGCCGCGGTGTAGTGTCCTTGTTCCTTTCGTTCGGTCGGGGAGAGCGGAGAGTGAGGAGCCCGAGGAGGCCGTCAGTAATGGCCGCCGCGCTAGAGGAGAGAAGCCGGAAGAGAAAAGGCAGGGTAAAGCGCGCGCTCAGAGTGCTTCCTGCCCGCGAAAAAAATGGGAAAGCACGAAGCCACGCCCCCGCCGGTTTAAAAAAAAGCGCGCGACTCACTCGCTCCCGCTGTCCTGCAGGCATCCACCTGCGGACAAAAGTACACAATCACCACACTGAATACATGTAGCAGCGGCTGCCGCAGCGGCCGCTGAAGCACTCAAACACATTAAAATGTGGAGTATTCACCCAGCTGAGCGCCACAGGGACCCCTCAGAGATTTGTGGCGCTGTGCCCGTAGCTTCCCCCCAGGGCGGGGAACGCAGTGACCCCAGAAGCGCGGTTTGCGTCCCCGCCAGGGAAGCAATCCTCATCCCCCAGGGCCGGCAGGGTTCTGCAGGGACCACCTTACAGGGTAATACAGATCCGGAAAGGGAGAGGTGGGGGTCCAGCAGCGCTGAGACCCCTGAGTCCTCTAGACCACTGGCGGTCCAAGTCTCTGTCCGACTAAAATAAAAAAAATTTCTGAGGAGCTGCTCCAGCAGCGACTATCCTCTGTGACCTCAAATTTTAGACTGGAGAGCTGGAGTAGGAGGAGCCCAAGCTGGAGGGGCCGGTCAACACTCTTTTTAATCTGAGGTGTTCTATCCTGTGTGGGCTCCGCCTACCCACTGGTAATGAATGTGTCTCCCTTCCTTCCATCTGCTGCTGAAAGGTATGTTTTATCTACTGCACTGTGTCAGGATTGTAAAGATGGAAACTTCCATAAATCAGTGTGCGCCCGTCCTAGATTTAAGAGGGCAGGCAGTAGGACGGGCTGTGTAAAGAACATCTGCTGGAGGCATACATCAGGTCAGGGCATTGTGATTACACGCTCTTCCACTTAGTGTCCTGTCACTTTCACTGAACAGAGGGGTCTAAAGGAGATGATGGACACCTTTCTTTAGTCGACTGGGAATGAACAGCCGGACGGCTTCAGTGCAGGGAGGACACCTGTCCCGCAAATGCTTTTCAAGCTGCCCGTCCAAGGATGGGAAACGCACTGTTAGAAAGAAGGTGCCATCTTTAAAATACTGATAGAGTGCAGTAGATAACGCATACCTTTTTGCCAAATGGGGTATTTAAAAAAATGTTTAATATTCAAAATTATTTTACTAATTGTATCACATATCTCGGAGAACCCCATTAATCTCTGCACACAGAGTGCACCCTTGGTGTGGCAAATAACGTAAGTGACCCTTTTCACCTTCTTGTTTAACCTCTGTCTCCTTCTTTGATTGTTAGCACTGGCTTTATACAGGTAGAAAAGGGCAAGAGAGATGGAAAACAAGTAGGTGGGAAGGTACACTTCATTATTTTGCCTGTGCTTCAGACAGTAGAAAATGCCTGACAAGTTCCCTTTAAATCACAACAGCATTATTTTACTCAAATCCGCAACTAATTAAAATCAAATTCTTTCCGAATATTTCCTGTAAGCAGATTTAGACTTCTGCAATTTGGAATATGTGAAATGCTGTTACTTATTTGAAAATCCTCTGCTAGCGAGTACGGAGTGTATAATTAGAAGTTAGCCAGTGTGAAACAGCCAATTTACATGGCGGCTGAGAAGCGAACAGCCTGGCCCATGAATAGAAAATGCTAATGTAGGCTTCATGTATCCAGTACAAAGGCAGGCTTTTCACTAATATCTTCCTCACCCAGCTGATAACCTGGAGGAAACGCTGTGGATGAAGAACATTCTCCATTTCCAGCAAGGCGAGATAAGACTGCACTGCGTACAGCCGGAGCTGTCCATCTTCCTTTTCATCACCAAATCCTGGAAAGACGGAAAATTACATTTTAAACACAGACAGCACACACTGGACAAAGGGGACCCCGAAATAAAGCTATCCTCCCCCTGACAACCTGAAAAGCAGTCTTGGGATATTGTACAGAAATGTGTACAGGAACCATGGTCCCGTGTACATCGGGCTTATGGCAGACCTTCAGCCTCCAGTTAGAATTTAGCAAGAGAGTAGAAATGCTGCCGGAGGCTCGGGGGAAAGAAACGGATAGAAAAACACAAAAGGAAACTGAAGAAGAGGAGGAAAATGGAAATCAGACCTAAGCCAGCAGGCACAAAATATATTTATTAACAGCCTCACTACTAAATGGCGGTGCCCAATATAGATCTACAAAGTCTGCATACACTCTAAGGAATCACAGTGTCAGGGGCTTGCTGATGGTGCATTTCTAGGTTATCAGTAAAGGTCACCCACGCATCGGTAAGGTGAAGCCCCAGGCCGTAATAGTCACTTGGCCTTTGGAAAAGCTGAACAGAGCCAATAGTCGGCCAAGTAGCATAGCACAGTTTCATCACATACGTACCATAATTTAATTCTGCCCACCAACGGTACCCAGAGCTGCATCCTCCTGCCAGACTGACAGCTTCTATGCTGTGTGACTTCAGGCAAAGGAGCGGTCAGACAAGCGGCACTGGGCGGGGAAAAGAGCTGGAGTGACAGAGGCTTCAGATCGACCATAGTCTCTCAGCCTCAATTGCATATCAATTCAAATGCTGATTTCTCAGTAATGTTGGAACAGACTGGCCATGAAAAGATATTGCTGGACTAAATAGTAAGGGAAATTAAATCTCCAATACAGATTTCCTTTAAAGTAACATGCTCCTCTTCTGTGTTCAGGAGTGCACTGAAGACTGACAGACCAGGCCGGCAGCACGGTCACGCTGGTCTGATGCTGCCAGCAGAGGCAACTTTGTCACTGTAGCATCAGTGGAGCACAGAGGAAATTGGTCTCTGGAGGAGGACAGTAACCTAAGCAGCAGGCAGTAAACTATACAATTAAAGATCGCTCAGTTCTTGAGAACAAAGAGGATTTTTAATAAGATGTAAACTGCTATCTTACGTCTTTTTACAAGCACTTTGCAATTTTAACCATTAAAGAACATGAGGCAACACCTTCAATTAGTTTGGATAAAGTTTAGCATTTATGATCTATGCAATGTACTTCAATCTATCAGCCATAATATGAGTGAGTGGTTGGTTCTTCTATAAGAGTTGTCCACTGTCTCTTTATTGTAACAGATGTGTTAGGGACATGGTCTTATGGCAGTAATATATAAGTATTACAGGATCTCATCCTATTATACTTGTACTTCTTCCTGCCGCCTTGCGCACAGACCGCACAGTACCTCTGTTCACAAAATGACTGCTTATGGAGGATATGATATGATCAAACTAGTGATGAGCGTGTATACTCGTTGCTTGGGTTTTCTCGAGCACGCTCGGGTGATCTCCGAGTATTCGGAAGTGCTCTGAGATTTAGTTTCTGTCACCGTAGCTGAATGATTTGCGGCTATTTGACAGCCTGAATACATGTGGGAATTCCCTAACTAACAGGCAATCCTCACATGTATTCAGGCTGTCAAGTAGCCGCAAATCATGCAGCTGCAGCAACAGAAACAATCTTCCAGCACTTTCAAATACTCGAGACCGCCCGAACGTGCTCGAGAAAACCTGAGCAATGAGCATACTCGCTCCTCACTAGATCAAACCTGTCCAGTCCATCAGCCTCCTCCAACTAAAAACAGCTTATCCACATGCAGCACGTTTTAATTTATTTATTTATTTATTTTTTTAACAGGGAGGAAGCTGATGGACAGGTCTGGTCACATGCTCTGCCGTCAATGGGGATTTTTTTTTTCTTTTAAAACTAGTTTTATTGAAAAAAAAATTCTTCATCATAAACATTACAATTATTCAGTACAAAGTATGAATTTGGATCTTGTTACAGATATCTACGAATATTAATTACAAAACCATATCACAGGTATTGTACAGACTATTGCACTCATCTAGAACGTCGAAATTATATAGATGTAGGTGGAGATCAGGGTACATATTAACGAAAGACAGGGGTGCACTCTCTAATCCAGGAAATCAAGAATCTCATCCCATCTATTAACGCACCTGGAACACAATAGAACGCAAAAGCAGAGGAAATCCATGTACGGACATGTGACCCTAGCGCCCAAACAGCGGTAGCACCAATGTCTCCGCCTTTGGTCAAATTGAACATCATGAGAAAGTGAGAGAGCAGCCGCAACCCTGACTTCCTCTTGATGTTCGATTTGTCCGAAGGTGGAGACAGTGACGCCAGTGCTGACTGGACGCCAGGCTCGCATGTCCTATCAACCGCATGGGCACCAGGCCTACGTGTCCTGAGAATGCGAGTGCCGAAACAGCTTGAACGGTGCTGCTACGGGAGGCAAGTATAAGCTTTTTTCATTTTAAATCGGGGCCAAGTGTGGGGTATGAGAAGGGGTAGTCCAAGTAGTGGACAACTTCTTTAACTAGTTTTTTCCATTGCGTGATAGTGGGAAGTCTAACTCCCATCCACTTTATTGCCTTTCTGGCTAGGAAATTATGTGATATTGCATGTTTCACCTGAAGGTATCTGCAGAAAGCTCTGTGTGGGACACCATACTTTGTATAAATTTGGTTAAATGACGATAACATTTCATTTTCAAAAACATGGTCTAGCGTTATGTTGTAGTTTCTAGAATATAGGTTATTGTACAAAAGAGTCTCACCCATTTGGTCAGTAAACCTTAGGCTGTGCTTACTCTAATTCCATATCTGTATCGCCAGGTTGTGAGCATATATTAAGCACCGAGGTGGTTTGTAGGATCTCTCCAATATAGCACACACAGAATTCCCATTCAAGAATTGTAGTAGATGAGCCTCAGCATTAGGCCAGTATTTGCTGAGTTTTTTACCTCAGTATTTGTAAACCCAATACGGACTTTGGCTTAAAGATAATGAGGTAAAAAACTGACCAAACACTGAACGTGTGAACGTGGCCTCAGAGAGTTGGATAGGAAATGAGGAACTGCCTACCGTATTTTTCGGACTATAAGACGCACCGAACCATAAGACACACCCCAAATTTTCAGAAGGAAAATAGGGGAAAAAAAAATAATGTGTCAAATGGGGGTCCATCTTACAGTCCGAATTCAGTTTACCAGCGAAGGGATCAGCACAGGTAGAGGAGTGGTCACAGGGGTAGTACGGTGGTCCAGGCTGGTGCGGTGGTGGTGCTCTGTGTTGCAGGGGTGCTCTGTGGGGTGGCTGTGCTCTGTGGGGTAGTTGTGCTGTGGGGTGGCTGTGCTCTGTGGGGTAGTTGTGCTCTGTGGGGTGGCTGTGCTCTGTGGGGTAGTTGTGCTCTGTGGGGTGGCTGTGCTCTGTGGGGTCGCAATATACTTACAAATCCCGTGGCGGTGATCCCAATGCAGCCTCCTGTGCTCTGTGATGTGGTGGCAGCAGGGCTCTGTGCTGCGTGGGGGGCTCCGCCGGCATTTCGTCATAGCCCGAAAGCCCCCCGCAGTTCTTGCTGCGACGCAGAGGCTTCCTGAAACATGGCCGCCAGGGGCCTTCGGAAAGATGGCCGCTGGAGGCGGCGCATGCTCAGATTCCGATCTCTGCAACGAGATCTTGTCCCGAGATCACAGGAGACGAGATCTCGGGAAGAATTTTTGGGGAAAAAAGTGCGTCTTATGGTCCGAAAAATTCGGTAAGTAAATCAATTGGCCATCTAGGTAGTAAAGAAACAAGTAGAGTACCATGTGCCCACCCTGGCTCTTGGGTTTCTGCAGGGCTCCAATACTTCATTTCGGTCTAAAAGAAACCCACGTAGAACACTGCCATCATGCTATGTAGTTTCTTAAAAAAAGGTTTTAGCGCTTTTAATAGAGGAATGTTCCATAATATAAAGGCTTTTTAGAAGGACTCACTGGCCATTTTTATGGACAGGACAGTCTGTGAGGAAGGCGGTGTTATCAATTAAAGCAGGAAAACCTGTAATACTTATGCATTAGTGCGATTAGTAAATCAAACCCCAATGTATCTGATAAAATAAAGAGAACGTTGCCCACCCCTTTAAAATTGGATTGTAGCATGTGTCGGAAATCAGACTCACGATACTACACGATAACGGCTTATCTGATCTAATTACATTGAGCTGCCCAGTACACATGACTGAACGTGGTTCCAAGAAAGTTAGATTTAACTGCACTAGAAGGGTATATCCATGTGTAGTGTTTGTGCAGAACTATGCACCCCTCACCCAGAAGAACTGGTCAGGTATAAAATGTCCAGTTCACATCCAAACTGGAATGAATTGAGCTCAAAACAATCCCACTGATGCCCAGATATGTTTCATACTATTTAACGTCGACTGTTATCAGGTCAAAAGTGGCCAGTTTTTGCCCTTTTATCCCCACTGCATTCTGCCATATGGTCTCGGAGATATAGGCATTTTATTCAGCGATCATCAAAATCTTTACAAAGGGACATGGCTCATAGGATTCTCAGGAGGCATGTGTTTAGGCTGATCTGCATTATTACCCTGTGAACCACGTCTCCTTGGTAAAGATCATAAAAAGTAGCACAAAATAATAAGGCCCGTTTCTTTGGATCATACGGTGGAGTTAAATAAAGCACATTCAGGGAGCAGCAGGAATAAAATAAGAGCAAAAACTGGCCACTTTTGACCTGGTGACAGGTCCTCTTTCAAAAATCATACAATACATATGTATACAAGAAAATAATTCTCCCCATAGAAAATTGTTCAAAGCCTCATCACCTACGGTTCGTCATCATCCAACATGGGACCCATTTAACAATAGAGTCTACTTAGATTAGACTGTCTGAAAATGCTCCAGATTTACATGCGGTGTGATAAATTTGGCTCATTTTTAGACTTTCTAATGTAAAGTTTGCACCACCTATCAGTTGGCTTACTGTGTACCAGAAAACACAACCCAAAATATTGGCACATTGCAAAGTCAGACCGCTTTTTTCACTGAAGCCACACACCCCTATATTAGACAAGGCACAGAAAGGGTTTACAAGCAAAAAAAAACAAACAAAAAAAGAGCTCAAATGGAAAGGTCATACAGTATAAGCGTGCACACACATGCGCATATATTATATTTATTTTTAGAGGAACGGTGAAGGTGCTCGATCACACCAATTCGAATGCAGGAAAGAGGATCAGACCAAAGATGCCAAATCTCTGGTTGGTGCAGTACAGCAGTAACGAACCAAGGGAAGACAGAAGAGACGGCAGGGATTCAAAAAAAGAGATAAAAGTCAATAATTCTTTAATCTTGTATTCATTAAAACGACATACAAGGGATTTAAAACCGACGCGTTTCTGGCGAGTCACTCGCTCTTAATCATGGCATAACAAATGCCGTACTTTACAATGATCTTATTTAAAGCATAATAAACCAATCAGCTAACACATGACACAAATTCAATTACGGTAACAGGAAAACCACTTTCTGATGCGGTAAAGCATTTGGTTAATGTACATAATTGTGATACTAAACACTTCGAGTTCTATGGTTTGTAGGGATCGTACTCACTCAGGTGCTGCATGAAGACAGGAGGCGCGCTTCTTTAAAAACCAAGTCCGTGAGGGTTAATTTGCTCCATAAACCCCTAAGCAACAACAAAATATCCTTAGCGGGTTCAGCTCCCCACAGGCTAGGCAATGTCCAGCACGCAGGCTCGGTCTGGAGCCCCACACACAAGAAGGCTTCTCCCTCTCTGCACACAGCCCCTGTGCCACAGGTGAGGTATGTGGGTAGCCAGACCCGCCCATCTCTCATAGCTACCCGCAACCCAGACACAGGTGCACTAAACGACATCTTAGTGCTTACATGCACAAAAGAAAAATACTCAGGTTCACATCACAGGGAGCAGCCATCCCTGTGACATATACAGTGGGTTCAGAAAGTATTCAGACCCCTTTAAATTTTTCACTCTGTTTCATTGCAGCAATTTGGTAAATGCAAAAAAGTTCATTTTTTTTCTCATTAATATACACTCTGCACCCCATCTTTACTGAAAAAAACAAAAAAACAAATGTCTTCCTAGACCTGGCCGTCCAGCCAAACTGAGCAATAGTGGGAGAAGAGCCTTGGTGAGAGAGGTAAAGAAGAACCCAAGATTACTGTGGCTGAGCTCCACAGATGCAGTAGGGAGATGGGAGAAAGTTCCACTATCAACTATCAGTTAACGATCAGTGCAGCCCTCGACAAGTAGGGCCTTTATGGCAGAGTGGCCAGACGGAAGCCTCTCCTCAGTGCCACACATATGAAAGGCCTCACAGAGTTTGCTAAAAAAAACACATGAAGGACTCACAGACTATGAGAAATAAGATTCTCTGGTCTGATGAGACGAAGATAGAACTTTTTGGTGAAAAATCTAAGCGGTATGTGTGGAGAAAACCAAGCACTGCTGATCACCTGCCCAATACAATACCAACAGTGAAACATGGTGGTGGCAGCATCATGCTATGGGGTGTTTTTCAGCTGCAAGGACAGGACGACTGGTTGCAATTGAAGGAAACATGAATGCGGCCAAGTACAGAGATATCCTGGATGAAAACCTATTCCAGAGTGCTCTGGACCTCAGACTTGGCCAAAGGTTCACCTTCTAACAAGACAATGACCCTAAGCACACAGCTAAAATAACCAAGGAGTGGCTTCAGAATAACTCTGTGACCATTCTTGACTGGCCCAGCCAACCCCTGACCTAAACCCAACTGAGCATCTTGGAGAGACCTGAAAATGGCTGTTCACCAACGTTCACCATCCAACCTGACGGAACTGGAGAAGATCTGCAAGGAAGAATGGCAGAGGATCCCCAAATCCAGGTGTGAAAAACTTGTTGCATCAATCCCAAGAAGATTCATGGCTGTACTAGCTCAAAAGGGTGCTTCTACTCAATACTGAGCAAAGGGTCTGAATACTTATGACCATGTGATATTTCAGTTTTTCTTTAATAAAATTTCAAAAATTTCTACATTTCTATTTTTTTCAGTCAAGATGGGGTGCATAGTGTATATTAATTAGAAAAAAAAATGAAAATTTTTTGAATTTATCAAATGGCTGCAATGAAACAAAGTGTGAAAAATTTAAAGGGGTCTGAATACTTTCCGTACCCACTGTACCTCCCCTCCTATTGATTACATGGCCATTAGCCTCCTTATATACCTCCCCATCAGCCTAAAGCCGTGGGGCTTGGCAGCTTCCTTTACCCGATTAGGGAACCTTCGCGATCGCCTTCGGAAGTAAACCCGTCTATCACAATCGGGCTTTGTCACTGAACCCTTTTGGAACAGTAAGATGTCCGACTCCGTCACTTCCTCTGATAGAGTTGCTTCTTTGTCGGACCACCCCCATCCCCAGCGGTCAGTACGGTGTCGCGATTCCCTTGGCCCCATACCTTCGGTCTGGTCTGACTCCCTGTTTCCACGTCTGCTACAGGGTTTCCCGCCTGGGCCACTCAGCCCTGAGCGAACAGAGGAGTCACTAATTCTACTGCCTCCATCCTTTAGGGAACCCCTTAGTCTCTCCAGACCTCAGGTTGGAAGTAGCCTCCATCATCTTCGCATTCCTTGCAGCTGTTTAGTGATCTGGAACCTGTCAAGTCTTAGCTACTCTAACCTCTCAAGTATGCCACGCGATATTCCAGGAGTATTTGGATATTCTGCAGGCTCTCGATTGATAAGACAACGAAGAATGGAACCATCCCAACTTCACCAGCTACCTGGGCTTCATCATCAGCCGGAATCCTCACTCTTGCCACACCAGACTTATCTACGACCTACTGCATTACTTTGCCAAGTCTCCCAATGATTTTCCTCACCAGATTTCTGGGCACTTGAACCATATCCTCCACCGATTCCAACTGACCTTGGGCTTTTTTTGCACGCTTCAGACATTGAGCAGCTTCCTCATTCCTCAACAAGATCCTCTGTTTCATGCGAAGACAGTGTAGGTGCATGTTACTCAGAATAGCCACCTGCTTCACCGTGACTTCTCTAGTCGACAGTACAACTAACTGCTTAGACTCTTGCGCCCAATTCACGCTACACGCTTCCACCGCCTTCCTAAAGGCCTCATGCATAGCCTCACTGGCACAAATTTCCCGCACGTCCTCAGGTACCTCCACTATGCACTGGAAGAGCGAAGCTTCACCTTCTTGGACATAGTGTTTGATCTTCTCTTCCTGAGAGTCAGGGTGGTTTTTCAAGACGTCGACCTCCCTTGTGAGGCCGTCTGCGTGGCACTTCCCCTGCTGGATATCTTCCTCCCTGGAGGCCACTTCATTGGTCAGTTTTTCCAGCTCACTCTCCTTCATTGCAATCAGATCGGGAGAGCGCGACAGTTCATTCTGTAGAGCGGAGAGCTCATTTTTTCGGCCGTCCATGTATTTCTGGAGCTGGGCCTTAGCCTCCTGCTTGGCCTCCTGCTCGATCTTGAGCTCTCTGAGAACTTTTTCCTGCTCACCTGCTAGGCAGCGACGCTCGTCCTCTCTCCGGAGAAGCTTCTGCTGATGCTTCTCATAGGCCTGATACATGTGTTCTTCTCCTCCAAGTCTGTGGACAGTTCCCTGAGGGCTTTCTCAATTTGTGTCCTCGCTTTCCGCATTGAACTTATTTTTTACTCCAAAGCCACAATTTTCTCAGATTTCTGTTCTTCCAGACGCTTTAATTCGGCCTTCAAATCTGCCACTTTTTGATTCTCACGAGAAAACTTTTTGGCAGGGGGCATGACCGGTTGTGGAGCTGAGCGGACGTGCGCGACCCGAGCTCTGCAGCCACCAGCGATACTAAGCGGCTCACAGCGCAGCAGGGTGCCCGGAGGAGGCTGAATTCAGGAGGCAGGAGCGGTGGAGAGATAGGAGACCGGAGCGCAGTAAGGATGAAGCGGGGAAGGAGGAGGGAGCAGGCGCCGGGCAAGGTCCCGGTCTTTGAAGCGGCAGGCAGCCGGATCCAAGATGGCGGCGCGACTCTCACCATGCGGCCGCCGGCAGCAGCAGTAACAGTGCGCGGCAGAGCTCAGAGCCGCGCACTGAAGCACACCACCAGCCCCACACCCCCAATAAAGCTGCAAGCTCCCTGGTCACACAGAGCTATTCACCAGCGCTGCAGTCCCTGCTCCTCTCCCCTGCTAGAAGTGCTGGAGGTCTGGAGCCTGAAGATCTACAGTCACAAAGCACAGCCCTGACCATCCCCTCACAATCTCCTATTAAAGACTCCAATTCTGCCCCAGTCACTGTAGCCATACTCAGATCCCTGCTGGGAGACCTGAAACAAACCATTCATACTGATATCACAAAGGCTTTCACTGCGCTACATAAAGAAATTACCCAGATTGGCGACAGAACCTCACACATAGAGGGGAAACTGGAAGAATATATTACGGCGCACAAATATCTGGTGGATGCGCATAATGAGGCAGATCAAGAAATCACAGCCTTAAAACTGAAGCTTGAATCATAGAATTGTAGAGTTGAAAGGGACCTCCTGGGTCATCTGGTCCAACCCCCTGCTCAAAGCAGGATTCACTAAATCATCCCAGATGTCTGTCCAGCCTCTGTTTGAAGACTTCCATTGAAGGAGAACTCATCACCTCTCGTGGCAGCCTGTTTCACTCACTTATTACTCTAACTGTCAAAAAGTTTTTTCTAATATCTAATCTGTGTCTCCTCCCATTCAGTTTCATCCCATTGCTTCTTGTTTTTCCTTGTGCAAATGAGAATAAAGATGATCCTTCTACAATGTGACAGCCCTTGAGATATTTGTAGACAGCTATTAAGTCTCCTCTCAGTCTTCTTTTTTGCAAGCTAAACATTCCCAAATCCTGTAACCATTCCTCATAGGACATGGTTTGCAGACCGGACACCATTCTGGTAGCTCTTCTCTGAACTCTCCAGTTTGTTGATGTCTTTTTTAAAATGTGGTGCCCAAAACTGGACACAGTATTCCAGATGAGGTCTGACCAAAGAGGAGTAAAGGGCAATAATGACTTCACGTGATCTAGACTGTATGCTTCTGTTAATACATCCCAGAATTGTATTTGCCTTTTTTGTTGCTGCATCACACTGTTGACTCATGTTCAGTCTGTGATCTATTAGTATACCCAAGTCTTTTTCACATGTGCTGTTGCTTAGCCCTATTCCTCCCATACTGTATACGCTTTTTTTCATTTTTATTTCCCAGATGTAGTACTTTGCATTTTTCCCTGTTGAAAACCATTCTGTTAGTTGCTGCCCACTGCTCCAGTTTATTTATATCTTTTGAATCCTCTCTCTTTCTCTAATATTAGCTATCCTTCCTAGCTTTGTGTCATCAGCAAATTTAATCAGTTTACCCTCAATTCCTTCATCTAAATCATTGATAAAGATGTTGAACAATACAGGGCCCAAGACAGAGCCCTGTGGTACCCCACTTGATACATTCTTCCAACTGGATGTGCAGCCATTTACTACCACTCTTTGGGTCCTATCACTAAGCCAGTTATGAATCCACCTAACAGTTGCCTTGTCCATTCCATACTTAGTCATTTTTTCAATAAGGATTGTGTAAGATACTTTGTCAAATGCTTTGCTGAAGTCAAGATATAATATATTTACAGCATTTCCCTGATCCACCCAGTCAGTGATTCTGTCATAGAAGGAAATTCAATTAGTCTGAACTTAGAGAACCGATCCAGGCGCAATAACCAGCGCTTCAGAGGAATCCTTGAGAGCGTGACCGCGGAGGCCCTAAAAGAATTTCTAACTGACTTTTTAAAACCCTAGTGCCGTCGGCGGATCAGAGAGACCTGCTGATCGACAGGGAGCACTGGATCCCCAAGCCCAAGTCTGCTCCCAGCTCCGCACCACGAGACGTGATAGCCAGGCTGCACTTCTACCACTTCAAGGAGGCAGTGACCAGGGCAGCAACAGCAAAGCAAGATCTTCCAAAAAGATTCCGGAACATCCTGGTGTTCACCGACTTGTCTGCGACCACCCTGAACAGGAGGCGGGAATTCTCATCGGCAACCAAGATTCTACGGGACAACAATATCGTCTACAAGTGGGGATACCAGGTAAAGCTCATCGTGACGAAGAACGGAGTCACTCATGTCCTTGTGTCTCCCAGAGAGGCCATGACCCTGTTCCAGGAGTGGTCCCTGGCGACAGTGGATGACGAAACCAACTCCCCGCTAAAGAAGAGGCCCCCGACGCTGAACATGAATGGACCTAATCCTCACGCAAGTATTCTGTGACTATAGGTACCCCCTGTGTGCCTATGCCGGGACACCCCACTGCTAGTTTTTCTTTGTTTTGCTGGCAGGTTGAAGGGACATGAGAATAGCGTTTTCTTTTTTTTTCTATTCTCACCCCCCAATACTGGATAGGAACTAATATCCAGTTGGTTCACACAGAACCGGACTCTGAGTTGTACAATTTGTACTTGTTGTTAATAACTTAACCCCTTTGCGTCCCTAATTTTTGCCCTATATTTGGTGACTTATTGTTCCTTTTATATACTACTGTAACCAATGGTATTCCAGATTTCAAGTATTAATGCGAAAGGTCTAAATAGCCCCTTCAAGAGATCGTTACTATTGGAGGAAGCCCAGAAACTTAAGGTGGACATATTATGTGTCCAAGAAATGCATCTAAACCGTGAGGATGCGCATAGATTACAACATAAAAATTACCCCCATATCTACATGTCACATGCTGTGAAGAAGAAGAGAGGTGTAGCGATCGAAATAAAAGACACCATAGCATTCCAGCTTATTGATAGCGTCCTGGATGATGAAGGCAGATATGTAATATTAATATGTAATATTAATAACAAGGTGTATACAATCACATCCATATACGCACCCAATTCAGGTCAAATCACTTTCATTAAAGACCTTATAACTAAACTATCCAAAATAAAACAGGGATCACTGCTAATCTGTTGGGATTTCAATATCGCTCCGATCCCTAATATAGACAAATCCTGGTGTTCAAAGAAGAAGCCCCAATCCCATGCGTTATCCCAGTATCTCATTTCAGAAGAATTGTATGACAAATTGACAAATCTGAACGGGATTATACGTACTACTCTCACCCCCATAAAGTATATTCAAGAATAGATCTAATGGTAGGGATAAATGGCTCCTGCAAAATATACAATCAGCCAAAATTGGGAACATAACATGGTCGGACCACGCTCCTGTAACATGCCAAATTAAAGAGACGTACAATAATGTAAATTATTCCCCGTGGAGAATTAATAACTTTCTAATATTCTCAGATAATATTAAACCCCAAATAAATGACCTCCTCCAAGAATATTTTAATATCAATAGTACCCCCGAAGTGTCTCCGACCACAGTGTGGTGTGCCCACAAGGCCTATATAAGAGGGCGACTAATACAAATAGCAGCACAACACATAAAAATAAGAATGCGACAAATAGAAGAGCTTCATAAAAATATAGCAACATTGGAAGATACCCATAAACATAATCCTTCACCCACGATATATGGGAAACTGCAAAAGGCAAGATACGAATTATATCAGCTACTACAGTATAAATATGAGCATAATTTGAGGAGAAACAAAGCAAAATATTACTGGCAGGGGAATAAGGCGAGTAAAATACTTGCCAATAAGATTAAAGCCAGATTAACAAAGCAAAAAAATAGCTCATATACAAGAAGCCCAAAAGAATAAAATTTACAACCCTAAAGAAATAGCGAATACCTTCGCAAAATATTCCTCACTCTATAATCTTGAGAATGATAACCTGACCCCGCAACCAAACGCTGAACTAATTAATAATTTCCTGAATAGCATATCCCTACCCCAAAAGTCCCAGAGGATAAACTGATGGTAATAAATCAACCCATAAGCCGAAAAGAAATCCAACAAACCATTAAAACAACCAAAAATAACAAATCCCCAGGACCAGACTGTATAACTGATGAATACTTGAAGTTATTCAATCAAATCTTGTCCCCACACCTATTATTAGTCTTCCAAAATATATTCGAAACGGGCAAAATACGTGATGAAATGTTACAAGCGACTATAGTCCCCCTCCCTAAGCCAGGCAAAACACCCGACCATCCAAACAATTTCAGACCAATATCCCTTCTAAATACTGACCTCAAGCTCTACTCCAAAATTCTAGCAAATAGAATCTCTGATATAATCCCTTCTCTGGTGCACAGGGATCAGGTTGGATTTATCAAATCTAGACAGACATTGGACGCCACCAGACGAATGATAAATCTCATTCACGTGGCGGGGGGAAATCGGACGCCTTCTCTGCTCCTATCATTGGACACGGAGAAGGCGTTCGATCGGGTGCATTGGGGATATCTATTTGAGGTCTTAACCAGATTCAGATTTAAGAGTAATATTGTTAAAGCAATCACTCTATAGGATAAGATAGGAGAAGATGCAAAACTTGCAGTCATATAGAGACCAACGACAAGATCCAAGTCCCCAACACACAGCAAAACTATAAGATCCCCGGAACATTCACATGTTCCTCCTCTAATGTGGTATATTTAATTCTATGCAATATATGTCCTGTGGGTGGCCTCTATGTTGGAGAAACAGGACAGAGACTGAGAGCAAAGATGAGGTCTCATCGCCATACGATTACAGACAAAAAAAACCACCTACCTGTGGCTAAACATTTCTGTGGTCCAGAAGACAACATAGGCAATATGAAAATTGTCATTTTGAAAGGAAATTTCCAATCGCAAAAACATCGCAGGGTTTGGGAATGCAAATTCATTAACATCTTTGATTCTGTTCACACAGGACTCAATCTGTCAGGAGGATTCATGGCCCATTACCAAATCTGAGCAATTTCCTCCAAAAACAATGGAGACACCACCAGTCCTTTGATCTCACATGCATATGGGGTCCATAAAACTTTCACACCACTTATCTAATCTTACCTAATTAAGGATTCTCTCTTTAAGCTCAGTGTTTGTTTATTTCAGTGTTTGTTTATTTAAATGTCCATGTATCACACCATCCATGTGTTTTTCACTGTATATAATTGTGTTTCTTCAAATATTTTGTTATACCAGCCTGATGAAGAGACGTAAGCAGTCTCGAAAGCTTGCCCTGTAATATCTTAAACTATATTTTGTTAGCCATTAAAAGGTATCATACCCACAAGATTCCTATTTTGCTTCTCCCACTGAGAGCACTCTATATGTTTTTTTTAGCAATCACTCTGTTATATTCCCACCCATCAGCGTCAGTTTCTATCTCTGGAATGATGTCGTATAGGTTTTTTATTACCAATGGGACAAGACAGGGGTGTCCATTATCACCCCTTATATTCGCTTTGGCGATTGAGCCTCTGGCAGAGAAAATTAGGCTACATTCAGCGATGTCAGGAATCCAGGTGAATAAAACGGAACACAAAATAGGATTATTTGCATCATACTAGCGTTAACAAATCCCACAGAGTCACTACCGGCAGCAATGCAAATAATTGAATCATTCACTAAAATATCATATTATAAGCTGAACATGTCTAAATGTCAGGTATTAAATCTAACCCCATCTGTAAAGTATCCCCAAAGCTTTGAGAATAAAAATCCTTTTAAATGGGGGGAATGATAATATTGAGTATCTGGGTATTCGACTCACACTATCAGCAGATAAAATGTTATCATTGAACTATGAGGCTCTGAGGAAGAAGATTCAAGCTGACATGTTACGCATGAAGAAACATGAACTATCACGGCTGGGCAGGATAGCTTCAGTGAAAATGTTTATTCTCCCACAGATATTGTATTTGTTCCGCAATCTCCCCATCATATTCCCAATGAAAATATTAAAAGAGATCCAAGCAATGATCTTAAAATATACAGTACAGAACAAAAGTTTGGACACACATTCTCATTTCAAGATTTTTCTGTATTTTCATGACTATGAAAATTGTAAATTCACACTGAAGGCATGAAAACTCTGAATTAACACATGTGGAATTACAGTGGTGGCCAAAAGTATTGGTACCCCTGCAATTCTGTCAGATAATACTCAGTTTCTTCATGAAAATGATTGCAAACACAAATTCTTTGGTATTATTATCTTCATTTAATTTGTTTTCAATAAAAAAAACACAAAAAGAATTGACCTAAAGCCAAATTGGATATAATTCCACACCAAACCTAAAAAAAAGGGAGTGGACAAAAGTATTGGCACTGTTTGAAAAATCATGTGATGCTTCTCTAATTCGTGTAATCACCAGCACCTGTAACTTACCTGTGCCACCTAACAGGTGTTGGCAATAACTAAATCACATTTGCAGCCAGTTAACATGGATTAAAGTTGACTCAACCTCTGTCCTGTGTCCTTGTGTGTACCACATTGACCATGGAGAAAAGAAAGAAGACCAAAGAACTGTCTGAGGACTTGAGAAACCAAATTGTGAGGAAGCATGAGCAATCTCAAGGCTACAAGTCCATCTCCAAAGACCTGAATGTTCCTGTGTCTTCCGTGCGCAGTGTCATCAAGAAGTTTAAAGCCCATGGCACTGTGGCTAACCTCCCAAGATGTGGAAGGAAAAGAAAAATTGACAACAGATTTCAACGCACGATTGTGCGGATGGTGGATAACGAACCTCGACTAACATCCAAACAAGTTCAAGCTGCCCTGCAGTCCGAGGGTACAACAGTGTCAACCCGTACTATCAGTCGGCGTCTGAATGAAAAAGGGACTGTATGGTAGGATACCCAGGAAGACCCCACTTCTTACCCCGAGACATAAAAAAGCCAGGCTGGTGTTTGCCAAAACTTACCTGAGAAAGCCTAAAACGTTTTGGAAGAATGTTCTCTGGTCAGATGAGACAAAAGTCGAGCTTTTTGGGAAAAACCATCAACATAGAGTGTACAGGAAAAAAAAAAAGAGGCATTCAAAGAAAAGAACACGGTCCCTACAGTCAAACATGGCAGAGGTTCCCTGATGTTTTGGGGTTGCTTTGCTGCCTCTGGCACTGGACTGCTTGACCGTGTGCATGGCATTATGAAGTCTGAAGACTACCAACAAATTTTGCAGCATGATGTAGGGCCCAGTGTGAGAAAGCTGGGTCTCCCTCAGAGGTCATGGATCTACCAGCAGGACAATGACCCAAAACACACTTCCAAAAGCAAGGTGGCCAGCAATGAATCCAGACCTGAATCCCATAGAACACCTGTGGAGAGATCTCAAAATGGCAGTTTGGAGAAGGCACCCTTCAAATATCAGGGACCTGGAGCAGGTTGCCAAAGAAGAATGGTCTACAATTCCAGCAGAGCATTGTAAGAAACTCATTGATGGTTACCGGAAGCGGTTGTTCGCAGTTATTTTGGCTAAAGATTGTGCAACCAAGTATTAGGCTGAGGGTGCCAATACTTTTGTCTGGCCCATTTTTGGAGTTTTGTGTGAAATGATCAAGGATTTGATTTTTGCTTCATTCTCTTTTGTGTTTTTTCCTTGCAAGCAAATTAAATGAAGATAAAAATAGCAAATAATTTGTGATTGCAATCATTTTCAGGAAAACACTAAGTATTATCTGACAGAACTGCAGGGGTGCCAATACTTCTGGCCACCACTGTATTTACTTAACAAAAAAGTTTGTAACAACTGAAATTATGTCATATTCTAGGTTCTTCAAAGTAGCCACCTTTTGCTTTGATGACTGCTTTGCACACTCTTGGCATTCTCTTGATGAGCTTCAAGAGGTAGTCACCGGGAATGGTTTTCACTTCACAGGTGTGCCCTGTCAGGTTTAATGAGTGGGATTTCTGGCCTTATAAACGGGGTTGGGACCATCAGTTGTGATGTGCAGAAGTCTGGTGGATACACAGCTGATAGTCGTACTAAATAGACTGTTAGAATTTGTATTATGGCAAGAAAAAAGCAGCTAAGTAAAGAAAAACGAGTGGCTATCATTACTTTAAGAAATGAAGGTCAGTCAGTCCGAAAAATTGGGAAAACTTTGAAAGTGTCCCCAAGTGCAGTTGCAAAAACCATCAAGCGCTACAAAGAAACTGGCTCACATGAGGACCGCCCCAGGAAAGGAAGAGCAAAAGTCACCTCTGCTTCTGAGGATAAGTTTATCTGAGTCACCAGCCTCAGAAATCGCAGGTTTACAGCAGCTCAGATTAGAGACAAGGTCAATGTCACACAGAGTTCTAGCAGCAGACACATCTCTACAACAACTGTTAAGAGGAGACTTTGTGCAGCAGGCCTTCATGGTAAAATAGCTGCTAGGAAACCACTGCTAAGGACAGGCAACAAGCAGAAGAGACTTATTTGGGCTAAAGAACACAAGGAATGGACATTAGACCAGTGGAAATCTGTGCTTTGGTCTGATGAGTCCAAATTTGAGATCTTTGGTTCCAAACACCGTGTCTTTGTTCGACGCAGAAAAGGTGAACGGATGGACTCTACATGCCTGGTTCCCACCGTGAAGCATGGAGGAGGAGGTGTGATGGTGTGGGGGTGCTTTGCTTGTGACACTGTTGGGGATTTATTCAAAACTGAAGGCATACTGAACCAGCATGGCTACCACAGCATCTTGCAGCGGCATGCTGTTCCATCCGGTTTGAGTTTAGTTGGACCATCATTTTTTTTTCAACAGGACAATGACCCCAAACACACCTCCAGGCTGTGTAAGGGCTATTTGACCAAGAAGGAGAGTGATGGGGTGCTACGCCAGATGACCTGGCCTCCACAGTCAGCAGACCTGAACCCAATCGAGATGGTTTAGGGTGAGCTGGACCGCAGAGTGAAGGCAAAAGGGCCAACAAGTGCTAAGCATCTCTGGGAACTCCTTCAAGACTGTTGGAAGACCATTTCCGGTGACTACCTCTTGAAGCTCATCAAGAGAATGCCAAGAGTGTGCAAAGCAGTAATCAAAGCAAAAGATGGCTACTTTGAAGAACCTAGAATATATGACATATTTTCAGTTGTTTCACACTTTTTTATTAAGTATATAATTCCACATGTGTTAATTCATAGTTTTGATGCCTTCAGTGTGAATGTACAATTTTCATAGTCATGAAAATACAGAAAAATCTTTAAATGAGAAGGTGTGTCCAAACTTTTGGTCTGTACTGTATTTGGCAAGAGAAAAAATCCAGAGTCCAAGCGGATACGTTTTACATACCTACGAGTAAGGGAGGCCTGGGATGCCCCTCGGTGGTCGGCTACTACAGAGACGCGTTATTCGAACAATTACGATTCATGTGGAAAAACGATGATGATTGGCACTGGATAACAATTGAAAAATATTTGATGAGAACCTCCAATGTCTCAGCTTTTTACCATGTACACCACATTACTGTCCCTAATAGAAACCCAAACATATCCCCAACAATTGACACGGCTTTGGAACTATGGAAAATGCTGACTAATAAAATAGGCCTCATACAAACTGCATTCCTAAAAGCACCTATAGATACGCTGGAGCACTGTATCCCAGACCTCAAACTCCAAAATTGGAAATCTTCCGGAGTCGCCTATGTTGGGGATTTGTATGAGGGGGTGGAACTAATCACCTTCTCATCATTGTGGGAAAGATACAATGTCTCTCATAGGGATTTCTATAAATATTTGCAGATCCGGCATTTTCTAACTGGAAGGAAGGAACAGGTGCGTGTTCCACCAACTAAACTATATTCTATGCTAATGAACCCGACATCACAAATTAGGGCGTTATCCATAGGTTATGACTGCATGTTAGAGAATACCCTACCCTCACTAACTACATACCTACAAAAGAGGGAAAAAGAACTTAATTGCACATTCACACCTGATCAGTGGAGGGCATCCTACTTAATTATTGGAAGCCAATCTAAGTGTACTAATCATTTAGAAAATGCAAGGAAAATATTATATAGGTGGTACTTCACTCCTTATAGGCTGTCCGGAATGTTCCGTGGCTCCCCAGACACATGCTGGAGATGTGGAGACACTGGAGCAGACATGTTACATATATGGTGGAGCTGCGATAATGTTAGGCGTCTGTGGAAAGCCATAGACCAATTAATATTCCAAATTTGTGGTATATCAGTGTCTCTTAACGCACAGCAGGCGCTACTCGCTATTGATCTGGACTCGTTTCCCTATGAGTTTCGTACAGTAATTGTACATATTATAGTGGCGACAAGAATCAAAATTGCTAGTTATTGGAAAAACTCCAAATGCCCCTCACTGTCCGAAGTAGTCTCACTGATTAACGAGAATTGTCTATCAGAAAAAATAATTGCTGCATCTAATAACAATATATCTCAATTTCATAAAAAAATGGAACAATTGGTTATCCTTCCGTTTAAATACTGTAGTCAAGTAGATTCGCATTTACAGAATGTGATTGGATTGTAAATGTAATGTCACCATCTTCTCCTTTCTCCTTCCCTTCACCAACCCCTATAACATTGTGTTCTTCATTAAGGAATTACTGTCAATACCATGTAATGTTTGGCACAATTTGTAAATAAAAAATTTAAGGTTTTAAAAAAAAGAAAACTTTTTGGCGACGTCCTGAAGCTCCTGCGCTTTGTTGCAGCAGGTCATTTCCAGCTGAGACACGTGTTTTGCATCTTCCTGCCGAGCAGAGCGCAGCTTCTCCTCGGTGGAGCATATGGTATGAAGCAGCTTCTGCTCCTGCACTTCCTTCTCGCCAAGCTGAGCCTTGGCTGCCTAGAATTCGGACTCCAGGTGACGCACCTGATCCAGCTGCGCGGAGTTGGCGGCTTTCATACTCGACACCTTTGTTGACAGACCTAGTCATGCTCTTTCTCCAAGCTTTGGACGTGCATTTCCATCTGGCGAAAACGGTCGGCTCGCTCTTTCCACGTGCACATTTCCTTTGTCAGTTTGACAATCTGACCGTCTCGTCGGGTGACAGCGGTCGAATCAGACGGCTTCTCCTGCAGGCTCTCCGATTTTTCTCAGAGTTAATTCTCCAACTGCGATTTTAGCTGTTGGATCCTTACCACCACCTGTGTCGGTTTTATGTTCCTCCCGTCATCGACTACCTCAGTGCTGGGGTTTGTCAGTGGTAAAGTGACCTCCTTATAAAGGACATTACCCTTGTTTGCCCTTGACCCTGTCTTTCTGCAGCCATCGTGTCCCCGGCGACGAGAGGAAGACTTGCGATTTGTACCCGGGTCAACCTTACTGCACTCTTTCCCGCTTGTGCCACAGTCTGAATGGGAGTCTCCACTACTCATCCTGTCACCCTCGAACAACAAGTCCCCATTTAGACAGGTGCCAGACCCCTTTCCTGGAGCTACCCAGTTTCTAACTGTCACACTGTTGGTCACCGCTGCCAAGTCCCAGAGTTGGTCAGACCCACACTTTTCCCTGGACACCCCTAACTCTCGGACACTGACCTTAGGAGGTGCCACTGTGTCGACCCGCCACCACAATTGTGGATTACCAGGGCAATGGGGTACTCAGAGCCGAGCCCGTAGAAGTCTATGGGGATTTTGTCACAGGTAGCTGTGGCTCGGTCTGTGGCCCGGGCGGTCTGGCGTATGTTGGGGATATATTTACAGGGGATTGATTTATGTACAGTTCGTGACGCCACCTGTAGTATTCTGGTAATTAGTACCAGCGCTGCTGTAGATCTCTGAGGGGATGGTGAGGCAGCTAGATGTCGGGTCCCCTACAGGTGGGACTGGTCCCTCAAAGTCTATGGGATTTGTGAAGTCGGGTGCAGATAAAGAACACAGTCTCACACGGTCAGCGTCTTTCCATACCTTTACTTGTAAGATGTTCAGGCAGGTCCCAGGGAGGCTGATCCAAGGAGAGTGTATCTTGAGACAGCAGCTGGACAAGTTAGGGGCCTCCTTTACTTCCAATACAACGAGTACAACCAGCCTGAAGCGTAGTTCCCTCAAAATCTCCAGCTAATCTATAGCTGTACCTGCCCAGTCAGCTTTGTGGTAGGAGCCTTCCTGCGAAGAAGCTGAATTCTTATTTTGTCCTGCAGAGACTCAAAGTCTTCACTTCCCCTGACCCCAGTTACGTACTGACTATAAGGGGCTGTCTGCCGCGACCTAGGGTCCGGTAGATTCCTGGTTTTCTTATCACTCTGCTTGAAACAGTAGTGATCCTTCGGTCCCCAGTGACCGGGTGCAATGTGCTGGACTTCTTCAATCCGTAAGCACTAATCCAATAAATCCACTTTGCCTTTCGCCTTGTCCACGCTGGTAACATAAGCACTCACACTAGCCAAGGGTCGAGCAGTCACTTCTTTCTTTTCCTTCCTTCAAAGTTAGCTACAGATGCTCAGTTATCAACAGGCAGGAGCACGTCTCTGAACCTGATACCGTCCTTTAGACAGGGATGCTGAAGGCTTTCTGTACTAAAACTTCTCCTTTCCTTCAGTGTATGCTTGAAGTACAGCTCTGACTAGACTAAGGTGAATTCAAACACCTATACCAGACTCCACGATATGAACTGGTAATAAAGCAGGCTAGACTCCTTCCTCCCTCCAAACGTCTTCTCTCTCAGAAGTCTAGACACTCACTCCACACGTCCTCACTGTCCGAAGACAGGAACTAGACTCACTAAATCACTCTAACACATACCTTGACCACTCCCTCAAGAGTAAACTCCACTACCCTAAGGGTGTGTCTAGTATATGTCGAGTGAATGAATATTTAGCATTAAACTGCTGTCTCGCCACACACTCTCCAGGGTACTGCGTGTGCCTACCACCAGGGCTACACATTCCCCCATGGTAAAAGACAGCACTCCCGGGCTGAAAAATACAAAAGAGACATTTTGTTTATGCAATAACATTAACAATAACATCTTCCCATCCGGGAGGTGAGAATATCTTGAACGTTGCAAACATTATAGAAAATACAAATATTAAATAGCATTCAATAAATATACAAGATACTTGTGAAGGACCCGCACCAAACCTTCAACGTAGGTCCTGGGTGGGCTGCAGGACATCCAAATGCAGACCTCACTCAGTGCCACACCACACGGGTTTTTGGTTCAGAGGTAAGTCAAGGTTTCATGTGAAACCGTTAAAAAGGCACAAAGTGCAACTATTTACAGGATACAGTTTTTGGGCTGGCTCAGTCCTCAGCCTCTGAGTCCATTGTTAAACGAAGACATAATAGGGAAAACACATTTATATATATAGACTTTTACAATATTCACATGAATTCGTTATAATCACTGCTGATATCTAATGGGTAATTTCCCTTTTGTGATTCTCTCTGATCTACGTGGTGTAGTTTCAGGTATATCAAGTTGCGATCTGTCTGCACTGCGTAACGGCAAACTATAGAACTGCCTTAATCTTTCTATGGATCTGGCAAGCGTACTGATGGCTGGGCGGTGTGAGTCAGCTTCACCAGGAGATCCCATAGTATGGGGCGCTGCTTCAGATGATCCATCTTGAGGTTCCACAGGTTGAGGTGTTGCTGGGATGGGTAACTCCTGAGCGGGCTCAACTGGCACCACAGGCACAACTGGAGGTAGAATTTCCTCTTGTGGCTGATAAAACTGCAACACTGGAATTATCACAGCATCTCCAGTCGGGGCCAATCCGCAGGAAAATCTCCCAGATCGGTGTGTATGACCTCTTCCTTTCTTTCTCCTTGATTGAGGACAGGGTTCTTTTCACAACGCTTAAAGTGTTCTGGACACAACTTCAAATGATCTCTGGACACAGTGATTGTTGTTCTTCCTCCGTCTTTACTGACGACACAAACTTTTCTGTTGTCATATTTAGAATCTTGTATGACGTAGGTTCTTGCTCCCACTGGTTATCCAATTTGTGCATCTTCCTTTTTCTTTTTAATACTACCTCTCCAGGCATCAAAGGCTTGGCAGGAGCATTTCGGTTGTAAACATCTTCCTGTTTCTCCCGTGCCTTATTGAGACTTTCCTCCACACAGATTTGTACTCTTCTGTATTGCTCTTGCCGATTGACGTCCCAGTTTTCAACAGCGTCGTCTGCCTCCGTTCTACCACTCCAAGTTCTAAATCCATTGGTAGTTTTCCGGGCCTTGCTCGCATAAGATAAGCTGGAGTGCAGTTAGTTGAGCTTACAGGTATATGATTATACAAATCAACCAAATCAGGTAGTAAATCCGGCCATCGATTCCTGTCTTCCAACGGTATGGATCTCAACAAGTCAAGGACAATATGGTTCATCTTTTCACAGAGACCGTTGGTTTGAGGGTGGTATGGTGTCGTTCTAATTTTCTTGCACCCGTACATATGACAGAATTCCTTGAATAAATCGGCTTCAAAAGCAGGTCCCTGATCGGTTAAGACTTGCTCCGGATACCCATGCGGTCTGCAGAAGCTTGCTTGAAAGGTCTTCGCGGCCGTCACTGCGGTCTGGTCCTTCACTGGAACAACTACCAGAAATCTGGAGTAATGGTCCACCATGGTCAAGGCGTATGAGTATCCAGATCTACTTGGCGACAATTTGACATGGTCCAGGGCCACAATCTCCAGAGGACGAGTCGTCCGGATAGGTTGCAGAGGTGCCTTCTGACTACCGTAGTCCTTTCTTCTGAGACCACAGGGTCCACAGTTCCGACACCACCTCTCGATGGAGCTGCGCATCCCTACCCAGTAGAACCGGCATCTCAACAGGGTCTCCAGCTTCCTCCAGCCAAAGTGTCCTGCTTGATCGTGGTATGCTTCCAACACCATTGGGACGTCTGCCTTGGGGACCACGATTTGCCAGACCATCTCATGGGTTCTGGGGTTGACGTATCTCCTGCACAACTTCTCACGGTATAGGAACAACCTGCTTTTCTCGTTCCACAGGAGCTTGGCTGACATAGGTGCATCCTTTTCCAGAGAGGAGCCTTCCTGTCTTAACAACTCCTTGATGCGGCTGACCACTGGATCACTGTCCTGAGTCTCTTTCCAGCTATGATGGGGTAAAGGATTTAATGTTGCACCATACTGCTTTCTGTGGACTCGATGCTCGTGGACTACCCCATTTCGATGGAATGCAGGTAGCTCAATTTCTTCCAGGTCGTCCGATTCTTCTTCCGTGTCAGAGTCATGCGGCCTTCGGGACAACGCATCAGCATTAGCATTCTTTCGACCTGCCCGGTACTTGATAGTAAACTGGTAATTGGACAACCGAGCCATCCATCGCTGCTCCATGGCACCCAGCTTGGCGGTTTCCAGGTGCGTTAAGGGGTTGTTATCTGTAAACGCAGTGAACTTATTGGAGGCCAGATAGTGCTTAAATCTTTCAGTAATGGCCCAGACCAGCGCCAGAAACTCTAGCTTGAAGCTGCTATAATTTTCCGGATTCCTTTCAGTTGGCCTGAGTTTTCTGCTGGCATATGCGATGACTTTTTCTTGGCCATTCTGCTTCTGACTGAGAACTGCTCCCAACCCTTCATTACTGGCGTCGGTGTACAACAGGAACGGTTTGGCTGTAATCAGGATAGGTTAAGATCTCATCACCTGTAAGGATCTCTTTCATCTTTTGGAATGCTTCAGCCTGTTCTTTACCCCAATTAAAGGGAGGGTTTCTGCTCTTCAGGGATTGTCCTACTAGGAGGTCCTGTAAAGGAGCTGCCTTCTTCGTGTAATCTTTCACGAATCTCCTGTAGTAACCCGTTAGTCCCAGGAACTGTCGCACTTCCTTAAGGTTCTTCGGCTCCGGCCACTTCTGGATGGCAGTGACTTTCTCTGGGTCCGGCGCTACTCCTTCCGAACTGACGATGTGCCCCAAGTATTGTACCTTCTGTTTGAGTAGATGGCATTTTGAGGGTTTCAACTTCATCCCGTACCTGGACAGGGACTCGAATACTTCTGCCAGGTGCTTCAGATGGTCTCATAAGTCTTGGAATACACGATGACGTCGTCTAGGTATAGCAGCACGGTTTCAAAATTGAGATGTCCCAGACAATTTTCCATCACTCTCTGAAATGTTCCTGGGGCACTACTGAGCCCAAACGGCATTCTGTCGAACTCACAGAGCCCCATTGGGGTGGTGAAAGCCGTTTTCTCACGATCCTCCTCAGCCACAGCCACTTGCCAGTAACCACTAGTCAGATCAAGGGTAGAAAAGTAGTTAGCCGTTTTCAGAGCAGCTAATGATTCCTCTATACGTGGTAACGGGTATGCATCCTTGTGTGTTATGCGGTTCACCTGCCTGTAATCCACACACATTCTCATACTACCATCTTTCTTTTTAACCAGAACTAGAGGGGCTGCCCAGGGCTACAACTATCCCTTATCACCCCAGCTTTCTTCATATCATTCAACATTTCTTTAGCTTTCTGATAATGAGCTGGAGGTATGGGCCTATACCGCTCTTTGATGGGAGGATGACTGCCAGTAGGGATATGATGTTGTACTCCCTTAATGATCCCAAAATCAAGTGGATTTTTGCTAAACACTTGGGCGTACTCTTGCACTACCCGTAATACCCCTTGCTTCTGATGAGCGGGAGTGGTGTCCGTCCCAACATGGAGTTGCTGACACCATTCCGCCACCTGAGTTGCTGGGTCATTGTCCTCCTCTATTTGACAGGAGTCTAAGGACTCAGCCGGGAGAATAGAATTATTATCAACAGCATGAAGTTTAGCAATGGTTGCATAACGGGGTAAGTTTACCTCATCATCTCCCCAATTGAGAAGCCGTACCGGTACTCTTCCATTCACCACCTCTACTACTCCTCTAGCAGTCATAAGTGTAGGTCTATGTTCTGAATGGTGGGGTTCTACTACAGCTTGGTAATTCTGTCCTCTCAGACCTATGGCTGCCCTGCACCAAATGATCATTTCACTCATGGGGGGTATCACAATAGGATCCGAGTCAGTGACCCGTACATTACCAATTTCGCCGTCGGTAAGCTTCGCTTGCTGCTGACACACCAGGGCCCGGATCTCTCTTTGGATTACTCCTCTCTGCCTTGGTCGGGCAATCTCAGCGAGCTGTTGGAGCAAGAACACAACTTCTCCCAAACAATTACCGATAATGTTAGTACCCAAAATGATATTTAAACCGTTCTCCTCATTTACAGTCTTTACTACCAGAAGCCCTTGGTCTTTCAACTCCTCTCTGCCCACCTTTACATCTACACATTTTGTTCCGAGTACTTCTACAGGAAGACCATTAGAAGCATACACAGTAAAGTCAAGGCTCGGAGGTTTAAGACTGTCCATTGACCAGTACTTGGTATATAGAGCATCAGGTATTAGGGTCACCTGGGACCCAGTGTCTAACAATGCTGGAACAGCAATACCATCTAGAATAATAGACAGGTAGGGTCGCCCGCCCACATACCTGCGGTTCCAGTCTAGGGGCCTGACGGGTATTCTCCTGGGTGTTGGCCCTTGGACCCAGGTTCTGCCCGTTTAAAGGACACTGTGTAGACAGATGACCTTTCCGGTTGCAGCGGTAACAGATGATCTCTCGACGAGAAGGGTGTTGATCAGAGGTTGCTCCTGGGGGTGGCGTTGTCCTCCTCCGGGGGGGCGACGTCTTCTTTCTTCTCCGGTGCATCCACGGGACGTCTTCTGGGCAGTCAGCTAACAAGATCTTTCCTTCCTCCTCTTTCCGCAGCTGCAGGGCACTCATTACAGCAGCCAGATTTTTAGTCAGCTGGCGCACCTCTGAGCGCAGACAGTCCAATTCACTAGGAGGTGTCACCTGCGCTTTGGCTTCAGCCACTAGCGGGGAAAAGGGGGTTACTGCCGGTTCCGGAGTGACTTCAGCCTGATGATGTTGGGTTGCCACCTCGGGTTTGCCCAGGGGCCGCAGCCCTTTTATTGCCATGTCCTTTAGGGCATCAAAGGTAGCATCCGGATGATCTAAGGACCACCAATTTACAGTTCTGCGTTCCTCTGGGGATCTCAATCCCTGTATAAATTGTTCTTTCAGCATTCTATTCTCGTCGATAGCATTTAAATTGTTAATTTGCTTGAGGGCTCTCAGGGCTCCCTGTAGTCGGCAAGCATAGTCCCGGATGCTGTCACCTGGCTGTTGTGAACAGTGATAGAAGGCCATCCGGAGATCCGTTTCTGTGCGGTCTTCAAATATGGCATGCAGCTTCAGGAAGATCGCAGGTACCGACTCCTGATCAACGGTATCCCAAGTCTCCACTTCCCTCTCAGCAGCGCCAGTTAGCTGCCCTATTAGCACAGCAGCTTTTTGTCTCTCAGGCATGGAGTACATTTCTAGGATGCTGCATAACTTCCGCTTGAAGCCTGCTAATGTGCCTGGCCCACCGCTGTATTGGGGAAGCCATTTCGCCCCAGGCATATATGGGAGCGTTAGTGGCATGATCGGGACTACCGGACTGGGTGCTGGACCTGCACCCCCATCTGGCGCTACAATACCAGGCGGTGCGGGATTGGGGCCTCCGGCTGGGGCCGCACTGTCAGCCGGTTGTTGTGACATCTTAGCGCCCCCTTGGTTAAACGGAGCCTACCGGTTTCAGACGCTGCTATTTCACAGGCACCGCAGTGGGAACAGGACCTTCGTCGCAGGCGCTCTGATGTCAGAGCGTTCACTTCCTGTTGCAGGACCTGCCGCTGAGTCAGAGCCGGGGGCGTGTCCAAGACTTTGCGCGCTCTTTCAGGTACGCCCACCTTCTTCTCCAGCGCCTTAGGGCGCGAATCTGGCGGCAAATATGGCGGTATTTGGCGCCAAACAACAGCAACAGTCTTTTTCGCCAAAACACTCCACAGGCACACAGGGCTCGCAATGCTGCAAGTTTCGTATCCTGTTCGTGACGCCAAGTTGTGTCGACCCGCCACCACAATTGTGGATTACCAGGGCAATGGGGTACTCAGAGCCGAGCCCGTAGAAGTCTATGGGGATTTTGTCACAGGTAGCTGTGGCTCGGTCTGTGGCCCGGGCGGTCTGGCGTATGTTGGGGATATATTTACAGGGGATTGATTTATGTACAGTTCGTGACGCCACCTGTAGTATTCTGGTAATTAGTACCAGCGCTGCTGTAGATCTCTGAGGGGATGGTGAGGCAGCTAGATGTCGGGTCCCCTACAGGTGGGACTGGTCCCTCAAAGTCTATGGGATTTGTGAAGTCGGGTGCAGATAAAGAACACAGTCTCACACGGTCAGCGTCTTTCCATACCTTTACTTGTAAGATGTTCAGGCAGGTCCCAGGGAGGCTGATCCAAGGAGAGTGTATCTTGAGACAGCAGCTGGACAAGTTAGGGGCCTCCTTTACTTCCAATACAACGAGTACAACCAGCCTGAAGCGTAGTTCCCTCAAAATCTCCAGCTAATCTATAGCTGTACCTGCCCAGTCAGCTTTGTGGTAGGAGCCTTCCTGCGAAGAAGCTGAATTCTTATTTTGTCCTGCAGAGACTCAAAGTCTTCACTTCCCCTGACCCCAGTTACGTACTGACTATAAGGGGCTGTCTGCCGCGACCTAGGGTCCGGTAGATTCCTGGTTTTCTTATCACTCTGCTTGAAACAGTAGTGATCCTTCGGTCCCCAGTGACCGGGTGCAATGTGCTGGACTTCTTCAATCCGTAAGCACTAATCCAATAAATCCACTTTGCCTTTCGCCTTGTCCACGCTGGTAACATAAGCACTCACACTAGCCAAGGGTCGAGCAGTCACTTCTTTCTTTTCCTTCCTTCAAAGTTAGCTACAGATGCTCAGTTATCAACAGGCAGGAGCACGTCTCTGAACCTGATACCGTCCTTTAGACAGGGATGCTGAAGGCTTTCTGTACTAAAACTTCTCCTTTCCTTCAGTGTATGCTTGAAGTACAGCTCTGACTAGACTAAGGTGAATTCAAACACCTATACCAGACTCCACGATATGAACTGGTAATAAAGCAGGCTAGACTCCTTCCTCCCTCCAAACGTCTTCTCTCTCAGAAGTCTAGACACTCACTCCACACGTCCTCACTGTCCGAAGACAGGAACTAGACTCACTAAATCACTCTAACACATACCTTGACCACTCCCTCAAGAGTAAACTCCACTACCCTAAGGGTGTGTCTAGTATATGTCGAGTGAATGAATATTTAGCATTAAACTGCTGTCTCGCCACACACTCTCCAGGGTACTGCGTGTGCCTACCACCAGGGCTACACACCACCTCCTTCTCTTTATGCATCACGCCATCCAGAACCCCTACCGCCTGCTGCGATGGGGCTCCCATAGGGTCATTTCGGCTCCCCTCTAAGCTATCAGACACACCCCTTACCAAAAAAAAACATTCAAAGTCCTGGATAATTACAACAGGGTATGGCAAGTCAGGGACTACAGGGACGTCATGGCTGGTAATAATAGTGGCCGTCTTAATGATTACCCTGGACACCGGATAATCCCTAGCGACCCCATGGATGCAGTGGACTTCCATCTTCCTTCCGGGAATCAGATAGACAGGGAGTGTGGCGCTCACCAGGCTCCCCGAGTCCAGAAGTCCAGCCACGCCCTCCCCATTGACTTCCACAGAACACCTCTGTGACATCTTGTCAGATGGATAACTAATACAGTATCCCAGACAAGCGCTGTTCGAACACTGTTCCCGGCAACCGTTCCTCTGCGCATTTGCTGCCGCCCCTTTTTGGATCACTGCTCCCTTTTGGGACTCCATCCCCTTTTGGGCAACCACCCCTCCTTGGGGGCCCTCTCAGGCCCCTCACCGCCTGTGCACGGCAGTCTATCTGCCCCAACAGTTCCTCACAGCAAGGCTTCACACTGTTCTGCAAGGCTCTGTCTGGCTCTGCACAGTTCTGCACAGCGAGGGTTCGCACTGCTCTGCAAGTCCCTGCGCGTCCCTGTTCATGGACCCGCCAATCTACAGCAAGCTGCGCGCTGCAATCCTCCCAGGTACCTCCTGGATTGATGCCCACATTCTCCACCAATTGTAGGGTTCGTACTCTCTCAGGTGCTGCACGAGGAAGACAGGAAGCGCATTTCTTTAAAAAAAAAGTCCATGTGTTGTTTATTTGCTCCATAAACCCCTAAGCAACAACAAAAGGTTCACGGCCTTCAGAGCAGGCAAAACAACACAAAATGTCCTTAGCCGGGTTCTGCTCCCCCAGGCCTGTGGTACACAGGCTAGGCAATGCCCAGCACACAGGCTCGGTCTGGAGCTTCACATACAGGAAGGCTTCTCACTCTCTGCACACAGACCATGCGCCAAACAAAAATCTCCAATATGTAGGCTGTAAACACACCCACAGGTGAGGTAAGTGGGTAGCCAGACCCACCCATCTCTCATAGCTACCCGCAACCTGGACCCAGGTGCACTAAACGACATCTTAGTGCTTACGTGCACAAAATAAAAATACTCCGGGTTACATCACAGGGAGTTGCCATCCCTGTGACACATACCTCCTATTGATTAAACGGCCATTAGCCTCCTTATAGGTTACAGAAGGTTTCCTACCCTGTCAGAGAGGGAAGTTGGCAGAAGCGCCTCATGTTGAGAGAAGCCTTTTTGGTCACTTAAACTTGACACCAAATAGCCTGCAAGTATGAATTTCAGGAATAATTTTTTATTTTTTGATTTTCCTGAGTGCAATATCCTCAGGCCCTAATATCTAATATTTGTAATTTTTTTTCCTATGCATAGCTGCATAGCATATGAAGTACGGGGATTTTTCTTCTATTTTCTCTACTTATTTCAGGAGTTACTGCTCAAATATTTATTTAATTTTCTGAGTATATTTAGGTCATAGAACTTCCTACTGTGGTATACGATACACTTTATTGATCCCGGGGGGAAATTACAGTATTACAGCAGCAATACAAACAGCAGTACATAAAATATTAGGACACATCTTGCACAGGTATACCAACATTACATAATAAATAAAAGTGGGTAGTTCAGGTGTATACAAGTCACTGTTAATTGACATTAGTACACCAGCCATCAGTCATTATTTTCTACCACCCTTAGGAAATTATTATACATCCCCATAGCAGTAGGTACAAACGATTTCCTGAATTTCTCCTTCTTGCACCTTAGTAGGATTAGACGGCTGCTGAATGTGCTCTTCTGCTTCAAGAACAGCTACATACATGATCTAAACTCCTTATTACCGATCAGGCGTGTTCTCCTGTCACGTGGTTCTCCTGTCACGTGGTTTTTGCTGTTAATTGCATTTGCATCATGTGTTAGCTGTTTGGTTCATTGTGTTTTAAATAAGACATCGTAATGTGTTTGTTACAACATGATTAAGGGCGAGTGACCACCAGAAACGCGTCGGTATCAAAACCCTTGCATGTCATTTTAAAGGATGCAAGATTAAAGAATGATTTACTTTTACCTACCTTTTGGATGTGCAGTCTCTTCAGTCTTCCCTTGGTTCATTATTTAATTTTAATATAGCTATTAATAGCGTTGGTCCAGCCACTGAATTTTACTCCTGAGGAAGCCAACTCCTCTGGCGATAAGCAGGGGGTCCTCACTACCACATGTTTTTCCTATGAGCTCATTTACCTGGGTGGCTACACAAGTGGCCCTTTATTGCACAATGTTGTTGCATTATTTATGTCCATTGTACGCACTTCTCTTTATTGCTGAATGCTGTTTGATATCACTTTAGGGGAAGTGTCTACTTATACCCATTTCACAGATCCATTATATTTGCATGTCTCTCTTTGTTATCATGCTGATCTTATGGATTGTATCCCCATGTTCATTTTGGCCTAGGAAACGTGCTGGAACAATGTGCATATTCTTAAATATTTTAATTTTTTTTTTTTAATGTCTAGGATTTTGTGTTTGCTACATAATAATGATCTAAAAACATATACATATAATGTCAGTCATGAAAGACAGTTTTGTGCTTCATGCAGCTTGATGAATCTACCCCAGTCTCTCTCTCTATGAAAGCGATCGCATTAAGGCATTTTTCAAGAGGACTCCCATGTTCAAGAGATCAGGAAAGTATGAAGTCTGGTAGGTAATGTTTCATGAGAAAAAAGAAAGAAAAATACAAATTAGCCATCTCTAGGTAGAAAAGAAAACTCCCTCACAGGTGCCACTTATTGGAGGTTGCCGTCTGTTGAAGGGACTCTGGCTTTCCTAATGCCCCTTGCCATGTTGCAAGGCTGAGTGGAGCATCAGACAATACTACATCCAGTAGTTGCCACTAGCAAGATTGTTTTATCTCCTCCTGGGAGAGAGGAAATTTTATAGGAGAGAACAGACATGGCCCCCCGACACCGAGCGCACTCATATCATATCAGTACAGGTGTGCCAAATCACTAATACAAGACAACCATACAGCCAAGGTATAATGACATAGAAGCCTTTTTGCAATAAAGTGCATACACATTTAGCCACTAATATTACCTTGTGTCCTCGAAACAGCAGGAAATAAAAAAGGAGCTTACCTTCAGCCAGAAGCCGTAGGAAGTTGTTAGGAATATCGGGGTGCACCACATCTCCACCAATGGAAAACACTACATTCATGGTCTCCACAAACCACTGATTGTTTGGTGAATATGTAATAATATGGTCAAGGAAAGTTATATTAATAAAGAATAAAAACATTCACAAAAGGTAAGAAAAGCAATTCCAATTAAAACCAGTAGCCAATAAATTATAAAAACCCGTTTACACTTAAAAAGGATTATCCAAGACTCTTTCATTTTTAACCATGTGCCCAAGACCTAAGAGGTAGGTAGCTGCTACCTACCTGTCTGTTGTGCCTGCAGCCGATCTCTGCCGGCACAGACCACTCTTTCCGGCGATTCAGGGGCTTCCACTCATGTCATATTGGAAGAGAAGCTGCTTGTCTTCTGCTCTACTTTGTTGACAGGGCATCACTGCCAACATCATGTAGATTGACAGCAGGCTCCCCGCTGCCTAACTGCGGGAAGCTAACTATCAATCAGCATGACGTCGACAGAGCAGCCCGGAGAAGAACTGCTTTGAGATGGTGCAGCTGGTGCCGGAAAAAACATGCAGGTACTTGATTATTTTTAGCAACTACCTGCCTGATTATATATATTTATTTTTTACAATGGTTTTAAAAACTAATAAAATAGTCCTGAAAAACTTTTATATGGGTTTTTCACTACTAGGATATTTATGACCTATCCATAACACTGACAGATCTGATTTGAATGACCCGAGTCCGACAGCTAGCACACCCATCAATAAGAAGTTACTAGCTCTGGCCACAACTTCTCACAATGCTCGAAGATGTGCTATTCTGCTCTGTACACATCCGACTGCTGCAGGAGTTAAGAACAGCTGATCAGTGGTGGTACCAAGGACGGATTTCCACTGATCTGAATGATGATCTGTAATAAAGATAAATTTGGGGCTTATGTTACAGTTATCACAACAGATTTGCTCTGAATAAAAAATGAAATATGTAGAAAGGATATTTTTCCGCCAGGTCTGCTATTTTCCCAACCAGTGCAATTACTGTATACTCATCCTTACTTTGCCTCAAATATTCCAGCATTTTCTGTACAATAACAGTGACATTCTGCTCATTGGTGATCCGATACAGAAGCTCAAGTGTCTGTAAAACATATAGAATCAGAGACAGCATTTAGGAATCCTCAAAGTGTCAGATCCAGGTAAGAGACACAGACATTTTGCAGCAATTTTAACAGATTTTCTTTGCAGACAGATTTACTTTAGAATCTATAGGGGGAGTCTAAATACATAGAGTTCTGGTTTCCAACTTCTTTCCCATAGACTTTTCTACAAGACTAACAAAGTTGGAGCTTCACTTCACAGCTTCACAGTCTTTAGAGGAAATATACTAACCTAAATGCACTAGGATTCTAACTCTCTGCACCAAAAACCATCATACATACCTCGTGCAAGTTTCATTATTTGCTCTAGATACGTGTCACACCTCCCTAGACCGTTTTGACAGTCTAAGTTGGGAGAGGGGGAGGTTGGCCAACAAAGAGGTGGCATAATGAAAAGTGTAATACATCTACTATGTTATTCCTCAAGGCAAAGTATGAATAAGGACTCACTCAGACGTCAGTGGACGAGTTCTATCCGTGTTTTTTACAGATAGATCTCATACCTGTTATAGGGGGGCTCTTTACATGTCCATGTATATAAGGGTACGCACATAATCAGAGTTTCAGATCAAACTCGCCAATGCAAACAAACCTAGAGGTCAGTGGAAAAAAAAAAAAAAAAAAACAACAGGCAGAAGCCAGATAGCTCCATCAATTTTTTTTTCTCTATCCGAGAAAAACTGATAGAACTCTTAAGGTAAAAGCCTGAAAATGTCCAGTCAGAGAAAATATTCTTCTGAATCTACTATAACATCATGTGAGAGAATTGCTGTAGAATACGGGTGCAAAGTTCAACATAATGGGTGTGAAAGAGGTAAAGAAAACCCCAATCCACATGCAGCAGAAGATGTTACATTTAAGACTGTCCGGAAATTTTTAAAAATCATCTGTAAGCTCTTTACTACCAGGGCTGTGGAGTCGATTTGTGGACTCTGTGTCCATTTTGGTGGAATCGGTATAAAATGGACAGACTCAGACTTCTAAGATATATAATAAATTGGAAACAGTTGTACAATGCAGGATGTGCTGTAAATGTTTTCATAAGAATTTGGGAAAGTTATGAAATGTCCTATAAATGTCTGTTCTGCTCCTGATGTAAGTATCTCGGCTTTTAGTTTAGATGAATCTGTACTGCACTTTATGTACATGCTCAGTAGTGAGTAGACATCCTGAAGGGGCAGACGAAGAGGCTTGTCAGTGGGGCGGCTTGGTGGCAGAAAGCAGTCAAGAGCTTCAAGCAGGGTAGTTCCGCTGCCTTTTTCTTCTTTGTGGGTGATGCTCCATCCCTTGAACCAGGGTATGGTTAGCACTTGACTCAAGCATGTTGTCACCGTTCCATCCAGAAATGGGCACAAAGGCAACTGTATCTGCATTGTAGCCAATCTTCCTAATGTAAGTGCTGACTTTCTTTACAATTTCTTCGTATCTCTTCTGGCTGTATGGGGGTTCAGTGGAATCCATATTGTTGACTCCATCAATGAGCTGCTTCACACTCAGGGTGTAGGCCAGGAGAGCATGCTCATGGGTTTGTCCATTCTTTGAGATACCAGCATCAAACTCTCCCATGCCAGCAACGATAAGGACAGCGCAGTCAGCCTGAGAAGTACCAGTGATCATGTTCTTGATAAAGTCTCTGTGTCCAGGGGTATCAATGATGGTGACATAGTACTTGCTGGTCTCAAATTTCCACAGGGAGATATCAATGGTGATACCACACTCACGTTCAGCCTTCAGTTTGTCCAAAACCCAGGCGTACTTGAAGGAACCCTTGCCCATCTCACCGGCTTCCTTCTCGAACTTCTCAATGGTAAGCTTGTCAATACCACCGCATTTGTAGAGAAGATGTCCGGTTGTGGTGGACTTGCCAGAATCTACGTGTCCAATGACGACAATGTTGATGTGTGTCTTCTCCTTTCCCATTTTGAGTGTTTAGATGTTTGGCGATGGGACACTTGTAAATTCAGCCACCAAGCCACCCCACTGACAAGCCTCTTCGTATGCTCAGTAGTGAGGCAGTACTGTGGGGTCATAGTTGAGATGAATCTGTGCTGCACATGCTCAGTACTGACCAGTGCTGTGGGGTCGTAGCTGCAATGAATCTGTGCTGCACTTTCTGTACATGCTCAGTAGTGACCAGTACTGTGGAGTCGTAGATTAGATGAATCTGTGCTGCACTAAATGTACATGCTCAGTAGTGACCAGTGCTGTGGAGTCATAGCTGAGATGAATCTGTGCTGCACTTTATGTACAAGCTCAGTAGTGATCAGTGCTGTGGGGTCGTAGCTGAGATGAATCTGTGCTGCACTTTATGTACATGCTCAGTAGTGACCAGTGCTGTGGGGTCGTAGCTGAGATGAATCTGTGCTGCACTTTATGTACATGCTCAATAGTGATCAGTGCTGTGGGTCGTAGCCGAGATGAATCTGTGCTGCACTTTATGTACATGCTCAGTAGTGATCAGTGCTGTGAGGTCGCAGCTGAGATGAATCTGTGCTGCACTTTATGTACATGCTCAGTAGTGACCAGTGCTGTGGGGTCGGAGCGGAGATGAATCTGTGCTGCACTTATGTACATGCTCAGTAGTGATCAGTGCTGTGGAGTCGTAAATGAGATGAATCTGTGCTGCACTTTGTGTACATGGTTAATAGTGAGGCAGGGCTGTGGAGTCGTAGATGAGATGAATCTGTGCTTCACTTTGTGTACATGGTTAGTAGTGAGGCAGGGCTGTGGGGTCGAGAGTCAAGGAAATTGAGGAGTCTCTCCACAGCACTGTATAATACTAATGCTTTGTCCCAGATTAGCCATTGTCTTCACACATTGCTAAGAGATCTTAGTCCAAGTCTGCAGCCACTAACATGTTATTAAGTCAAGTGTCATTTTTATACTAACCACCAGGTATTGCTATAATGATTACATGTATTTAGACATCATATAAAGGGGATTCCAACTTCCACTGCAAAATAAATAGTTAGACCAGGGGTCGACAAAGTTGTTCAGAATCTAGGAGCCAGCCAAAAAATTTAGGAGCCAGAATTTTTGCCTGCCCATTATCATCATCATTGCCTCCCCTCATCATTGCCTCCCCTCATCATCATTGCCTGCCCATCATCATCATCATTGCCTCCTTATCATCATCATTGCCTCCCCATTAATATCATCATCATCATTGCCTTCCCATTATCATTGCCTCCCCATCATCATCATTATCATTGCCTCCCCATTAATATCATCATCATCATTGCCTTCCCATTATCATTGCCTCCCCATCATCATCATCATCGCCTCCTCACCACCATCACTGCCTCCCCCCACCACCACACATACAGCACGGCAGGCAGCACTCTCTCACAAACACACACGCAGACACACACACGCCTCACCTGTCCGGCGTCCGCGCGCTCTCTGCCACAGCCGGCCGCTGAATGATGATGTCATTCAGCGGCGCTGTTGTGAGCGAGGAAGCGCCGGCGCAGGCACCCCCTGGAGCTCAGAGCTGCGGTAGCGGAGGCACGGGGGGAGGTATGTATTGCGTCGGCCGCTGCCGGGGCCGTGAGCAAGCGGGGGGGGGGGCCCAGTGGCGGCGCTGACACCGCTAACGGGCGCCGGGGTGCCCGACGGCGAGTGGGCCCCCCCGCCTGCTCAGGGCTCCTCTTTAATTCCCCGGGCGCCAGGCATGATTTTCTAGGCGCCACTGGCGACCTGGCGCCCGGGTTTGTCGAACCCTGAGTTAGACCATGTCCTATTACACTGTATTTATCACTCGTATGTGGGTTTCAAGATCTCTGCTCACAGTCTACAACTTTCACTGTAACTCCAGTGAACACAAATCTATCCAAATCAATGGAAGACAGCTCCGATACACAAAATGCCACGAACCATCCACTTATGTGATCATCACATGAAGAGGACAGACATGTTTGTGGCATTTTTACTGCAGTTTTTCCATCTATAGTGATATACAGAAAACAATACAAATCTTTGGGTTTTTTGGGCATTTTTGTTGAACCCTCAAGCTTCCCTATTGGACTTAAAAAACATAAGAAAAAAAAACTTTTATTTAAAAACATTTTAAAAAGACACCCAAACCACTTGCAAAAACCATGAAAAATCCACTGAATTCATGCCAGTTTTCATTTTACAGGAGCTTAAAGTGCCATCCTCATCATCTGGAATGTTGGAAATGGGAATATTCAGAAGGGATATTTAAATTTTGCTTGCTGGTTGCCTAGGTTATTGTTCACCACTGCAATCCATCATGAGTAACTTAGGTAAAGAGGACAGAGCCTACATGTTCTTTTTAATAGAGATGGTAATAATTTATCAGAATCCAGACACTTTCAGTGACCCCAAGCTCCTCCAAGGTTGCAGAAGAAATATTTCTTGTCTTGTCGCATCAGTCAGCGTTGAGTTAGGATCAGTGACATGACAATGGTGTGGACCCAAAAGATCAGTTAAACAGGAGCATGTTACCACCCCACACCACCTTTCCCAAGTTGAAATCAGAAAACTGGGAGGCAATAGAGCAATGAGGGCCCGCAGAAGAAGTTGATAAAACCCCTTTAAGTTTAGTAAAAAAAGAAAAAAAAATAGCGCATCAACCAACCTCTCTTTTAATGATGGGATCAGGGTGGTCTAGGCACTCAATTATTGTCAATTGGTGTTGAAGAGCCAGGTTTGGATCTTGCTGGATGACATATGTAAGTGCCTTCAGTCCTAAAGAAGAAAATCATACTATTTCAGAAATAAACCAAATATCAGCAGTAAAGTTATTTAGTTGATTCAGTGCTTAGAGAACATCATGCAGTGCAGAAGCCACAGCGGCCCCTCATTCCTATTGGAAGGTACAGCCTTATAGAGAGTGAGTAGTAACATATTTTTCGGACTATAAGACGCACTTTTTTCCCAAAAAATTTTGGGAGGAAAAAAGGGGTGAGTCTTATAGTCGGAATATACTTACAAATACTGTGGCGGCAGTAGGAGTCGGGCAATTCTGCGGCGGTCCAGGTCCAACGCTACAGAGCGACGATCACATTCCCTTCTCAGGCTGGTGTGGCAGGTTGGGCGGTGGAACTCTGGTGCGGGGGGCTCCGCCGGCATTTTGTGAAAGCCCGGAGGCCCCCGCATATCCACTGCTGCTATGCGGTGGCCTCTGAGAAAATGGCTGAGGGGGCAGCGCATGCTCAGATTGAGATCTCGGCAACGAAATCTCGTTGCCGAGATCTCAATCTGCTGTGATGCGGTGGCCTCCGGGAAAACGGACGCCGGGGGAGGCGCATGCTCAGATTAAGGTCTCGGCAACGAGATCTCGGTGCCGAGATCTCAATCTAAGCATGCGCCGCTCCAGGTGGCCATTTTCCCGAAGGCCACCGCATCACAGCAATTGATGTGCGGGGCCTCCGGTCCTTCACAAAATGTCAGTGGAGCCCCCCGCACCACAGAGCACCACCGCCGCACCAGCCTGGGATGGGATTTCCCGGAGGCCACCGCACCAGCGTGGGATACTTTTACCTCCCCAATATATTTACCATGTTTTGACTCATTATGTCCATACAAAAATTTTTTTATGTATTTTTTCTGACTTTATTCTATATGCATTATAAGGCATTTTGCCAGTAGATATATCTTCATATTGTGGATTTTTCATCTCTACTAAATTATAGTCTCATTGCATGCTTACCTGTGCCCACTTTGTATGGATAGTTAATTACGTTTTATGAGGTTTATTAGACCTTATCTGCCTGTTTCTTGTGCATCTTTATTGCAGGTGCCCATGTGTTTTTGTGTGTTATTTTGTTTTTAAATGTTTTTTGTGCACCTGGTGTTTCAATAAAGACCTTTTTTCATTATACATTCTTGATGTGTGCACTTTCTATTGCGTAACTGTTTCTCTTTCTTTCATATTCCATGTTCATTAGCGCATTAAGTTGCACCACTTTCTATGATATAATTATTATTATTTGCGGTGCCCGCTTATCTTGTAACAGCGTGGGATGGGAGTCATCACCAGACCACCAAACACCTCCTGTGACCACGCTCCACCAGCGCTGCCTATCCCCCCCAGTAAACTGAATTCGGACTGTAAGACGGACCCCCATTTGACACATTCTTTTTTTTTCCCTATTTTCCTTCTGAAAATTTGGGTTGAGTCTTATGGTCCGGTGCGTCTTATAGTCCGAAAAATACGGTATATACCCTGCTGCTTGCTTACACAAGTCCAATTACTCCCGCTATAATCATAGTGTAGGCACCACAGTCCGAATATAAAAAAATATTTCCAGCAAGGAAAAAAAAAAAAAAACCTAATGGTCTGCTTCAGGGGTGGACACAGAATTGGGCTCCTGGGAAAGGACAGGGCTCTTCTGTGTCCAATAAGCTCATCATAAATCCCCCCTTTGTCTGTGCAATAGGCTGTTTTAGAGGTAGAAGTGGGCTCCTTACCTCTCGGTCCCCTGTGCGGCTAATCAGGTTGCACAAATGGTAGGTTCACCCCTGGCTTTACTAACACTTCCCACAAGGTCTGTTTTCGGACTCTACCTGTGATTACTAATACAGGTCAATCAAATGATTGGAAAACCTGAAATAGTTTCTAAAATGTCCAGATTTATTTTCTCTTCATGTTCGTGGTGCCCAAGCGTCTGCACTTCTTTCTAGTTGTATATTCTATATACATGGCACGTCTCATCTACGCCTGTATCAGCAATAGAGAAATTATAAAATGTAACTTTTATTAAATTAATAAGTAAAACACGAGCTACCTCATTAGGCAAGGTGAGGTAACACACAAAAAATAAACAGACCTCACTCCTAGCCTATATGTAGTTGTAGGCTATGCACATAGGTGTCTATATATAGTATGGGGTATAGAAAACAGGGTGGATAAAAATCATGATTTTTTTAAAAAAATCAAAAAAATCGGATTTTTTTGATTTAAATCGGATTTTTTTGATTTAAATCGGATTTTTTTGATTTAAATAGGATTTTTTAATCAAGTTGTACACAAGCAAAACTTTGTCTTTTTGCAAATCAAATTATTTTACACAAATAAAAATATTAAAACAGTTGATGATTATGAAACCTAATAATTTTTATTTGCACTATTAAACAATCAGAATTGAACTACAGAGAGTAAGTACTTTTTAACAATAGCCTATCTCTAACGTTTGAAGTAAGCAAACATCTTCAGTGAATACATCAGTCCTTTAAGCCTACTGTTTATTTAGGACTTTTAACAGGAAAACTAGTTGTCCTGCTTTAGCAGTTTCTAAGCGGTTTCGGACTGTTGTGTGCACAAAACCAAATGAAGAAAACAATCTCTCTACTCCTGCCGATGAAGCCGATGCAGTCAGTAGCTGAGTAGCTACATTTATTATCTTCGCTGGAAGAACAAGTGATTGCGACTTCCACCAGTCCAGTGGTTTTAGTTCATTAACGACGTTATCTGCAAACATGTATTTTTGAAATGGTGCAGATTCACACTTCAATTTCAGCACAGTTGCCACAATGTCATGGTTAGTATTGGCGAGCCACTCCATTGCAGAATTGATTTCCGCCTCAGATAGTTTTTTCCCTCTGTAGATGGGATGCAAGATATTGGCTAAATAGTGTTCTTCTTTTAATGCTTGGTCCTTGCGTTGGTGTATTGCAACCTTTACATTGTTTGAGAGGTTTAAGCGATCTAGCGAACCTTCTAAATCTTTCCAAACTTCTGTGGCATCAGCTATGGTTGCAGTATCTTTCTGCATTTTATCCAACGCAATAGATATTGGCTTTAACCTTTCCAAAAGGTCCTCGGCATTTCTCTTCACACCAAGATTTAATACTTTGCTTCGTATATTAGCATCAATTTTATCCCGATGTGTTTCGCAAATGGACACTAATTTTGACCAGTTGTTAATAAACAGTTCCAAGCATTCAGCCAAGGTATTCCATCTAACATCTTGTGGTAGAACCAACTTCAGTCCTCCCATTTCCTTGTAGGTTGCATGTGCAAAATGATTATTGCGGAAATATTTAACAATTTCTACAACATGTTCCTTGACACCCGAAATATGCAGGTCTTTTGCCAAAAGATGCAACAAATGGGCAGAACAACCGTATGTAATGACATTTGTGTCATCCTCATGTGCCAGTTCCGCTCGCATTTTTGCCACATTGCTTGCGTTATCAGTAACTAAGCTCCTTACTTTACATCCAAACTGTTCTTTGCATTGGTGAATTGAGTTCTTAGCAATTTCAAGTAAATATTCAGCAGTATGTGAATTTCCAGATGTGTCGATTGTGTCTGTAAGGCAAGTTTCAACATCTTCTGTTGTGACACAAGTGCAAATTATGGGGTCGTTGTGGATGTTGCTCCAACCATCCAAGCTCATGTTAACAACTTTGTCTTTCAAATATTTTGTACAAGCCGCTCTTTCTTTGTCGTATACAGCCTGAAGATGTTTTCCTGAGATATCAAATCTACTTGGTGGTTTGTAGCCTGGTCTTATTCCTTCGATCATTTGTACAAACAATGGGTGTTCAACTAGTCGGAAAGAAGAATTGGTTGCAAATATGAATTTAGCAATTAATTCATCAAAATATTCTTTCTGGCTCGTCGTAGTCTTTAAGAGGAATTTTTCTACACTTTGCACGCAAAGTTTTTTGTTGGGCTGCTTTGTTGAAGTTGTACCCAGATATTGATTGTCACGTGCAGCACAAGCCATATTTGACCCTGAAAGCACAGTAATTAAAAATATAATTTGACTGCGTATTTGAAGAAATATAACGAAAATATTTTGAAACAAACTTTTTGAACAATGTAATGGTCCTCGTCCTATAAGGGCTGTCTCAAAAATTATGCTACTCAAGTTTCCGGTGAAGTTGCTGTAATACTAGTAATATCAGAGCAACTGAAAAAAATTATGTCACAAAAGTTTTAAAAATGTTTTTTTTAAAAAAATGGTCAATTTGGCAGACTTCAAAAGTGAATTGTAGCCTACAATAATAAAAAAAATAGGCGTATACACACTCTTATTTTTACTTAACGTTAATCTTCTGTGAAATATTGCCTTAACATAAATTTAAATTCTATACTCCAGAACTAGTGCTAGAAATTTTTCTTTTCATAGACTTTAACCATCCCAGTAAAACGTCTGTTAAAATAGGTTGTAATTGCCAGACTTACCACTAGTGCTAGGGTCCTGGTGCATAAGAAGCTGTGGGGGTTCATTGACATTAGTTGTATCACTATCAACATCTTCATTTCCCTTCTGGTTGCAGTTTTCATAATGTGATTTCAAACGGCAAACAAGTCCTTGGATATCCTTTTGACAGTATTTGCACTTTGCTCTCCCACCTTTCTTTCCAAGCTCTGCTGGCATCTCAACAAAATGAACCCAAATAGGGTCTCTCTTACGACCTGCCATGGCTCACGCAGATCACTTCTGAAGTTTGATTGTTACTACAGCCAAGTACTGCTGACTGACTATCCAACAAGTTTGGGCATGTCAACTGAATGGAAAAAGAAACTGAAACCAAGCTATAGAAAGTGAAACCAAGCTAGAAGTGTGGAGTTAATTGAACAATGATTGAAAGTTTTAGATTTTAATCGTGATTTATATTAAAAAAATCTTTTGATTTAAATCAGTGATTTAAATCATGATTAAAATCACGATTTAAATCGATCTGATTTAAATAGAAAAAAATCATTTGATTTAAATCATGATTTAAATCGTTGATTTAAATCGGCGTGATTTAAATCAATCCACCCTGATAGAAAACAGACACCCATGTATATACTGTACAAACAACAATTTCCAGTCCTGCAAGCAGAGAAACTGAATTAAAACGCTTTGAAAGCTCCAATTTGCACAAAAATGTTGCATCTTTTGGTGCTTTCACATAAGTTTGGAGGAGCTATGCCAAAATGGGCAGAGCTAGAGAAGAGCCGGGGCGAGGCTGATAATATTAATAATAATAATAATAATAATAACTAGCTTGGCCTGTGTGAAATTTTCGCACATTGGCCGTCGAGGGCGCAGGCAATTTCAGAAAAAGCAAGCTGGTCAAATGTAAATGTATTTCATGAGATGATGAACACAGACAAGTATTTCTCGATTGCTTTATTGGGGGACACAGGAAACCATGGGTGTACACTATGCTGCCACTAGGAAGCTGACACTATGCAGAAAAAAAGTTAGCTCCTCCTCCGCAGTGTACACCCCACCGACAGGAACTAGGACATTCAGTTTTAGCGTAGTGTAAGTAGGAGGTGGACACGGGTCTTTCATTAGACCAATATCTACCTCAGTGTGCGTCGTTTCTTTTCAGGTTTCCGGAAGGATACAGTGTGAACAGTCACTACTGTACTCCTACGCAGAGACTGAGTATGGTGTGTACTGCCGTATCCTCACTTGTCTAGTCAGCAGGACCCCAGCCCCTATCACAGAAGCGTATTTAGGTGATCCGGATCTGATCCTGGCCCCCCGTCCCGCACCCACTCGCCCACCAGAGCCCGTCGGTGTTTGGAGACGTGGACATCCCGCAACGCAGCTTTTTTCGGACGTCCGACATCCCTGGATGGAGAGGCACTTCTGTTTTCCCTAGAGGCAACGAGTAAACAGTCCCCAGAGGAAAGAAGATTTAGGAAGAGGAAAGAAAATACTAATAATTTTTCTCTATTTCCTCACTTAATCTCAGGGGTCGGAGTGTGGGGATCCCCTTTTGACCATGTCCCCTAGTTCCCAGGCTGATTAGGGCGCCAGGCTACCTTTCTAATTGGCTTCTACAGCCTCCACGATGCTCCCCCTGCTCCGGCGGCCACTGGTTGTAGCCTCGGCCTGCATAGCTTGTAGATGTTTCTTTGGGGGGCGCAGGGTTACCTGGTGTGTAATTTCGTGGCCTCCACGCTAACATCCCCTGCTCGGCGGCCGCGGCTTCTATATTTAGTCCCCGGCTTCAGCGCGGCCTAGTTCTGGCACTTTAGCCCCGCCCCCTCTTCCCTTCATATCGGCGGGCTTTTCTCCGGCCGGTCACGGGTACCCCCCTCTCCTGCCGCCTGGTGACTCCGCCTCCCTCACCTCGGGGACTGCCTTCCTCTCAGTCTCCGGCGGTTAACTCCGCCTACTCCCGGCCGATCGTCACTCTGTTGGCTAGACACGCCCCCAGCAGCCTCCTTGAGTCGGCCTTTTCGGGTAGCGCCCTCTCTCTCCCCCTTCAGGGGCGCATATTCTGCGCGCACCTCTCTGCGGTCGCCATTTTTCGGTGTTTGATCCCGGAAGATGGCTCCTTTCTGAAAGAAACCGAACATCTCCTGCAATCACTGTTTGTTCGGTCAAGGGCGGAAACAGGATTAAGAGGTAGGCTTCAGAACATGCATCTTCATGCCAGTATTTCTGTTCTGCAGACAGACTCTCCTCAGCATTTATCCTTCCATCCCCTAACCTTCTGACATTATTTAGTAGGTCTAGAGCCGTGCAGCCACTGGTGCAATAGTTCTCTACAGTCGTGCAGTCACTGGTGCAATTGTATTCTAGAGCCGTGCAATCACTGGTGCAATAGTTTCCTAGAGCCGTGCAATCACTAGTGTAACAGTTCTCTAGAGCCATGCAGTCACTGGTGCAATAGTAATCTAGACCCATGCAGTCACTGGTGCAATAGTATTCTAGAGCGCGCACTCACTGATGTAATAGTATCTAGAGCCGCGCAGTCACTGGTGTAATAGTACTCTAGAGCCGTGCAGTCACTGGTGTAATAGTACTCTAGAGATGTGCAGTTGCTGGTGTAATAGTACTCTAGAGCCATACAGTCACTGGTGTAATAAATGCTCTAGAACCGTGCACTCACTGGTGTAATAATAATCTAGAGCTGTGCAGTCGCTGGTGTAATAGATGCCCCACGCTGCTATCATCAGTGCCACTGTCCGCTTTACGCCCTCCAGGGAGATGGGCCATTATATAACCTCCATATGGCGCTTGCCAGGTTGAAGGTTTTACTGGCATTTTTCTCCTCAGAGTTTTCCACGTCAGTCACACTGGATGTTGTGATTTTTGCTAGTGCAAATCTGTGCCTTGATTTTCAGCAGCGCAAGGCTCGGCCATTGCTCTACCCAAAGGTGCTAGAGCCCTGGTATATCAAAAGCTTCCACATCTTCTGCTCACAGGCACTCACTCTACAGCTTCCTGCAGTCCCCCTCCGGATGCTGGCATTACGCAGATCAAAGCAGAGAGGGGAGCAGCTCCTACCCCTTCTCGACTGCAGTGTCTGGACCTGACTTCCAGTTGGATAGAAGTCCGTGTTACCAACAAAGTCCACTGTGGCTCAGTGGATAAAGAAGCTGACCACAAGTCACAGGTCCAAGGGTTTGAACCCAGGAGCACAACAGAGAGTACAGTTTAGTTTCCCTCTGATTCCAAGCCTACTGTTCTACCATCAAGAGAAATGACAGGTCAGAATATACTTCAGGACATAGCTTCGTATAGTAAGCCGCAACACGAGGTGTTATCCTGCCTAATGCCGTCAGGTATCCAGGCCTAGACCGCAACACAGAATTGGCTCTCTCCTATACGGGGTTCTCTCCACGTTGATTTGGTCACAGCATACTGAGAGTCGATTGGAGCTGTACTCGATCCGCTATCCAGGCTACAGACCCACCACCTACCAGGTATAGTAGGGTAGTTTGAAACTGTCGTATTTCAGAGGACGGACGTGTCTCCGGCTGACTGCTGCAGTGGTACTGGTGTTCTGTACCGTATTCCGGTGAGTCAGATGTACTCGCCTTCATGTTCTTCCCGTTTGTGTGCAGCAGTTCTTTATCCGTTATCCAGGACTTAGATGGTCTTTTATCAGACACGTTTAGTCAATACAGGCCGTCCTTCCTGTAGCTCAAACGTACCCAAGGTCGATTGGCTGCATCGGCCCAGCTCTTCTGTCCCATGGTCAGGTGAGTCAGAAGCGCCCTCTACCACGCTCCTCAGGGTCTTTCGCAGCATCTGCCTAAGCTCCCGTCTATTCAACACTCGTGGGAGGTGTCGGGTATTCATCTCTTCTGGTGAGCTGCAGCAGCGGTTGCAGGCCGCTTTCAGGTGAGTTTCAGGCACCTTCGGCTGCATGTTTCATGTTCAATAACATCTGTAGTCTGTTAACAGTTAAACAAAAATCTACCACGTACCATGGAGTGGATCTCAGTACCACAGGGTGGATCTCGGCAGCAGCATTAGTGGATACTCCACTTTCAGGGAGGTCAGACACACTCGTGTCAGGTTCCGGATGGTCACAGTGTTTCCTTCGGCCACGCTTTGGACCCTAAGTGGTAGTTGCTCCACAGGGGCTTTTCCATGCCGTTTAATTATTCGTGCTTACCTCTACCCAGTTGGTCAGTTTACAGTACTGCCCTCAGGCCATCTTTACTGCCCAGGGTATTGGGCCTATCATTCATGATTAGCCAATGGTAGCGAATAAATTCTAGTCTATCCTAAGGGCCTTTGAGCTACGACGATACCGAAGCTCCCTATCTCTTGGTCTGTACTTATCTATTCTTTCTTACAGACACCGGATAGAGCCTCCAGGGGCTCCAGAATGTGACCTCCGAGTGTGGCAGGAACAAGTCTCCCACCTCAGACAGGAATGGAATACTACTCTGCGCACGCATCGACCAGGGTAGAAAGCTGCTCCAGTCCTGAATCCAATGAGGAGTTTGGTGGTAACATTTCTTCCTTCAGCTAGATCAGTATCTTTTTCACTTTTTTCCTCGGGCACGTGGTGTCCTATACTTAGGTAAGCGGGTCTACTCACTGTAATCCTCTCCCCGATCCGGAGAGTTCAAGATGGTTATGGTCGCTCAGATCGTTATAGGGAATTATCTTCCTTTCGTCAGCCTAGTTGTTTTCTGGAGTCTATGTGATCTTCCTAGAGCCAACTTCTCATGTAGCCAACATACTCCACGTTTCCTTTTTTCATGGACCTTCCTCGTCCGACTGCTCATTTTTTTGTTGGACTTTCAATGCCCATCTAGACTATTTTTTTCTATACCCATCCTCATCCTTCATCTCAGTCTGCGAAGCCGTCCAGTAGTCTGCATTATACCTGCCTAGTCGGGCAAGCAGTTATCTCTTCAATGGTTCTCCCTTTCTGACCAGCTCTGTTAGTCAGTCTGAGCCTACATCGCGACGATGAGATCCTGGGTATCCCTAGGTTCACTCAGTACGTCTTCAGCGTTCGGCTCTCTAACAGGTTCACAGTGGCCTACTCTTAGGTCTTTCCTTGGTTTTTTTCTCAGAGATTTTAGTTCAGCTGCTTCCAAAGAAGGAAGCGCCACGGTATATCCCTTCTCTCCTGAGCTCACCGTGAACTTCTTCGACTACGAATCATCCGGTTTCCAGTCTTTCCATCAATACGGTCATTCCTCTACAAGTCGTGCATCCCTCCGGGATACCAACAGCGGACTCAGAGTCCTTGGCAAGGTCGACCTTGTAAGCGTCCACCGCTACATTGTATCCTGCCATTGCCTCCACCCGGATTGCAAGGCTTATAGATGTGTGGGCTAGGTTGCTCACCAAGCATTGTTTCTGGAGACAGGTCGGAAGAATTGGCTGTCCTCGCTGACCAAGTTTTTGTCTTGCAGGAAGTACATGGTTTCCACCTTCCCAGTTCCAGAAAAATTGTGTCCATCCGAAGGACCATTTGACCTTTTCACTGTTTTTTTTTTCTCGTTGGTTTGGCTCCAATTGGACCAAATTATTATTGTGGTCACCAGAGGGATGAACTCTCTCCTTCCTCAGGCTACACTTCGTCATTCTCCAGTGGTTTTTCTTCAGTGAGACTCGTCGGGGATCGAAGATTGAGTCCATCCTTGTATTCTCAAGAGGAAATCTCTTACTTCAGTATAGGCTTTCTGAGAACTGCAAGATTTTTCTTTTGTTCCATGGAGCTTTTATCCAAGTCCAGATTTCTTCAGAGATTCCTGCGTTTTTTTGCGAGGAACGGGTCCTTTTCTTTTGCATTTTATAGCTTTCCCTTTCAGGCTTTCATCCTCTACTGGAGTCTCGCAGAGTCAGTGTCAGAGGTTGTGCACTTTCTGGGATCATTGGGAAAATCGCAGTCTTCTGGGTTTAGACGTATTCTGCCCAGGCAAGGTGCCCCTCCTGGCGGTACTCTTAGGGCCTCCGACCGGCACCTCTCCAGAGCGATGTTTTGTTCTCCACATGTCCGCAGGGTTTTTTCAAAGCTCAGGCCTTGCTTCAGGGGATGCCGGCTTGGGTAGACAGACCTTGCAGGTGACTTTGCAGGATACGATGGTGAGTCCTTCGTCCCGATTGGAGTTGTCTGCTGTTTCCTCCCCTTGGGTACTGCTTTAAGACCTTCCATGGTTTCCTGTGTCCCCCAATGAAGCAATAGAGAAAACAGGATTTTTGGTTGCTTACCGTAAAATCTGTTTCTCGGAGCCTTCATTTGGGGACACAGCACCCCCCAGATTGAACAGCCCTGTTTATTATTTTATACTGTTACAGTTGGAGTTTGTGTTTCATCTCTCTTTTATTTGTTGCTTCTCCTACTGCTTTCTCACTAACTGAATGTCCTAGTTCCTGTCGGTGGGGTGTACACTGCGGAGGAGGAGCTAATTTTTTTTCTGCATAGTGTCAGCCTCCTAGTGGCAGCATAGCGTACACCCATAGTTTCCTGAGTGCCCCAATGAAGGCTCCGAGAAACAGATTTTACGGTAAGTAACCAAAAATCCTGATTTATATATGTAGCTTGGTAATACAATAAATTGGTTTGATAAGTAGAGGGCAAAAAATGTTTTCCGGTTGAGGTGCCACCTGCAGGTCAGTGTCTTTCTGTAGGTTTATGAAAATAAATGTTTAAACTGTATTTAGTGATAAAATCGTGAATGTGTGGTTTGTTTGGCTCTTTTCTTGCTGAAGGGAGAAGTTTACCTTTCAAATAGTGTATCATTTGTGTGTGTGTGGGGCGAAGTAATCAGCGAAAAAGCAGTGCATGTATACAAATGTGTTTGCATATGTGACTCACCTGCAATGAAGTGTGCAATCCTCCAATGTGCCTGAAATATGCTGGGCAAGCACTTGAGCAAGCTGGAAAGACCCCAAGGCAAATGTTTGGATTTGTTTGTGATGTCTTTAAGCAGCTTTGTGGTAGTGTGCTTTGGGGTAGTGTGCTGCCACCTGCAGGTAATTTGACCTTTCAAATGGTGTATCATTTGTTTGTGTGGGTGGAGTATGAACGGAGCAAGTGTGCAATTCAATAGGCAGTGCATGTTTAATGTGTGTGCATATGTGCCTCACCTGTAGTGAAGTGTGCAATCCTCCAATTTGGCTAAAATAGGCTGGGCAAGCAGTTTGGCAAGCTGGAAAGCCCCCAAGGCAAATGTTTGGATTTCTTTGTGATGTCTGTAAGGAGCTTTGTGGTAGAGTGCTTTGGGGTAGTGTGGTGCCACCTGCAGGTCATTTTTCCTTACTACAGGTTTATGAAAATTAATGTTTAAACTGTATTTTGTGATCAAATCGTGGATGTGTGGTTTGTTTGGCTATTTTCTTGCTGAAGGGGGCAAGTTTACCTTTCAAATGGTGTATCATTTGTGTATGTGATTGCAGTAAGAACGGAGATACAAAGTAATCACCGAAAAACAGTCTTTAGAAATAATAGGATAATAAAATGGTTACTCATCAAATTCAGCAAAAAGTACCAGCGTCTTACACCAGCAATGTTACTCCTGTACATGACCGGAGTAATATTTCTAGTGAAACACACACCAGTGAGAGGAAGTGCTGAATTCAATAAATGAATTCAGCACATCTCACTCCAGCGAGCCCTTCACCAAGGCAGGTGTGCGCAACGCCTGTATTTATTAATTGACTCCATACTTTAGGAGGCCAATATATTAATGAGGGAAGCGATAGCTGCACCTCTCACCACCCCTCAGGATCCACTTTCACATATTTACCATATCCTTGGACTGTATGCCAGGTTATTCGATTAAAAACAGCAGATTGAGAGGTGTAAAGCAATCATTTCCCATAGTACAGAAAACATGCCTATAAAAACCAGACTAGTTGGAAACTAACTGCAGCATAATGGACCGCCATGCAATCAGCAAGGTTTTCTAAACCATTTTTGGGTAGAGAAGTTATCATGAACTGTTGATGTAATTTTTTGGAAAGTTAAGAGATAAATGACTGCAGGAGCCAGAGTTTTAGAAACACATTGGCAGATTGAATAATCACACACACGCCAGTCTATCTAGAAATCTCAGACGTTCCCTGGTTATGCTATAAATTACTTATCAGCATGTAGACGGGGAAAGTTGCATATGTGCAAATCGAAAAACTGTTGTATTAATAAAAAATATACAGTAATTATCTGGAAAGAAATCCACATAGGTAAAGGAAAATAACTCATGTTTTAGATTAAATATCTAAGATTTATATCTGGAACAATGAAAAAAAAATAATGTAAAGACAGCAGCAGGCAGCGACTGTGTACGAGACATTACTAATACAAGGACTCTACTACCATCAGGGCAATCAAATCCCCAAATACATAGAGTAAGGTACGAACGAAAAGCTGCAGGTGACATTGGAAAATCTTCTTTTATTAGTAATGATGAGCGAGTGTGCGTGGATAAGTTATCAGAGCATCCTCATGCATTAATAGAGTATCGTCGGCGTGCTCGAATACTATGTTCAAGTCGATGTGCCTGCATATCTTGTGGCTGTTAGACAGCATGTGTTGTGGCTGTTGAACAATCATGAGACATGCAGCTGCGGGACTCAAATATAGTATTTGAGCACGCTGACCATACTCTAACGCACGAGCATGCTCTGACAAATAGTGATGAGCGAGCATGCGTGGCTAAGATATTAATCATCCATCAGTGCAATGTTCGGTGCTTAAACACGATGGAACGCTGCACTAATGGAGGACTAATAAAAGTGAGCCATTCCATGTTATCTTGCCCTAAATTCTGCTTTACTTCACTACGCTTACACTATAGTGGCCGCCCCAGTTATTGTGAGGATCAGATGAACCCTTGTAGTGCACGGCACAGTTGGAGGTCCAGAAACAGTATTTGGACCCTAACTAATCGAACATTTATGGAATAATGCAGATTGGCTATGTTGTAGCTGATCGGCGGTTGTTTCATGGCCCATTTGGTCAGAACAATCATTACTAGTGTGAGCACAGAATATCATGTTCGGTTTACACAGGACCCCCGATAATAATGACTTTAAAGCGGGCTTAAAATCACTCCACCAGACGAACAAGTGTTTTGCTCATTCAAAAAGGAGATTTTTGTGTACTCACCGTAAAATCCTTTTCTCCGAGACGCTCATTGGGGGACACACAGACCGTGGGTGTTATACTGCTGCCACTAGGAGGACACTAAGCAATACAAGCACAAAAGATTAACTCCTCCTCCTGCAGTATACACCCTCTGTTGGCTCAATCCTGAACCAGTTCGGTGCCAAAGCAGTAGGAGCTCATAACAGAGTGCAATATGCCAACAATTCAAATGAACAACGAGGCTACAAGTTAAACCAGGGTGGGAGCTGTGTCCCCCAATGAGCGTCTCGGAGAAAAGGATTTTACGGTGAGTACACAAAAATCTCCTTTTCTCCTTCGCCTCATTGGGGGACACACAGACCGTGGGACGTCCCAAAGTAGTCCCTGGGTGGGAACTCATCAACAGATGAAGCCTCGTGAACCTCATGCATATAACGCTTAACTAGTCAACAGACAACTTACAGATGCGCAACAGCTGATTGCAGAATCTGTCTGCCAAGAGCCGCATCTGAAGAAACTTGAGCATGAATTTGGTAATGTTTGACGAAAGTATGAAGACTGGACCAAGTCGCAGCCTTGCACACTTGCTGTGCCGAAGCCTGGTGCCGAATGGCCCAGGAGGCCCCCACAGAACGAGTGGAGTGTGCCTTAATCCCAGCCGGTATAGGCTGACCTTTAACACGGTACGCCTCTTGGATCGCCGAGCGAATCCATCTGGCTAACGTGGCCTTGGAAGCAGGAAGACCCTGTCTGCGTCCTTCCGGAAGCACAAACAGAGCGTCCGATTTTCGGAAAGGTGCCGTTCTCGAAATGTACCTTCGGAGAGCCCTCACCAAGTCTAAAGTGTGAAGGGCTTTTTCAGTACGGTGAATTGGCGCCGGACAGAATGAAGGCAAAACTATCTCCTCATTGATATGAAAAGCCGAAACGACTTTTGGCGTGAAAGACGGAGAAGTCCTAAGGACTACCTTGTCCTGGTGAAAAATGAGGAAAGGAGATTTACAAGATAAGGCTGCCAATTCCGATACTCGTCTGATAGAGGTAATCGCCACTAGGAAGACCACCTTCCAGGAAAGAAGCGATAAGGACACTTCCGACAAAGGTTCGAAGGGGGAGTCCTGTAAGGCACTGAGGACCAAATTAAGATCCCAAGGCTCCAAAGGCCTCTTGTAAGGTGGAACAAGATGAGACACTCCCTGAATAAAAGTCTTGACCTGAGACTTAGATGCGATCCGTCGTTGGAAGAGGACGGACAAGGCAGAAATCTGGCCCTTGAGGGAAGAAAGGGCTAATCCCGAATTCATTCCTGCTTGAAGAAATTCCAGGATGGAAGGGATAGAGAAAACCAAAGGGGAACGACCTTTGTCCTCACACCAGGAAAGGAATGTCTTCCAGACACGATGATAAATGCGGGCGGAAGCCGGCTTCCTGGCATTGACCATTGTTGAGACGACTTTTTGAGAAAAACCAGCCTGACTTAAGATCCAGGCTTCAATGGCCATACCGTCAAATTCAGCGCTTTTGAATTGTGATGGTAAATTGGACCCTGTGAAAGGAGGTCCGGACGATCTGGTAATCTCCAGGGAACGTCTGCGACCAGACGCACTAGTTCCGCATACCACGGACGGCGAGGCCAGTCCGGAGCGACTAGAATGAGAGGAACGCCTTCCGCCTTGATCTTCCGAATCACCCTGGGGATTAACGGAAGAGGTGGAAAAATGTAAGGAAGACGAAAATGACTCCAAGGGAGGACTAACGCATCCGAGCCGACGGCTAGTGGATCGCGGAGAGCGACTTATAAAAGTCTGAACTTTGGCATTCAGTCTGGATGCCATGAGGTCTACATCCGGCATGCCCCATCGCTGGCAAATGAGATGGAACACTTCCGGGTGCAGGGACCATTCTCCTGAGTCTAGGCCCTGGCGACTGAGGAAGTCGGCCTCCCAATTGTCCACTCCTGGAATTTGGACCGCGGAGATGGGCGAGTGGTTTTTCTCGGCCCAGCGCAGAATGTGCATACCTCGAGCATCGCTGCTCTGCTCCGAGTGCCCCCCTGACGGTTATGTACGCCACGGCCATGGCGTTGTCTGACTGAATCCTGATGGGACGACCGGCCAGGAGATGATGGAAGCGCACGAGAGCTAACTTGATAGCTCTGATCTCTAGGATGTTGATCGGGAGACGGGTCTCTGGTAGAGACCAGCGGCCTTGAGCTGTGTGATGAAGGAACACAGCTCCCCATCCGAGGAGACTGGCATCGGTGGTCACCACCAGCCAATGGATGGGCAGGAAAGATTTGCCTTGATTCAGTGATGAGGCATTCGTCCACCATTTTAAGGAGCTTCTGACTGTGGGAGACAGACGGAAGCGGCGACCTAGAGACGCTGGGTTCCCGTCCCAGACTGATATTAGCTCCTGTTGAAGAGGACGAAAATGGAACTGGGCGAATGGTACTGCTTCGATGGAAGCTACCATTTTCCCGAGGACCTGCATGGCGCTCCGCAGAGAATGAGAGCGGTTTAGCGACAATAGGAGCACTCCCCGCTTCAGAGAGACAATCTTTTCTGGAGGGAGAGATACCAACCCTTGGGAGGTATCCAAGATCATTCCCAGAAAAGGAATCTTCTGAGAGGGAATGGGAAGAGACTTGTCCAAATTGACCAGCCAACCGAGGCGAGAGAGGGTGTCGATAGTGATTTCGACGCTCTCTTCGCAGGCTCGAAAAGTCTGACCTTTTATGAGTAGGTCGTCCAGGTACGGGAGGACTACTACACCCCGAGAGTGTAAAATTGACATGGCGGCCGCCATGACCTTTGTAAATACTCTGGGGGCGGTTGCGAGACCGAAGGGCAGAGCGGCAAACTGAAAGTGATCCTCTCCGACAGCAAAACGCAGAAACTTTTGATGTCCGCTGAAAATCGGAATGTGTAGATACGCATCCTTGATGTCGATAGACGCCAAGTATTCTTTTCTTTCTAGAGATGCGACAACAGAACGGAGGGATTCCATCCTGAAATGACGGACTCTGATGAATTTGTTTAGCAATTTTAGGTCCAGAATAGGACGCAAGGAGCCGTCCTTCTTGGGAACCACAAAGAGGTTTGAGTAAAACCCTTTGAATTTTTCCTTGTGAGGAACTGGGACGATGACCCCGCTGGAACGAAGCGTGGTCAGAGCCTGAAGAAACGGAATTGCAA
>JARQOD010000004.1:399969232-400014642 GCA_033576555.1 Oophaga sylvatica
CTGCGGAGGGAATCAGCGCATATGCGGTCATACTACCTCAATCCACCATCTCTTTGATAGGGAGTCGGAGAGGGTTAGTTTCTCGTGCACCTCTCACTATTCATGGACATCGCCGGCATGTCTGATTGCCCGGATCTCAAGAAAATTATCAGGAGACTTGATACCCAAAGAAGAAGCATCCCTGGACCGTGTGGTGGCGGGAGAGCACTTTCCAACCTAGGAGACCCTTGTCTGAATCAATAAGTACAACAACGTCCACCACCTCAGAGACCGTCCGAACTGGAGGGACTGGCGAAAAATAGCGGTCCAGAGAGAATGGATATCCGTCCCACGATGGTAGCAATGTCTGCTACAGACGATGGAGATGTAGTTGAGGAAATGGTACTGGTGGATTGTCGGCACCATTTTTATCTTTTTTTTTTTTTGACCTGCGTTCCAGACTGCAGGAAAATGAAACGGCCGAGAGGAAACTTCCGAGCTTCGTAAATCAGTGAAAATCTTTCCTGAAGGGAGAATTATCAACACTTGGAAAGTGTCCAGGCCTGAAACGAGGATCCTCTGAGATAGGATGAAAAGGAATTGCGCAAGTTCTCTAACCGACCTAGACGAGTGAGTGTCCACGGTGATGCTGACCCTGTCCGGACAGGCTTGAATGTACGACCTCTTGAAAAGGAGGTCGTCTGTGTAGAGTGGAATCACTATGCCCCGAGAGCACGGGATAGAAATAACGGCTGCTATGACTTTGGAGGGCAGCCCAGGAGCAGAGGAGAGACTGAAGGCTAAAGCCGTGAACTGAAAATGGATGCCTGCGATGGCAAAATGGAGAAATCCTTGTTGGGCTGGGAAGGATTGGGATGAGAGGTGATAACACAGGGAAAATTACATCTTGAAGAGACGCACCCTGACAAAGTTGTTCATCAGTTTTACTTGTAGGATGGGACGCACGGTTCCGTCCTTCTTTGGAACGACGAACCGGTTTGGGTAAGACCGCTTTACACTGACTGTGTGTGGGGGCGGAGAATGGTCCCATAGATGCGGAGTACATGAAATGGCCTAATAAGGTGGGTCCGCTTGTTCCTTTTGTCCTTCAAAGACGGGACTGGAGGAAATGAGTTGGCGAGAGGGACAGGAATTCTATGTCCGTATCTGAACACACTAGATGACAGACCCGTGGTCGAGAATACCCGACAGCCAGACCTGGTAACCAGGTACTGCAATGAGTCATTAAACAGAGACAATATGTTTGAAGGGGTACCCTTGAGTTTGGACCGTGAGGGTCTGCGTTCCAAGGAATGGAAGAGCTTAAGGAAGTTAGAGATTTCTTCGAAGGGGAATTTGTTCGCCACTCCCGGAGTCATAAAGCTCTGCTGATGGTAATGTCGTTGAAGCTTTAGGAGCGTCGCCGTCCGAAGAGACAAGTTATTGTCTTGACTGATCTCGGCTAGGGCCCTAGTTTGACCATCATGCTGTGGGCACCTAGGTGACGGCGAGAGGAGGGAAGAGAGTTTCCCCAGAAATCTCGAAAGACTGACGCGGACCAATTGGATGGTCAGTGGGGATTTTAATAAACAAGCCGTCAGTCAAAGACAGTAGAGGTTGGTAAGCGAGCCGTAATCTAGTATCCATTGTTGGAGACTCCGTCCACTCTCTTTTCTTTTAGAGCGTGGACAAAAGGTTACCGTGATTAAACCTTTAGCTCAGAGAATCATCTGTCCGGCAACCAGTATATCTCTGACCTATGTCAACAACGCAGGGAGATTGGTAAAAAGAAACCAGTGCGGACGTTTGGTCCCTTTGAAAGTCTCAATGAGATAAAGTACGGCTCTCAGAATTATATTTACTGGGTCGATGAGGGCCTCCAAGGACTCCTGGTAATTCGGCCAATCGGATATACGGCCACATGAGACTCCTATCCTGAGTCGTGTTTGCTGCAATCTCCAGGGACGGGGGAGCTGGAAAGGGAGCCTGCGTACACCAAAAAACAGCAGAATGCCCGTGAGATAGGTACAAGATTGGGCATTCTTTGCTGCTATCAGCCCCTGTCTGAAGACTCGAAGGGCAGAGGGCCTTCGTTGTATAGGTAAACTGAAGCCGGAAACTTTGCCCATCCGTTGGGCTCCTATGAGAAAATGCAGGCTGCCCAGATTGCAGTGGATAGCCTTCGTAGTAACGGGTCATTACACGTGGAGCGCTAGGCGTGAGCGTTTTATCAGTCAGTGCTCCTAGGTCACATGTCCGTGCCGCCAGAGACGTCAGACTGCGTAGCAGCAACTGACGAGTAACGAAGGTCACATGCAAAACCACTCGCCATCCGCACCAATTAACTGCTCAATCCATCATCCCTTTAATAGGGAGATGGAGAGGTTTTTGTTAGCCTCCAGTCACGATTCACCTTTGGGCAGCGGTGATATAGTGGGGCCGCACGGACGCCGCATGGGAACTCAGATATCAATTCAACTGTTAAAGCTTACCCAGGGCCTGTGCCCTGGAAATGGCGGCCGGCCTGAGTTGACGCTTCTCGTTTTTGACGAGAAGCGCCAGAACAGGTGGTCATAGTCTTGAGCAGAGAAGCGATGCACTTTGCCAGCGACATAACCACCAAGGCGGCTAGGTCCACCCATGTCTGTATTAACAGGGGGCTCCTGTACACACACGAGGCGTCGCAGGCTGTCCGAATGCCTATGCGGTATGATTAGATCGCTGCATACTGATTTTGACCACTGACCCTCTCCTTATGGAGAGCTATGCGTGTGTGGAACGCTTCAGGGGCCATGCTGATTTCCAATTTTAAACTATGCGCTGCTGAAGCGAGCACTAAGACATACACCATGTCTGTATCTGCTACTGGGAAGGAGTGCTGTGCACCAGCTTCCCAGATCAAAGTCCGAGCCCCAGAGAGCAGACTGCCGTTGAAATCTGCCTGTGTATTTCCACAGTCCCACTGCGCATGTCATGTGAGGGCCGATTGCCTCCCCCTGCCTGTATGAGACAGGTGCGGAAGGGGAGGGGGGAGCCCGAGAACAAGACAGCGCTTCTCGTTAGGAACGAGAAGCGCCAATCGAAGGGGCGAAGCCAGGACTGGGAGCAGGAGATGGCCACAGCGATGCTCGCTCAGAGCGAGAAAGGAGTCATAGGCAGTGGGCGGAGCCGCCGGATGAGCGGAGCTTGGCCTATCCCGGCCAGAAGCCGGGGACTAAATTAGAGGCCGCGGCCGCGCCGGTGTGGCCACTGTGGCCTCTGCAGGCAACGGCCGCGTTGGCGATGGCGACGGGGGAGGGGAGGCAAAACAGCGCTCCTGCGATGCAGCAGAGTCGGGAATGCTGCAAGGGCAATAGAGGAGGACGTAGTCCGCTCCTGACATCCTCAATCCACCATCCCTTGACAGGGAGGTGGAGAGGGCTCTTTTTCCTCCTGGCACCAGCCGTTATGGGTCACATAAATGCCGCTGGGAACACATGGTGTCGGGAAGAATAATGGCTCCGGAAGGGGTACATGGGGCGACCCCCTCAGATGTACTCACTGCGGAGCCCCTCCGGCTCAGAACTCCGGCGACCGGCGCGGCTGTACCTACTCAATCCAACATCCCTTTGATAGGGAGATGGAGAGGGTTTCTTCCCTGCGTCCTAGCACCAGCCGCTTTCAGTAGTGGTGGTGAGGGGTTTTTGCTCCCGAAACCGCATTTGGAGCACGTTTACAGCCGTCTCATGGGGAGAGCGGCCCATTGAAGGGAGCCGTCGCCCGATGGTAGCGTTGCAGGAGGGGTACGTGGAGGCGACACTCCGCGTTCCTGCCTGTTGATGATTTTGGGAGATCGGGACTTTTCATTAAGACCCGTCGCTCTTCCATGCGTGGAAGAAAGAAAAACAATAAAACTTGAAAAATAAAAATTGGGGTCTGTAACCAGACCCTAGTGCCACCTACAGACACCAAGCAAGAACTGGTTCAGGCTAGAGCCAGCAGAGGGTGTATACTGCGGAGGAGGAGCCAATCTTCTTTGTGCATTTGCTTAGTGCCCTCCTAGTGGCTTTTTTTTTTTTTTTAAAAGGGTTCACTAAAGGGGTTAACTAGTGGGACAGTTTTATAAGGGGGATTGTTACGGACGCGGCGATACCAAATATGTGTACTTTTATTGTTTTGTTTTTTATTTACAGGAAGAAATGAATTTATTGGGGAATATTTTTTTTTTCCTTTATTTTGGATTTTTTTTTTTTCTTACACTTCTGATAAAATACAGTAAAAAAGTTAAAAAAATGAAAATCAGATCGCTGGTCTCACAGTGTGCACAGCAGGCACTGAGGAAGCCGCCTCCCTGCAGTACCCAGCGGCCATTTTGGATCCGGGGTCCTGCAGGGAGGAAGGCCTCAGAACAGCGCCATCACATCGCGCTGTTCTGAGGACCTCAGGGGAGCGCGCAGGGAGCCCCCTCCCTGCGCGATGCTCCCCTGTGCCCCCGGTACACTGCGATCATGTTTGATCGCGGTGTGCCAGGGGTTAATGTGCCGGGAGTGGTCCGTGACCGCTCATGGCACATAGTGCCGGGTGTCAGCTGTGATAATCAGCTGACACCCGGCGGCGATCAGCTGCGCTCCCCCCGGGAGCGCAGCTGATCGCTTTGGACGTACTATCCCGTCCCTGGGAATTAAGTCCCAGGTCACATGGACGGGATAGTATGTCCGATGACAGAAAGGGTTAATGAACTTAGTCACCCATCTGTTACCCGCTACATTATAGTTATATAATGCCCCTAATGCAGATATCTGCACTTTAAGAGTGCCGACTTACAATCCCAATTCCAGACCTTTCCGTAAAAATTCTAAAATCACAGGAATTGGAATAACATCTGATAGGAGAGTCGGGTAAAAGAGGAATTTTTTCCACGTTTTACAATAAATCTTTGTAGTGATTTCCTTTCTGCTTTTTAACAAAGTAGCAATTAGAGGTTCAGAGAACCCCCTTCTCCTCAGTAGCTCACTCTCAAATTCCATTCCGTCAAGTGGAGGCCTTCCACTTGAGGATGATGGAATGGACCCCGAGAGAGGAACTCCTGGCTCGATGGTAATATCCAGGGGTCAGTCACTGAAAACAATGGCCTCTTGGGCAAAATGGGGCTATCAGTATTACTCTTGCCCCTTCTTCCCTGATTTTTCTGAGGACCAGAGGGACTAGATACAGAGGAGGAAATGCATATGCCAGGAAAAATCCCCTCCGGGACTGAAGGGAATCCACTATTTCTGGCCGATCCCTCTCCTGCAGAGATACAAATCTCCTGACCTGCCTGCTTTCCCTTGTGGCAAATAGGTCTATCACCGGTAGGCCCCACAACCGCACTATTTTCCTGAAGATCTCCCTGCTCAAGGTCCATTCTCACTGGCATAGAAAATGTCGACTGAGGTAGTCCGCCTGCACGTTGTGCTCCCCTCTTATGTGTAGCGCCGACAGGGAGAGGAGTTGAGTTTCGGCTAGGGTCAATATTTTTTTGTGGTATTCATCGGGGAATACGATCTTGCACTCCCTTGATGGTTTAGAGAAGCCACTACTGTCGTATTGTCGGAGTGTATCCGTACATGAGATCCCCGCAAATGCGGTAGAAATTGAAGGAGCGCATATTTTACTGACAGAAGCTCTTTTAGATTGGAGGAATTTTGTGCTTCTTGGGTGGACCATCTCCCTTGGGCTAACTCGCTTCCCCATGTGAGCCCCACCCCCGGTCGTAACTACAATGTCCGGTTTTATGTTCCATAACACTCCTTTTGATAAATGTGACTGGTGCAGCCACAAGACAAGACTCTCTTGTGTTGACCGAAATTTTTAATTTTTCCCTAGACCGCTCTGAAGTCGAGTACTTTTCTTTGTAATTCTCTGGTGTGGAATTGAGCCCACTGTACTCCTGATATGCATGCCATCAGCGAGCCCAGTAGGGACATAGACTCTCTCAATGTTAGAACTGGGTTGTCCCTTACTCTTTTGACTTTGGGCACAATGTCTAATCTCTTTTCCTCCGGCAAGAAACACTGTTCACACTCCCACTATTAGGAAGTCATCTAGATATGGTATCTCTTTCCCTCAGATGGGCCATAACTTCAGCAATTACTTTAGTGAATACTCTTGGTGCCATTGAGAGACCAAAGGGCATAGCAGTAAATTGAAAAATGTCTAACCTGGTCGCCCATATGTACCGCCACTCTGAGGTATTGTTGATGGGTGCGGTGAATGGGTAGATGGTAGTAGGCATCTTTTAAATCCATCACGGTTATAAAACAACTGGGAAATAGAAGTTTAGTTGGAGATTTAATGGATTCCATCTTAAAGGTTTTATATAGGAGGAATCTGTTCAATTTCCGTAAATTTATGATGGTTCGGAAGGAACCATTCGGTTTTGGTATTAGAAATAAGGAAGAGTAAAACCCCTCCCCTTCCTGGCCTTTTGGTACTTCCACCAGGACTTTCTTTTCTTTTAACTGCAATATTTCTGTTTCTAGGGCCTGGTGTTGCTCTGGAGCTCTCAGAGTTGTTAACAAGAAGGAATTTGGAGGAATCTTCCGAAACTCGTTTTAGGCCAGATGATATAATCCCCAAGATCCAAGAGCTACATGCTATATTAGCCCACTGATTATAAATAACTTAATCTTCCTCCCACAGGGAGGGCAGGGCTAACAATAGTTGCGTCTCCTATTGGATCCAGAGGAACCGCTGAAATAAGCACCTCTCTTTTTCTGCTCCTTTGGCTCCCAGTCTCTCTCTGAATATCTTCTCTGGAAGGATGATCGACTCTTGAAGGTGTTCCTAAAAGCAGAGTTAAATAATTTAGGGAAACCCTTTTTTTTTTTTTTTCTTCTTCCTCTTCTTCTATCTCCCGCTTTGGTGAAAATGTTAACCAGCATGGGCCCAAACAGGTACTCACCCAGGCATGGAATTACACATAATTTTGCTCTGGAAGGAGCATCTCCCTTCCAATTACTTAGCCAGAGTGCCCGACGGGCTGCGTTTGACATGCCCGCCGATCTAGCTGCCAGTCTTAAAGAATACACCAAGGCATCTGCTAGATAAGCTGCTCCCTCACGAATCTGCAAGAGGGAGTCCAACAGTCTTTCTCTAGGCACCTCTGCACGCAATTGTTCCTCCATTTGATCTAACCATACTATCATGGACCTATGCTTGAAGGCTCCAGCTGACTCCCAGACTCAATAAGGAGCATATCAGCTTTCCTGTCAGAAGGATTTTTTAGCAGACTACCATCTTCTAGGGGCAAAAAGGATCCTTTGGATGTGGAGGCTATTGCTACGTCCACCATGGGAATTTTCACCCATTCTGCCAGAACATTGCAGCAAAACAGAGGTACCCCTTTGATGACAGAGGGTAAGAACCCTTTATCCTGCTTGTCCCATTCCCTCATAATGAGGTTTTTGACCAAGTCGTTTACTGGAAATGGTTTCCGACTCCTCTGACTCAAGCCCGCAAACATCTGGTCCTGCACTGATTTGGGTTCTTTATTATTATTGACCCCCATGGTAGCCCGTACAGACCTAACTAGCATGTCCATATTCTCCACAGGAAAACACGGTCTCCCCTCTTAGTCCAAGGATGACGAAGAGGACTCAGCGTAAACCGATAGTTGTTCCCCAACAGATGGACTAGATGCTGAACTTATTTCATCAATGTTAGTTCCAATATTTATTCCTCTAAGGGGGTTGTTAATTTCCTCCCTGATTATGGCCCTTAGGTCTGACACTCGAAGGCGAGCTTCTTGTTCTAAAGTTTGACACATACAGGATTGACAAAGCTTTTTGCTATAATTGCAAGAATAGAGGTATTTTGCACAATGCACACTGCTTGTGTTTAGATTTTGACAACTTTTTGGCCTGTAACAGAGCACACAAGGGGAAAATTCTCAGCTACTGGATGTCACATTATACTCACCATCCACAGCTGTCTTCTCTGAGGAGTACCGGTTCCTGAGGAGGGGATATTGCAGACTATCTAGGGCCTCTGCCTGCTGGCACCCCTGTTCATCTCTGCTGCCTGTCGCCTTATTATTCGATCAACCGCTGCGTCTGCCCGCTGCTTCTGCCGCCGGCTGATCCTCCATGTCTTCCTAAGAGGCTTCCATGTGCGCACATGGTGCCCAGTACCATGTTGGCTTGAACAGCGCCAGGCCACGCTTCCTCCCCGGTCTCCCCCGGAAGAGCCTCCTTGCACTTCCAGGTCATAGGCACTTCAGTATCACCGCCCGCACAACGAGTGTCAACGGCTCTCCAGGATGAACGCAGGAGCTACCGCTCCTCTTGCATTGCGCCCGCGCAACCCAGGGCGGCCTTTCCTGGACCCTGGGATCGCGACATCCATGGACGAGACGAGGAGGGGTCTGTGCCCACAGCACCCCCGACGCTGCTTCCGGCATCAGAGGTTCTGCCGTTCCCACAGACACGGCGCAGAGGCTGTTGGACCTGGGTAAGACTTCTTTCCTGCAGGCTCCGTCAGGACAGGAACCCAAACTGAGGAGGCAAGGAGGACTGCCCCCCTTTTTAACCTGTAGGTTCCTGTCCCGATGGGGGGCGGATCCCCTCTCTCCGTGGGTGCTGTCGTGTCGATAGGAAAAAGTTGAACTTTTTGGAAGGTGTATGTCCCATTACATCTGGTATAGAAGTAAAACAGCATTTCAGAAAAGGAACATCATATCAACAATAAAATATGGTGGTGGTAGTGTTATGATCTGAGACTGTTTTGCTGCGTCAGGACCTGGAAGACTTGCTGTGGTAAATGGAATCATGGTTTCTGCTGTCTACCAAAAAATTTTGAAGGGGAATGTCCAGCCATCTGTTCCTGACCTCAAGCTGAAGTGCACTTGGGTTATGCAGCAAGACAATGATCCAAAACACACCAGCAAGTGAACCTCCGAATGGCTTAAAATAAACTAAATTAAGGACTTTGAAGTGGCCTAGTCAAAGCCCTCCAATGTGGCTGAATTAGAACTATTTTGCTAAGAAAAGTGGGCCAAAATTCCTCCTGAGTGTTGTAAAAGGCTCATTGCCAGTTATCACAAATGCTTGATTGCAGTTGTTGCTGATAAGGGTGGCCAAAACAGTTATTAAGTTTAGGGGGCAATCACCTTTTCACACAGGGCACTGTAGGTTTGGATTTCTTTTTCCCTTAATAATAAAGACCTTCAATAAAAAACTGCATTCTGTGATTACTTGTGTTATCTTTGTATAATATTTAACATTGGTGATCTCAAAACATTTGAGTGTGACAAACATGCAAAAGAATAGGAAATCAGGAAGGGGGCACACACTTTCACACAACTGTATATACAATAACATTTTTTTTTTCCCGGTCACCATCCTGATAGTTTTACCCAGGGTCATCTTTCCCCAGTAGTCTCAAGATCCTTAGGAGCTGGATCTGTAGCCAGGGTGCGGGTACACTGTGATAGTTGAAGTCTACAGGTAGTTTTCCTCCAACCACTTGCTTCAAGATGGTCACAAATGATCCTGTTAGATCCTTGTATGCAGATGGGTTTTCCTGTGCAGAATTAGAGACATCAGGGAAAAAAAAAAAAAAAATTTAAAAAAAAATTAAAAAAAAAAAACATTACAACATAAGCATTCAACCAAAATACATGTCTCAGGCACTTCATTGGTAAACATAGAAGAATTACAAACCTATGAAAAAAAATAAAAAAAAGTTGGCTCCTCTTCAGCAGGTTATACATACCTACTGGCAATAAGCTATTCAGTTTAGCCTAGTGTCACTTCAGAGGCAGACACAGATCTGGATTCTTCAGGCTGGTTTACTGGTTTCTGACGGTGTTTATTTTTTTTTTCTAATCTTCTATTGCATTCGCAAGATAGAGAAAGAGAAGGAGATGAGCCACTCTGAAAACTGCGAACCATGATGAGCACAGTCTTCAGTGGTCAGCAGAATCCTCTTGTCTGGATGGCTGGACCTTTTCTTCGCCTAACATAGTCTGCGTTCAGGCACTGGTGCGGACAGTCCTTGCCTTTAATCTCCTGCCGCCTTGCCTCACTGAGCCTGGTGCATTGATTGGAGGGAAGGCAGACCTGAAGACCCAGACCATAAAATGAATCAAGCCTCTGCAGAACAGAAGATCTCCCCACATCCCGCTGCATTGCACTAGCTCCCAGTGCACATTCCTCTGCAGCCTTTGCTCTGTCATTCAGACTTCAGACTCTTCTTTCCTCTCAGATATCTTGCTCTGTCTTCTGCTACATTGGCATGACCAGATGTTTGAGCTCCCAATCCAAATTTATGCCAACAACACCACCTCCGTGGCTTACATCAACCATTGAGGAGTGACTCTGAATTGTCAAGCAATGTCAGGTTTCACAGATTTTTGACTAGGTGAAACAAATATTCCAGGCAACCTCAGCAATCCATATGCCCGTAGTACACAACTGGGTTGAAGACTTTCTAAGAAATGACAGACTAAATGCGAGAGAGTGCTTTCTGCACCCCCATCTTCAATTAGATATATCTGCAGTGGGGCCCTCCAGACATCGACCGGATGGCATCCAAATGCAACCACAAAGTTCCCTGAATTGTGTCCAGAGTTAGAGACCCTCTAGGGAAATGCATCAGATGCTCTGTGAATTGCATGGTCTCAAATTTTCCCTCTCTTATATGTTCCCTCCTCTACCTTTCCTATCCAAATTGCTCAAGAAGATCAAGTCAGAAGGAATCCTTGTCATCCTCGTGGCCCTGGACTGGACCAGAAGATCATGGTCCACAAGCCACGCATCGACCAGACCTACTTCCTCAAGATCCCCTCTTGCATGCAATTCTCAGTAGCACAAATTTGATGGCAAAGCCGTAGTTCTAAAATCCAAAGGTTTTTCTGATCAGGTTGTACAGACCATGATCAAGGCACAGAAGCCATCCTTGTATCTACAATCGTACCTAGAAGGAGTTCTTCCACTGGTTTGAATTTCACTAGGTCACTCCTATGTTTTTTTCTCTACCATCTCTCCTCGCATTCCTGCAAAAGGGTCACACTTTTGCCTCAAAGGATGTGAGACTAGGCAGAATGGTTCTGCAAGCATCAGTCACTACCTGAGGGTTTTGCCTTACACATACATATATTTTACCGCAATTGGGATGTCCCATGTTTTCTGGTGTCCCTCAATGAAGAGGAGCATGATAAGAGAGGCTTTTTGGATTTACCTTAAAATCCCTTTTTCATAGCCTTCATTCGGGGAACAGGGAACCCACTCTCTTCTTCTTGTTGCCCCCGTGGGTGTGTAGTTTTTTTCTTCTTCTCTTAATGTTTTTCTCACTAACGGAATAGCTTATTGCCAGTAGGTGGTTGTAACCTGCCAAGGAGGAGCTGACTTTTTTTTCCTTAGGAGGTTGTAATTCTTAGCATCAGCCTACTGATGGCAGAAGCGTACACCTATGGTTTCATATGTTCCTTAACGAAGTCTACAAAAATGGATTTTACCACAAATCCAAAAATCCTCTTATTAACATGTTGTAAAACTGAAGACCTTTTTACCTTTATGACCTGTAGGTATATGTGTAGAGAAGCTGCCATGACACCAACATCCCGGTCACACAAGGCCTTCCTGAACTTCTCGTGTATGTGCTGTACTTGTGTTGGTGCAATAAGGTAGAATTTATACAATGCCAGGACTGCTTTCCTCCTCACAATTTCTCTAGAAGATAAGGGTGAAAAAATGTGTCATTTATCATTGAAGAGAATCATTACGCGACTTCTATTATTACTACTGGACGTCCTAACTATTTCTAGAGAGAAAATACACACAAATCTCTAACAGGTCCAGCAGCAATTGGGTATTCTAGGTGTAGTTCTTCTGTGTGCGAGTCTATGGAGAAACCAGGCAGCCAACAAGACTGTGGCCAGGAGAAGTGGGGGACTTGCCTCGGACTGGTCCCCCAGAGTCGCATGGTCCCCTGTTGGCTTTTCAAACTGTTTTATCTGAAGTGCCGCAGCATTTCGGAGTAAAAACATATCTTGGTTCACACTCAGATTGTAATAACCAACAGAAGCATGAAATACCAGGTAATGTTTAACTGACAAGCCTCTTCCTATACATAACACCTGTCAATCAAGCAAAGTTGGACAGGAAGAAGCCAGAGTTGATGTCTCAGAAACCAATATTTTTTTTAAAACTATATATTTTTTTGTTTATTGTCATCCGGTTTCCAGTTCGTATTTTATGCTGCCTGTAATAAGGGCAGCACAAATCTGATAACAGGTTCCCTATACCGGATTTAACAAATAGACGGCAGAGAACAAATGTTATGGGCAATTATCATATTTGTTAGTGCATCATATTTATTGGAATTTATTATCCTATTTTATGTGATTCCTTACAAAGTGGTGTCGGTAAAGCAAGTGTTATAATGATTTACAGTCATGGCGCATAGTTGAGTGTAAGGCATTCTTAGGCTACTTTCACACATCAGTTTTTTTTCCGTCAGGCATGATCCGGCTATTTTTTGAAAAACCGGATCCGTTTTTTTCTCATTGACTTGTATTAGCTTCATTCTGGAGTCTGTAGGAACGTTCTTTTTTGCGGCAAAAAAACGGACAGCGACGGATGCGGCGCTTCCGGCTTTTTGCTACAATGGTAGTCTATGGGCACGGATCAGGAAAAAGATGGAGTCCACATGTTTGGCATATCTGAAGCAACGAGAGCCCGCCTAACTTATGAGTGCATGTCTCCAGAAGCATGAGCTGGGCACAACATACTGGTGACTGCAACGTACTGGTCACAACGGCAGTTTGCAATTTTCACTTGGCAACATTCATTGCTGCTTGGTTCTGGAAAATACCCATGAGTCAAAATCATCACTGCACATGTAGATAAATTCCCAAATGGGTATAATTTCCAAAATGGGGTCACTTGAGGGGGGATTCTGCTCTTCTAATAATTGGGTTGTCATTATCATTTTAAAAGAGAAAAACAGTAGTTTGACAATAAATGGCTTCACCCAACCACTATCCATGAGTGGAGAAAAAGTTTTGGTGTTATCATTCATATTCTCTGAAAAAAGGCCAAGAAATAAAAAATTTAAACTTTTGAGCACAACTCTATGGGGATTTCTGTTGTTCTGGCACCTCAGGGGCTCTGCTAATGTGACATGGCACCCTCAAACTTTACCAGCAAAATCTGAACTCCAATATGGCGCCTCTTCCCTTCTGAGCTTTGCACCATGACTGAAAAGTAGTATTTCCCCACATATGGGGTATCGGCGTACTGAGGAGAAATTGCATGGTACAATTTCTTGTTACCATTGTGAAAATAAAAAACTGGGGCTAAAATAACATTTTTGTGGAGAAAACGTGATTTTGTTATTTTCACGTCTAAGCGTTATGAACTTCTGTGAAGCAAAAGGGGGCTCAAGGTGCTTACTACATATCTAAATACATTCCTTGAGGTGTCTAGTTTCCAAAATGGGGTCACTTTACCCCTTCCGAGCAGTGCTCCCAAACAGTAGTTTTCTCCCTCATGTGTGGTATCGGCGTACTCAGGATAAATTGCACAACAAATTGAATGGTGCAATTTCTCCTGTCACCCTTATGAAAATGCAAAATTTGAGGCTAAATAACATTTTTTTGTGAGGAAAATGTTTTTTTTTTTTTTTTTTATTTTCACGGCTCAATGTTATAAATTTCTGTGAAGCAACCGGAGAGTTCAATGCACTCATATACACATCTAGATCAGTACCCTGAAGGGTCCACTTTCTAAAATGGTGTCACTTGTGTGGGATTTTCACTATTTAGGCCCATCAGGGGCTCTACTAACGCAACATGGCGCCTGCTAATTGTTCCAGCAAATTTTGCATTCAAAAAGTGAAATGGAGCCCCTTCACTTTCGAGCCCTGCCGTGTACCCAAACAGTGGTTTTCTCCAACACATGGGGTATGGGTATGCTCAGGAGATATTGCACATCAAATTCTGGGATCAATTATTTCCTGTTACCCTTGTGAAAAAAAAATTTGAGGTCTAAAGTAAATTTTTTGTGAAATAAAGTTAAATGTTAATTTTTTTCCACATTCCAAAAATTCCTGTGAAGCACCTGAAGGGTTAATAATAATAAACTTCTTGAATATGGTTTTGAGTACCTTGAGGGGGTGCAGTTTTTAGAATGGTGTCACTTTTGGATATTTTCTATCATATAGACCCCTCAAAATCACTTCAAATATGAGGTGGTCCCTAAAAAAATGGTTTTGTAAATTTTGTTGGAAAAAAAAAAACCGAGAAATCGCTGGTCAACTTTTATCCCTTATAACTTCCTAACAAAAAAAAAAGGTTTCAAAAATTATGTTGAAATAAAGTAGATATATGGGAAATGTTATTAACTATTTTGTGTGACATAACTTTGACTTAAGGGCAAAAGAATTCAAAACTTTTCCAAAATGTCCGTGTTTTTTTTTACAAATAAACGCAAGTTATATCAAAGAAATTTTACAACTATCATTAAGTACAATGTGTCACGAAAAAATAATCTCAGAATCAGTGAGATCCGTTGAAGCGCTCCAGAGTTATTACCACATAAAGTGACTAGTCAGAATTATAAAAATTGGCCTGGTCATTAAAGTGCAAACAGCCTTGGGGGTAAAGGGGTTAAAAAGTTATGATGGTTTACTGGAGCAGTAGATACAGAGAGAAAACAAAGTTATATTCTCCTGTAGCTGTTTGTTTCCAGTCATCAGAGTGGTGCAGAGAGGTGTAACAGTCACCGCTCAGCAAAAAGGGAGTGCTCTGCTATCATTTCCTTGCACCATGACAGGAAGCAGCCTGCTTTACAGTATAAGCGAAGCGCAGAATGTCAGTCAATGTGCAGGAAGATATTACAGTGCACTCACAGTGTAGTGAACGGTGACTGTTATACCTTCTTTCACCACACTAATGGCAGGAAGTGAGGCTGCAGGAAGAATATAACGTCATTTTCTCCCAGTAGCTGCCCTTCCAGTTAAGCACTCTCATATGACTTAAATGCCATTTACTTGCAGATTACCACTATATATGCAGGCAAATCGTGTTTTTGGAGAGGACAGGTTCCCTTTAGTCCATGCTGTCTTTTCATGGAGTCTAATATATTACAGATTACAGTATGGACTTAGATGATTAATGCTTTGAATTATGGAGCGCATTGAATTGGTCAGAATCAATGGTTTTTAAAAGCCAACACATGCAATTCCTTCCAGTCAAGTTGGTCCATGCTCCTTCAGAAGGTCTTGAAACAGGAACAAACTGGGGCAGTGTCCAAAGAAAGAGCCACCAAGTGTGTTAAGTATACACAACAGAAAACATATACAGAGAATGTTCCTTACTTTGAATGATGCAGCTTGTCTTCAATTAGTGGAAGAGCAGCAGGAATCATTTCCCGGGGAAATGTCTGACTCACAATTGTCAGTGCCATGCACATCTCCACAAGGTTGGTGCTCTGTAGATCCTGTGAGAGGGCATCTGTGCTTTACATCTTAATATACATAGTACAGCATATAATGCCGAGAGTCAATACATTACATATAACAGTCTCCAACACAATCTACACGTAAATATATGACTTTGCCTTTAAACTTAAAATGTCATACATATTAAAATTAAGTCAACGAACGAGAAAACATTGTACACAGTACAAGCCGGTCAGACTGGTGATGAGCAACCGAGCTCGGATAACGTGTTATCCAAGAATCTTCGGCGTGTTGGGATAATTATTCGAGTCCCCGCCGCTGCATGTTTGCAGCTGTTAGAGAGCCGCAAAACATGCAGGGATTGCCTACCAAACAGCCGCGAGACATGCAACTCAAACATGGTATTAAAACACGCCGAAAATAGTCCATAGTATTCGAGCATGCTCGGATAACAATTTATTTGAGCACGCTCCTTCGTCACTAATAACCATCGAGTCCCTCTGGCAAACAGCTCAGGAAAGTGGTCAAGATGGAAAAATCCTCTTCAAACGAACCTGTCACCAGGTTTGGCCAATGAGTTACCTCCATCACCTTTCAGGACTGATATACAACATTCTATAATGCCGTAAATCTGCCCTCAACCCAATCTGTAAGAGAAGAAAAATAACTTTTATTATACTCACCTGAAGACCGGTCCAGTCCGAGGGGTGTTGCACTTCTTTGTAAGGCGCATCCTTTCTTCTTGCGATGCCGCCCTCCTGCTTGCTTCAAGTGGACTCGGCATCACACTCTTCCCTATTGAGGGCAGAGCAAAGTACTGCAATCAGGTACCAGAAGAGGTCAGAGAGCCCCGGCGCCTGCGCACTGCAGTACTTTGCTCGGCCCTCAACAGGGTAGAGAACTACGCCTGTGCAGGAGCGCGATGCTGGGAGACTTCAGTGGATGAAGCAGGAACACGTCATCCACACGAACCAAGAAGGAGGGTGGCATCACAACAAGATAGGAGGCTCTGGACCAAGAGCGACACCCATTGAACCGGACAGTCCCGCAGGTGAGTATAATAAAAGTCATTTTTCTTCTTTTACAGGTCCGGTTGGGGGCAGATATACGGCGTTATGGAATGTTGTATATCAGCCCTGAAAGGTGATGGCCGTAACTTACATCGGCCAAAACTGGTGACAGGTTCCCTTTAAATCTAAAACAATGCAAAAATCCTCTTCAGAGAGGAAAAGGACAAACTCTGATGGTCAATATCAAACCTTTAAAGATCCTTACCACATGACTTAGGATAAAAAGTAAAACCCAGACACTCCCATTTGCAGACAAGTGTTTCAGGGCGATTGCCCCACATCAGTGCAAAGCAGGAGAACTGATCTGGATAGATAAGAGGCAATTTAACGGGGAACGTTTCTCCTTGTGGAGAGTGCCAAGCAGATGTAAGGAGACTTATAGGCCATGCAATGCAATGCTCCACTGGCTACAAACTAGTAGCAGATGTTTCAGTGTACCAACAAGTGACTCCTTTTTAGCTCTGACACATACGAGGGGGGTCATCTAAGACAGTAAAACTCGCTCTTTATTTTACCTTTAGAACAGTATTTACAAGCAAAAGCAGCAATTCATGGTTTTCATGTAGAAATAATGACACTGCCAGATAGCCTGCAAAAAAAAGAGGATATTAAGATCCATAAACAGCAAACACAATTAAAGCATTTATATCAGGTCTCTCACTATTAGCACATGCTACATAAATTAAGTGCCATCACGGTCAGGAGCAACTCATTGATTTTGCTAGGGAAAGAATAATGTGGTTAGACATTCATCCTGCAGCAGCAGAGAATCTAGTCTTACATGGTGGTCATTTATCATTGTAGTTTTGGGATGGCTCGACCCTGCTGGAATGGGAGTGGCTCCTACAGAATAGCTCTTAAATTTGGCTAGGGGAGCCCCTAAATGTGCCTTAATAGGTTGTAAAAAGGCATAAAGACAAGGGTTTTAAAAATAGTGCTTCATGCTTCCACTTCTAGTCTTGAAGTAGCAAGGGACCCTGCACCTGTTCTTTTCTACTCGAATCATCACCACTTTATTCAGCAATTTATTAGCTTTTATAGCATGTTTGAGTTAGGTGGGGTTCATAGGAGAACATTTCACACGCCATTTAAAGACCACAATGCCCACTCTGGTGGGAGTTCTCCTGATCCAAACTTACAGCTTAATACGAGTCTATGAGGCTGCAAGTTTGTGTTAAGAGACCTGCGGTCAGTGTAAGCATTTGTGGTTCGGAAACGGACTGTGAAATCCGCTCGTGTGAACTCGGCCTTAAACTGGAGGATAACGAATAGTGCAGTGAATAATTTTTTAATCACATTAGCGACATATTATAATTGCCTTCACTAATCATCTGAGACCAGCAGTTTCTCTGGTTAGTGATGGGGTCGGAGTGGAAGCTTTGTGTATCATGGGCATGTGGCAAGTTCTTTTGCACAACATGCAAAAATAAAAGAAATTTGTCAGATACACAGAGCACAGAACTTCGCTTGAATGTACATGCTCAAGAGACACAGCTTCAGCCCGGACTGCATTACCATTCCCCAGAGAACCATCATCTAGAATGTGAGCCCCATCAGGGACAGCGATGATAATGTATGTAAAGCGCTGCGGAATATGTTGGCGCTATATAAATAAAGAGATTATTAGCATTAATATTATCTAGAAGGTTAGGTATTTATAATACAGCACAAATATCATTAAAATGTAATTTTCTGCACTATTCATTAGCAGCCAGCTTAAAGGGTTATTCTGCTTTCAGATGTTGATCACCAAGTGTCCACTAGTCCTATGTACCCCATTGCACGGCTCAGCTGTTTCCGGAGCACCACCTCCCGTGACCGACGCTTACATTATTACCATCAAATCTCAGCCAATAAACATTCATGTAAAGACTCACTAGTAAAGAGGTAAAAACTGTATAATGTGGTATAGTTTAGAGGAGTTCAAAAAAATGAAAATGTAATGAAAGAACTAATATGAAGACCCTACTGCTCCAGCACTCCCTGGTGGTCTCCAAGAACTGCAACAAATCACTGTCCCCCGCAGTTTCATGTCATACACTACCAATGCCAGAGGTAGACTGCACTGGGTAGACTGGCATGTCATCACTACAGTAAACACTGGACTGGAGGGGGATTTATTCTGTGAGATAGTTTTATTGTACAGCATTTCTCCTTCAAGCTTTAGCCAATCTTGGAAAATCCATTAAAGACAAACATACAAAAGCATGAGGTTTCGTAAGGATTTATAGCAGTTTTCCTCTGCCTTCTTCCTAGAAATCCCCATAGGAACATTAGTATTAAATTGCCAATGTCCGTACAGAACACTAAGAGCAACAGTAAAAGAATACTACATACCAACACGCTTCTCTAGTAGGTTTCCTTGCTGAGCCAATTTGATGGCGTGAATGTACCCAAATGAAGCTTCATAGCCCAGCATCTCACAGTAGATCAATCTCACCATGCATTCCTTCATCTGCCGCTGCCACGTAAATACAGAGCGTAGATTAGGTCCAATATAACACAAATCACTTCTGCTATAAATACAGTAAAAACATGGACTAAACATACTGAATATTGGGTACTTTCCTACAGAAACCACCTGTGACCGACTGCTGGTGAAGGAACAGACGAACAATTAGAGCACAATGTTGTACAATGCCAGATATCAGAAAGTAATGTTCGTACAGATATTAAAGACAATTTATTATTTCAGTAACAGTAAATCAAAATGTCATTGTACAAAATATTTGCAAAATGCAAGTACAAGTATCTCAAAAGCTGTTACCAAAATCTCTCTAATGGGGAACATAAGTTTGCTCTTTTTTTTTTTTTTTTAATGTGCCCTTTAAAGGCTAATTCCAATTCCACAAGCTGTCACTTATCCAAGCAGTAGGTGATAGCTTGTTGATTGCTTGGGGTCCGACCATTGGAATCCCCACCTATCATTAGAAGGAGATCTAAAATGCCTTATTAGAATGGAGAGCGGCTGTGCATGAGAGCCAAAAGGTCCATTCATCGTCTATCAGAGACAGCAGAGCATGAGCACCAAAAGGTCCATTCACCGTCTATCAGAGACAGCTGAGCATGAGCACCAAAAGGTCCATTCAACGTCTATCAGAGACAGCCGAGAATGAGCACCAAAAGGTCCATTCACCGTCTATCAGAGACAGCCGAGCATGAGCACCAAAAGGTCCATTCACCGTCTAACAGAGACAGCCGAGCATGAGCACCAAAAGGTCCATTCATCATCTATCAGAGACAGCCGAGCATGAGCGCCAAAAAGTCCATTCATCATCAGAGTCAGCCGAGCATGAGCGCCAAAAGGTCCATTCATCGTCTATCAGAGACAGCCGAGTATGAGCGCCAAAAGGTCCATTCATCGTCTATCAGAGACAGCCGAGTATGAGCGCCAAAAGGTCCATTCATTGTCTATCAGAGACAGCCAGGTATGAGCGCCAAAAGGTCCATTCATCGTCTATCAGAGACAGCTGAGCATGAGCACCAAAAGGTCCATTCACCGTCTATCAGAGACAGCCGAGCATGAGCACCAAAAGGTCCATTCATCATCTATCAGAGACAGCCGAGCATGAGCGCCAAAAAGTCCATTCATCATCAGAGTCAGCCGAGTATGAGCGCCAAAAGGTCCATTCATCGTCTATCAGAGACAGCCGAGTATGAGCGCCAAAAGGTCCATTCATCGTCTATCAGAGACAGCCGAGTATGAGCGCCAAAAGGTCCATTCATCGTCTATCAGAGACAGCCAGGTATGAGCGCCAAAAGGTCCATTCATCGTCTATCAGAGACAGCCGAGCATGAGCGTAAATACTCCATTCCAATAAGGCAGTTCATTCTAATAATCGGCGGAGGTTCTAGAGGTCTGCACTCCATCCTATTCAGGAATGTAAGAGCTCTATTCTCAGGAATGGTGGAGGTCCTGTCAGTAAGAGGTAACTAGCCAGGGTCCTCATTATCAGAAAGTACCCGGGGATAAGATAAGATATTTTCCAAAAACAGAATATAGTTTGAAAATCTAGTTACTTTTTTTATTGTATAAGAGCAGATTCACTCTGACAAGTGCCCATTCATACATCTTCTATCCTGTATGTTTCAGGGTCCATTTGCTTTGGAATTATAAACTCACATTTTGTTATAACTAACTCAACACCTGCACATACATGTACCCTTCATGAGCAGCATATTGGATTAGGTTAAACGCTGTCTAATTCATTTTCCGTTTCTATTGCTGCATGAATTTCATCAGACATCAATCTATCCATGTAGTCATGTTTTTCAACAACTGAGGATGCCATGCTACAGTTTAGATCTACCTTTTATAAAATCAATAAAAAGTGTGGAATAAGAATTAAACACTTTAACACACACTTCTTAAAAAAGGCTGTAACATACAGTATGCCACTTTATACTAAGGGCCTACAGCCCAGTCCACATCTATCCAATATAGATCACCTAAATTGTTGGGAGTTGATAAATGTCTTTTATGGGATAATCCATTTCCTTAGGGTCCATAAAAACACTTTGATTATCAGGTAGATGGCAATTCCCATGTAAACTGAACAATCAGTAATAGATGGCTCTGCACAAATACAGTCATGGTCAAAAGTGAGTGACACAAATTTTGATTTTCGCACAATTTCCCGCATCAGTGTTTTTAGATCTTCAGTCACATATTTCTATGGTTACTGAAGTACACTTATAGCATTTTATAAGATTTTAACCATTTATTGACAAATACATTAAGTTTAAGTAAAGAATCAATATTTGCAGCATTTCAGAAGTGTATTTTTTGTGTTCAATAAACCAAGTGGATTTACCACATGCAATGAATGGCTATGGGTGAAACTACGCAGATAATGGACATGCTGCAGCTCTTAAACCCGCTCCACGGGTGAGTTTATGCAGCATCAGATAAAGCACATTGGACATGGGATTTCTATAAATGCCATCCACTGTACTTGTAACACAGAATACAGCGTTTGGACCCAGCAGAGGTGAGATGCATCCAAAACGCTGCTATTCTGGATCATGAGCAAACACCCTAATTCTTCAGATTTTTCCCTGCCAGGCTGGTTATCAGGTTCTTGGCTAACTCCTGACTGATGACACCCTATTAATAATAATAATAATAATAATTTTATTTTTATAGCGCCAACATATTCCGCAGCACTTTACATTATAGAGGGGACTTGTACAGACAATAGACATTACAGCATAACAATAAACACAGATCAAAGTAGATACCAAGAGGAATGAAGGCCCTGCTCGCAAGCTTACAATCTATGAGGAAGAAGGGGAGACATGAAAGGTAGATGGTAACAATTGCTTTCATTGGTCGGACCAGCCATAGTGTAAGAATCGGGTGTTCATGTAATTCTGCATGAACCAGTTAACAGTCAATGTATGTAACAGTACAGACACAGAGGGCTATTAAATGCATAAAGCGGGTGAGAACATAATAAGAGGTACCTGATTATGGTAGAAAATTTTTATTTTTTTTTTGAATGGGCCAACAGGGATAGTTAGGTTAATGCGTTGAGGCGGTATGCCAGTCTGAACAAATGCATTTTTAGGGCATGCTTAAAACTGTGGGGATTGGGGATTAATCGTATTAACCTGGGTAGTGCATTCCAAACAATTGGCGCAGCACGTGAAAAGTTTTGGAGACGGGAGTGGGAGGTTCTGATTATTGAGGATGCTAACCTCAGGTCATTAGCAGAACAGAGGGCACAGGTAGTATGGTTGACTGAGACGAGGGAGGAGATGTAGGGTGGTGCTGAGACATGGAGTGCTTTGTGAGTGAGGGCAATAAGTTTGTACTGGATTCTGTAGTGGATGGGTAACCAGTGTAATGACTGGCACAAGGTAGAGGCATCGGTATAACGATTTGTGAGGAATATGATCCTGGCTGCAGCATTCAAGACAGATTGGAGAGGGGAGAGTTTGGTAAGAGGGAGACCGATTAGTAGAGAGTTACAATGGTCCCTATTCTTGCCTAATCAGTGCTTGGAGTTTATCACAATTTCTGTGTTTTTCATTATGCACCCGCTTTTTGAGGATTGATCACAGTTCACAATGGGACTGACATCCAGGGAATTTCCTGGATCCAAAATGTCAATGTTTTGTTCACTGAGCCACTTAGTTATCACATTTGACTTGTGACACGGTGCTCCATCATGTGGGAATAAATATGGTTCATCACCAGATTGCTCCTTAATATGGATGCACGGACCTGTGGAAGTTCGGGATCGACCGAACTTTAGTCCAAAGCTCAGTTCAGGTCAGTGGGGTAACTAGAGTTTGATGTGATCAGCTGGGCCCCTGGTGCATGCGTATAATATATATCTCCATCCATTCTGCCACATGTCCCTTACCCAACATGCCTGATCCTTCTTTCCTTGACCTCCATATAAATTAGATATTCTCCCTGTCCTGACAAAATAGGTGTGATGTCTAATATGGACACATCTATAGAAGAGAACAACCACAGTAAATGAAAGACAGCGGAGACGTAGAAAGCAGAAGCTAAGGCGACCTGCCAGGGAGGGAGGACTGTAGAGAAATAACAATACATAAATGGAAGGTTACCAGGGTGGTGGAAGGTGAAGACACAGTGGTTTTCAAGTTGGCAAGTTCTTGCTGGATAAGCTTTTCTTCCTCCTAAGAAATACACACAGGTAGTAAGTAACATTTATGGACACATAACAGTGATCACCTGAAAGAAAACTACAACTCCCAGCCGGGACAGAGAATCCATCTAATTCCAAATAAAGGAATATCTATGGGCAGACGGTCCCAGCAGAACATCAGGGACGACAGACACATACACATTACATATATTAAATACATACATAGAGAAATACATACAAACATATAATACACAAACACACATATAATACATACAAAGACAGGCCAATAAATAAACATAATGCATATGATACATACACACATATAATACATACACAGACAGGCTGATAAATACACATAATGCATATATAAAATACATACACACATATAATGTATACACAGACAGGCCGATAAATACACATAATGCATATATATGATACATATAAACATATAATACACAAACACACATATAATACATACACAGACAGGCCGATAAATACACATAATGAATATGATACATACACACATATAATACATACACAGACAGGCCGATAAATACACATAATGCATATATATGATACATATAAACATATAATACACATAATGCAGATATATGATACATACACAGAGAGGCCGATAAATACACATAATTCAGATATATGATCCATACACACATATAATACATACACAGACAGGCCAATAACTACCCATAATACAGATATGATACATACACAGACCGATAACTACCCATAATACAGATATGATACATACACAGACCGATAACTACCCATAATACAGATATGATACATACACAGACTGATAACTACCCATAATACAGATATGATACATACACAGACTGATAACTACCCATAATACAGATATGATACATACACAGGCCGATAAATACACATAATGCAGATATATGATACATACACACATATAATACATACACAGACAGGCCGATAAATACACATAATGCAAATATATGATACAAACACACATATGATACACAAACACATATAATGCCTCCAAGACTTCTCCCGAATATCCCTCATCCTCTGGAATTCTTTGCCCCAACACATCCGACTATCAAACTCATTCGGATCCTTCAGACGGAACCTGAAAACCCATCTCTTCAGGAAAGCCTACAGCCTGCAATGACCCCGCTGCCTCCTCACCACTACCGGAGATATCGCCTCAACCAACACTGGAACTGCTGCAACCCACCAACCTGCTGTCTCCTGCCTCACAATCCTGTAGAATGTAAGCCTACAGCCTGCAATGACCCTGCTACCTCCTCACCACTACCGGAGATATCGCCTCAACCAACACCGGAACTGCTGCAATCCCCCAACCTGCTGTCTCCTGCCTCACAATCCTGTAGAATGTAAGCCGGAAAGGGCAGGGTCCACTCTCCTCTGTGTCAGTCTGGGATTGTTAGTTTATTTACTGTAAGTGATACCTGTAATTTGTATGTAACCTCTTCTCATGTACAGCACCATGGAATCAATGGTGCTATAGAAATAAATAATAATAATAATAATAAAAATACATACACAGACAGGCCGATAAATACACATAATGCATATATGATACATACACATATAATACATACACAGACAGGCCATAATACAGATATGATACATACACAGACCGATAACTACCCATAGTACACAGATGGATAATGACAGCCCTGCACAGCAGCACACCGGTACCTGTCTGGAGCTCAGCCCTGTTATACTCCGGATCAGGCTCCCCAGTTTGGAGCTGGGCCCCGGCGCCGGCTCCTGAAGGAGAAGTCCCGGCAGAGCGCTCAGGGTCCGCTCCACTATCTCACTCATCATCCAGCTCCACACTCACAACAACAACCGGCATCATCCAGCACTTCCGCTTCAATTCAACACAACACAACTTTATTCAGCGACCTTGCTATGCGCAATGACAGCACGGCAGACACTAGATGGCGCTCGTCTGCAGGCACTGACGCTGTGCCGCGGTGCGAGGCCGATGTTCTGTCACTGTGTAATGATGCGCAATGTGAGGTACTGTCTCCGGCTGAGGTCAGACAGCAGGACGCAGCGCCCGCTCCGCCTTATTATAGGGCAGCGGCCAAAGTTCACAAAAACTCCACAGCGTTATATACAAACCTCAGAGAACCACACAACTTTCATAACGCGGCAAATCTGCCGCTGTCGTCCATTTTCCCACTAATGTCGCTACACAGGCAGCTTTGCCGTTCAGGGGTCTAGAAAAGCTAAAGGCAAGGAAGTTTGCGTCTGTTCACATGGAGGGGTTTTTTTTTAGCAGTCTCAGTCTAAAGCAAGACCGCAGGCCCCGAGGAAGCCCATGCGAAACGCTGCCACGTGGCCTGATACAGGGAGCAATGGGTGAGCTTTTAGGGGATTTGATCTCTACAATGCTGTTATTCTTCCAGTTTCTTTTTCTGCATTTTTTATCATTATTTTTATAGGTTACAAAAGTAAAAAATCACAATAATAAAATACACTGCAACAAGGTTCCATGGTGTGAATACACTTAAAAACAGCAACAAAAATGATAAAACTGGCAGAAAAATCAAAGTGGCACTGAAGGGCGTTATTGAAAAGTTTTAATGACTTTGGGCCACTGATCTCACACCACCATTACATACATAGTGATGCCCCCCGCATCAAATTCAGGTCCCTCCAGCCTGGCCCAAATGGGTTCTGTGCATCATAACAGGCAACAAAGTGAGCAAACAGCAAATTATAACATTTGAATAAGTAACTGGGGTTTTTAAGGGGTTAAATGACTTTGGGCCACTGATCTCCCACTAAGGCTGGTTTAAGTATTTGCTGTTGCATGGACACATGTGGCAATTTTTTTTTTTCCTTTTTCAGTCCACATCGTCCACAGCAGCGGAGGAACAACGAGAGCAGCCATTCCGTGTGCAGGCGGGGAGGTGGCCTATAACCCCTTCCTGACCTGTGACACAGCGTATGTGTCATGAAAGGATCGCGTTCCTGCGGGTCGGGTGACCAGGGTCACTGAAAGGTCACCCAACACGCAGGCACAAGACCCTTTGTGCTTCACCACAGGGGGGTTGACTTAACCCCCACGTGGCTACGATCGCTCTGATTGTCTGTTAAAAGTGAAACAGTGCTCCCTTTATTACGAGCCCCGACGTGTGCCCAAACAGTGGTTTACCCCCACATATGGGGTATCAGCGTACTCAGGAAAAATTGCACAACAACTTTGGGGGTCTAATTTCTCCTGTTACCCTTGGGAAAAAAAAATTGGGGACTAAAAAAATTATTTTTGTGGAAAAAAAATGATTTTTTATTTTCACAGCTCTGCGTTATAAACTTCTGTGAAGAACTTGGAGATTCAAAGTGCTCACCACACACCTAGAGGAGTTCCTTGGGGGATCTAGTTTCCAAAATGTTTACAAACAAGTAGACCCCTGCGCCTCCAAAAGCTGCTCACAAGTAATAGTGGTGACAAGATACTGAGTCCACCACATAAAGTAACTGAAGTGCTGGTAAAAAAGAGACCATATAAAATGAATAATGTGATGAGAAACTTACTTAAATCCAGTAAATGACGACACGTGTTGCAAACATGAAACCCAGCTCCTCATGAAATGACAGGGGACGCGGGGCGCGTGTTGACGTTCACAGATACCGGGCAGGCGATCAAACAGGGGAGCGTCCTCCCTAGAGATCTAGATGCCTCCCGAACTGTAGCGCGTGCTAGCGTCGGAGTGGAGCGGCGTGCTGCAGCCTGGGAACGCCGTAGGTGGGGACTGGGTAAATTGGAGGTGGGAATGGAAGGGCGGGTGACGTCACCACAGGATAGGGGCCGAGGAGGATCAAAACTATCCAACGCGTTTCAAAGGCTCACAGGCCTTCTTCATCCCTGATGTTTGCAACACGTGTCATCATTTACTGGATTTAAGTAAGTTTCTCATCACATTATTCATTTATATGGTCTCTTTTTTACCAGCACTTCAGTTACTTTATGTGGTGGACTCAGTATCTTGTCACCACTATTACTTGTGAGCAGCTTTTGGAGGCGCAGGGGTCTACTTGTTTGTAAATACTTAGTTATTGTTTTCAGTCAGCATTTGCACAGAAGCTGACAGTTCCCCAGCAGCCCCCATCCAGCGCATATTTAGGTTTGTGTCTAGTTTACTATTGAGACATATAACTGCACACGTGTTCGCACAGCCTTATATGCACTGCTTATGCTCTATTTTACTAGTTGCGCCAGTGTATTAATTATATTCATCAAACCGTAGTTTCCAAAATGGGGTCACTTGCGGAGGTTTCTACTGTTTAGGCACATCATGGGCTCTGCAAACGTAACATGATGCCCGCAGACCATTCCATCAAGTCGGCATTTCAAAACGTCACTACTTCCCTTCCGAGCCCCGACGTGTGCCCATACAGTAGTTTTCTCCCACATATGGGGTACCAGTGTACTCAGGACAAACTGTACAACAACTTTTGGGGTCCAATTTCTCCTGTTACCCTTGTGAAAATAAAAAATTGCGGGTTAAAAAAATCAGTTTTTGAGGAAAAAAATGATTTTTTGTTTTTACAGCTCTGCATTATAAACTTCTGTGAAGCACGTGGGGGTTCAAGGTGCTCACCACACATCTGGATAAGTTCCTTGGGGGTCTAGTTTACAAAATGGGGTCACTTGTGGGGGGTTTCTATTGTTTAGCCACATCAGGGGCTCTGCAAACGTAACAAGATGCCCGCAGACCATTCCATCTAGTCGGCATTTCAAAGCGTCACTACATCCCTTCCGAGCACTGACGTGTGCCCAAACAGTGGTTACCCCCCAGATATGGGGTACCAGCGTACTCAGGACAAACTGGACAACAAATGTTGGGGTCCAATTTCTCCTGTAACCATTGTGAAAATAAAAAATAGGGGCCTAAAAAAATCATTTTTTGAGAAAAAAAAAGATTTTTTATTTTCAGGGCTGTGCGTTATAAACTTCTGTATAGCACCTGGGGGTTCAAAGTGCTCACTGTGCATCTAAATAAGTTCCTTAGGGGGTCTTGTTTCCAAAATGGGGTCATTTGTGGGGGAGCTCCAAAGTTTAGGCACACAGAGGCTCTCCAAACACGACATGGTGTCCGCTAACGATTGGAGCTAATTTTCCATTAAAGTCAAATGGCGCTCCTTCCCTTCTGAGCCCTGCCGTACGCCCAAACAGTGGTTCCCCCCACATATGGGGCACCAGCGTACTCAGGAAAAACTGGACAACAACTTTTGGCGTCCAATTTATCCTGTTACCCTTGAGAAAATAAAAAATAGGCTAAAAAAATCATTTTTGAGAAACAAAAATGATTTATTTTCACTGCTCTGCGTTTATAAACTTCTGTGAAGCACTTAGGGGTTCAAAGTGCTCACTACACATCTAGATAAGCTCCTTGGAGGGTCTGGTTTCCAAAATGGGGTCACTTGTGGGGGGTTTCTACTGTTTAGGCACATCAGGAGCTCTGCAAACGCAACATGACGCCCGCAGAACATTCCATCAAGTCTGCATTCCAAAATGGCGCTCCTTCCCTTCTGAGCTCTCCCATGCGCCAAAACAGTGGTTCCCCCCCACATATGGGGTATTGTTGTACTCAGGACAAATTGCACAACAACTTTTGTGGTCCAATTTCTCCTGTTACCCTAGTGAAAATAAAAAATAGTGGGCTAAAAAATCATTTTTGAGGAAAAAAATGATTTTTTTATTTTCACTGCTCTGCGTTATAAACTTCTGTGAAGCACTTGGGGGTTCAGAGTGCTCACAACACATCTAGATAAGTTCCATAAGAGGTCTAGTTTCCAAAATGGTGTCACATGTGGGTTTTTTTCACTGTTTAGGCACACAGGGGCTCTCCAAATGCATCATGGTGTCCGCTAACGATTGGAGCTACCGTATATACTCGTGTATAAGCGAGATTTTCAGCACCTTTTTTCTTGCTGAAAATGCCCCCTCGGCTTATACACGAGTCATAGGGCAGAAACCAGCGGGGGAGGGGATGCCGCGGCAGGAGCCGGTGGCTGGGATCATACTCACCCCTCCCCGTGCCATCGCTGAGCGTCCCTGCAATCCTGCGTTCTCCCCGTCTTCCTGCAGCTCTTCAGCGCTGAGCGGTGACGTCATACCCGCTCATTAAGGTCATGTAATATGGACGCGACGCCACTCCCATGGGTGTCGCCTTCATATTCATGGCCTTAATGAGCGGTATTACATCACCGCTCAGTGATGAAGAGCTGCAGGAAGACTGGGAGAACGCAGGATTGCAGGGACGCTCAGCGATGGCACGGGGAGGGGTGAGTATGATGGAGGAGAGGACAAGGAGCACGGAACAGGACGGGGGGGAGAACGGTGGACGGGGGAAGCATAGAGGAGGACGGGGAAGCTGGAGCAGGACGGGGGAAGCATAGAGGAGGACGGGGGAAGCATGGAGCTGGACGGGGGGGAGATCGGTGGACGGGGGAAGCGTGGAGCAGGACGTGGGGAGATCGGTGGACGGGGGAAGCGTGGAGCTGGACGGGGGGAGATCGGTGGACGGGGGAAGCGTGGAGCAGGACGGGGGGGAGATCGGTGGACGGGGGAAGCGTGGAGCAGGACGGGGGGAGATCGGTGGACGGGGAAGCGTGGAGCAGGACGGGGGGAGATCGGTGGACGGGGGAAGCGTGGAGCAGGAGGGGGGGGGAGATCGGTGGACGGTGGAAGCATAGAGGAGGACGGGGGCAGCACAGAGCAGGAGGGCAGTTTATACACCCGGCTTATACATGAGTCAATAATTTTTCCCAGTTTTTTGTAGCAAAATTAGGGGGGTCGGCTTATACACGAGTATATACGGTAATTTTCCATTCAAAAAGTCAAATGGCGCTCCTTCCCTTCTGAGCCCTGCTATGCGCCCAAACAGTGGTTTATGACCACATATGAGGTATCTGTGTACTCAGGAGAAATTGCCCAACAAATTTTAGGATCCATTTTATCCTGTTGCCCATGCAAAAATGAAACAATTGATGCTGAAATAATTTTTTTGTTGGAAAAATTAAAATGTCCATTTTTTCCTTCCACGTTGCTTTAGTTCCTGTGAAGCACCTGAAGGGTTAATAATCTTCTTGAATGTAGTTTTGAGTAGCTTGAGGGGTGCAGTTTTTATAATGGTGTCACTTTTGGGTATTTTCTACCATATAGACCCCTCAAAGTGACTTCAAATGTGAGGTGGTCCCTAAAAAAATGGTTTTGTAAATTTTGCTGTAAAAATGAGAAATCGCTGGTCAAATTTAAACCCTTATAACTTCCTAACAAAAAAAAATTTTTGCTTCCAAAATTGTGCTGATGTAAAGAAGACAAGTGGGAAATGTTATTTATTAACTATTTTGTGTCACATAACTCTCTGGTTTAACAGAATAAAAATTCAAAATTTGAAAATTGTGAAATTTACAAAATTTTCGCCAAATTTCCATTTTTTTCACAAATAAACGCAAAAATTATCGACCTAAATTTACCACTAACATGAAGCCCAATATGTCACGAAAAAACAATCTCAGAATCGCTAGGATCCGTTGAAGCGTTCCTGAGTTATCACCTCATAAAGGGATACTGGTCAGAATTTCAAATGAATATGGGCGCCACGCCTATGAGAGGAGTGGCGTCCATATTCATGACCTTAATGAGCGGTACTACGAGTGACTGGGACTTCACATGCGGTGTTTCTCGCATGTGAGATCCCAGCCGAGGGCCGCAAAGTATGTACCGAGGGCCCATGAGGTGGGGGCCGCAAACTAGTGTCCCGAGGGCCACAGTTGGCCCGCGGGCCGTGATTTTGAGACCCCTGCTCTAAATCAAGACCGCAGGCCCCGAGGAAGCCCATGCGAAACGCTGCCACGTGGCCTGATACAGGGAGCAATGGGTGAGCTTTTAGGGATTTGATCTCTACAATGCTGTTATTCTTCCAGTTTCTTTTTCTGCATTTTTTATCATTATTTTTATAGGTTACAAAAGTAAAAAATCACAATAATAAAATACACTGCAACAAGGTTCCATGGTGTGAATACACTTAAAAACAGCAACAAAAATGATAAAACTGGCAGAAAAATCAAAGTGGCACTGAAGGGCGTTATTGAAAAGTTTTAATGACTTTGGGCCACTGATCTCACACCACCATTACATACATAGTGATGCCCCCCGCATCAAATTCAGGTCCCTCCAGCCTGGCCCAAATGGGTTCTGTGCATCATAACAGGCAACAAAGTGAGCAAACAGCAAATTATAACATTTGAATAAGTAACTGGGGTTTTTAAGGGGTTAAATGACTTTGGGCCACTGATCTCCCACTAAGGCTGGTTTAAGTATTTGCTGTTGCATGGACACATGTGGCAATTTTTTTTTTTCCTTTTTCAGTCCACATCGTCCACAGCAGCGGAGGAACAACGAGAGCAGCCATTCCGTGTGCAGGCGGGGAGGTGGCCTATAACCCCTTCCTGACCTGTGACACAGCGTATGTGTCATGAAAGGATCGGTTCCTGCGGGTCGGGTGACCGGGGTCACTGAAAGGTCACCCAACACGCAGGCACAAGACCCTTTGTGCTTCACCACAGGGGGGTTGACTTAACCCCCACGTGGCTACGATCGCTCTGATTGTCTGTTAAAAGTGAAACAGTGCTCCCTTTATTACGAGCCCCGACGTGTGCCCAAACAGTGGTTTACCCCCACATATGGGGTATCAGCGTACTCAGGAAAAATTGCACAACAACTTTGGGGGTCTAATTTCTCCTGTTACCCTTGGGAAAAAAAAATTGGGGACTAAAAAAATTATTTTTGTGGAAAAAAAAGATTTTTTATTTTCACAGCTCTGCGTTATAAACTTCTGTGAAGAACTTGGAGATTCAAAGTGCTCACCACACACCTAGAGGAGTTCCTTGGGGGATCTAGTTTCCAAAATGTTTACAAACAAGTAGACCCCTGCGCCTCCAAAAGCTGCTCACAAGTAATAGTGGTGACAAGATACTGAGTCCACCACATAAAGTAACTGAAGTGCTGGTAAAAAAGAGACCATATAAAATGAATAATGTGATGAGAAACTTACTTAAATCCAGTAAATGACGACACGTGTTGCAAACATGAAACCCAGCTCCTCATGAAATGACAGGGGACGCGGGGCGCGTGTTGACGTTCACAGATACCGGGCAGGCGATCAAACAGGGGAGCGTCCTCCCTAGAGATCTAGATGCCTCCCGAACTGTAGCGCGTGCTAGCGTCGGAGTGGAGCGGCGTGCTGCAGCCTGGGAACGCCGTAGGTGGGGACTGGGTAAATTGGAGGTGGGAATGGAAGGGCGGGTGACGTCACCACAGGATAGGGGCCGAGGAGGATCAAAACTATCCAACGCGTTTCAAAGGCTCACAGGCCTTCTTCATCCCTGATGTTTGCAACACGTGTCGTCATTTACTGGATTTAAGTAAGTTTCTCATCACATTATTCATTTTATATGGTCTCTTTTTTACCAGCACTTCAGTTACTTTATGTGGTGGACTCAGTATCTTGTCACCACTATTACTTGTGAGCAGCTTTTGGAGGCGCAGGGGTCTACTTGTTTGTAAATACTTAGTTCTTGTTTTCAGTCAGCATTTGCACAGAAGCTGACAGTTCCCCAGCAGCCCCCATCCAGCGCATATTTAGGTTTGTGTCTAGTTTACTATTGAGACATATAACTGCACACGTGTTCGCACAGCCTTATATGCACTGCTTATGCTCTATTTTACTAGTTGCGCCAGTGTATTAATTATATTCATCAAACCGTAGTTTCCAAAATGGGGTCACTTGCGGAGGTTTCTACTGTTTAGGCACATCATGGGCTCTGCAAACGTAACATGATGCCCGCAGACCATTCCATCAAGTCGGCATTTCAAAACGTCACTACTTCCCTTCCGAGCCCCGACGTGTGCCCATACAGTAGTTTTCTCCCACATATGGGGTACCAGTGTACTCAGGACAAACTGTACAACAACTTTTGGGGTCCAATTTCTCCTGTTACCCTTGTGAAAATAAAAAATTGCGGGTTAAAAAAATCAGTTTTTGAGGAAAAAAATGATTTTTTGTTTTTACAGCTCTGCATTATAAACTTCTGTGAAGCACGTGGGGGTTCAAGGTGCTCACCACACATCTGGATAAGTTCCTTGGGGGGTCTAGTTTACAAAATGTGGTCACTTGTGGGGGTTTCTACTGTTTAGGCACATCAGGGGCTCTGCAAACGTAACAAGATGCCCGCAGACCATTCCATCTAGTCGGCATTTCAAAGCGTCACTACATCCCTTCCGAGCACTGACGTGTGCCCAAACAGTGGTTACCCCCCAGATATGGGGTACCAGCGTACTCAGGACAAACTGGACAACAAATTTTGGGGTCCAATTTCTCCTGTAACCATTGTGAAAATAAAAAATAGGGGCCTAAAAAAATCATTTTTTGAGAAAAAAAAAGATTTTTTATTTTCAGGGCTGTGCGTTATAAACTTCTGTATAGCACCTGGGGGTTCAAAGTGCTCACTGTGCATCTAAATAAGTTCCTTAGGGGGTCTTGTTTCCAAAATGGGGTCATTTGTGGGGGAGCTCCAAAGTTTAGGCACACAGAGGCTCTCCAAACACGACATGGTGTCCGCTAACGATTGGAGCTAATTTTCCATTAAAGTCAAATGGCGCTCCTTCCCTTCTGAGCCCTGCCGTACGCCCAAACAGTGGTTCCCCCCACATATGGGGCACCAGCGTACTCAGGAAAAACTGGACAACAACTTTTGGCGTCCAATTTATCCTGTTACCCTTGAGAAAATAAAAAATAGGCTAAAAAAATCATTTTTGAGAAACAAAAATGATTTATTTTCACTGCTCTGCGTTTATAAACTTCTGTGAAGCACTTAGGGGTTCAAAGTGCTCACTACACATCTAGATAAGCTCCTTGGAGGGTCTGGTTTCCAAAATGGGGTCACTTGTGGGGGGTTTCTACTGTTTAGGCACATCAGGAGCTCTGCAAACGCAACATGACGCCCGCAGAACATTCCATCAAGTCTGCATTCCAAAATGGCGCTCCTTCCCTTCTGAGCTCTCCCATGCGCCAAAACAGTGGTTCCCCCCCACATATGGGGTATTGTTGTACTCAGGACAAATTGCACAACAACTTTTGTGGTCCAATTTCTCCTGTTACCCTAGTGAAAATAAAAAATAGTGGGCTAAAAAATCATTTTTGAGGAAAAAAATGATTTTTTTATTTTCACTGCTCTGCGTTATAAACTTCTGTGAAGCACTTGGGGGTTCAGAGTGCTCACAACACATCTAGATAAGTTCCATAAGAGGTCTAGTTTCCAAAATGGTGTCACATGTGGGTTTTTTTCACTGTTTAGGCACACAGGGGCTCTCCAAATGCATCATGGTGTCCGCTAACGATTGGAGCTACCGTATATACTCGTGTATAAGCCGAGATTTTCAGCACCTTTTTTCTTGCTGAAAATGCCCCTCGGCTTATACACGAGTCATAGGGCAGAAACCAGCGGGGGAGGGGATGCCGCGGCAGGAGCCGGTGGCTGGGATCATACTCACCCCTCCCCGTGCCATCGCTGAGCGTCCCTGCAATCCTGCGTTCTCCCCGTCTTCCTGCAGCTCTTCAGCGCTGAGCGGTGACGTCATACCCGCTCATTAAGGTCATGTAATATGGACGCGACGCCACTCCCATGGGTGTCGCCTTCATATTCATGGCCTTAATGAGCGGTATTACATCACCGCTCAGTGATGAAGAGCTGCAGGAAGACTGGGAGAACGCAGGATTGCAGGGACGCTCAGCGATGGCACGGGGAGGGGTGAGTATGATGGAGGAGAGGACAAGGAGCACGGAACAGGACGGGGGGGAGAACGGTGGACGGGGGAAGCATAGAGGAGGACGGGGAAGCTGGAGCAGGACGGGGGAAGCATAGAGGAGGACGGGGGAAGCATGGAGCTGGACGGGGGGGAGATCGGTGGACGGGGGAAGCGTGGAGCAGGACGTGGGGAGATCGGTGGACGGGGGAAGCGTGGAGCTGGACGGGGGGAGATCGGTGGACGGGGGAAGCGTGGAGCAGGACGGGGGGGAGATCGGTGGACGGGGGAAGCGTGGAGCAGGACGGGGGGAGATCGGTGGACGGGGAAGCGTGGAGCAGGACGGGGGGAGATCGGTGGACGGGGGAAGCGTGGAGCAGGAGGGGGGGGGAGATCGGTGGACGGTGGAAGCATAGAGGAGGACGGGGGCAGCACAGAGCAGGAGGGCAGTTTATACACCCGGCTTATACATGAGTCAATAATTTTTCCCAGTTTTTTGTAGCAAAATTAGGGGGGTCGGCTTATACACGAGTATATACGGTAATTTTCCATTCAAAAAGTCAAATGGCGCTCCTTCCCTTCTGAGCCCTGCTATGCGCCCAAACAGTGGTTTATGACCACATATGAGGTATCTGTGTACTCAGGAGAAATTGCCCAACAAATTTTAGGATCCATTTTATCCTGTTGCCCATGCAAAAATGAAACAATTGATGCTGAAATAATTTTTTTGTTGGAAAAATTAAAATGTCCATTTTTTCCTTCCACGTTGCTTTAGTTCCTGTGAAGCACCTGAAGGGTTAATAATCTTCTTGAATGTAGTTTTGAGTAGCTTGAGGGGTGCAGTTTTTATAATGGTGTCACTTTTGGGTATTTTCTACCATATAGACCCCTCAAAGTGACTTCAAATGTGAGGTGGTCCCTAAAAAAATGGTTTTGTAAATTTTGCTGTAAAAATGAGAAATCGCTGGTCAAATTTAAACCCTTATAACTTCCTAACAAAAAAAAATTTTTGCTTCCAAAATTGTGCTGATGTAAAGAAGACAAGTGGGAAATGTTATTTATTAACTATTTTGTGTCACATAACTCTCTGGTTTAACAGAATAAAAATTCAAAATTTGAAAATTGTGAAATTTACAAAATTTTCGCCAAATTTCCATTTTTTTCACAAATAAACGCAAAAATTATCGACCTAAATTTACCACTAACATGAAGCCCAATATGTCACGAAAAAACAATCTCAGAATCGCTAGGATCCGTTGAAGCGTTCCTGAGTTATCACCTCATAAAGGGATACTGGTCAGAATTTCAAATGAATATGGGCGCCACGCCTATGAGAGGAGTGGCGTCCATATTCATGACCTTAATGAGCGGTACTACGAGTGACTGGGACTTCACATGCGGTGTTTCTCGCATGTGAGATCCCAGCCGAGGGCCGCAAAGTATGTACCGAGGGCCCATGAGGTGGGGGCCGCAAACTAGTGTCCCGAGGGCCACAGTTGGCCCGCGGGCCGTGATTTTGAGACCCCTGCTCTAAATCAAGACCGCAGGCCCCGAGGAAGCCCATGCGAAACGCTGCCACGTGGCCTGATACAGGGAGCAATGGGTGAGCTTTTAGGGGATTTGATCTCTACAATGCTGTTATTCTTCCAGTTTCTTTTTCTGCATTTTTTATCATTATTTTTATAGGTTACAAAAGTAAAAAATCACAATAATAAAATACACTGCAACAAGGTTCCATGGTGTGAATACACTTAAAAACAGCAACAAAAATGATAAAACTGGCAGAAAAATCAAAGTGGCACTGAAGGGCGTTATTGAAAAGTTTTAATGACTTTGGGCCACTGATCTCACACCACCATTACATACATAGTGATGCCCCCGCATCAAATTCAGGTCCCTCCAGCCTGGCCCAAATGGGTTCTGTGCATCATAACAGGCAACAAAGTGAGCAAACAGCAAATTATAACATTTGAATAAGTAACTGGGGTTTTTAAGGGGTTAAATGACTTTGGGCCACTGATCTCCCACTAAGGCTGGTTTAAGTATTTGCTGTTGCATGGACACATGTGGCAATTTTTTTTTTTCCTTTTTCAGTCCACATCGTCCACAGCAGCGGGAGGAACAACGAGAGCAGCCATTCCGTGTGCAGGCGGGGAGGTGGCCTATAACCCCTTCCTGACCTGTGACACAGCGTATGTGTCATGAAAGGATCGTGTTCCTGCGGGTCGGGTGACCGGGGTCACTGAAAGGTCACCCAACACGCAGGCACAAGACCCTTTGTGCTTCACCACAGGGGGGTTGACTTAACCCCCACGTGGCTACGATCGCTCTGATTGTCTGTTAAAAGTGAAACAGTGCTCCCTTTATTACGAGCCCCGACGTGTGCCCAAACAGTGGTTTACCCCCACATATGGGGTATCAGCGTACTCAGGAAAAATTGCACAACAACTTTGGGGGTCTAATTTCTCCTGTTACCCTTGGGAAAAAAAAATTGGGGACTAAAAAAATTATTTTTGTGGAAAAAAAATGATTTTTTATTTTCACAGCTCTGCGTTATAAACTTCTGTGAAGAACTTGGAGATTCAAAGTGCTCACCACACACCTAGAGGAGTTCCTTGGGGGATCTAGTTTCCAAAATGTTTACAAACAAGTAGACCCCTGCGCCTCCAAAAGCTGCTCACAAGTAATAGTGGTGACAAGATACTGAGTCCACCACATAAAGTAACTGAAGTGCTGGTAAAAAAGAGACCATATAAAATGAATAATGTGATGAGAAACTTACTTAAATCCAGTAAATGACGACACGTGTTGCAAACATGAAACCCAGCTCCTCATGAAATGACAGGGGACGCGGGGCGCGTGTTGACGTTCACAGATACCGGGCAGGCGATCAAACAGGGGAGCGTCCTCCCTAGAGATCTAGATGCCTCCCGAACTGTAGCGCGTGCTAGCGTCGGAGTGGAGCGGCGTGCTGCAGCCTGGGAACGCCGTAGGTGGGGACTGGGTAAATTGGAGGTGGGAATGGAAGGGCGGGTGACGTCACCACAGGATAGGGGCCGAGGAGGATCAAAACTATCCAACGCGTTTCAAAGGCTCACAGGCCTTCTTCATCCCTGATGTTTGCAACACGTGTCGTCATTTACTGGATTTAAGTAAGTTTCTCATCACATTATTCATTTTATATGGTCTCTTTTTTACCAGCACTTCAGTTACTTTATGTGGTGGACTCAGTATCTTGTCACCACTATTACTTGTGAGCAGCTTTTGGAGGCGCAGGGGTCTACTTGTTTGTAAATACTTAGTTCTTGTTTTCAGTCAGCATTTGCACAGAAGCTGACAGTTCCCCAGCAGCCCCCATCCAGCGCATATTTAGGTTTGTGTCTAGTTTACTATTGAGACATATAACTGCACACGTGTTCGCACAGCCTTATATGCACTGCTTATGCTCTATTTTACTAGTTGCGCCAGTGTATTAATTATATTCATCAAACCGTAGTTTCCAAAATGGGGTCACTTGCGGAGGTTTCTACTGTTTAGGCACATCATGGGCTCTGCAAACGTAACATGATGCCCGCAGACCATTCCATCAAGTCGGCATTTCAAAACGTCACTACTTCCCTTCCGAGCCCCGACGTGTGCCCATACAGTAGTTTTCTCCCACATATGGGGTACCAGTGTACTCAGGACAAACTGTACAACAACTTTTGGGGTCCAATTTCTCCTGTTACCCTTGTGAAAATAAAAAATTGCGGGTTAAAAAAATCAGTTTTTGAGGAAAAAAATGATTTTTTGTTTTTACAGCTCTGCATTATAAACTTCTGTGAAGCACGTGGGGGTTCAAGGTGCTCACCACACATCTGGATAAGTTCCTTGGGGGGTCTAGTTTACAAAATGGGGTCACTTGTGGGGGGTTTCTATTGTTTAGCCACATCAGGGGCTCTGCAAACGTAACAAGATGCCCGCAGACCATTCCATCTAGTCGGCATTTCAAAGCGTCACTACATCCCTTCCGAGCACTGACGTGTGCCCAAACAGTGGTTACCCCCCAGATATGGGGTACCAGCGTACTCAGGACAAACTGGACAACAAATGTTGGGGTCCAATTTCTCCTGTAACCATTGTGAAAATAAAAAATAGGGGCCTAAAAAAATCATTTTTTGAGAAAAAAAAATTTTTTTATTTTCAGGGCTGTGCGTTATAAACTTCTGTATAGCACCTGGGGGTTCAAAGTGCTCACTGTGCATCTAAATAAGTTCCTTAGGGGGTCTTGTTTCCAAAATGGGGTCATTTGTGGGGGAGCTCCAAAGTTTAGGCACACAGAGGCTCTCCAAACACGACATGGTGTCCGCTAACGATTGGAGCTAATTTTCCATTAAAGTCAAATGGCGCTCCTTCCCTTCTGAGCCCTGCCGTGCGCCCAAACAGTGGTTCCCCCCACATATGGGGCACCAGCGTACTCAGGAAAAACTGGACAACAACTTTTGGCGTCCAATTTATCCTGTTACCCTTGAGAAAATAAAAAATAGGCTAAAAAAATCATTTTTGAGAAACAAAAATGATTTATTTTCACTGCTCTGCGTTTATAAACTTCTGTGAAGCACTTAGGGGTTCAAAGTGCTCACTACACATCTAGATAAGCTCCTTGGAGGGTCTGGTTTCCAAAATGGGGTCACTTGTGGGGGGTTTCTACTGTTTAGGCACATCAGGAGCTCTGCAAACGCAACATGACGCCCGCAGAACATTCCATCAAGTCTGCATTCCAAAATGGCGCTCCTTCCCTTCTGAGCTCTCCCATGCGCCAAAACAGTGGTTCCCCCCCACATATGGGGTATTGTTGTACTCAGGACAAATTGCACAACAACTTTTGTGTCCAATTTCTCCTGTTACCCTAGTGAAAATAAAAAATAGTGGGCTAAAAAATCATTTTTGAGGAAAAAAATGATTTTTTTATTTTCACTGCTCTGCGTTATAAACTTCTGTGAAGCACTTGGGGGTTCAGAGTGCTCACAACACATCTAGATAAGTTCCATAAGAGGTCTAGTTTCCAAAATGGTGTCACATGTGGGTTTTTTTCACTGTTTAGGCACACAGGGGCTCTCCAAATGCATCATGGTGTCCGCTAACGATTGGAGCTACCGTATATACTCGTGTATAAGCCGAGATTTTCAGCACCTTTTTTCTTGCTGAAAATGCCCCCTCGGCTTATACACGAGTCATAGGGCAGAAACCAGCGGGGGAGGGGATGCCGCGGCAGGAGCCGGTGGCTGGGATCATACTCACCCCTCCCCGTGCCATCGCTGAGCGTCCCTGCAATCCTGCGTTCTCCCCGTCTTCCTGCAGCTCTTCAGCGCTGAGCGGTGACGTCATACCCGCTCATTAAGGTCATGTAATATGGACGCGACGCCACTCCCATGGGTGTCGCCTTCATATTCATGGCCTTAATGAGCGGTATTACATCACCGCTCAGTGATGAAGAGCTGCAGGAAGACTGGGAGAACGCAGGATTGCAGGGACGCTCAGCGATGGCACGGGGAGGGGTGAGTATGATGGAGGAGAGGACAAGGAGCACGGAACAGGACGGGGGGAGAGAACGGTGGACGGGGGAAGCATAGAGGAGGACGGGGAAGCTGGAGCAGGACGGGGGAAGCATAGAGGAGGACGGGGGAAGCATGGAGCTGGACGGGGGGAGATCGGTGGACGGGGAAGCGTGGAGCAGGACGTGGGGAGATCGGTGGACGGGGGAAGCGTGGAGCTGGACGGGGGGAGATCGGTGGACGGGGGAAGCGTGGAGCAGGACGGGGGGGGAGATCGGTGGACGGGGGAAGCGTGGAGCAGGACGGGGGGAGATCGGTGGACGGGGAAGCGTGGAGCAGGACGGGGGGAGATCGGTGGACGGGGGAAGCGTGGAGCAGGAGGGGGGGGAGATCGGTGGACGGTGGAAGCATAGAGGAGGACGGGGGCAGCACAGAGCAGGAGGGCAGTTTATACACCCGGCTTATACATGAGTCAATAATTTTTCCCAGTTTTTTGTAGCAAAATTAGGGGGTCGGCTTATACACGAGTATATACGGTAATTTTCCATTCAAAAAGTCAAATGGCGCTCCTTCCCTTCTGAGCCCTGCTATGCGCCCAAACAGTGGTTTATGACCACATATGAGGTATCTGTGTACTCAGGAGAAATTGCCCAACAAATTTTAGGATCCATTTTATCCTGTTGCCCATGCAAAAATGAAACAATTGATGCTGAAATAATTTTTTTGTTGGAAAAATTAAAATGTCCATTTTTTCCTTCCACGTTGCTTTAGTTCCTGTGAAGCACCTGAAGGGTTAATAATCTTCTTGAATGTAGTTTTGAGTAGCTTGAGGGGTGCAGTTTTTATAATGGTGTCACTTTTGGGTATTTTCTACCATATAGACCCCTCAAAGTGACTTCAAATGTGAGGTGGTCCCTAAAAAAATGGTTTTGTAAATTTTGCTGTAAAAATGAGAAATCGCTGGTCAAATTTAAACCCTTATAACTTCCTAACAAAAAAAAATTTTTGCTTCCAAAATTGTGCTGATGTAAAGAAGACAAGTGGGAAATGTTATTTATTAACTATTTTGTGTCACATAACTCTCTGGTTTAACAGAATAAAAATTCAAAATTTGAAAATTGTGAAATTTACAAAATTTTCGCCAAATTTCCATTTTTTTCACAAATAAACGCAAAAATTATCGACCTAAATTTACCACTAACATGAAGCCCAATATGTCACGAAAAAACATTCTCAGAATCGCTAGGATCCGTTGAAGCGTTCCTGAGTTATCACCTCATAAAGGGATACTGGTCAGAATTTCAAATGAATATGGGCGCCACGCCTATGAGAGGAGTGGCGTCCATATTCATGACCTTAATGAGCGGTACTACGAGTGACTGGGACTTCACATGCGGTGTTTCTCGCATGTGAGATCCCAGCCGAGGGCCGCAAAGTATGTACCGAGGGCCCATGAGGTGGGGGCCGCAAACTAGTGTCCCGAGGGCCACAGTTGGACCGCGGGCCGTGAGTTTGAGACCCCTGCTCTAAATCAAGACCGCAGGCCCCGAGGAAGCCCATGCGAAACGCTGCCACGTGGCCTGATACAGGGAGCAATGGGTGAGCTTTTAGGGGATTTGATCTCTACAATGCTGTTATTCTTCCAGTTTCTTTTTCTGCATTTTTTATCATTATTTTTATAGGTTACAAAAGTAAAAAATCACAATAATAAAATACACTGCAACAAGGTTCCATGGCGTGAATACACTTAAAAACAGCAACAAAAATGATAAAACTGGCAGAAAAATCAAAGTGGCACTGAAGGGCGTTATTGAAAAGTTTTAATGACTTTGGGCCACTGATCTCACACCACCATTACATACATAGTGATGCCCCCCGCATCAAATTCAGGTCCCTCCAGCCTGGCCCAAATGGGTTCTGTGCATCATAACAGGCAACAAAGTGAGCAAACAGCAAATTATAACATTTGAATAAGTAACTGGGGTTTTTAAGGGGTTAAATGACTTTGGGCCACTGATCTCCCACTAAGGCTGGTTTAAGTATTTGCTGTTGCATGGACACATGTGGCAATTTTTTTTTTTCCTTTTTCAGTCCACATCGTCCACAGCAGCGGAGGAACAACGAGAGCAGCCATTCCGTGTGCAGGCGGGGAGGTGGCCTATAACCCCTTCCTGACCTGTGACACAGCGTATGTGTCATGAAAGGATCGCGTTCCTGCGGGTCGGGTGACCGGGGTCACTGAAAGGTCACCCAACACGCAGGCACAAGACCCTTTGTGCTTCACCACAGGGGGGTTGACTTAACCCCCACGTGGCTACGATCGCTCTGATTGTCTGTTAAAAGTGAAACAGTGCTCCCTTTATTACGAGCCCCGACGTGTGCCCAAACAGTGTTTACCCCCACATATGGGGTATCAGCGTACTCAGGAAAAATTGCACAACAACTTTGGGGGTCTAATTTCTCCTGTTACCCTTGGGAAAAAAAAATTGGGGACTAAAAAAATTATTTTTGTGGAAAAAAAATGATTTTTTATTTTCACAGCTCTGCGTTATAAACTTCTGTGAAGAACTTGGAGATTCAAAGTACTCACCACACACCTAGAGGAGTTCCTTGGGGGATCTAGTTTCCAAAATGGGGTCACTTGGGGAGGTTTCTACTGTTTAGGCACATCATGGGCTCTGCAAACGTAACATGATGCCCGCAGACCATTCCATCAAGTCGGCATTTCAAAACGTCACTACTTCCCTTCCGAGCCCCGACGTGTGCCCATACAGTAGTTTTCTCCCACATATGGGGTACCAGTGTACTCAGGACAAACTGTACAACAACTTTTGGGGTCCAATTTCTCCTGTTACCCTTGTGAAAATAAAAAAATTGCGGGTTAAAAAAAATCAGTTTTTGAGGAAAAAAATGATTTTTTGTTTTTACAGCTCTGCATTATAAACTTCTGTGAAGCACGTTGGGGTTCAAGGTGCTCACCACACATCTGGATAAGTTCCTTGGGGGGTCTAGTTTACAAAATGGGGTCACTTGTGGGGGTTTCTACTGTTTAGGCACATCAGGGGCTCTGCAAACGTAACAAGATGCCCGCAGACCATTCCATCTAGTCGGCATTTCAAAGCGTCACTACATCCCTTCCGAGCACTGACGTGTGCCCAAACAGTGGTTACCCCCCACATTTGGGGTACCAGCGTACTCAGGACAAACTGGACAACAAATTTTGGGGTCCAATTTCTCCTGTAACCATTGTGAAAATAAAAAATAGGGGCCTAAAAAAATCATTTTTTGAGAAAAAAAAATATTTTTTATTTTCAGGGCTGTGCGTTATAAACTTCTGTATAGCACCTGGCGGTTCAAAGTGCTCACTGTGCATCTAAATAAGTTCCTTAGGGGGTCTTGTTTCCAAAATGGGGTCATTTGTGGGGAGCTCCAAAGTTTAGGCACACAGAGGCTCTCCAAACACGACATGGTGTCCGCTAACGATTGGAGCTAATTTTCCATTAAAGTCAAATGGCGCTCCTTCCCTTCTGAGCCCTGCCGTGCGCCCAAACAGTGGTTCCCCCCACATATGGGCACCAGCGTACTCAGGAAAAACTGGACAACAACTTTTGGCGTCCAATTTATCCTGTTACCCTTGAGAAAATAAAAAATAGGCTAAAAAAATCATTTTTGAGAAACAAAAATGATTTATTTTCACTGCTCTGCGTTTATAAACTTCTGTGAAGCACTTAGGGGTTCAAAGTGCTCACTACACATCTAGATAAGCTCCTTAGAGGGTCTAATTTCCAAAATGGGGTCACTTGTGGGGGGTTTCTACTGTTTAGGCACATCAGGGGCTCTGCAAACGCAACATGACGCCCGCAGAACATTCCATCAAGTCTGCATTCCAAAATGGCGCTCCTTCCCTTCTGAGCTCTCCCATGCGCCAAAACAGTGGTTCCCCCCCACATATGGGGTATTGGTGTACTCAGGACAAATTGCACAACAACTTTTTTGGTCCAATTTCTCCTGTTACCCTAGTGAAAATAAAAAATAGCGGGCTAAAAAATCATTTTTGAGGAAAAAAATGATTTTTTTATTTTCACTGCTCTGCGTTATAAACTTCTGTGAAGCACTTGGGGGTTCAGAGTGCTCACAACACATCTAGATAAGTTCCATAAGAGGTCTAGTTTCCAAAATGGTGTCACATGTGGGGTTTTTTCACTGTTTAGGCACACAGGGGATCTCCAAATGCGTCATGGTGTCCGCTAACAATTGGAGCTAATTTTCCATTCAAAAAGTCAAATGGCGCTCCTTCCCTTCTGAGCCCTGCCATGCGCCCAAACAGTGGTTTATGACCACATATGAGGTATCTGTGTACTCAGGAGAAATTGCCCAACAAATTTTAGGATCCATTTTATCCTGTTGCCCATGCAAAAATGAAAAAATTGATGCTGAAATAATTTTTTTGTTGGAAAAATTAAAATGTCCATTTTTTCCTTCCACGTTGCTTTAGTTCCTGTGAAGCACCTGAAGGGTTAATAATCTTCTTGAATGTAGTTTTGAGTAGCTTGAGGGGTGCAGTTTTTATAATGGTGTCAATTTTGGGTATTTTCTACCATATAGACCCCTCAAAGTGACTTCAAATGTGAGGTGGTCCCTAAAAAAATGGTTTTGTAAATTTTGCTGTAAAAATGAGAAATCGCTGGTCAAATTTAAACCCTTATAATTTCCTAACAAAAAAAATGTTTGCTTCCAAAATTGTGCTGATGTAAAGAAGACAAGTGGGAAATGTTATTTATTAACTATTTTGTGTCACATAACTCTCTGGTTTAACAGAATAAAAATTAAAAATTTGAAAATTGTGAAATTTACAAAATTTTTGCCAAATTTCCATTTTTTTCACAAATAAACGCAAAAATTATCGACCTAAATTTACCACTAACATGAAGCCCAA
>JARQOD010000004.1:400014742-400091975 GCA_033576555.1 Oophaga sylvatica
GCCTGTATTCGACACTGCGTAGGAATCCAGACAAGTTTTTTGGCTATTGTCGCATGAGTGTTCCCACCTTTGATATTTTGCTTGACATATTGCGCCCTGGAATCACCTTTCAGAACACCAGGATGCGTCTTCAATTTCTGCTGAGGAAAGGCTTCTTCTAACATTACGGTATGTGTGTCAACGATATGTTGATGATGTTTTCCACAATTTACCAACTTTAGCATTGTTCTTACCCTGTTTATCTTAACATACTGTACCCAATGCCATTATTACATTTTCCCCTTTTCCGTATATGCTTGTGTGTAGCCGTCATAATGGTTTGTAAGTCATAGCATTAAGTGAATGCGTGAGTAAACAAATGTCCACTGTTTAAATTTGGTTAATGCAGTGCTTGTAGTTTGTTTGCCTGATGTGTACATGTTTGTTGTTGTTTGTGTATTGCAGGTTCCTTTCCACTGGGCTCTCATACGCTGCTCTGCATTTAGAGTTTTTAATAGGGAAATCCACCATTTCCGGAATAGTCAGCTCTACTTGTGCCCAAATTTGGTCAAGACTAAATAAAGAGGTGATGCCAGAGCCCAAAATGGAAGATTGGTTGAGGATTGCACGTGGATTTCAAGAAAGCTGTAATTTTCCACACTGTATTGGAGCCCTGAACGGGAAGCACATACGTGTGCGTAAGCCGCCGAACTCAGGGACCCAATTCTACAATTATAAGCAATATTTTTCTATAGTTTTGTTGGCCTTCGTCGACAGTAACTACCGCTTCTTAATTGTAGACATTGGGGCCTATGGAAGGACTGGAGACTCCAGAGTCTTCAATTCTTCCATTATGGGTCGGCGGCTACGCAATAACCAATTGGACTTACCACCACCATGTCAACTTCCACAGTCAAATATGGATGCAGTGCCATATGTTGTAGTAGCGGATGAGGCCTTCCAATTAACTCGTCATGTTATGAGGCCATATCCTCGTCGCAATCTGAACCATCAGAGACGCATATTTAATTATCGGCTTTCTCGTGCACGACGCCTGGTGGAGTGCACATTTGGTATTCTTACAGCCAAATGGCGTGTCCTACAATCAGCCATTCAGCTAAGTGATTCAAATGTTAATCTTGTAGTGCAAGCATGTGTGGTACTACATAATTTTACTAGAATGCATGAATGCTCATCAGCTGATATGCCTGACCTTGAGTCTGATAATATGACGAGGCCTATTAGACCAGTCATCCATCCTCGTCGTCCCCCTTCTAGACTCAAAGTCCGTGACTTATTGACCAATTTTTTTGTTACCCCTGCTGGTGCTATTCCTTGGCAAGAGGAGGCCATAGCTATGTAGTGTGTTTTTTTTATATCATACCATAAACTTACTTGTTATTAATTAATTGTTGTAACACTGTTGTTCTTAAAGTCCACTTTACCCTACTTTAGACAGGACATAACATATAAGAATAATCACAGACAACCAATGGCACTTCACTAATTTTACTCATTAGTGTATTTTTTGCAGCCTTTTAGTGGCTGATATCTTTTGTAAACCGGACCAACATGTCCAAAGGTAACAATGAAATATGTAGAAAATTGTCAACAGCAAAAAAAAACACATATATAACTTAAATACAAATGAAAAAACATACAAAAAAGTTTATTTCAGCTACAATTGATGGTAGCTTGGTGGTGGTGAGGATGGAGGGCCAGGTTGTGTGTTAGGCCTTCCACTATCTGCAACCTGTGTTTGACCCTGAGCTGGGGCAGAACCTAAGGTAGCAGCTGGGTTACTGGCTGCATCCTGATGGCCTTGTGGGTAGGGGTACATAGGGAATTGCTGCTCATAGTCATATTGATATGGCTGAGCAGTACCAGAATGACCCCCAATATGCCCATGTCTAACATATCCATGTTGTGGCCAGCCAACAACATTGGGTATGTTAGAGTGGACATATTGGGCATGGCCACTCTGTCCCATGGCTTGGATCTGGGTAGCTCCGTAGTATGAAGGAGCTGCAGTAGGATGAGGAGGAGGAGGTGGGTTCTGTTGGACACAAGGAGGAGGTGGAGGAGGGGGATGATGATGAGGAGGAGGATCAGAGGCAGAAGCAGATTGTGATTGCTGGGGTCCAAACAACCGTAATAGATTTTCAGGACCAACCTGCCATCTTTCTAGAAAATCTAGTACGGTGCTTGGATTATTAGGCGCTGTTCCAGCATCCAGAACAATCTGCACTCCGCTTCTGATCCGCAGTCTGTGCTCTCTTGGAATAGCCCGGAGGTAACGGGCCAGACTGCGGGCAAATGCCTCCTCCCCATCATCATTTGCTACACTGGACAAATAGTCCAGAACTCCTCGGTCCACCTGCCTCCTTGTCACAGAACCCACTCCTTCTCGTCGCCGCCTGCCTCACCTTGTGCGTTGGGAATGAGGAGGAGACCCATCCTGAGGCCTATTAGGGCTGCTGCTCTGAGGTAGGTCCTCCTGTTCCGGCTGCTGGCTTTGTGACTCCTCAGCTCCTGCAGCTGGTGGTGGTGCTGCTTGGGTGGAACAACATGCTGCAGAGGAAGGGCCTGCCTCCTCTGCCCCATCACCAACGGGGTCTATAACCACTTCAGAGTCCGACCCCGTCTCCCTCTCAGTTAGGTTAGACTCCGTCCTAGAAAGGAAAGAAATAAAATAATTTAAAAGGCAGCAAATAACAAAGTTTTCGATGATAGTGCTTCAACAGACATGCACTTACGGTCGCAGTTCCATCACAGGCGCAAGGAAGTTGAGGCAATCAAAATATATAGATACTTCCTCTTCTTAGAAGCTGAAGCCCCACTACGATCCCTTAGCTGCCTCTCCCTCCGGTAGCAGTCCCGACAGCTGCGCCACCGCCTTGTCACATCTGTCACTACAAATTTAATAACAGCATAACGGTTATTATGAGTGATATGTATTTATTAACAAAAAAACCAACATCTGTAACACTGAATATTTAAATAGTGGTCATGTGTGATGGGATTTAGAATGTTAAAAGACATCAACATACAACCAGAAGTGTTCATGTTATAAGCACTAACATACATTTACAAAACAGCTTGCCCCTTTACAAAAGGCCTAAATAAATTTGAATTTAAGGACCTAGACACTACATCTGAGGTGAAGGGGAGTAAAAAATGTTGTAGTCAATAAATGGCGAAGCATCGATGATATTTTAATATACATGGATATTGTTTGTGAACACACACATCAATGTGTAGTTCTAAATATGAAGAGTTACATAATGCTGCATTTTAAATATAATTTGAACACATATGCCTACATTATTATTTTGTTGATAACATTTAAAAAAAAAAAAACAACTTTCGATTTATCAGTTAGATGTCGTACTTACTAATACGCTCTTGGTCCTCCCTTGATCTCTGCTCATAGTCTGGGAAAATTTGTTGACATATTCTTCGCCATGCAGCCTCTTTGCGCGTGTGATTACTGTAATTGGGATCACGCTGGTCCCACAATTCAGGCCTCTCCTGCACCAAAACTATGAGGAGTTCCACATTGATGAGGGTAGATGCCATGTTTCTGGACTCCGTGTAGGCGTTCTTCCTGGGTTTTTTTAAGATGTGCTTAGCTAATTAGCATGTAAAGGCTTCCTGAGAATTTCTGAGGCAGTTTCCTGTCACCTGGAAAAGTTGTGCGATTTACTCGCAAGTCACACGTGCGGTCCGTTTGTAATCCCACTTTTCATCGCTCCCATAGACTTGCATTGGCGATAGTCGACCCACAATCGGTGACAATCGCAGCATGATGCGATTGCACTCGCACGTTTAAATCGGACCACAAAAAATCGGATGCTGGGAGCTGCTCCATAGATTAACATTGGTTCGACTGCAAAGCGATATTTCATCGCATTCTAGTGGTACGATTTAGTCGCCAGTGTGACCTCAGCCTTAAGGGCCGACTAACGTTGCATGTTAATGACTGATCCTCATTTTCCAAATATGAGCAGTGTCACTTTATGTGGTAATAACTCTAGAATGCTTCAACATATCCCAGGGATTCTGAGACTCTTTTTTTGTGATATGTTGTTCATATGTTTATTTTTGTTTTTACATCATGCATTGCAGTGCACCAGTGCTGCAATGCATGAGACCTGTGTGGTTATACAGACAGATGCCTATGGCTGGATTTAACAGGCATGTAAGGTTCCCGAACATGGTAGTCATGGGCGACCTGTAGCTCCTTCATGCTCTGACACCCAATAAGAAAATCGTGTCCCATTCCCAGTGTGCTGTTAGCTGTGGGGTGCATCACACTCACTTGTGTGCCATATTCTTCTGCTGAATCCAGGCATCCATCTTCAAGAACCGCCACACACAATCTAGGGGACACCAAGTGTTTTTCAACAGTCAAACTTTTGCTGGCCAGTTCACAGTCCTTACAGTGCAGCATGTGGGATAGGGCACAACAGATTACAATCTTTTGGCCGGGGTCACACTTGCGAGAAACTAGCACGAGTCTCACACCTCAATACCCGGCACTGCTGCCGGCACTCGGGACCAAAGTGTGCGGATACATGTATTTCTATGCAGCTCAACGCTCCGGTTCCGAGTGCCAGGTATTGAGGTGCGAGACTCGTGCGAGTTTCTCGAAAGTGTGACCCAGGCCTTTCCCTCAGGTACTGGACATAACTTCAGCCCTAACACTCGTTCCTGATAGAGCACCCCTTTTCCTGGATGGATCTGCATGGAGTAGTTGTATGGCAATCCACTGCCCGAAGTGATAGGCCCATGATGGCAGTAGCAGCCCACTGCACTTGAACTCTTTGAACAACTTGCTTAAACCTTCCACTACTCTCAACTACACATAACCAGTTAGTGCCTCTCATTTTATTAACAATATTCCCCTCCTATCTATGGGCCTGTACCTAACATTAACCATTCCTTATCTATTTTCTATCTCTACTGTATATTACTAACAATCCTTGCTTCCTTTTATCTATAAAATATGTATTTTTATACACTTTCATGAGGTTTCAGCATTTGCCCCTCTATTCCACACATTACCATAACACATTACATTGGGATTATACACATATACTGTACATTAAATGCATAAAACGCATAACACAGTGGTTATTTTCAGGGTAGGGATGGGGGAAGGCAGTCCACATCCTCACAGGCCACCATACCTGGCACACCAGATCAATGTTTGATCTCCGGGTGCCATGACAACTATCGGCTCCCCGTGATTTTGTCACGGGGGTGCTGATAAGGGTGAGATTGATTGGCAACTTGCTAACAGTGCACTGTGTACACAGGAAACTGCCAGTCAGGGGTGTGTTATACAGAGCTCAGCATTCTGAACACTGCTACATCTGCAGCATAGAAAACAGGGAGTCTATAAAAATTACGGCAAGCAGCCCGTAAGTTACATATCCCTGGAATCAGGCTCCCATCTCCTACATTATGATGTTCTCGGATTACAGAGCAAAAACCTGCTGACAGATTCCCTTTAACAAAATTGAAATCACCAATACAGTATTGAACATTGCATAAATTATACATAATACAGTGCATAAATGATACTGTCACACTTTGTATTAATTTGGCTAATATCATCCTGGATTTTTTCCTTCAGTTAAATACATATGCCAGGGAAGCTCCCGATGTATACATTCAATGGAAAGCTGTGAAAAATTTTGTATTGTAACATCTCTAACCCTTAAGAATACAGTGTTTCACAATAGTACTGTGTGGTAAATGTATTCATAGAATGCCACTGTATGGGATAGTCAAAAAAACCAAAACCTCTATGTATACCCAAAATGGAGACCAAATTAGCCTCTGTCTGGTGAAGAGCGGACTGTGGATCCCTTTAACGTACAGGGACATATGATGAACAGAAATCAAAGATACAGGGTGAAAAGACTCTTAGGGCTTGCGCACAATTAGCTTTTTTGTGTGTTTTTTCCTTGCTTTTTCATTCAGAATTGAGGCACATCATTTTACAGTAAGAGCAAAATGAATTATTTTTGGAAAATATCATTCACATGGTGTATTTTTTTCCTTGCATTTTTTTTATCTGTGGTACTGTTTTTTCTTTAAACAGCATATCATTTCTATCAGTATTTTTACTAAAAAAATTTCCAATGAGATCAAAATGCTTCATTACTAAAAATGCATAAAAAATGCATGTAACTTAAGCTGCCGTTTCATGGCTATAGCCTGCAATTTTCATGCAGAAAAAAATGTATAAAAAATGTACATGTGAACATACCCATAGGTAGCATTCATTTGATGCAATTCCAATATTTCATAAACGTGATACAGTCACTGCATTTTTTTGAAAATCACAGTTCAAATGCAATGTGTGAACATGATCTTTGTCTATGTTTACATTTTGTGGCTTTGGTGTGTTTTGTTTTGCCACAAACACAACAAAAAATGCCACGACATCCTGAAAAAAACAAACAAAATGGGCTTTTCCTTTCCCTCTCACAGTCCAGAGCTGAGCTCAGTGGCTTTCCTGTCTAGATGGTATGAGCTGCTCAATGCTGTTGATCTCAATAATTGCCTGCAGCACTGTTGATGTGACGTCTCGGCTGCAGTCACTGAGCTCAGTGATTGGCTGCAGCAATGTTGATGTGTCATTACCACTACAGCTACTAAGCTCAGTGATTCGCTGCAACAATGTTGATGTGATATCACCACTACAGCTACTGAGCTCAGTGATTGGCTGCAGCAATGTTGATGTGACATCACTACAGCTACTGAGCTCAGTGATTGGCTGCAGCAATGTTGATGTGTCATTACCACTACAGCTACTGAGCTCAGTGATTCGCTGCAACAATGTTGATGTGACATCACTACTACAGCTACTGAGCTCAGTGATTGGCTGCAGCAATGTTGATGTGACATCACTTCTACAGCTACTGAGCTCAGTGATTGGCTGCAGCAATGTTGATGTGACATCACTACAGCTACTGAGCTCAGTGATTCGCTGCAACAATGTTGATGTGACATCACTTCTACAGCTACTGAGCTCAGTGATTGGCTGCAGCAATGTTGATGTGACATCACTACAGATACTGAGCTCAGTGATTCGCTGCAACAATGTTGATGTTACATCACTTCTACAGCTACTGAGCTCAGTGATTGGCTGCAGCAATGTTGATGTGACATCACCACTACAGCTACTGAGCACAGTGATTGACTGCAGCAATATGGATGTGATATCACCACTACAGCTGCTGAGCTTAGCGATTGGCTGCAGCAATGTTGATGTGACATCACCCCGTGCCAAATAACGGAGACGGGAACTGTGGCAGAGACAGCAACAGTGGTGGAGAAACTGCGGTAGATGCCAAGGAAAGTAAGTAACGCTCAGTTTATTTTTTAAACAACAAGCTGTGCATATAGATACAACTTTTCTGACAGGGGACAACACCTTTAAGGCCGGAGCCGTATGGTGAGCTGTATGTGTGTAGCCCAGCTGCGCTCTGGAGCCACATGTTACCCTGGAGGATGTGTGTCGACCCGCCACCACAATTGTGGGTTACCAGGGCAATGGGGTACTCAGAGCCGAGCCCGTAGAAGTCTATGGGGATTGTCACAGGTAGCTGTGGCTCGGTCTGTGGCCCTGGCGGTCTGGCGTATGTTGGGGACGTATTTACAGGGGATAGGTTTATATACAGTTCGTGACGCCACCTGTAGTATTCTGGTAATTAGTACCAGCGCTGCTGTAGATCTCTGAGGGGATGGTGATGCAGCTAGATGTCGGGTCCCCTACAGGTGGGACTGGTCCCTCAGATCGGGAGTTAGGTAGGGATTGTGCAGGCATGCAATAATAACTCAGTCTCACACGGTCAGCGTCTTTCCATACCTTTACTTGTAAGATGTTCAGGCAGGTCCCAGGGAGGCTGATCCAAGGAGAGCGTATCTTGAGACAGCAGCTGGACAAGTTAGGGGCCTCCTTTACTTCCAATACAATGAGTACAACCAGCCTGAAGCGTAGTTCCCTCAATATCTCCAGCTAATCTATAGCTGTACCGCCCAGTCAGCTTTGTGTTAGGAGCCTTCCTGCGAGGGAGCTGAATTCTTATCTTATCGTGCACTGATTCAAAGTCTTCACTCCCCCTGACCCCAGTTACGTACTGACTATAAGGGGCTTGTTTGCCGCGACCTAAGGTCCGGTAAATTCCTGGTTTTCTTATCACTATGCTTGAAACAGTAGTGATCCTTCGGTCCCCAGTGACCGGTAGCAATGTGCAGGACTTCTTCAATCCGTAAGCACTATTCCAATAAACCACTGTGCCTTTCGCCTTGTCCTCGCTGGTAACATAAGCACTCACACTAGCCAAGGGTCGAGTAGTCACTTCTTTCTTTTCCTTCACTTCAAAGTTAGTTACAGATGCTCAGTTTTCAATAGGCAGGAGCACGTCTCTGAACCTTACACCGTCCTTTAGACAGGATACTGAAGACTTTCTGCACTAAACTTCTTCTTTCCTTCCAGTGTATGCTGATGAGGTACAGCTCTGACTAGGCTAAGGTGAATTAAAGCACCTATACTAGACTCCACTTTCCGAACTGATGATAGAGCAATCTGGACTGCTTCCTCCCTCCAGACGTCTTCTCTCTCTGAAGTCAGGAACTAAACTCCAGACGTCTTCTCTGTCCGAAGACAGGAACTAGACTCACTAAATCACTCTAACACATACGCCTTGACCACTCCCTCAAGAGTAAACTCCACTACCCTAAGGGTGTGTCTAGTATATGTTGAGTGAATGAATATTTAGCATTAAACTGCTGTCTCGCCACACACTCTCCAGGGTACTGCGTGTGCCTACCACCAGGGCTACACAGATGTACAAAAGGTAACCCACATAACAACCTGATATGCATTCACACTTCACATTTCCCTGGTGCCACCAGAGGGAGCCTTTGGAGAGTACACAGGTATATAAGGGTGTGGAGAGATGAGCAGTGAGTTCTTGTCAGATAGACTGTGAGAGAGGTTCCAGTCAGATCAGATTCTGAGATCAGATTAGCCTGAGAGCTGAAGAGATCAGCCAGATTGTGAGAGACGGACAAGCTAGTTACCTCAGACGAGCTGAGAGGGAAATACTAGCCGGAGAGAGAGAGACTTATTTGAAAGCCTGAAGACTTCAGCATATACTCAGCTTACATCGTGGAGTCCAGTAGTAGTGGGTCGGATTGCCACTTAGTCTGGTCAAAGTTGAGTCCACTGAGAGTACCTTCAGTGAGCGTTTCAGTGAGTTAAGCGTGCCGACGCTTGGAGAGCGGTGAAGATAAGGAAAGCTGACATCTACTGCTAGTTGTGTTTATGTTAAAGGTGTGAGTAGGACGAAAGGCAAGTGGAAGATTTGAGAGAGAGCTTCAGAGGTTGACACAGCATTGATCGCTTACCTCTGCTCTGCACCACCGGACACCGGGTCCGAGCTTGCTAGCTTCTTCAGGACTAGTAAGAGAAACTGGAGACCCTGCTGGACTTTAGGTCGCAGGGGCCCAACAGTGCTGATACGTAACCGGGGTCAGGAAGGACAGGAGTCTGGCAGGGCCCTGCACACAGAGACTTAGTTCTTTCCAAAAGAAGGCTCCACCACAAGGTCAGCCGGGCGTAGCTGAAGAGACAGAGTTAGACTTTGTTCTATACGGGTCAGAAACTCACACACATAAAGAAGTAAGGAGGCCCTACACCTACTCAGTGGGATTACTGGATGTGCATCCTCCACCCTGACAGCTTCCCGGGACGTGCCTGCATCTGCCATCAGTAAAAGTACAGAAAGAGACTTTCTTGTGTGTGTCTGCCTTATTGATCCTGCACCCCTACACTGCCATATTCCCTGAGGGATCAGTCTTGCCTGTGGGAGACTTAACACCTTGCTGCCCAGTAACAACCCCTCAGAGGATTCACCCTGCAGCGCTGGTCATCCTGACCAGGAACAACAGGTGGCGTCACGAACATTTCTACAAACCTATAATCCCCTGTAAATATCCCCTTTTCAGTGAGTGCCCAGGGCAACGGACCGAGCTGCGCTACCCGTGACACCCCCCATTGAAGTGAACGGGCTCGGTGCTGAGTACCCCACAGCCCTGGCTGTGCGACTCATGTAATCCGTTTGCAATGCGATGATGCGATTTCCTCGCATCTAGTATCCGTATGACATCCGTATGCAATGCGATTTTAACATGAGCTTTTACATACAGCAGTTCTCTGTATGTAAAAGCTCATGTTAAAATCACATTATAATACACAACTGTACACATCGTTTTAAAGCAAAGTTTTCTTCAAAATAGATAGATAGATAGATAGATAGATAGATAGATAGATAGATAGATAGATAGATTAAAAGCCGGCAAATGATCTGCCGCATTCAGTATAGAATAGGTTATAATAGAATAGATAGAATAGATATTGTAAGCTTTTCAGGGGATATAGCTCTGGGATCGCCGTCCGGGTAGACAGAATGGCATAGAAACAGTTCATTCAGAGACAGCAGTTCTGGTAAAAACTGGCCGCAACCAGTTTTATTAAAGTCCACAGCAAACAAGACATAAAACAAAATCATAAACAGAAGACCTAGGCTTGTCTAGCCACTAATTACACTTAGATAGATTTCCCTATCTATCCGGGTCCCGACTCTACCAGCCGGGGCCAAAACAACACATATGTTCAGCATTTACCAGCATTTACCAGCATTTACCAGCATTGAGGTTCACAGAGTCTCCTCCTTGTGTCTGAAGGCACCTTCAACGTCCAGACTTGAGAGAGCTCCCCTCCTATTCAGCTGCTATCCGCATGGATTCTCACAGAGACTACTCCTGTGTCCGGGGTACATCGAGCACCCAGACTGAGATAGCTCAAACTCCTGGAGACACCTTCTGTGCCTGGACCCCTCCTGTGTCCAGACGAAGCAAGCTCTCTGACTGTGTTCGCAGACACCTACTTCTGGTCTCCTAATTAACACCTGAGTAGTTTCAGGCCTGAGCTGCGAGTGTGTAATGAATGTAAGGTGTAGTGACCTTTCTCTACCACTAGGTTTACAAAGCCATACATTTCCCTTATACCAGTCAGCACAGTATCTAGGTGAAATGTACACCCCATTCAACACCCATACTCTCACTGTCTCACATATCCCCCCCCTCTTCTCCAGACCGGAGGGCTGGTCATCCAGACCGGAGGGCTGGTCAACAATCCAAAAGAGACAGTGAACTCTGGACCAGTCATGGCCCTCATCAGCTTCATCTTCACTACTGTCATCTGTATCTTCACCTGAGCCATAGCCAACATCAGCTTTCTCTTCATCTGAAGCATCCGCACTACCCTGTACCCTCCCAGGCCTATGCTCTCTGCGGCCTCGGGTATCCTGCACGGTTTCATCTTGACCTTAGGGCCGGGCTCAGTTTCGATATAGTGTCTGGCCAGAGAAGTACGACCCGGCACATCAGAACACTTCTGCTGACTCTTCCTCAGAAACTCACGTACCTCCTGTCCCTGGTGCACTGACCATGTGTCACAAACTATCACAGAAGGTATAGGGGGTTTTTCACTTTTCTCCAGTTCCCCTTGAACCTTCTTTACTTCATTGAGCTTCTCCAGAAGATGCTCATGGCTCTCATCACGCTCCTTCATCACAGTTTGGAGTTTTTTTTGAGAAGTAATCAATTCATCTTGTACCTGTTGGACGTCCTTTATATCTTCAGCCCCTTCTTCAGGCTCTTCTGGTAGGACATGCTCAGAAGCCCCACCGTCAGTCTTACATTCTACTTCTTCATTCACATCATTATGGTCTCCAATATCTCCATTTATTCCAGCTTTCAAGTTCTCCTTGATAGCTGCATCTGTATACTCAGAACCCGCCGGATTCTTCTCTTCCACCACATTCTGCATCCCATCTGAGCTCCCGTGTGTCTGCAGCGGCAACGGAGTGACACATCGCTTTTCCCATTTGTTGGGACTGGCTCCGATGTAGACTCCATGAAAGTGCGCTTGAGCTCACCAACGCCAGCCTGATGTCTCAAAATCTCATCTTGTGATTTATCCAGATCCGTGGTATCACTCAGGAACACTGCTGGGGCTCCGGGCGCCGAACTTCCAGCCTGAGCTTCACGAGTTGCAGCTACTGATCCGGACCGTAACCCGTCCACGCCGCTGTCTTCGGCAGAAACAGATTCCTGGACAGAGTCAGTCCCCATATCTTCAGTCTTGTTCCTCACAGCTTCACTTGAGACCTCAGCTTCTGATGAGGCATCTGGCTTGGTGACCACCACTTCCATGGCTTTTTCCACCTCTGCAGCATTACCTTCAGAGTCCTGGGCATGATGCAGCTCCATACCATACATTGATAACTTCTCATCTTCAACAGCATCCACTTGTGCTGTGTTCAGTTTCAGAGTCCTGCCTTTAAGCTCAGCTCTCCTCCTTTCACCTAGTCTTCGCCAGGGAACCGGCCAACTGTAAAACATCTTCAGATGCCATCTTCTGTCCGGCTGCAAGGTCAGCATCAGCTTTCTTCTCAGGACTCTCAACCTCCTCTGCTACCATGCCTTCCTCATTTGCACTGGTTGCTTTATTGTCATCAGATGATTCACTATCACTACCACTATCCCTGTCTGACCCCTTTTTCTCAGCCACATCCGGCTCACTTTCAGGGTTATACACTTCATTTTCATTCACATCCTGCTCACTGTCAGGGTTATACAATTCATTCTCATTCACATCCTGCTCACTTTCAGGGTTATACACTTCATTTTCATTCACATCCTGCTTACTGTCAGGGTTATACAATTCATTCTCATTCACATCTTGATCTGGAACCTTAGTTAACATGTCATCCACAACATTAACTTCACCATCTGGTCCCTCAAGTATGTGACTATGTGACAACCCCAGCACTATACTTCTATATAGCTCAGGTACTAGGAGCTGGCTCACGACCTCTCCCTGGACTTCAGTGTCCCTATACAACAGGTGAGTGTTTATGGCAACATGAGGTAACCTCTCCTCAGAGCCAGGCTCTTGGGAAACCTCATTTAGAACAATTATATTTTCCTGTGCCGTTTTAAGAGTGGGGTCTCGCCACTGCTCACTCTCAAAATTGTCACAGGACACAGGTAAGTCAGGGACACTCGGTTCCCGAGAATCACCATCCTCGTCTCCCAACATCACCTGCAAAGGAATTTCATCTTTTTCACAGTCATCATCATTATCAATATCATTATCATGATTATGATCAGTATCATCATCACTATCATGATCATCATCATTATCATTATCAGCATCAGCATCATTATCATGGTCATCATCATTATCATGATCATCATCATCATTCATCATCATTATCATTATCATTATCATCATCATCATCATCATTATCACATAAGTTTAACGGCCCACTAGCATTGTGTTCCGCCCCTCGGGACTGCGCACCCTCAATAGGAGCTTCATCACACTGTCCATCAGAAACATTTTCCCCCAGCGATCCTTAGACCGGGGAAAGTCATTACCCAATATAACGGGTTGCACCAGGTTCTTCACTACCCCCACTTCATATGAAACCTCCCCGAGTTTGGGGACCAAGTCCACGGCAGTCTCTGGGTAGACTTTGGTGTCTCCATGGATGCACACCATACTCAGGGGCTTATCAGGGATGAAGTCCCTATCAATCAGGCTGTCACATACGGAAGTCACTGGACTCTCTGAGTCCAAGAGGGCCTGTGCTGGGCAGTCATTTACAACCACCGGGGACACCTGTGGTCCAGTCTCTTCGGCTGAGGTGGACACACACACAGGTTCTGCGCAGAAAGAGAGGATCTGCCAACATCACAATACATAGGCTCCCCCTCTATTGGACAGTTGGCTGCAATTTCACGACATCTCCAACCCTGTCCATCACACTTTTCCACCCACATGTCCCCTCGGGCCTGAACCCGCTTATCAGCATACCCCATGTCCCCAACAGCTGGAACGCTCTTACCGCGAGAGTTCAGCGTCCGGGAACTCTGAAGTGACGACCTCTCAGACGGCTGGTCACGGAGACAGTCTTTGCTGGCGAAGGCCTTCTCCATCAGGCTGACCAGACGATTGGCGTCCTGGTGGTCTCCTTGTCCGACCTCTGGCTGTACCTTAGGAGGACATGCTTGGGTGTAGCGGTCCACTATCACCCTTTCAACTCCACAATCAAGCCTGCTGACTGCAGACTCCCAACTGTATCTCCAGTCATGAACTCCCCTGGCACGGGCTGTCACCGTAACACCCAGCCGGGTAAGAATCTCCGCTTTCAGCTTGGCATAGTCTTGGCTGTCCTGCTCGCTCAGGTCAGCATAGGCCCTTTGGGGTTCTCCAATCAGATAGGGTGCGACCATCATGGCCCATTCAGATAGGGGCAGATTCTCCTTCTCTGCCAGTCCCTCAAACCTAGTTAGATATACCTCCACATCATCACGAGGTGTCATCTTTTTCAGGGACCGTCTTACCGCCTTCTTTACAGCGGACAAGGCAGGTGCCTTCACAACATTACTCTGGGACGAGGTGCTGAGAGCTGCAATCTGCTCCAACAACCGGTTATTCTCCTGCTGCTGCTGCTGGCACTGCAGTTGCATGCTCTGCTGGGCCTGTACCAGTACTCAATGAGCTCCTCCATACTGCCGGACTTATCTGTCTCAACCACGGCAGTCTTATGTTGCACATTTACTTGCGCCATTTGTTCAAACAGCGCCTCCATGCTGTCATCCATGCTGTCAGACTTCTCTGTCTCAACAACGGCAGTCTTCACTCAAGACATACACACTCCACAGTCTTTTCCACAGAAAATTCAGCCTTGCTGTGCAGACACTTTTTTTTTTTTTTTTTCTCTGCAAACTCTATTAGGGCCACTGTCTCTTTAAGACTGCTCCAATAGACATTTATCTTTGCTGTTGCACACTCCACAGTCATTTCCACAACAAGTTCAGCTTTGCTGTGCAGACACACTTTTTTTTTTTTTTCTTTTGCAAACTCTATTAGGGCTACTGTCTCTTTAAGACTGCTCCAATCAGACGTTTTTGCTGACACACTTTTTTTTTTTTTCTCTGCTGCTGTTTCAACAGACTTCACCTTTTATTGCTGTCTCTCGCCACTGTGCTGCACGCACATTCCAGCACCAATTGTATCAGCCACTGTGCTGCCCCAGCATTCTCCGCCAATTGTAAGCTTTTCAGGGGATATAGCTCTGGGATCGCCGTCCGGGTAGACAGAATGGCATAGAAACAGTTCATTCAGAGACAGCAGTTCTGGTAAAAACTGGCCGCAACCAGTTTTATTGAAGTCCACAGCAAACAAGACATAAAACAAAATCATAAACAGAAGACCTAGGCTTGTCTAGCCACTAATTACACTTAGATAGATTTCCCTTTCTATCCGGGTCCCGACTCTACCAGCCGGGGCCAAAACAACACATATGTTCAGCATTTACCAGCATTTACCAGCATTTGAGGTTCACAGAGTCTCCTCCTTGTGTCTGAAGGCACCTTCAACGTCCAGACTTGAGAGAGCTCCCCTCCTATTCAGCTGCTATCCGCATGGATTCTCACAGAGACTACTCCTGTGTCCGGGGTACATCGAGCACCCAGACTGAGATAGCTCAAACTCCTGGAGACACCTTCTGTGCCTGGACCCCTCCTGTGTCCAGACGAAGCGAGCTCTCTGACTGTGTTCGCAGACACCTACTTCTGGTCTCCTAATTAACACCTGAGTAGTTTCAGGCCTGAGCTGCAAGTGTGTAATGAATGTAAGGTGTAGTGACCTTTCTCTACCACTAGGTTTACAAAGCCATACATTTCCCTTATACCAGTCAGCACAGTATCTAGGTGAAATGTACACCCCATTCAACACCCATACTCTCACTGTCTCACAATATATACACATAGAATAGATGTATATATACATATATTTATATATGTCAGTGACAAACATATATATATATATATATATTCTTTATATTTCATAGAGAGATAGATAGAAGAATAGCCGGTAATTCATTTGACGGCTTCTGTAAAATCACTGCAGGAGCCGACAGGATAGAAGACGTGGTTTACATACAGTAAATACATATAGAATAGGTAGAAATATAGATGTCAGTGCTAAATACAATTAGTAGAGTGTGTGCAAAATACAGGACATGTATTTAATGAATAAAAGGTTATTTATTGGAAAAAAATGGCGTGGGGTCCCTCTATAATTTATAGCCAGCAATGGCTATGCAGACAGCTGCAGGCTGATATTATTAGCCTAGGAATGGGCATGATACTGCACCCGCAAAAACATCAGCCCGCAGCTGCCCCAGAAAAGGAGCATCTGTAAGATGCGCCAATTCTGGCACATAGCCTTGCTCTTCCCACTGCCCCTATTACTAATCCCATAGTCAAATTGTAAATAAAACACAGACTCCCTGAAAAACTTTCTTTTATTAAAATAAAGACACAGACTCCTTTATTATTCTTAATTAAACCATACTTACAACATCACCTAATTCCCCGAAGCCCTCAATCTTCTGTAATAAAAGTTAAAAATTATAAACCAACAATATACCATACCTGTCCGTCGTTCTGTCCCATGCTGTAATCCATATCTGGGGGATATACAGTTTACAACCAGGACGGTGCCAAGATGCGACCGCCCCGGCTGTAAACCACTGGTGAATGAGGAGATGCAGAAAGCGGAGCTTCAGTGGCTAGCGGTAATGTCACTGATGCTGCTCTGCCTCACAGCCTGACCTGTGCTGAACTCTGTAGCGTTGGAAAATGGAGCCTGCAGCTGTCTGCATAGCCATTGCTGGCTATAAATTATAGGGGTACCCCACGCCATTTTTTCTGATAAATAACCTTTTATTCATTAAATACATGTCCAGTATTTTGCACACACACTCTACTAATTGTATTTAGCACTGATATCTATATATCTAACTATTCTGCATCTATTTACTGTATGTAAACCATGTCTTCTATCTTGTTGGCTCCTGCATTGATTTTACAGAAGCCGACAAATGAATTACCGGCTATTCTTCTATCTCTCTATGAAATATAAATACATATATATATATATATATATATATGTGTGTGTCACTGACATATATATATATATACACCTATTCTAGGTGTATATATCTATTCTATCTATTCTAATCTGTCAGTGTGATTTTACTGTAGCCGCATATGAATTGCCGGCTTTTCAAAGGACACCAGTGCGTATTTCTCGTAAGTCACACTGATGGTCCGTGTGGTGTCCATTTTTTTCTCGCCCCCATAGACTTGCATTGGCGAGTCTTGTCCAATATACGCAGCAAATCGCAGCATGCGGCGATTTTACTTGCACGTATAATACGGCCAAGAAAAAAAACGGTGATGGGAGCTGACCCATAGATTAACAGCAGTCCGAGTGGTATGCAATGTTTTATCGCATAGCACTCATCCGTATTTCTCCCTAGTGTGACTCCGGCCTAAGAGTTATTTACCTTACTTTAACCCCTTTCATTCGTCTGCATGCAAAGTGAGCTGCCCTGTTTGCTTTCTGAGTATTTCAGAGACTGGTTAGCGCAATGGCTGAACAGCCTGGAACATTTGGTCTTTTTGACTACAGTCCATAAGAGTACATCCAATAAATACACAATTACTCCTGTGACAAGTAGTTCTGGAAAAGTAGCAACCATTTTTCAGGGTTTCAGCAGCAGTAACAGCAGGGAGATACTGCATACATGCCAATCCTCCTGCCAAGATTAACTACCCGACGTTAGAGTCAAGACATTGATCGATAGTCCTGTTTACTGCTTTCTGAGGTCAGATGGGATTAAGCTGTGATATATTCATTTATCTCATTTAATGCTGACATAATACAGCGCATAGCTTTGTACTTATCATCAATTAACCTATGCCGCCTTTGCTATAGAAGATAAATCAGATCCACTGGTAATAGACTATTGTGTCTGCATTGGGAGAGCTCGTATGTCTTTATGTAAATAAGAATTAATGCAAACGTATTATTATATTATGTCAACATATTTAATAATTTAGAGTCAGAATTTATTATGTGCAATGGCCAATAAGTGTCTGGAATATAAAACAGAACTAAGCAAAATAAAATTATTTTTAAAAGATTCTATCAGATACTTTACCCCACCCCTTACAGCGATTAATATGACCATATATCCCTTTAAAAGATAAGCCAGTTGATCTCTTTATGATCCCAAAATGCTGCTTCAGCAGAAAGAACTAGTATTTTCAAGTTCAGTCTGGAAATTCATTGGGGAGTGACGGTGCACTTACAGCATCTTAGGTTCTGCTGTATTTTTGAACTAGCAACACCCTTGCCTGGAAGATTGACAGGCCATTTGCTCAGGATCACTGGCCAATAGCCTGTCATTCAGCCAGAAGAGGGTGCTGTTAGTTTGCTAACACAGTGGAGGCTAAGAAGCTATAAGTGCATCAGGATGCCCCAGTGCACTCAATACAAAATACAATTTCTCACTGTTAAAACAGCACTTTAGCTACACTTGTACTTATCTCTTAAAGGGCTATATGGTCATAATAATGATTTAGGGGGCTAAACGTTTCTGACAGGTTTCATTAACATGGATTTTCCTGTAAGATTAAGTTATAGGTGACAACTACTAGATGGATGTGAGTCGCCCTCCAGAGCAATGGGAACTCGGATCTGAGCCTGTAGACTTCTATGGGGGATGTCACGCAACACAGCTCAGTCCGTGGCTCTGGCGCTCACCCTTTAATGTGGGATATTTACAGGGGAGTTGAATATTGGTATGGGGATTCGTGACGCCACCTGTGGTACCTGGTCAGGGTGACCAGAGCTGCAGTGCAGATCCACTGAAGGGTTGGTGTTGTGCAGCTATAGGTGTTAAGCCTCCCAAAGGTGAGGCTGAGTCCTTCAGAGCAGGTAGATGTGTAGGGATGCAGGACAGAGGGGATCCCGGCATAGGGGTAATAAGGTAGACACACACACAAGTCACTTTGGTACCTTTACTGAAGATGTTGCAGGCACATCCCGGAGCACTGAGTAGGTGTGTGGCTTCCTGTTCCCTGCCTTTTAGTAATGAAGTCCTGGCCTGCATGTAGCTGGGCCTAACTTAGTCTCCATCCTGCACCTGGCTGACCTTGTGGTTGGACCTTCTCCTGAAGTACAGTCCCTACTTGCAGCGTCCCGCTTTCCGGACTTCTCCTGGCCCAGTTACGTATCAGCTCTGTGGTGGTCCTGGGACCTGTAGTCCTCCAGGAACTCCGGTGTTCTCCTAATGGGTTGTGGAGATCCCTATAGGCTCGGACCCCGGCGTCCGATAAATACTTGTTTAGGTGGGCTATGAAGAAGGTTCCTCTGCCTCTTTTCACTTCTTTTTCCACTCGCCTTTGGCCTACCCGGGCCCTCTCATGATTACACACACTGGCGGTTGGTGGGCCGCCTCTTCGCCGCTCTCTGAGCGTCGGCACGCTCCTGGCTCTCAACTTGAGCTCTGGAGACCCTTACTGCGAACTCCACTCATTTGCTCTGTCTGCAGACTACTCACTTGTTTCAGCTCTGACTAGGCTGGGATGGATTCACTTCCACTTTACTAGCCTCCACTTTGCTGAACTGAACTACTGAGCTGACTGAACTGAGCTCTGCAGCCTCTCTAATCTCAGTCTGAGCTCTGCGCTGCACACTGCAGAACTCCAATCTGACTGAGCTTACTGAGCTGTCTTCACCCTCCTTTTATATCACTATCGGAGCTCCCTCTGGTGGTCTTAGGGATGGGTGAAGGTGTGTGTGCATGTATATTGAGGCCTCTAGTGGTGAATTCCTTCTGTGCACCGTTCTGGGAGATATGAATCCAGTCGCAGCTGGGCTCCACATTCCCCCCTAGTAGAACTCAGCACTCCGGGACTGAAATACAAAACACATAACAATAAAACATTGTACAATATAACAACTATATCTTCCCTTTACGGGAGGTAAGGCACTCTTGAACTGTTGCAGAAATAATAAATAACTATATACATATATAATAACAATTAGGAATGAGCAATCTGAAAAGTCCTAGTCTCTTTTGGAAAAGATTGCTCTGAGGGGTAATGGGAAAAACAAGTAAAATAATGTCCATTTCACTTGAATTGCAATCACAAGGAAAAACAAATTAGTAAGGCAATAAGAAATAATAATACATTTTACATTTATATACAATAGCTTTAGATTAACTATATACATCTGCCAAGGGTTGAACTAGTCTCTAAACCTAGCAGGGATTTGTCCTTTTGTGCTAAGTTCTGACCTGCGTGGTGCAGTGACCTGTGAGGTAGCAGTTTCCCTGTTTGTTCTGCGTGAGAGTGAATTATAGAATTGCCTTAACCTCTCTACTGGACTGGCAAGTATACCATGGGCTGGGCCATTTGGCTTGACTTCTGCAGGGGATCCTTCTTCCTGAGATTCAGCTTCTTGGGATTCCGCTTCTTGGGGTTCTGCTTCTTGGGGTTCCGCTTCTTGGGGTTCCGCTGGAGCAGGTTCCTCTGGAACTGACTCTACAGTACTGCAACAACCGGCTCAACCGGATGTAGAGGTTCTCCTTGTGGTTGATAGAATTGGAGTACGGGAATTATTACAGCTTCTCCAATTCGGGGCCAATCCGCGGGGAAATCTCCTAAGTCTGTATGTATGACTGCTTCATCACGCTCTTCCTTATTGACAACAGGTTCTTCCTCTTGGAGCTTTAACGGATCCGGACACAACTTTAGGTGATCTCTGGATACAGTTGTAGTCGTTCTTCCTCCATCTTTACTAATTATACACGTTTTCTTGTTGTCAAACCTTGAATTTTGTACAACGTAGGGCTCTCTTTCCCATTGATCGTCGTGTTTGTGCATCCTCCTCTTTCTTTTCAGCACGACTTCACCAGGTGCGAAAGGTTCGGCTGGCGCACTTTTGTTGTAGTGATCCTCTTGTTTGTCTCTTACCCTGGTGAGACTGTCTTCAATGCAGGCCTGTACTTTTCTGTACTGTTCCTGTCTGGTTGTGTCCAGTCTTCAGTAGTTACATCTGCTTCTGGTTCTACAACACCAAGCTTCAGATCCATGGGCAGTTTTCCTGGTTTTGCCCGCATGAGGTAAGCTGGGGTGCAATTGGTGGAACTCACAGGTATGTGATTGTACAGATCTACCAGGTCAGGTGGTAAGTCCGGCCACCGATTTCTCTCCTCAAGTGGTACAGTCTTCAGCAGGTCAATGACGATGTGATTCATCTTTTCACAGAGACCATTGGTTTAGGGGTGGTACGGTGTGGTTCTTATCTTCTTGCATCCGTACAGATGGCAGAACTCTTTGAACAATTCGGCCTCCAAGGCTGGGCCTTGGTCAGTTAGCATCTGCTCAGGATATCCATGGGGTCTGCAGAAGTACGCTTGGAATGTCTTTGCTGCTGTCTCTGCTGTCAGATCTTTGACAGGGGTGACCACCAGGAACCTGGAGTAGTGATCCACCATGGTCAGGGCATAGGAGTATCCTGACCGGCTGGGTGACAACTTGACATAGTCCAGGGCCATGATCTCTAAGGATCGAGTCGTCTTGATGGGTTGCAGGGGTGCCTTCTGACTGCTGTAGTCTTTTCTTCTGAGGCCACAGGGTCCACAGTTCTGGCACCACCTCTCAATGGAGATGCGCATTCCCACCCAGTAGAAACGACAATTCAACAGGGTCTCCAGCCAAAGTGCCCCGCTTGATCGTGGTAGGCTTCCAACACAATCTGGATGTCTGCTCTGGGAACTACTATCTGCCAAACCATCTCGTGGGTTCTTGGATTGACGTACTTCCGACACAGCTTCTCACGGTAGATAAACAGCCGGCTTCTCTCATTCCACAGATGCCTTGCCTGTAGGGACGCATCCTTCTCCAAGGAAGAACCTTCCTGAGTTATCAGCTCCTTGATACAGCTGACAACTGGATCGCTGTCCTGAGTCTCCTTCCAGCTGTGGTGAGGTAAAGGATTTAACGTCTTACCACGCTGCCTCCTGCAGGCTTGTTGCTCGTGGATCATCCCATTCCTGTGAAAGGCAGGTAGTTCAATCTCTTTCAGATCATCCACTTTTTCTTCTGTGCCGACTCATGAGGCATCCTGGATAGGGCATCAGCGTTGGCATTCTTGCGGCCCGCTCGGTACTTGATTGTGAATTGGTAGTTTGACAGCCGAGCCATCCAGCGTTGTTCCATGGCTCCCAGCTTAGCTGTTTCAAGATGCGTCAAGGGGTTATTATCAGTGTAGGCAGTGAACTTGCTGGAGGCTCGGTAATGCTTAAACCTCTCCGTGATGGCCCAGACCAGCGCTAGGAACTCCAACTTGAAGCTGCTGTAGTTCTCTGGGTTCCTCTCAGTCGGGCGGAGCTTCCTGCTTGCATAGGCGATGACTTTCTCCAGGCCATTTTGCTTCTGACTGAGGACAGCTCCCAATCCTTCATTGCTGGCATCAGTATACAGCAGGAACGGTTGGCTGTAGTCAGGGTAGGCTAGGATCTCATCACCTGTCAGGATCTCCTTCTTTTCCTTGAATGCTTCAGCCTGTTCCCTACCCCAGTAGAAAGGAGAATTTCTGCTCTTGAGGGACTGTCCCACCAGGAGGTCTTGCAGAGGCGCTGCTTTCTTAGTGTAGTCCCTTACAAACCTCCGGTAGTATCCTGTCAGTCCCAGGAACTGTTGCACCTCTTTGAGGTTCTTTGGCTCCGGCCATTTCTGGATGGTGGTGACCTTCTCGGGGTCTGGCGCTACTCCTTCTGAGCTGACAATATGTCACAGATACTGTACCTTTTGTTTGAGCAGATGGCACTTTGAAGGCTTCAGTTTCATCCCATACTTGGACAGTGACTCGAATACCTCCGCCAGGTGCTTCAAGTGATCTTCATACGTCTTGGAGTACACAGTTACGTCATCCAGGTACAGTAACACAGTCTCAAAGTTGAGATGTCCCAGGCAGCTCTCCATCACTCTCTGGAACGTTCCAGGGGCACTGCTGAGTCCAAACGGCATTCTGTCAAACTCACAGAGTCCCATCGGGGTGGTGAAAGCCGTCTTCTCCTGATCCTCCTCAGCCACAGCTACTTGCCAGTACCCACTAGTGAGGTCAAGGGTGGAAAAGTAATTAGCAGTCTTTAAGGCAGCTAAGGATTCCTCAATGCGTGGTAAAGGGTATGCATCTTTATGTGTAATGCGATTTACTTGTCTGTAATCTACACACATTCTCATGCTTCCATCCTTTTTCCTGACTAGGACTAGAGGTGCTGCCCAGGGACTACAACTATCCCTTATCACCCCTGCCTCCTTCATGTCACGCAACATCTCCTTAGCTTTCTGGTAGTGTGCTGGAGGTATAGGCCTGTAACGTTCTTTAATGGGGGGATGATTGCCTGTGGAGATGTGATGTTGAACCCCTTTTATCTTCCCAAAGTCTAGCGGGTGTTTGCTGAATACCTGTGCGTACTCCTGAACTACTCAATGTACTCCTTGTTTCTGGTGGGCTGGAGTGGTGTCCGTCCCGATATGGAGCTGTTGACACCAATCCTCCACCTTGGTGGTCGGGCCGTTATCCTCCACTGGTTGTGGGAAAGTTAAGGGCTCCGTCGGGTGAATGGAGTTATTATCCACAGCATGTAACTTAGCAACAGTGGCGTAACGTGGTAATTTTACTTCATCCTCTCCCCAGTTGAGAAGACGCACTGGCACCCTCCCATTATGTACCTCCACTACCCCTCTGGCAGTCAAGAGTGTAGGTCTGTGCTCTGAACAATGGGGCTCTACTACTGCTTGGTAGTTCTGTCCTCTCAGACCTATTGCTGCTCTACAACCAAATAAGCATTTCACTCATTGGGGGTATCACAATGGGGTTCGGGTCTGTTACCCGTACATTACCAATCTCACCACCGGTCAGTTTCACTTGCTGCTGACACATCAGGGCCCAGATCTCCTTCTGTATCGCTCCCTTTTGCTTTGGTCTTGCAACTTCAGCGAGCTATTGGAGTAAAAACACAACCTCCTCCAAACAGTTACTAATAATTTTAGTGCCTAAAACCACATTCAACCCATTTTCCTCATTAACAGTCTTCACTACAAGAAGTCCCTGATCCTTTAGCTCCACTCTCCCCACTTTTACGTCTACGTTTTTAGCCCCCAATAAGTCAAGAGGGAGGCCATTAGAGGCGTATACAGCAAAGTCAGGGTTTGGGGGTTGGAGACCGTCCATGGACCAGTTTCTATTGTAAAGAACATCAGGTATGATGGTTACCTGAGATCCGGTGTCCAGCAGGGCAGGGATTGCGATCCCGTCCAGTATGATGGACAGGAAAGGTCTTCCTCCCACAAACCTGCGGTTCCAGTCTGAGGGGCCTGAGGAGTCTATTCCTGGGTGTTGGCCCTCAGACCCAGGAGTTGCTCGTTTAAAAGACACCGACGTGCTGGGTGACCTTCTCTGTGGCAGCGGTAGCAGACGATCTCTCGGCGAGGATGATGCTGGTCGCGGGTCCTTCCTGGGGGTGACGTTGTCCTCCTCCGGTGGGGCGACGTCCTCCTTCTCTTCCGGTTCATCCAGGGGACATCCTCTGGGCAGTCAGCTAGCAGGATCTTTCCTTCTTCCTCCGTCGGCAGTTGCAGGGCACTAATTACAGTGGCCAGGTTTTTGGTCAGCTGGCGCACTTCTGAGCGCAGACAGTCCAGCTAAGTAGGGGGCGCCACCTGCGTTTTGGCTTCAGCCACTAGCGGGGAGGAGGTGGATGCTGCTGGCATTAGAGTGGTCTCACTCGGGTGACGCTGGGTTGCCATCTCGGGCGTTTCCAAGGGTCGCAGTCTTTTTATAGCCATATCCTTAAGGGCATCAAAGGTAGCATCAGGATGATCCAAGGACCACCAGTGCACAGTCCTGTTTTCCCGCCTGAGACCTCAGTCCCCGTACAAATTGTTCTTTTAACATCTTATCTTCATTGGTGACACTTATGGGGTTAAACTGTCTGAGAGCTCGCAGGGCCCCCTGTAGTCGACAGGCGTAGTCCCGAATGCTATCATCTGGTTTCTGGGAGCATTGGTAAAACCTCATCCGGAGGTCTGTTTCAGTGCGGTCCTCAAAGATAGTCTGTAACTTTAAGAAAATTGCAAGCACTGATTCCTGGTCTGCAGCTGACCATGTCTCTACTTCTCTCTCTGCAGCACCAGTCCCACTACCACTGCAGCTCTCTGCTTTTCTGACATCGGGTACATGTCCATTATACTGCATATTTTCCGCTTAAATCCCGACAAGGTATCTGGCTTACCGCTGTACTGAGGCAGCCACTTTGCTCCAGGCATGTATGGCAGCGTCAGCGGTACTATCAGGGCCACAAGACCAGGTGAGGGGCCAGCGTATCCATCCTTGCGTGGCAGCGCCAGTGGGTAAGTCATTGGGGCTGTCGGCCTGGGCCGCGCTGTCGGCTTTCTGCTGTGACATCTCTGCACCCCCCTAGTTAAGCGTGGCCTACCTTTTCCTGTAGGCCGCAGCTTCCTCCGGGCACAGTTGCTACAAGGACCTGCGTCGCCGTCGCTCTGACGTCAGAGCGTTCACCGAAGCTTTCCGCAGGACCTGCCGCCGCGTCAGCACTGGGGGCGTGTCCAGGACTCAGCTCGCTTTTGCAGGTACGCCCACTAGTTTTTCACGCCGTGGCGCTGTAAATGGCGGGCAATGGCGGACAATGGCGGGAAATTTTCACCACAATTCAAAATGCAGTCTTTTTGTAAGGCACACAGTACCCGTGGCAACGGGCACATATTACTCCGTTGCTGCAGGGCACGGCAATCCTGTTCGTGACGCCAAGTTTAGATGAGTCGCCCTCCAGAGCAATGGGAACTCGGATCTGAGCCTGTAGACTTCTATAGGGGATGTCACGCAACACAGCTCAGTCCGTGGCTCTGGCGCTCACCCTTTAATGTGGGATATTTACAGGGGAGTTGAATATTGGTATGGGGATTCGTGACGCCACCTGTGGTACCTGGTCAGGGTGACCAGCGCTGCAGTGCAGATCCACTGAAGGGTTGGTGTTGTGCAGCTATAGGTGTTAAGCCTCCACAGGTGAGGCTGAGTCCTTCACGGCAGGTAGATGTGTAGGGATGCAGGACAGAGAGAATCCCGGCAGTAGGGGTAATAAGGTAGACACACACAAGTCACTTTGGTACCTTTACTGAAGATGTTGCAGGCACATCCCGGAGCACTTTAGGGTGAAGGGTGCGCATCCAGAGTCTCCCACTGAGTAGGTGTGTGGCCTCCTGTTCCCTGCCTTTTAGTAAAGTAATGAAGTCCTGGCCTGCATGTAGCTGGGCCTAACTTAGTCTCCATCCTGCACCTGGCTGACCTTGTGGTTGGACCTTCTCCTGAAGTACAGTCCCTACTTGCAGCGTCCCGCTTTCCGGACTTCTCCTGGCCCAGTTACGTATCAGCTCTGTGGTGGTCCTGGGACCTGTAGTCAGGGCCGGCTCCAGGTTTTTATGGGCCCCGGGCGAAAGAGCCTCAGTGGGCCCCTTTAACACAGACCACGATTCATGATGCACAGATACAGCAGAGAAATATGGGTACAGTACAATGCCAAATACTTCACTTCTTCCATTACATGACTGATATCTATTGTAAATTGTACAATAGCTCAAAAACCGCCAAATCCTCACAGCGCACAGTACAGACTGGACAGTACAGTCCTCCATACAATATTATGGGCACCACAGTCTCCCCCTCATCACCCATATAATACCCCATGCAGGATGTCACCCCCCATATAATGCTCCATACAGATTACTGGACCCAAAATAATTCTCCATACAGAATACTGGACCCAATATAATGCTCCATACAGGATACTGGTCCCCATATAATGCTCCATACAAAATATGGAGCTCTCCTCTGCGCTGTACTGCGTTCTGCACTGTTACGGCTCAGGAAAGGGCGCTGTGGAAAGACTCCCCATTATCATCATGATTACCTCCCCATCATCATCATTGCCTCCTTATCATCATCATTGCCTCCCCATCATCATCATGGCCTCCCCATTATCATCAATGCCTGCCCATCATCATCATCTCCTCCCCATCATCATCTCCCCATCATCAATGCCTGCCCATCATCATCTCCTCCCCATCATCATCAATGCCTGCCCATCATCATCTTCTCCCCATCATCAATGCCTGCCTATTATCATCAATGCCTGCCCATTATCATCATCTTCTCCCCATCATCATCATCAATGCCTCCCCATTATCAGCAATGCCTGCCCATCATCATCTTCTCCCCATCATCAATGCCTGCCCATTATCATCAATGTCTGCCCATTATCATCATCTTCTCCCCATCATCATCATCAATGCCTCCCCATTATCAGCAATGCCTGCCCATCATCATCTTCTCCCCATCATCAATGCCTGCCCATTATCATCAATGCCTGCCCATTATCATCATCTTCTCCCCATCATCATCATCAATGCCTCCTCATTATCAGCAATGCCTGCCCATCATCACACACAGACAGCACTACAGCACACAAGCACTCTCTCACATACATACATACACACACACACACACACAAAGCACCGCACTACATACACACAGACACACACAGAGACACACACACACACATGTCTTACCTGCCCAGTGTCCACGCTCTCTGCCACAGCCGGCCACTGAATGATGACGTCATTCAGCGGCGCTGCTGTGAGAGGAAGCGCCGGCGCCCCCTGGAGCTCGGAGCTGCGGCAGCGGAGGCACGAGAGAGGTAAGTATTGTGCCAGCTGATGCCGGGGCCCTGAGCGGGCGGGGGGGGCCCAGTGGCGGCGCTGACACCGCTCTCCTCCGCTAACGGGCGCGGGGGTGCCAGACTGCGAGTGGGCCCCCCCGCCTGCTCAGGGTCCCGGCACTTGCCCGGGTGTGCCGGTTGCTGACGCCGGCCCTGCCTGTAGTCCTCCAGGAACTCCGGTGTTCTCCTAATGGGTCGTGGAGATCCCTATAGGCTCGGACCCCGGTGTCCGGTAAATACTTGTTGAGGTGGGCTATGAAGGTTCCTCTGCCTCTTTTCACTTCTCTTTCCACTCACCTTCGGCCTACCCGGGCCCTCTCACGATTACACACACTGGCGGTTTTTGGGCCGCCTCTTCGCTGCTCTCTGAGCGTCGGCACGCTCCTGGCTCTCAACTTGAGCTCTGGAGTCCCTTACTGCGAACTCCACTCGTCTGCTCTGTCTGCAGACTACTCGCTTGTTTCAGCTCTGACTAGGCTGGGATGGATTCACTACCACTTTACTAGCCTCCACTTTGCTGAACTGAACTACTGAGCTGACTGAACTGAGCTCTGCAGCCTCTCTAATCTCAGTCTGAGCTCTGCGCTGCACACTGCAGAACTCCAATCTGACTGAGCTTACTGAGCTGTCTTCACCCTCCTTTTATATCACTATCGGAGCTCCCTCTGGTGGTCTTAGGGATGGGTGAAGGTGTGTGTGCATGTATATTGAGGCCTCTAGTGGTGAATTCCTTCTGTGCACCCTTCTGGGAGATATGAATCCAGTCGCAACTAGGCTTCACAGATGGGAGTCCGACGGCTGAGATCCTCCATTTGATTAAAGCAACAGTGGAGTACTAGCATTTAGATACAGTGCCTACAAGTAGTATTCAACCCCCTGCAGATTTAGCTGGTTTGATAAGATGCAAATAAGTTAGAGCCTTCAAACTGCAAACGAGAGTAGGATTTATTAACAGAAACATAAATCTTACAAAACAAAAAGTTATGTTGCTCAGTTGAATTTTAATAAATTTTAAACATAAAAGTGTGGGTCAATTATTATAACAACCCCTATGTTTAATATTTCGTGGAATAACCCTTGTTTGCAATTACAGCTAATAATCGTCTTTTATAAGACCTGATCAGGCCGGCACAGGTCTGTGGAGATATCTTGGCCCACTCCTCCATGCAGATCTTCTCCAAGTTATCTAGGTTCTTTGGGTGTCTCATGTGGACTTTAATCTTGAGCTCCTTCCACAAGTTTTCAATTGGGTTAAGGTCAGGAGACTGACTAGGCCACTCCAACACCTTGACTTTTTCCCTCTTGAACCAGGCCTTGGTTTTCTTGGCTGTGTGCTTTGGGTCGTTGTCTTGTTGGAAGATGAAATTACGACCCATCTTAAGATCCTTGATGGAGGAGCGGAGGTTCTTGGCCAAAATCTCCAGGTAGGCCGTGCTATCCATCCTCCCATGGATGCGGACCAGATGGCCAGGCCCCTTGGCTGAGAAACAGCCCCACAGCATGATGCTGCCACCACCATGCTTGACTGTAGGGATGGTATTCTTGGGGTCGTATGCAGTGCCATCCAGTCTCCAAACGTCACGTGTGTGGTTGGCACCAAAGTTCTCGATCTTGGTCTCATCAGACCATAGAACCTTGAACCAGTCTGTCTCAGAGTCCTCCAAGTGATCATGAGCAAACTGTAGACGAGCCTTGACATGACGCTTTGAAAGTAAAGGTACCTTACGGGCTCGTCTGGAACGGAGACCATTGCGGTGGAGTACGTTACTTATGGTATTGACTGAAACCAATGTCCCCACTGCCATGAGCTCCTTCCTTGTTGTCCTTGGGTTAGCCTTGACTCTTCGGACAAGCCTGGCCTCGGCACGGGAGGAAACTTTCAAAGGCTGTCCAGGCCGTGGAAGGCTAACAGTAGTTCCATAAGACTTCCACTTACGGATGATGCTCCCAACAGTGGAGACAGGTAGAGCCAACTCCTTGGAAAGGGTTTTGTACCCCTTGCCAGTCTTGTGACCCTCCACGATCTTGTCTCTGATGGCCTTGGAATGCTCCTTTGTCTTTCCCATGTTGACCATGTATGAGTGCTGTTCACAAGTTTGGTGAGGGTCTTAAATAGTCAGAAAAGGCTGGCAAAAGAGATCATTAATCCACACATGTGAAGCTCATTATTCTTGGTGCCTGAAATACTTCTTAATACTTTAGGGGGACCAAACAGAATTCTTGTGGTTTGAGGGGTTGAATAATAAATGACACTCTGAATTAACTTTTAACGTTTTAAAAAAAAAAAAAATTAAAACAAAAATTTTTGCTGCAGTGCATTTCTCACTTCCAGGCTGATCTACAGTACAAATGTCACAATGCCAAGTTAATTCCGCATGTGTCAACCAGCTAAATCTGCAGGGGGTTGAATACTACTTGTAGGCACTGTATGTCTAGCAATCGCTTAAAGAATGAATGGAGCAATAATGATAAAGCTCCACCGCTTCTCCATTTTAACACTGGTAAAAAACTCTCCTGTCTGGTAATTGATGTAGGTCTTGGCCTTAGACGTTTCTAGTAAGGTAGGTGGGAGATGTGCCTCTAGCTATTAGCGGTAAGGATGGTGTCAAGTAGGGCACTGCCTATGGTGCAGCAGGCAGCCATTAATATATGTGGCCTGGTAGATTTAAACATAGAGCAAAAACATAGAAGATGTCCTGCAGTCTACGCTCGATGTAAGCAGCGTGATGTATTACTATGATGCCTTTGCTGAGTACAGACTGCAGGAAGCAAGAAGAAAGGAGACCTCACCGAGCAGGGTAAGGTGAGTTTTATGGAATTTTTATTCTTGCCACAAAGACTGTCACATGGGAGATACTGGTAAGTGGGGACATAGACGAGGAATATTACTAAGTAAGGCACATAGGCGTAATGTTACTTAATGTTTAACTGTCCAAGCACAGTGGAGTGGAAGTGTTTTCAGGAAAATCCATTCACATTGTGAATTTAACCCCTTTACCCCCAAGGGTGGTTTACACGGTAATGACCAGGCCAATTTTTACAATTCTGACCACTATCCATTTATGAGGTAACAACTCTAGAATGCGTCAACTGATCCCTGTGATTTTGAGAATGTTTTCTCGTGACATATTGTACTTCATGATAGTGGTAACATTTCTTTGATATGACGCGTTTAATTGTGAAAAAAGTGGAAATTTGGAAAAATTTTGAAAATTTGTAATTTTCCAGTTTTGAATTTTCATGTCCTTAAATCACAGAGATATGTCACACAAAATACTTACAATAATAAGTAACATTTCTCACATGCCTACTTTACCTCAGCACACTTTTGGAACCAAAATTTTTTTGTAAAGAAGTTATAAGGGTTAAAAGTTGACCAGCGATTTCTCATTTTTACGACACCATTTTTTTAGGGACCACATCACATTTGGAATCACTATATTGGAAATATCCAAAAATGACACCATTCTAAAAACTGCACCCCTCAAGGTACTCAAAACCATATTCAAGAAGCTTATTTATCCTTCCGGTGCATCACATGAATTTTTGAATTGTGGAAAAAAAAATGAGCCTTTAACTTTTTTCAGGAAAAATTTACTTCAGATCCAATTTTTTTTATTTTGACAAGGGTAAAAGGAAAAAATAGACCCCAAAATTTGTTGTGTAATTTCTCCTGAGCAAGCCGATACCCCATGTGAGGGAGAAAACCACTGTTTGGGCGCATGGCAGAGCTTGAAGAGGGAAGGAATGCCATTTGACTTTTTGAATGCAAAATTGGCTGGAGCAACTGGCGGACGCCATGTTGTGTTTGGAGAGCCTCTGATGTGCCTAAACAGCGAAAATCCCCCACTAGTGATGCCATTTTGGAAACTAGACCTCTAAGGGAACTGATCTAGATATGTGATGAGCACATGATGAGCCGTGAAAATAATAAAATCACAGAAATGTTATTTTCGCCTCAAATTTTGCATTTTCATAAGGGTAACAGGAGAAATTGCACCACACAATTTGTTGTGCAATTTATCCTGAGTACGCCAATACCCCATATGTGGGGGAATACTACTTTTGAGACACAGTGCAAAGCTCAGAAGGGAAGAGGCGCCATATTGGAGTTCAGATTTTGCTGGAATGGTTTGAGGGTGCCATGTCACATTGGCAGAGCTGCTGAGGTGCCAGAACAACAGAAACCCCCTATATGTGAACTCATTTTACATGTCCCAATGAATTAATCTATGGGTGCAATGATCCTATTGACACCACATGTGCCTCACAGAGTGTTATACCACTGAGCGGTGAAGAAAGAATAAATTACATTTTGACCACTAAAATGTTGTTTTCGCTCCAAATTTTTTATTTTTCTAAGGGTTAATAGGACATTTTTTTTACAACAAACTGAGGTCCATTTTTTCCAGAGTGTGCCAATACCATACATGTAATCAGGAAATATTTTTCAGGCACAGTGCAAAGCTCAGAATGCTAGAAGCACCAGATTTTACTGTTATGATTTGCAGGTGCCATGACCTACTGGGAAAGCCCATGAGGTACCAGAACAGCACACACCCCATAAGTGACCCCATTTTACAAACTACACCTCTCAATTGATTTATCTAGGGGTGCAGTTATCATATTGATACCACAGGATTTTATACCATTGGGAAGTGAAGACAAAATAACATTTTTACTGCCAAGATTTTTTTTTAGCCCTAGATTTTACATTTTCACATAAGAAGTAGGTAAAAATGGCACCAAAATTTGTCCCACAATTTCTACTGAATGTGGAAATACCCCATATGTGACTGTACAGTACTACATAGCCATACGGAGAGACTCGTGATGAATGGAGCGCTATTTGCGTCTTGGAAAGCAGATTTTCCTAGAACAGTTTGCAGACTCCATATACAGAGCCCCTAAGTGCTAGAAGAGCAGAATCCCGTCTCAAGTGACAACATTTTGGAAATTATACCCGTTGGGGAATTTATCTACAGATGTAGTGACGATTTTGACTCCTATGGGTATTTTCCAGAAATAAGCAGCAATGAATGTTGCCGACTGAAAATTGCAAAGTTCCGTTGTAGTGACCAGTACACTGTAGTAATCAGTACGTTGCAGTCACCGGTATGTTTTGCCCAAACCGCGCTTCTTGAGGCATGTACCCGAAAGTTAGACTCATCGCTTCAGAAATGCCAAACATGGACGCAATATATGGTTTAGGTACACTGTGGGGCTCAGAAGGGAGGGAGCATTTGGATTTGGGAGAGGAGAATTTGGTGAATTTATTTTGGCAGGTGAGGAGTCATTTCAATTTTCCAGAGCCTCTGTGGTACCATTAAGGTGGAAGCCCATTATATTTCCGTTAACAGATGACAGACCTGACTGAGGGCTTGCTTTTTTGTGGATTGAGTTGCAGCTTTTATTGGGAACATTTTGCATAACGTTTGGGATCACATTTAACTGGCATGCTATGCTGAGCACTTACTTTGGAGTTTCAATCTCCAATGACGTGATTCAGATGAAACCACTGAGGAATCCAATCACTATAATGAGGTAGCAGTTACTCTGGACTCCATCTGGCCTCTGTTCAGCGGTTGTCCGTCTTTGGAAGAAATGCACAAAACTGTGGCCAATGGCACTTTTATGCAATCCTAAAAGACGGACACCGTCAGATCACAGGTCAGATGGCGTCCACAGTGCCTTCATCTGCCTCATTATAGGGAATCTTCTGCCGGGGATTCCATGTAATTCACGTATTTCAGAGATTTACACAGAAACCCCGGTGTAAGTGCTCAGCACAGAGCGCAGGATAAATGTGCGCCAAGCCTTACTGTGATCTTTGAGAGGCAGAATGAAAAAATCAACAGCATGTGAAGAATTGGTTTTATTTAGTCTGCAGTGTGTATTTCATAAGTACGTTACTCAGCTTTCTACACAGCTTTTTAAAACACAGACCTTCCTTACCTCTGCTCCTAGCATCCACATGGTACGTTACCCAGCTTTCTATACAGCTTTTTAAAACACAGACCTTCCTTACCTCTGCTCCTAGCATCCACATGGTATGTTACCCAGCTTTCTACACAGCTTTTTAAAACACAGACCTTCCTTACCTCTGCTCCTAGCGTTCACATGGTACGTTACCCAGCTTTCTACACAGCTTTTTAAAGCACAGACCTTCCTTATCTCTGCTCCTAGCATCCACATGGTACGTTACCCTGCTTTCTACACAGCTTTTTAAAACACAGGCCTTCCTTACCTCTGCTTGGCATATGCAACAGATTAGGACTTATTATAAGTAAAAGGAGGACTTTATGCTGACCTGAAAATAGATGGCGATGTTGTGTAACGTTTCCATCTGTTTAATGTATTTTATAAGAAAGTTTCACTTGTACTTTCACTTTCGTTTTGTTCCTGGTCTCCTGATGCAATGCTGAAATGACTGTGCATTTTCGTTTTACCTCATGTTGATAGAAGTAAAAGCTTGTTATCCCATGCAGCCTGCTCTGTGAAGTTTTCTACTGCAAAGGTGTGGATTCAGAAGCTGTGCAACAGGTTATGGGCCCAAACACAGGTACCTAGACACCCAGGCACCCAGTCATCCCAGATACAGCGTATCCAGATAACCAGAGAATTCCAGACACCACAGATCCCAAGCACCAAGAATACCAGATACCTAGGACACTGGAACTCTCAGCAAGACCCTGGTAAATGCAGAAGAATATCTTCAGCGCAACTCTCTGAACAAGTAAGTCTATATAAAGATGATGAATAACACAGAGCTAAAACTCACAGTAGCTAAACTGAATGATGAGAACTATCACCTATGGAAGTTCAAAGTAGAGATGTTATTGTCTAAAGATGATTTATGGGAAGTAATCACTACAGATAGACCAGATCAGGATAATCAGACATGGGATAAGAAAAATAGACAAGCGAGAGCCACCATTAGCTTATTAGTGGATGATGCTCAATTAATACATATAAGAAATGAAGAAACAGTGAAAGGAATGTGAGACGAATTAAGAAAACTATATGAGAGACCCAGCTTAAATCACAAATTATTTTTATTAAGAAAGCTTTACAGTATGAGACTAAGTGCAGACAGTGACATGTAGAAGCATATATTCTCAATGATGGAAGTGATATCACAGTTAAGATCTATTGGTGAAGAAGACATTAAAGAAAGTCATATAGCAGCTATATTGTTGTGCAGTTTACCAGATTCATATACTGCTTTAATAAATGCACTAGAGACAAGATCTGAAACACACATTACATTAGAGTTTGTGAAAACAAGACTCATAGATGAATATCAGAGAAGAAAAGAACAAATCAATGATTCTTCTACTGAAAAGGACAGTGAAAACGCTCTTAAAGCTACAGAATTTAAAAAACCCTATAATAAAGAGACAAGAGAATGTTTCAGATGTAAGAAAAAAGGTCATTTAAAGAAAGACTGTACCATATGGAAAGCAGAACAACAAAATTACAACATAAAAAGCATACACAGAAAGTAAAAAACACAATTTCCGATTCGTGTGAGAATAATTGGAATGGCACATTCAAAATTACAGACAAGAAATCATCACTTGGTTGGTTTACTGATTCAGGAGCAACAAGTCATATGACAAGTGACAATAATTTCTTTACTGATCTTGATTTAGATAAGAAAGAAGCCATTTATCTTGCAGATGGAAGAAAAATAACCGCAGAAGGTATCGGACAAGGTATGCTAAATTGTTCAAACAAGTTCGGACAAGATTCAAAGATACTTGTACAGGATGTTTTGTATGTTCCAAAATTGGAAGGTGGATTATTATCTGTGAAACGTTTAACAGCAAAAGGACTTACAGTAAAATTCAAAGATAATGAGTGTGCAATTATTGCAGGAAACAAGACGATAACCAAAGTCAAGGCAGATGAACAATTATATCATTTTGACAAACCAAAGGAACAGATGAAGGTATGTACGCATGATCACAAAAACTGTATTCACATGTGGCACAGACGTCTAGGACATAGACACCCAGACAGTATAAGGGAACTACAGAGAAAAGAATTGACAAAAGATTTAAAGATATCAGATTGCTCAATTACCATAAGATGTGAATGTTGTATAAAATCCAAAGCCACAAGGATATCTATTCCAAAAGAAAGTGAGATGAAAAGCGAAAGACCACTTGATTTGGTGCATACTGAAGTATGTGGACCCATGAAAGTGACTACATCAGGAGGCAATAGATACATGTTGACTTTTATAGACGACTACTCAAGATACACAGTCACATACTTAATTAAGAACAAAAGTGAAGTTTTTGATAAACTGTAGACTATGTAACAAGATCAAGTAACAAATTTCAAAGGAAGCCAATTGTCATTAGAAGTGATAATGGAGGTGAATTTACAGGTCACACAATAGAAGACTACTTAAGACAAAATGGAATAGAACATCAGAAAACTGTTCCATGCACACCTGAACAAAATGGAGTAGCAGAAAGGAAAACAGAACTCTAACAGAAATGATGAGATGTATGCTGACAGATTCTAAACTACCAGAGAAATATTGGGGTGAGGCAGCAATGACAGCTACATATCTACAGAACTGACTTTTTTCCAGAAAACTGAAGAAAACTCCATATGAACTGTGGCAAGGTATGAAACCTAGTGTCAATCATTTAAAAGTTTTTGGATGTAAAGTTTTTATATTCATTCCAACAGAAAAACGTTTCAAACTTCAAAACAGATTCATGGAAGGAATATTCGTTGGATATAGTGAAAATTGCAAAGAATATAGAATCTTAGATCCCAAAACAGACAGAGTTACAGTGAGTAACAGTGTGACATTCATTGAAGATTTAAATGACATTATGATTTCAGTTGAAACAAAAAATGAGAAAAACAATAGTGACATAACTGAAGAAATATCTGATGAGAAAGAAGTAGAAATTAATGAAGAACAAAATACTGAAAGTGAAGAATCACAACTACAAACAGACACAGAACCAAGACGTTCAATAAGAGAGAACAAAGGATAACCACCAAAACATCTCTCATACAAGACAAGTATAAGAAAAATGTATGAACCCACCTCTTGGGAAGACATATCTAAACTTTCTGAAGAAGAAGCTAATAAATGGATAGAAGCAACAGAAACAGAAATTAAATCCATGCATGATTCAAATACATGGACACTAACAGATTTGCCAGAAGGAAGAAAAGCCATAGGATGTAAATGGATTTTTAAAGTAAAATACTAAACAGATGGCACACCTGAAAGATATCGAGCAAGACTCGTAGCTAAAGGGTATTCTCAAAAATATGGAGAAGACTATGATGAAACATTTGCTCCAGTTGTCAAACACACTACAATAAGAACTATACTTACAGTTGCAGCAATGGAACAGATGGAACTAAGACATCTGAATGTAAAGATAGCTTTTTTGAATCGAGATTTAACAGAAGACATTTACATGGAACAACCTCCAGGATTCAAAGATGAAAGAAATCCAAGCAAAGTTTGTAAATTACAGAAAAGCATATATAGTTTAAAACAAGCAGCTAAACTGTGGAATGACAAAATCACGGAAGTACTAACAAATGAAAAATTTCAAAGAAGCAAAGCTGATCCATGCTTGTACACAAAAAGGCTGAGTAATAGATGGATTTATGTACTCATATATGTAGACGACATTTTGATTTGTTTTAAACAAGAAAGGGATAAAGAAAACATTTTAAAAACCCTGAAACAACATTTTGAAATCAAAGACTTAGGGAATGTAAAACAGTACCTAGGAATACAGATAGAAAGAGAAGAAGACGGAAGTTTCCTACTGAATCAAAATCACATGATTCAAGACATAACAGAAAAATTTGGACTAAAGGATGCAAAAACAGTAAAGTCTCCAATGGAAACTAATTATCTCAAAGAGATGAACAGTGAAGAAAATATGCTACTAAACAATGAATAATACAGAACAGCAATAGGAAAACTACTGTATCTAGCGACCGTTACAAGACCAGACATCGCAGCAGCAGTAGGAATCCTGAGTAGAAAGGTATCAAAACCAAATAAAGCTGATTGGAAAGCCGTGAAAAGAGTAATACGTTATTTGAAAGGAACTAGCAATGTTAAGCTGAAATTACGCACAGGTGATAATTGCATTTTAACAGGATATGTTGATGCAGATTGGGCTGGAGATCCAACTGACAGAAGATCTACCAGTGGACATATTTTTTTTCTCTCAGGTGGACCAATAAGTTGGACAAGTAAGAAACAGTCAATTGTGACACTATCTTCAACAGAAGCAGAATATGTTGCAGCAGCACATGCGAGTCAAGAAGTACTGTGGTTATGACAATTGTTGACAGATCTAGGACAACCACAGTTGGAACCAACAAAAATAAAAGAGGACAATCAAGGATGTCTTGTTCTTGCTCAGATGGAAAGAGTCAATCCAAGAACCAAGCATATTGATGTGAAATATCATTTCTTGAGAGATCATCAGGACCAAGGAGTCTTGAAGTTGGAGTATTGCCCTACTGAAGAAATGACAGCAGACATTTTCACAAAGGTGTTGAATGCTGATAAACATCAGAGACTAATAAAAAAGTTGGGTTTGATTGAATAAGTCCTTATTGTTGAGAAAGGGTGTTGGCATATGCAACAGATTAGGACTTATTATAAGTAAAAGGAGGACTTTATGCTGACCTGACAATAGATGGCGATGTTGTGTAATGTTTCCTTCTGTTTAATGTATTGTATAAGAAATAGTCTCACTTGTACTTTCACTTTCATTTTGTTCCTGGTTTCTCAATGCAATGCTGAAATGACTGTACATTTTCCTTTTACCTCATGTTGATAGAAGTAAAAGCTTGTTATCCCATGCAGCCTGCTCTGTGCAAAGGTGTGGATTCAGAAGCTGTGCAACACTAATACTCTCTCTGCTCCTCCTCACTGCCAGTGATATCTCTCCAAATCATGGTCCTCCTCACCACATTCCCACAGTCATTTCTGCCTCCCATCCACGCTCTATCACAACTTTCCGCAACCTCTCCAACCTTATACCCATTCGCCTGGCCCTAGCTTCCCAGTCCCACTAACAGAAGCTCTGTGGAACGCTCGCTCTGTCTGCAATAAACTTTCCTTCATCCATGATCTTTTTACTACTAACAAACTTTCCTTCCTCGCCATCACTGAAACCTGGCTCACCCCCTCTGACACAGCCTCTCCCACTGCACTCTCATATGGTGGATTACACCTTTCCCACACCCCCCGCCCCAGCAGCAAGCATGGGGGGAGTTGGTTTTCTCCTGTCAGATAACTGTTCCTTCACCCCAATCCCACTGCCACCCTCTGTTACCCTCCCTTCCTTTGAGGTGCACTCTGTGCGCATCTACTCCCCCTCCAACCTTCAACTAGCTGTCATTTACCGCCCCCCAGGGCCAGCCACCACCTTCTTCAACCACTTCACCACCTGGCTACTTAATTTCCACTGACATCCCCACTATCATCTTTGGCGACTTCAACATCCCCATTGACACTTCCCTCTCAGCTGCCACTAAACTTCTATCTCTCACTTCCTCCTTCAGCCTCACTCAATGGTTTTCTACAGCCACTCACAAAGATGGCCACACACTAGACCTCATCTTCACCCGCCTCTGCTCCCTATCTAACCTCTCTAACTCACCTCTTCCTCTTTCTGACCACAAACTACTTACATTCTCTTCCCTCTCTTCTCCAGGTCCACAATCCTCACCCCACAAACTTGCACACCCTCGCAGAAATCTTAAACATCTCGATTTACACCTACTGTCTGAATCCCTCCTCCCTCTTACAGACATAAGTTCCCTACACAATGCGGATGCCACTGCCGCTCTATATAACACCACAATAGCTGCAGCTCTGGAATCAGTTGCCCCTCTCACACATACCAAAGCTCGCAAAATCAACAGACAGCCCTGGCACACCAGCCTGACCAAAGAACTGAGGGGAGCTTCCAGGGCTGCTGAGCGGAGATGGAAAAGATCCCACTCCAATGAAGTGTTCATCACATTCAAACAGTCCCTCACTACTTTCAAGACCACACTCGCTGCAGCAAAACAAACCTACTTCTCATCTCTCATATCCTCCCTGTCTTACAACCCTAAACAGTTATTCAACATCTTCAATTCTCTCCTCCACCCCCCAGCACCTCCTCCCTCCCCCTCATCTCAGCTGAAGACTTTGCCTCATTTTTCAAGGAAAAGATTGATAACTTCAGACACAGTTTTGGTCAACAACCCCCAGAGCCCTTCCTCCTAACTGCCCTGCGCTCCTCCTCCAAAACCAACTTCTCACCATTACAGAAGATCGACTCTCCACTCTACTCTCAAGATCATATCTCACTATCTGTGCACTTGACCCAATCCCATCCCACTTCATCCCAAACCTCACCACAGTCTTCATCCCAACCCTAACCTATCTCTTCAACCTATCACTAACAACTGGTGTTTTCCCCTCAAGCTTTAAACATGCCTCAATCACACCTATCCTCAAAAAGCCCTCTCTTGACCCATCCTCTGTATCTAGCTATCGCTCTATATCACTTCTCGCCTATGCCTCAAAACTATTGGAACAACACGTCCATCTTGAACTGTCCTCCCACCTCTCTTCTTGCTCCCTCCTCGACCACTTACAATCTGGCTTCCGCCACACCACTCCACAGAAACTGCCCTAACTAAGGTCACCAATGACCTATTAACTGCCAAGGCCAAGCGACACTACTCTGTCCTCCTCCTCCTGGACCTGTCCTCTGCCTTTAACACAGTGGACCATTCCTTATTACTACAGACCCTCTCATCTCTTGGTATCACAGACTTGGCCCTATCTTGGATTGCTACCTAACAGACCGGACTTTCAGAGTCTCCCACTCGCACGCCACCTTCTCACCAAGCCCCTTATCCATCGGAGTCCCGCAAGGTTCAGTCCTAGGGCCCCTGCTCTACTCCATTTACACCTTCGGCCTCGGACAGCTCATAGAATCTCATGGCTTTGAATATCACCTCTATGCTGATGACACACAGATCTACATCTCTAGACCAGATATCACCTCCCTACTAAACAGAATACCTCAATGTCTGTCCGCTATTTCATCCTTCTTCTCCGCTAGATTCCTAAAACTTAATATGGACAAAACAGAATTCATCATCTTTCCCCATCTCACACAACCCCTCCAATGGACCTATCCATTAAAGTAAACTACTGCCCACTCTCTCCTGTCCCACAAGCTCGCTGCCTCGGGGTTATCCTTGACACTGATCTCTCTTTTAAACCACATATCCAAGCCCTCTCCACCTCCTGCCGACGTCAGCTCAAAAATATCTCACGGATCCATACATTTCTCAACCAAGCATCTGCAAAAACCCTAGTCCATGCCCTCTTCATCTTCTGCCTCGACTACTGCCAGCTCCTGCTCTGTGGCCTCCCCTCTAACACTCTCGCACCCCTCCAATCTATTCTAAACTCTGCTGCCCGACTAATCCACCTGTCCCCCCGCTATTCCCTGGCCTCTTCCCTCTGTCAATCCCTGCACTGGCTCCCCATTACACAAAGACTCCAGTTCAAAACTCTAATCATGACATACAAAGACAACCCACAACCTGTCTCTTCAATACATCTGTGACCTCGTCTCCTGGTACTTACCTGCACGCAACCTCTGATCCTCACAAGATCTCCTCTCTCCTCCCCTCTTATCTCCTCTTCCCACAATCGCATACAAGATTTCTCCCGCGCATCCCCCCTGCTCTGGAACTCTCTACCACAACATATCAGACTCTCGTCTGCCATGGAAACCTTCAAAAATAACCTGAAGACCTACCTCTTCCGACAAGCCTACAACCTGCAGTAACCACCGATCTACCAAACCGCTGCACGACCAGCTCTACCCTCGCCTACTGTATCCTCACCCATCCCTTGAAGATTGAGAGCCCTCGCGGGCAGCATCCTCTCTCCTCCTGTATCAGTCGTAACTTGCATTGTCTAAATTACTGTACTTGTTTTAATTATGTATACCCCACCTCACATGTAAAGCACCATGGAATAAATGGCGCTATAAAAAGAAATAATAATAATAATTTATTTTTACTCCTTTCCTGATGCGGTATAAGTGATTAGGTGACTTTTTCTTCGGGTCGGTGCCATTACAGTGATGCCAGATTTATATTGGGTTTTATATTTGGCAGCTGTCACACACTAAAAGACCCTTTTTATTGCAAAAAAAGTTTTTGCATTACAGCATTTTGAGAGCTATAATTTTACCATACTTTGGCCCACAAAGTCATTTGAGATCTTGTTTTTTGTGGGACAAGTTGACTTTTTTATTGGTACCATTGACGGACACATGACATTTTTCGATCACTTTCTGTTCTGATTTTTAGGAGGCAGAATGAACAAAAACCAACAATTCAGGAATTTCTTTTAAACGGGTGGTTTATGCCGTTCCGTGTATGGTAAAATTGATAAGATAGTTTTATTCTTTGGGTCAGTATGATTACAGAGATATCTCATTTATATAGCTTTTTATGTTTTGACGCTTTTATACAATAAAAACTATTTTATAGAAAAAAAATTATTTTTGCATCACTTTATTCTGAGAGTTATAACTTTTTTATTTTTCCACTAATGGAGCTGTATGGGACAAGATGACATTTTCAGCTGTGCCATGTTTATTTATATTCATCCTTTTGATCGCGTTTTATTCCACTTTTTGTTTTGGCAGTATGACGAGAAAGCATTGTTTTTTGCCTTGTTTTTTATTTTATTTTTTTATGGTGTTCACTAAGGGGGTTAACTAAATGGACAGTTTTATAGGTCGGATCATTGCAGATGCGGCGATACCAAATATGTGTAATTTTATTGTTTATTATTATTTTTCATTCAAATATTTATTTAGAGATATAATACACATGTGGTCAAAATTGTTGGTACCCCTCGTTTAATGACAGAAAAACCCACAATGGTGACAGAAATAACTTGAATCTGACAAAAGTAATAATAAATCTAAAATCTATGAAAATTACTTCCATAGAATTAAAAAAAAAAAAATAAAACTCATGAAATAGGCCTGGACAGAAATGATGGTACCCTTAACTTAATATTTTGTTGCACAACCTTTTGAAGCAATCACTGCAATCAAACGATTCCTGCAACTGTCAATGAGACTTTTGCACCTCTCGACAGGTATTTTGGCCCACTCCTCAAGAGCAAACTGCTCCAGTTGTCTCATGTTTGAAGGTTGCCTTTTCCAGACGGCATGTTTCAACTCTTTCCAAAGATGCTCAATAGGATTTAGGTCAGAGCTCATAGAAGGCCACTTCAGAATAGTCCAATGTTTTCCTCTTAGCCATTCTTGGGTGCTTTTATCTCTGTGTTTTGGGTCAATATCCTGTTGCAAGACCCATGACCAGCGACTGAGACCAAGCTTTCTGACACTGGGCAGCACATTTCTCTCTAGAATCCCTTGATAGTCTTGACATTTCATTGTACCCTGCACAGATTCTAAACAACCTGTGCCAGATGCAGCAAAACAGCCCCAGGACATAACAGAGCCTCCTCCATGTTTCACAGTAGGGACAGTGTTCTTTTCTTGATACACTTCATTTTCCGTCTGTGAACATAGAGCTGATGTGCCTTGCCAAAAAGTTCAATTTTTTTCTCATCTGTCTATAGGACATTCTCCCACAAGCTTTGTGGCTTGTCAACATGTAGTTTGGCAAATTACAGTCTGGCTTTTTTATGAATTTTTTTCAACAATGGTGTCCTCCTTGGTCATCTCCCATGAAGTTCACTTTGGCTCATACAACGACGGATGGTGCGATCTGACACTGATGTTCCTTGAGCTTGAAGTTCACCTTTAATCTGTTTAGAAGTTTTTCTACCAGTTTTTAATTTGTTACCATTCGCATTATCCGTCTCTGATTATCAATTTTCCTCCTGCGGCCACGTCCAGGGAGGTTGGCTACAGTCCCATGGAGCTTAAATTTCTGAATAATATGTGCAACTGTAGTCACAGGAACATTAAGCTGCTTGGAGATGGTCTTATAACTTTTACCTTTAACATGTTTGTTTATAATTTTATTTCTAATCTACTGATACAACTCTTTCCTTCGCTTCCCCTGGTCCATGTTGAGTGTGATACACACCATGTCACCAAACAGCACAGTGAGTATCTGTAGCCCTCTATACAGGCCCACTCACTGATTCCAAGATTGTAGACACCTGTGATGCTAATTAGTGGACACACCTTGATTTAACATATACCTTTTGTCATATTTTTTCCAGGGCTCCCATCATTTCTGTCCAGGCCTTCTTGTCATTAAATGAGGGGTACCAACAATTTTAACCACTTGTGTGTATCCTGATTTTTTATAATTTTTTTATTACTTTTTAAAACATTTTTACAATTATTTTAAAAAATTTTTTACATTTTTTTCTAACGTGTTTTCTTTGTACCACTATGCAACAATGGCCGGGATCACACATGCGAGGAAATCGTCCGACTCTCGCATGTGAAATCTCAGCTCTGGCGCCGGCACTCGGGAGTGGAGTGCGCGGCTGCATGTATTTCTATGCAGCCACTCGCTCCACTCCTGAGTGTCGGCGCCAGAGCTGGGATTTCACATGCGAGCGTCGGACGATTTCCTCGCATGTGTGATCCCGGCCTATCATTTTTTGCATACAAGAAAAAAGGGTAGCACACTGCAGCGCTATAGCTTGCAAACACGAAATATGAGAAATGAATTGCATCACTGCCTTAGAAATATGAAAATTGAGAAGTCTTAGCGCATAAGATGGCCAATTATGTGTGCCTGATAGCCACGTCAAGGCTCTTCTCGTATATCAGGTCCTAACTAATGCCAATCCTCGCTTAGAAAAGTCTGTCTGCATGGAACATATGAATCCTCTCTTAAGACTAAAATCTACATCTCTGTGAGGGTAATGAAGCGAGGATTGGCATTAGTTAGGACCTGATATATGAGAAGAGCCTTGACTGGCTATCAGGCACACATAATTGGCCATCTTATGCGCTAAGACTTCTCAATTTTTCATATTTCTAAGGCAGTGATGCAATTCATTTTTCATATTTCGTGTTTGCAAGCTATAGCGCTGCAGTGTGCTACCCTTTTTTCTTGTATGTGCATGAGTTGGTGACTCTGGGTTTAGCACCTGTTCACACTGGATCTATGTTGGAGGTGCCGGTCAGTTTTTTGATATGTATTCATTACCTTCTACCTGAGCACTCCACCTGTTGGTCACAGGCTTTTTAATTACATCAGGTTCATTACCCCTCCACAGAGATGTAGATTTTAGTCTTAAGAGAGGATTCATATGTTCCCATGCAGACAGACTTTTCTAAGCGAGGATTGGCATTAGTTAGGACCTGATATACGAGAAGAGCCTTGACGTGGCTATCAGGCACACATAATTTAGCCATCTTATGCGCTAAGACTTCTCAATTTTTCATATTTCTAAGGCAGTGATGCAATTCATTTTTCATATTTCGTGTTTGCAAGCTATAGCGCTGCAGTGTGCTACCCTTTTTTCTTGTATGTGCATGAGTTGGTGACTCTGGGTTTAGCACCTGTTCACACTGGATCTATGTTTGGATGTGCCGGTCAGTTTTTTGATATGTATCATTTTTTGCAGGCTGATTTCTTCTATAGCATGGGAATCCAGCAGCATCCCCATGCTGTAGAAACTGTCAGCTCTGCACTGACAGACAAACTTGCTCATCATGCACTGTGCATGATCCGCTAGTTTTCTAGGTCTGGTGACTTGGATGTCGTCATGATGACATCAGGTCACCATGTCAACGATCGGGACCCCGCATCACTCCACGTGGTCTCCAATCCAAAGGCAGTTGGGCTGTCAGCCCTCTGCCGGCTTCCGGAATGCTTCGATCCCAGCATATTGGGGGTTAAAGTGCTGGGAGTGGTCTGTGACCACTCACGGCACTTAGTGGCAGGTGTCAGCTGTCAGAATCAGCTGACACCTGGCGGTGATCACCACACCACTCGTGTGCGCGGGCGATCGCGCAGACGTAATAATCCATCCCCAGTTAAATAGGCCCAGGGCTCATGGATGGATTATTACGTCTATTGTCAGAAAGGGGTTAAAGATACTGTTCAACTACTTTTTTTGATGCGTTTTCCCTCTATATGCTTCAATGGTGAGCCTGAAAAAATGTGTGAAAAATATGCAGTTGTGTTTCTAAATGCAGAATCAAAACTTCTCTGTACTAAAAAGAAACATTACAAAGCTATTTCATATCTGCACCAAAAATCCATCAAATAAATGCATAAAAATCATGGCCAAATTGCAATAATCAGAGAACATTGTTTTGTTTATATTTGTGCAGACACTAAAAGAAAATGTGGAGAGCAGGCGCTGAGGAAGCTTGCAGCACTGCCTGTCACATTGCTGGTCTCACAGAGTGCTGTGCACACTGTGAGACCAGCGATCTGACCCTATACTGTAATGTCCCACCCTGGGACAAAGTAAAAAAGTTTAATAAATAAAAATAACAAGTGGAAAAAAAAATTCCAATATAAAGGAAAAAAAAATATTCCCCAATAAATTCATTTCTTCCTGTAAATAAAAAAAACAAACCAATAAAAGTACACATATTTGGTATTGCCGCATCCGTAACAACCCGCCCTATAGAACTGTCCCACTAGTTAACCCCTTTAGTGAACTCCTTAAAAAAAACAAAGCAAAAAATCAATGCTTTATCATCATACCGCCGAACAAAAAGTGGAATAACACTTGATCAAAAAGACCGATATAAATAAACATGGTATCGCTGAAAACGTCATCTTGTCTCGCAAAAAATGAGCCACCATACAGCATCATCAGCAAAAAAATAAAAAGTTATAGCTCGCAGAATAAAGCGATGCAAAAATAATTATTTTTTATACAAAATTGTTTTTATTGTATAAAAGCGCCAAAACATAAAAAAAATGATATAAATGAGGTATCGCCATAATCGTACTGACCCGAAGAATAAAACTGCTTTATCAATTTTACCACACGCGGAACGGTATAAACACCCCCGAAAAGAAATTCATGAATTGCTGATTTTTGTTCATTCTAACCTCCCAAAAATCGAAATAAAATGTGATCAAAAAGTGTCACGTACTTAAAAATGGTACCAATAAAAACGTCAAATCGTACCGCAAAAAATAAGACCATACATGACTCTGTGGACCAAAATATGCAAAAATTATAGCTCTCAAAATGTGGTGATGCAAAAACTATTTTTTTTGCAATAAAAAGCGTCTTTTAGCGTGACAGTTGCCAAACAAAAACCCAATATAAATAGTAAATCAAACCCTCCTTTATCACCCCTTAGTTAGGGAAAAATGATAAAATTAAAAAAATGTATTTATTTCCATTTTCCCATTAGGGTTAGGGTTGCGCCTAAAGTTAGGGTTAGGGTTGCGCCTAAAGTTTGGATTAGGGTTAGGGTTGGGATTAGGGTTAGGGGTGTGTTAGGGTTAGGTTTGTGGTTAGGGTTATGGTTAGGGTTGGGACTAGGGTTAGGGGTGTGTTGGGGTAAGGGTTGGAGTTAGAATTGGGGGGTTTCCACTGTTTAGGCACATCAGGGGATCTCCAAATGTGACAAGGCATCTGATCTCAATTCCAGCCAATTCTGTGTTGAAAAAGTCAAACAGTGCTCCTTCACTTCTGAGCTCTGCCATGCGCCCAAACAGTAGTTTACCCCCACATATGGGGTATCAGCGTACTCAGGACAAATTACACAATAACTCTTGGGGTCCAATTTCTTCTGTTACCCTTGGGAAAATAAAAAATTGGGGGCGAAAATATCACTTTTGTAAAAAAAAGATTTTTTATTTTTACGGCTGTACGTTATAAACTTCTGTGAAGCACTTCGGGGTTCAATATGCTCACCACACATCTCGATAAGTTCCTTGGGGGGGTCTATTTTCCAAAATGGGGTCACTTGTGAGGGGTTTCCACTGTTTAGACACATCAGTGGCTCTCCAAATGCAACATGGCATTCAATCTCAATTCCAGCCAATTTTGGTTGGAAAAAGTGAAATGGTGCTCCTTCCATTCCGAGCTCTGCCATGCGCCCAAACAGTGGTTCCCCCCCACATATGGGGTATCAGCGTACTCAGGACAAATTGGACAACAACGTTTTTGGTCCAATTTCTCCTGTTACCATTGGGAAAATAAAAAATTGGTGACTAAAAGATAATTTTTGTGGGAAAAAAATAGGATTTTTATTTTCATGCCCGGGCATTAAAACTTGTGCGAAGCACTTGGGGGTTCAAAGTGCTCACCACAGATCTAGATAAGTTCCTTAGGGGGTTTAGTTTCCAAAATGGGGACACTTGTGGGGGGTTTCCACTGTTTAGGCCCATCTGGGGCACTGCAAACAGAACATGACCCCCATCAATGTCTGCATTCCAAAACGTTATTACTTCCTTTCCAAGCCCTGCTGTGTGCCCAAACAGTCCCCCCCCCACATATGGGGTATCAGCGTACTCAGGACAAATTTAACAACAACTTTTGGGGTCCAATTTCCTTGGGAAAAATCAAAAATTTGGGACTAAAAAGTCATTTTTGTGGAAAATGTTTTTTTTTTTTTTGTTTCTCACCCAGGAATTAAAAACTTTTGTGAAACACTTGGGGGTTCAAAGTGCTCACAACAGATCTAGATAAGTTCCATAGGGGGTCTAGTTTCCAAAATGGTGTCACTTGTGGGGGGTTTCCACTGTTTAGGCGCATCAGAGGCTCTCCAAACGCGACATGGCGTCCAATCTCAATTCCAGCCAATTTTGGTTTGAAAAAGTCAAATGGCGCTCCTTCCCTTACGAGCTCTGCCATGTGCCCAAACAGTGGTTTTCCCCCACATATGGGGTATTGGCGTACTCAGGAGAAATTGCACATCAACTTATCTGTCCATTTTCTCCTTTTACCCTTGTGAAAATGAAAAAAAGTTTGTAAAAGATAATTTTTGTGACTAAAAAGTTAAATATTCATTTTTTCCTTCCACGTTGCTTCAGTCCTGTGAATCACCTGAAGGGTTAATAAACTTCTGGAATGTGGTTTTGAGTACCTTGAGGAGTTCAGTTTTTAGAATGGTGTCACTTTTGGGTATAGACCCCTCAAAGTGACTTCAAATGTGAGGTGGTCCCTAAAAAAATGTCTTTGTAAATTTTGTTGTAAAAATGAGAAATCGCTAGTCAACTTTTAACCCTTATAATTTCCTAACAAAAAAAATTTTGGTTCCAAAATTGTGCTGATGTAAAGTAGACATGTCGGAAATGTTATTTATTAACTATTTTGTGTGATATATTTCTCTGTTTTAAGGGAATAAAAATTCAAAGTTTGAAAATTGCTAAATTTTCAAAATGTTCACCATATTTGCGTTTTTTTCAAAATAAACGCAAGTTATATCGATGAAATTTTACCACCAACATGAAGTACAATATGTCACGAGAAAATAATCTCAGAATCATAAAGATCCTTTGAAGCGTTTCAGAGTTATAACCTCATAAATAGACAGTGGTCAGAATTGTAAAAATAGGCCCGTCATTAACGTGCAAACCACTCTTGGGGGTGAAGGGGTTAATGTCTTTGGAACTTAATTGCTTATCCACCATCTGGACCAGGGTCGGCTCCAGGTTTTCATGGGCCCCGGCGAAAGAGTCTCAATGGGCCCCTTTAACACATACCACAATTCATGATGCACAGATACGAGAAATATAAGTATAGTACATGCCAAACATTTCACTTACTTCATACATTACATGAGTTATATCTATTGTAAATTCCAAAATAGCTTAAAAGACAAACAGTATAGTCATCCATCCAGTATTATGGGCACCACATAGTGCTCCATACAGAACAAAGAGCTCCATATATTGCTCCATACAGTATTATGGGCACCCATAGTGCTCCATGCTGAATAATGGGCTCCATTAAATGTGACATACAGTATAATGAGCTCCATATATTGCTTCATACAATATTATGGGCACCACATAGTGCTCCATACAGAATAATGAGCCTTATATATTGCTCCATACAGTATTATGGTCACCACATAGAGCTCCTATACAGAATAATGAGCCCCATATATTGCTCCATATATAATGGGCCCCAAATGATGCTCCATATATAATGGGCCCCATATGATGTTCCATATATAATGGGCCTCATATAATGTTCCATATATAATGGGCCCCATAGGATGCTCCAGTATATGAAGGGCCCCATATATGATGTTTCAGTGCATGATGGGCCCCATATAATGCTTCATATATAATGAACCTTATTTGATGCTCCAGTATATTATGGGCCCCATATAATGCTCCAAATATAATGGGCCCCATATATGATGCTCCAGTGTATGATAGGCCCCATGTAATGCTTCATATATGATGCTCCAGTGTATGATGGGCCCCATATATGATGCTCCAGTGTATGATGTGGCCCAATATGATGGTCTCCATATATTGCGTCACACATAAAAAAAAATAAAAAATGAAATACTCACCTCTCCTCACTGGCCTCTGCTCTGCTCGAGGCACTGGCCCCTGTACTGGCACAGGCACCAGGCCCCCATAGCATACGGGCCGCGGCACTTGCCCGGGTGCTGACGCCGGCCCTGATCTGGGCTATCCTGCGTTGCAACCTTTGGTGAATTTTTCTCTGTCGTCCACGTCCAGTGAGATTAACAACGGTGTCATGGGTTGTAAACTTCTTAATTATGTTGTGCATCTTGGACAAAGTAACATCAAGATCTTTGGAGATGGACTTGTAACCTTGAGATTGTTGATATTGTTCAACAATTTTGCTACTCAAGTGCTCAGAGAGTTCTCTTGTCCTCTTTCTGTTCTCCATGCTTAGTGTGGCACACAGACACACAATGCAAAGTCAACTTCTCCCCTTTTTATCTGGTTTCAGGTTTGATTTTCATATTGCCCAAACCTGTTACTTGCCACAGGTGATTTTGAATGAGCATCGCATGCTTAAAGCAAAGTTTTTTAACCACAATTTTATCTGGCCCATTTTTAGGGTTTTGTGTGAAATTGTGTTTAATTTGCTTTTTTTTTTCCTTTTTTTGTGTTGTCCACATAAAACAAAACATTGTGTAATTTCAATAATTTTCTGAGAGAAATACTTCATTTTCTGGAACAATTTCAAGGGTGCAAACACTTTTAACAATGACTGTACTTGTGTAGAAAAATATTTAGACTTGAGAGTCCTCAGTGGTGCACTTTTGTAGGGAACTTGTTCGGTACATATATAAGACATAAACATGTGGGGTGAACACCAATTCTATTCAGGAGGTCCTGTTTGGTGTCTTCCCAATTTGAGCCAAATAACCTATCCAAATTGTCGGTTCTCGCTTAATAGCAGTTCATATGGGCCAACACAAAACTGATAGAGACAGGACATTCGTTAATATTATTATTCTATTCCCAATCAACATCCATGTTGTCAGCAACACAGCCTGTGTAAATGGAAATTAACACTACCCCTCTAAATTCCATAAGTCCGTTCTCCTTATATGGGCTCATACTCATTTGCGAGAAAAACGGACAAGTGCAATCCGATAAAAAATCAGATTGCACTCGGACCAATGCTATTCAATGGGCTACATCTCATCTGTGATTTTTTTTCCACAGCTGAAATCGGACTGAGAAAAAAATCGCAGCATGTGTCCGATTTTTATGCACCGGTGTCCTTTGAAAAGCCGGCAGTTCATGTTCGGTGTACAGTAAAATCACACTGACAGCTTAGAATAGAATAGATATATACACATAGAATACATATCTATATAGATGTCAGTGACACACACACAGATACAGTACAGACCAAGATTTTGAATAAATCCCCAACAGTGTCACCAGCAAAGCACCCCCACACATCACACCTCCTCCTCCATGCTTCACGGTGGAACAGGCATGTAGAGTCCATCCGTTCACCTTTTCTGCGTGAAAGCAGTAATCAAAGCAAAAGGTGGCTACTTTGAAGAACCTAGAATATAAGACATATTTTCAGTTGTTTCACACTTTTTTGTAAAGTGTAATGTATAATTCACATGTGTTAATTCATAGTTTTGATGCCTTCAGAGTGATTCTACAGTTTTCATAGCCATGAAAATACAGAAAAATCTTTGAATGAGAACAAACTTTTGGTCTGTACTGTATATATGTATGTATTTATATTGCATAGAGAGATAGATACAATTAGTATAGTGTGTGTGCAAATTACTGGACATGTATTTAATGAATAAAAGATTATTTAGGAGAAAAAATGGCATGGGGTCCCCCTATAATTAATAGCCAGCAATGGCTATGCAGACAGCTGCGGGATGATATTATTAGCCTATGGATATACTGGCCTCCCTAGCCAAAAACATCAGACCGCAGCCGCCCCAGAAAAGGCGCATTTGAAAGATGGGCCAATTCTGACACATAGCCTTGCTTTTCCCACTGCCCTGTAGCAGTGGCATGTGGGGTAATATTTGGGGGGGTAGATGTCACCTTTGTGACATCAACCCCGAGGTTAGCAATGAAGAGGTGTCAATAAGACGCCCATATTACTAACCCATTAGTGAAATTGTAAATAAAATACAGACACCCTGAAAAAATGTATTTTATTGAAATAAAGACACAGACTCCTTTAATATTCTAAATTAAACCATACAACATCACCTAATTCCCCTATGCCCTCGATCTCATGTAAAAAATTAAAATAATAAACCAACAGTATACCATACCTGACCATCGTTGTGTCCCACGCCGTAATCCATATCTGGGGGATATAAAGTTTTCACCAAGGAAGGTGCTAAGATGTGACTGCCCCGGCTGAAAACCACTGGTGAATGAGGAGATGCTGGGAGCGGAGCTTCAGTGACTAGCGGTGACATTACTGAAGCTGCTCTCCCTCACAGACTGAACTGCGGTGCCCTCTGGGCCATGGAAAAATACCACCTGGACCCGTTGAAGTGCTTGCCGCACTAAACAGCTGTCGTCCATCTGCACGCTCCCTGCATGCCTCCGTACCCCGCAAATCCTATACAAAGTCTCTTGTTCACTTGGATGAAATAAAAAAGAACTTTGGAACATTGAATCCACCTGGTGAGTGCCGTATTATTTCTCTTTATATATATAAAAAAATATATACAGTATATATGTATATATATAGCTCTGGCAAAATTAACAGGACCACTGCACAGTTTTATAAAAATCAGCTTCTCTGCATGTCTGGCAGCCATTCCATTCTAATGTTAGTTGAATTCCAACCAGAGTACACCTCATTCTACTTAATGTTCTTCTGATTAGATGATCACCTGAACCAAATCTTATTTAACAAAGGGAAGTATAAAAAACACTGTTGTGTTCACAATCCTCTTGCAATAGGACAAGCTGGATTGCAAAACAAGTGCTGACAATATCCCAAATGTAATAGGAATTAAAAAATAACTTTTAATCATGTCAAAGGAGTTGAAAAGAAAAGTCTTGAGTGAGGAAATTAAGGGCTCGATTCTGGCTTTACTAGCAAAGGGATACAGTGAGCATCATGTTGCCTACATCCTTAAAATTTCTAAGACGGCAGTCCATTACAACGAGGTCAAGCAGCAGACATTGGGAACAACAAAGCTACAGACTGGCAGAGGGTAAAAACGACTCTCACCTGAACGGGATTCGAATGTCACTCAGCATCTGCAGGATGATATCAAGTGACCTACAAAAGGAACAGCAAGAACAGTTCATAACAGGCTCCAAGAGGCAGGGCTCAAGTCATGTAAAGCTAGAAAAAAGCCTTTTATCAATGAGAAGAAAAGGAGAGCCAGGCTGAAGTTTGCCAAAGACCATAAGGATTGGACCATAGAGGACTGGAGTAAGGTAATCTTCTCTGATGAGTCTAATTTTCAGCTTTTCCCAACACCTGTTCGTCTAATAATGGTTAGACGGAGACCTGGAGAGGCGTACAAGCCACAGTGTCTTGCACCCACTGTGAAATTTGGTGGATGATCGGTGATGATCTGGGCATGCTTCAGCAAGGCTTGAATTGGGCATGTTAATCTTTGTGAAGGATGTATGAATCAAGCCACATAAAAGGTTATCCTGGAAAAACAGTTGATTTGTTCTGCTCAGGCAATGTTCCCCAACTATGAGGACTGTTTTTTCCAGCAGGACAATGCGCCATGCCACACAGCTAGGTCAATCAATGTGTGGATGAAGGACCACCATATCAAATCCTATGATGGCCAGCCCAATCTCCAGACCTGAACCCCATTGAAAACCTCTGGAATGTAATCAAGAGGAAGATGGATAGTCACAAGTAGAGTTGAGCGAAACAGGTCGGTCAGATTAAAAAATCACCGACTTTCGCCAAAGTCGGGTTTCGCCAAGCGAAAACCGACCATAGCATGAGGTCGGTTATGTGGTCGTTGACCCGAGCGCCAAAGTTGGTTTTCCCATAATGCTTGCAGGTGCCTTTCCTCAGTCAATGAGCAAGGACGCACACTGTTGGCAACAAGATGACATGGGCAGCTGCCAATACCATCTTAGAGAAGGGCATTGCAGTGATTGGCTTGCTTTGTGTGGCGTCACAGTGGCTATAAAAGCCAAGTTCTGACCGCCATTTTACTTCTGCTGATCTTAGCGTAGGGAGAGGTTGCTGCCGCTGTTTCTCAGTAGGGAGAGAGTTAGGCAGGAAAAAAAAAGTTATTCTGTGCTTGTGCTGTACAGTTAGTGTGCAGTGACAGGGGAAGATTTGTTGTGTGCAGCAGCGCTGGTTATTAGGCTGCCTGCCAGTGACAGGGGAGGAATTTCTTGTGTGCAGCAGCAGAGCTGATTATTAGGCTGCCTCGTGCTGAATTTTGTTGCAGCAGCAGAGCTGATTATTAGGCTGCCTGCCAGTGACAGGGAGGAATTTCTTGTGTGCAGCAGCAGAGCTGATTATTAGGCTGCCTGCTAGCTGTATTGCTGTGTGTACACTGCTGTGCAGACTGCTTTTTACACAGCACTAATACTTTTATTCTTTCTTTCTGCACAGTTTACCGAGCGTTCATTTTTTCCCACACCGTATAGAGCTGTACGCTCCTCACACACTACCGTGTACCGGCTGGTATCACGGACAAATACATGCAGACTATCTGTGTGTGACTCTGGAAATATATACGGAGATTTCAATTTTCCCCAAAACCGTATACAGCTGGTATCTTCTGATACAGTACCGTTTTTCTGCCTTCTGTATTACGGTCAAATCCATACTGAGATAGCATCTGTGTGTTACTCCGGAAATATATACGGAGATTTACAATTACCCCTACATTGTATACGCCTGATGTTTTTGGATACATTAGCCTTTTTTGCTTTTCATATTCTGCTCTACTGCATACTGAACCTGTGAGCGTCTGTGTGTTACTCCGGAAATATATACGGAGATTTATAATTACCCCAACACTGTATACAGCTGTACGCTTCTGATACAGTACACTTTTTCTACTTTTTATATTCTGGTGTGATTCATACTGAGCCTGTGAGCATCTGTGTTTTACTCCGGAAATATATACGGAGATTTATAATTACCCCAACACTGTATACAGCTGTACGCTTCTGATACATTACCCTTTTTCTACTTTTTATATTCTGGTATGATCCATACTGAGCCTGTGAGCATCTGTGTATTACTCCGGAAATATATACGGAGATTTACAATTACCCCAACACTGTATACAGCTGTACGCTTCTGATACAGTACACTTTTTCTGCTTTTCATATTCTGGTCTAATCCATACTGAGCCTGTGAGCGTCTGTGTGTGACTCCGGAAATATATACGGAGATTTACAATTACCCCAACAATGTATACAGCTGTATGCTTCTGATACAATACCCTTTTTCTACTTTTTATATTCTGTTGTGATCCATACTGAGCCTGTGAGCATCTGGGTGTTACTCCGGAAATATATACAGAGATTTACAATTACCCCAACACTGTATACAGCTATACGCTTCTGATACAGTACACTTTTTCTACTTTTCATATTCTGGTCTAATCCATACTGAGCCTGTGAGTGTCTGTGTGTTACTACTGAAATATATGTGGAGATTTACAATTACCCCAATACTGTATACAGCTGTACGCTTCTGATACATTACCATTTTTCTACTTTTTATATTCTGGTGTGATCCACACTGAGCCTGTGAGCCTCTGTGTGTTACTCCGGAAATATATATGGAGATTTACAATTACCCCAACACTGTATACAGCTGTACGCTTCTGATACATTACCCTTTTTCTACTTTTTATATTCTGGTATGATCCATACTGAGCATGTGAGAGTCTGGGTCTGACTTTGTAAATATATAAGTATAGAGAAAGATGTATATCTTCGTACCGTGTTAGCCAGTAGATGATTCTTCAGATTTTGTATTAGTCTTCGCCTGATGAAGAGACCTAAGTAGTCTCGAAAGCTTGCAATTTGTTACCATCTTTTCAGTTAGTCATTAAAAGGTATCAACCACTGAGGACTCTCAAGTCTAAATATTTTTTTTAAATATATAAGGAGATTTAAAATTACCCCAACAATGTATACAGCTGTACGCTTCTAATACATTACCCTTTTCTACTTTTTATATTCTAGTGTGATCCATACTGAGCCTGTGAGAGTCTGTGTCTGACTCTGGAAATATATACGGATATTTACAATTACCCCTTGACTGTATACAGCTGTACGCTTGTGATACAGTACGCTTTTTGGCAGAAAGTCCTCCTCCACCCACCACTGTAAGTGCATCATTGACATCTGGAACATTGGCCCACATGTGTCATTATGTCTTGCGGATCTGCTTTTATATTCTGGTCTAATCCATACTGAGCCTTTGAGCGTCTGTCTGTTACTCCGGAAATATATACGGAGATTTAAAATTACCCCAACACTGTATACAGCTGTACGCTTCTGATACATTACCCTTTTTCTACTTTTTATATTCTGGTGTAATCCATACTGAGCATGTGAGCATCTGTGTGTGACTCCTGAAATATATACGGAGATTTACAATTACCCCTAGACTGTATACAGCTGTACGCTTGTGATACAGTAACCTTTTTGGCAGAAAGTCCTCCTCCACCCACCACTGTAAGTGCATCATTGACACCTGGAACATTGGCCCACATGTGTGATTATGTCTTGTGGATCTGCTTTTTATATTCTGGACTAATCCATAGTGAGCCTGTGAGCGTCTGTCTGTTACTCCGGAAATATATACGGAGATTTCCAGTTACCCCTAGACTGTATCCAGCTGTAATCTTCTGATACATTACCCTTTTTCAGCTTTTTATATTCTTGTCTAATCCATGCTGAGCCTGAGAGCATCTGTCTGTGACTCCTGAAATATATACGGAGATTTACAATTACCCCAACACTGTATACAGCTGTACGCTTCTGATACAGTACACTTTTTCTACTTTTCATATTCTGGTCTAATCCATACTGAGCCTGTGAGCGTCTGTGTGTTACTACTGAAATATATGTGGAGATTTACAATTACCCCAATACTGTGTACAGCTGTACGCTTCTGATACATTACCCTTTTTCTACTTTTTATATTCTGGTGTGATCCATGCTGAGCCTGTGAGCGTCTGTGTGCTACTCGGGAAATATATACGGAGATTTACAATTACCCCAACACTGTATACAGCTGTACTCTTCTGATACATTACCATTTTTCTACTTTTTATATTCTGGTGTGATTCTCACTGAGCCTGTGAGCCTCTGTGTGTTACTCCGGAAATATATATGGAGATTTACAATTACCCCAACACTGTATACAGCTGTACGCTTCTGATACATTACCCTTTTTCTACTTTTTATATTCTGGCATGATCCATACTGAGCCTGTGAGCATCTGTGTTTTACTCCGGAAATATATACGGAGATTTACAATTACCCCAACACTGTATACAGCTGTATGCTTCTGATACATTACCCTTTTTCTACTTTTTATATTCTGTTGTGATCCATACTGAGCCTGTGAGCATCTGGGTGTTACTCCGGAAATATATACAGAGATTTACAATTACCCCAACACTGTATACAGCTGTACGCTTCTGATATAGTACACTTTTTCTACTTTTCATATTCTGGTCTAATCCATACTGAGCCTGTGAGCGTCTGTGTGTTACTACTGAAATATATGTGGAGATTTACAATTACCCCAATACTGTATACAGCTGTACGCTTCTGATACATTACCCTTTTTCTACTTTTTATATTCTGGTGTGATCCTTACTGAGCCTGTGAGCGTCTGTGTGCTACTCGGTAAATATATACGGAGATTTACAATGACCCCAACACTGTATACAGCTGTACTCTTCTGATTAGTGTTGAGCGATATTGCTCGATATCTAAAAATATTGTATCGAAATTGTATCGCCGATAGCACTAAATATCGTCGATATCCGATTTCGATACCGGAAGTCCCATGTAAGTCTATGGGAACAAAATATCGCAACAAAAAAAACCCTTTCTTTCGTTGTAAACACAAAATATACACACATAGAATACAATATATATATATATATATATACATGTCATTGTGACATATATATATACATATATTTATAGTTTATACACTTCTACATAGTAAAATCGACTCTAATTCAATTGCCGGGTAAAGACGTGACATACCCCATAGAAGTCGACGGGCTCGGTGCCGAGTACCCCGAAAACCTCTGGCTCTGTGCAACTCAACTTGGGCGTCACGAACAGGATTCTGTAGCTCGCTATAAGCGAGTCCTGTGTGCCTGAATTGCACTGGTTTTGTGCTTGAGAATTGCTAAAATCATCAGAGAATGTATTTGCCATTTTTCCGCCATATCTGCGTCACGACGAGGCACTGGTGAAGAAGAAGGGCGTGCTCTTCGTGGGTGTCACTCACTCAGTGGCGTGAAAACGATGGCCGCCCACTGTAAATGGTACTGCAATGTAACATCGTGCCCCACAGCTCTGGAGTTCCGCCTCCTCATCCTCCTCAGTGTGAGGAGGTCCCGCCTCCCTACAAAAGAGGGGCCCTCTCCAGATATGACACATGTGACTTGGCAGAGATGGCTAATGGACACGACGAGCAGAAGTGGGAAGGGATGGAGCAGTCAGAGCTCTCCCCCCACGGAAGCGACCCGATCGCCACGGAATCACCGTTGGGCACCCGGCCTGTAAACCCTCCTACGCTGCAAGAAGCGGAGGATACCCTGAGAGGCCTGGCCCGGCACCGGGAGGAGGTCGCCAGGATGGAAGCCAGCTGGCGTGCCCTAAAACTAAACTTGGAGCGGCGCCAATCCCTCTTACCTGAAGTGTCTGTACCGGAAGGTGAGGCACCCGTTATAGTAGAGGAGCCCTTGCAATGTGATCTGGTTGACGTTGTCGCAGTGGAGGCACCCGTTCCTGCAAAAACCGCAGCACCGTCAGCAGCACCCCAGATCCCGCTGTCTGCCCCGGTCGCTGAGACAGAAGAAGCGACACCCGTCCTCATGGAGGAGGCCGCGCAGGCACCAGAGCACTACCTGCCTGTACCGTAGCCCCGACTGTCATCTGATTTAGAGCCGTCTGCTTCCTCCGCAGGGGAGCGCCGCCAGGACTGGGGGGCGACAGGAGAGCTGCCGCAAACCGGACACTGTAAGCTGCAGTGGAGTGGTGGAGACATGGAGCAACTGGTGGAGGAGAATTACAATCGGCGTCAGGAGGAAGAGTGGAGACGTTGGGAGCGGGAAGCAGAGCGACAAAGGGAGCAGCGAGAAACCCTAAAATTTCGCCAACGTCACCTGGAGAAGGACCGGGCAGATAAGGACCGGATGAGAAAGGATAAAGGAACCCTGAGTGAGCCGCGGCGTAAGGGTGCAGTACGGAGCTTTAAATTGAAAGGTGGGTGGGGCTTCATCAAGGAGCCTGGACTTTATTTAGAAGTCTTTGTGACCCGGCGGGACGTGGAGGCTCACCTCCCAGAAGGACACCCGGGAGGGACCTGTTGCCAGGAGACTTGGTGACTTACACCCGACACTGGGGTTACAATGGATGGTACGCCCTAAATGTTACCAGGTGCGACCCCTACTCCCCAGTGTGTCAGGAACCTGTGAGACCCTCGAAGCCTTCAGCCTCCCACATCCAGGCCTCTGCAAAAGCGCCCACCCCACGCCGTAAATCTCCCCAGCCTCCCTCAGTGGTCTCCTCAGCAGCCCCAGCTATGGACATGATAAGTATAGCTGGCCCGTACCCGGCGCCTGTTAGGCCCCCTGGGGTTCGTACAGTCCGTGACATAAGGCTTCAGACCCGGAGAGAGATGAAAGAGGTGGCCACACAGACCCAGATAGCGGGTCACGACGTAACTGTACAGGCCACACGACGTCATCAGGTCCTGGTGGTCCTTGGTGCCTCGGATGTTTGGCAAGCACCAGAAGAGTACCAGATGGTACCTGTAACACCCCTGCCAAATAAGTCTAAATAACCCGGACAGGGTCCCTGTATGTAAATAAATAGTTAAATTGTTTATGTACCCGGACGGGCGAATGTTCCAAAAAAATTTTTTAATTTAATAAAAAATAAAAAAAACACAGTTTTCATTTCTTTTATTACTGTCTCATCCTGCTGCGACGCCATCGATCTCCTGTAAAAAAATGAAAAAAAAAAAAAAAAAAGTATACCACCTGACCGACGCAGTCCATAGTAACGAGTGTCCCACGACGATCCAGCTCTGCTACATCAGAATGACAGGCAGAGCCTGTCATCCCGGCGCAGCACAGCTGATTACCTGCTTCCCCGGCGGTGATGTCATCGGACTGACTGGTTTACGGCCGGGATTACCCTGCAGTCACTGCAGTTATCGCGAAAAACTGCATGTGACCGCCAGGGAGAAGATAATGGCGGCCATCAAGCAGTCCAGGACGTGACCGCCGGAGATCTTCTGCCAGGTAAGTGCCGCTGACTACTGACAGACCCGACCGACGGACACTCACAGTGACAGTGACAAATCCGATTCCGGTATTCGATAAGACGAAAATATCGAAACGAATTATCGAAAGGCCGATAGAGCTAATATCGGCCGATAGCCGATATTTGCATTATCGTATCGCTCAACACTACTTCTGATACATTACCATTTTTCTACTTTTTATATTCTGGTGTGATCCACACTGAGCCTGTGAGCCTCTGTGTGTTACTCCGGAAATATATATGGAGATTTACAGTTACCCCAACACTGTATACAGCTGTACGCTTCTGATACATTACCCTTTTTCTACTTTTTATATTCTGGTATGATCCATACTGAGCATGTGAGAGTCTGGGTCTGACTTTGTAAATATATAAGTATAGGAAAGATGTATATCTTCGTACCGTGTTAGCCAGTAGATGATTCTTCAGATTTTGTATTAGTCTTCGCCTGATGAAGAGACCTAAGTAGTCTCGAAAGCTTGCAATTTGTTACCATCTTTTCAGTTAGCCATTAAAAGGTATCAACCACTGAGGACTCTCAAGTCTAAATATTTTTTTTAAATATATAAGGAGATTTAAAATTACCCCAACAATGTATACAGCTGTATGCTACTAATACATTACCCTTTTTCTACTTTTTATATTCTAGTGTGATCCATACTGAGCCTGTGAGAGTCTGTGTCTGACTCTGGAAATATATACGGATATTTACAATTACCCCTTGACTGTATACAGCTGTACGCTTGTGATACAGTACGCTTTTTGGCAGAAAGTCCTCCTCCACCCACCACTGTAAGTGCATCATTGACATCTGGAACATTGGCCCACATGTGTCATTATCTCTTGCGGATCTGCTTTTTATATTCTGGTCTAATCCATACTGAGCCTTTGAGCGTCTGTCTGTTACTCCGGAAATATATACGGAGATTTAAAATTACCCCAACACTGTATACAGCTGTACACTTCTGATACATTACCCTTTTTCTACTTTTTATATTCTGGTGTAATCCATACTGAGCCTGTGAGCATCTGTGTGTGACTCCTGAAATATATACGGAGATTTACAATTACCCCTAGACTGTATACAGCTGTACGCTTGTGATACAGTAACCTTTTTGGCAGAAAGTCCTCCTCCACCCACCACTGTAAGTGCATCATTGACACCTGGAACATTGGCCCACATGTGTGATTATGTCTTGTGGATCTGCTTTTTATATTCTGGACTAATCCATAGTGAGCCTGTGAGCGTCTGTCTGTTACTCCGGAAATATATACAGAGATTTCCAATTACCCCTAGACTGTATCCAGCTGTAATCTTCTGATACATTACCCTTTTTCAGCTTTTTATATTCTTGTCTAATCCATACTGAGCCTGAGAGCGTCTGTGTGTGACTCCTGAAATATATACGGAGATTTACAATTACCCCTAGACTGTATACAGCTGTACGCTTGTGATACAGTACCCTTTTTCAGCGTTTATAATTTTGTCTAATCCATACTGAGCCTGAGAGCGTCTGTGTCTGACTCCTGAAATATATAGGGAGATTTACAATATTTTCACTATACTATATATACCTGGTATCTGATGATACAGTACCCTTTTTCAGCTTTTTATATTCTTGTCTAATCCATACTGAGCCTAAGAGCGTCTGTGTCTGACTCCTGAAATATATACGGAATTTACAATTATCCCCAGACGATATACACCTGTATGCTTCTAATACAGTACCATATATCTGCTGGTATTTTGGGTACATTTTCCCAAAAATGAGGAAGTATGGTGGAAGAGGCCGCAGATGTGGGCGTGGGGGGCCAGCTGCTACTGATGGTGGTGGTGGTGAATCTGCTGGAAGTGCCAAAAGCACAATAGCACCTAAGGCAGGAGGTGTTGAGCCGAGGTCATCGTCTGGCTCAAGAAAGCCTGGAAGGCTCCCTTTTCTGGGAGTAGGTAAACCGCTTTTAAAGCCGTAGCATCAGGAACAGGTTTTGGCTTACATTGCCGAAACAGCCTCCAGCTCTATCGCCTCCTCTTCTGAAGTTTCAAAAAATGCAAGGACTGAGTCGTCAGTGCAGGCTCCTGGTCAGGAACAACACCTTTCCTTGTGTCCTTCACTCCCACCAAAAGTGAAGGATGCGGCAGCCAACACGTCAGATTACTCCATGGAGCTCTTTTCACATACCATGCCTGAGTTATCAAGTCAAATCCTGAATTCCCCAGTCCAACATGAATCTGACATGGAGTGCACTGATGCACAGTCACTGCTAGATGATTCTGCTGGTACATTGACCCACAGCACTACATTGCCCTCGCAGTCTACTGAGCCAGAATCTGACCCTGATGAAACTCAGAGAGGAAGGTGCAGATGAAATTGAAGAGGAGGTGATGGATGACCCAGTTGTTGATCCTGATTGGCATCCATTGGGCGAAGAGGGTGCCGCGGGCAATAGCTCAGAAGAGGAGAAGGATCCGCAGCAGGCATCGACATCGCAGCAGCGGTTATCAGGCAGGCCCCTAGCTGTCCAAAAACGTGTTAAAAAAACAAAAGAGTTGCAGGATTAGTTTGGCCAGACAGTCCAATTAGCACAGCGTGCAAGCCCTGAAAATTTATACCATAGTAGGAAGAGTGCAGTGTGGTACTTTTTTGACCAAAATCCTATTGATGAGGCAAAGGTTATCTGTAAGAAGTGCGGAAGGACCTTCAGCCGAGGGAAAAATCTCCGAAATTTGAATACCAGTTGCATGCTTAGACATTTAATGACCATGCACTTGCAAGCGTGGACGGAGTACAAAACCTAAGGTAGCACATGTGTACCTGCTCCGACTGAAGGTAGCCAGCAATGCTCCATCACTTCCCCCACTGTAAGCACACCGGTAAGCACACCACCAGCAAGAAATGTTGAGGTATCGTCGCAAGGCCAAAGCAGTCAGGGAATGACAATGTTTTTGCAATGAAAGACTGAATCTAGGCCATCAGCACCACCACCACCACCATCACCATCACCAACGCCCTCTCAGTCCGCCTATGTCCACCGCTAGTTCCCCCATATGCAGCTCTCAAGTCCAGCTCACCCTAGCAGACACTCTGAGTAGGAAAAGAAAGTACTCATCCTCTCATCCGCGTACACTGGCTTTGAACGCCAAAATTGCCAAACTGATCTCATTAGAGATGATGCCCTTCCGTTTGGTTGAAAGCGCAGCATTCCGAGAGCTCATGGCCTACGCGCTTTCCCAAGCTATGATCTACCCAGTCGACACTTCTTTTCTAGAAAAGCCATCCCTGCCCTCCACATGCATGTGAAAGACCGCATTGTCCATGCACTCAAGCAATCAGTGAGTGGAAAGGTGAAACTCACAACAGATGCATGGGCCAGTAGGCATGGCCAGGGCCGTTACGTGTCCATCACTGCGCACTGGGTTAATGTGGTGGATGCAGGCTCCACAGGGGACAGCAGCAGTGGGACAGTGCTGCCTAGCCCACGGTATAGGAAACAGTTGGCTGTAGGCGTTCGACCCTCCTCCTCCTGATCCAGAAGCGAAAGCTCATCGACAGAGTGTAGTCGCACAAGCACTCCATCCGCAGCACACGAGGTGTCCCACTATCGAACAGCTAGTGGTAAGCGTTAGCAGGCTGTTTTAAAGATGATGTCTTTGGGTGACAACAGACACACCGCGGAGGTACTGGCCGGCTACTTGAAGCGAGAGTCATGGCTGGGCAGTATACATCTTGAGCCAGGCAAGGTAGTTAGTGATAACGGCCGTAATTTTGTGGCGGCCATAGCCCTGGCAAAACCCAGACACATACCTTGCCTGGCTCACACCTTAAACCTGGTGGTGCAGTGTTTCCTAAATAATTATCCGCAGTTAACAGCCCTGCTACATAAGGTGCGAAGACTGTGCTCGCACATCCGTCGCTCGCCCGTAGACTCTAGTCGTATGCAGAGGCTGCATTGATCGCTCCACCTCCCCAAGCACCGCCTAATCATAGACGTTGCAACAAGGTGGAACTCCACCATGCACATGGTTGAGAGGCTGTGCGAACAGAGGCAGGCTGTAATGCATTTGTGGGAGGATAGACGGGCAGGCAGTTTGAGGGCAGACATGGAGTTGTCGGGTGTGCAGTGGTCAAAGCTGAAAGACCTCTGTAAAGTCCTTCAGTGTTTTGAGGAATGCACACGGCTGGTAAGCGCAGACGATGCCATCATAAGCATGAGCATCCCACTTATGCGTCTGCTCATGCAAACTTTGATGAACATTAAGGATCAGGCGTCTGCAGCGGAGGAGGAAGAGGAGGAGGAGCAGTGAAGCCTTGTGGACAGTCAGCCATTGTCTGATCAGGGAACTGTCCTGGATGAGGTGGAGGAAGAAGAGGAAGAGGAGGATGAGGGGGATGATTATTTTGGGGAGGAGGATGCTTCTCAGGGGGCAAGCGAAAATGTTGGCTTGCCAATGTCAGGTACAGGGTTTGTGCGTGATTAGAGGGATGTGGATTTGGCAGAAAATGCTCCTCCACCCACCACTGGCAGTGCATCATTGACACCTGGAACATTGGCGCACATGTGTGATTATGTGTTGCAGATCCTAAAAAGGGACCCCCGCATTGCAAAAATGATGAAAGATGACGACTACTGGTTGGCCAGCATCCTCGATCCACGCTATAAAGGCAAATTACAGAACATCATGCCACAGGAGAACCTAGAGCTAATATTGGCGAACAAACAAGCAACTCTTGTAAACCGTTTGCTAGAGGCATTCCTAGCACACAGCAGCAGTGCAGGTTCTACCACGAGCCGTAGTAGGCCAAGTAGGCCAAATGGAAGAGGTGTTCATGGTGCACACAGCCGAAGTGGCATTGGAGATAGGGGTTTCATGACCATGTTGTGGACTGATTTCTCAAGTAACCGCTCACGCGACTGTTAATACTGAATCGATTACAACAGACAGGAAACAGCAGTTGTCAACAATGGTTCAAAATGACCTCTCCTCCCCTATCAATGTTTTCCCTCACAGTTCATTCCCCTTTGACTACTGGGCCTGTAAACTGGACACCTGGCCTGAATTGGCACAATATGCCTTACAGGAGCTCGCTTGCCCTGCTGATAGTGTGCTATCAGAAAGAGTCTTCTGTGCAGCGGGATCAATCCTGACAGAAAGAAGGACCTGGCTGTTGACCCAAAATATTGGTGATCTCACCTTCATAAAAATTAACCATGCCTGGCTTTCAAAGGATTTTGTACCACCTTCCCCTGATGACACATAGGTTGCCAGCAAAATGTCTCGCTTTGTCCTCCTCCTCCTTCCTCCGACTTCTCCAATTCCTCCATTTGCAGCTTCTGAACGTCCAGCTTACACCTCAACATATGCCAGTTTTTCCACCTCCCTAACTGGGCTGCCTCCCCCCCCCAGGGCCGGCGTCAGCACCTGGCGCACCCGCGCAAGTGGCGGTTCCCTGAGCAGGTTGGGGGGCGACAGCACTGGCACAGGGCCCCTCATAATACGCAAAAGTGTCTCGACGGTGGGGGCCCAGTCCCGTCGTCAACGAGTGGACCCCAGCACTTGCAATACTTACCTCTCCCTGATCAACCGTTGTGACGTCTTCCGCGTTCCTGACAGTGAAATTCAGGTGAGAGAGCGCAATGACGTCACGTCTGTACGCCCTCTGCCTGAACAGTCTAAGTGCAGAGAGCTGGAAGATGGCGACGCTGAGGAGTCCAGAGTAGAGCAGTGCCCAAAGAGGAGAGGTATTTCATTTTTTTTTAATGTTTGGAGCAATATATGGGGAGCATTATACACTGGAGAATGATATATGGGGCCCATCATACACTGGAACATCATCCATGGGGCCTATCATATACTGGAGCATTCTAAATGGGGGACATCAGACACTGGAGCAGCATCTACGGGGCCCATTATACACTGGAGGATTATAAATGGGGCCCATTATATATGGAGCATTATATTGGGCCATCATACACTGGAGCATCATCCATGTGGCCCATCATATACTGGAGCATTCTAAATGGGGGACATCAGACACTGGAGCAGCATCTGCGGGGCCCATTATAAACTGGAGCATTATAAATGGGGCCCATTATATATGGAACATTATATTAGCCCATCATACACTGGAGCATCATCCATGGGGCCCATCATATACTGGAGCATCATATGGGGTTCATTATTTATGGGGCATCATATAGGGTATGGAGCATCATATGGAGCACATATGGGGCCTATTCTGTATGGAGCATTATATGGAGCCCATTCTGTATGGAGCAATATATGGGGCCCATCATATACTGTATGGAACTTTATATGCGACTCATTATACTGTATGGAGCAATATGTGGGGCTCATTCTTCTCTATGGGGACAGTCCTATACTGTATGGCACATTATATGGGGACCATCAGTCATGTAATGTAAGAAGTGAAGTATTTGGCATTGTACTATACCTATATTTCTGTGCCGTATCGGAGCATCATGAATTGTGGTATGTGTTAAAGGGACCTACTGACACTCTTTCGCCCTGGGCACACGAAAACCGGGAGCCAGCCCTACCCCCCCACAACTTTAGCCAAATAACCCCCAGTTTTCAATGCGTAACTATTATTATAAAGTAAATTAAGGTTGCCAAGCTTAAGTAATAAGAATTGATGTCGTTGGCATTGAAATGGGCACTATAGGTGTGTTTACTGTCCTCCACTCCCTGACGACTTTGCTTCCCCATTGACTTGCATTGGGTTTCGTGTTTCAGTTGGACCTCCGACTTTTCCCGATAGTCGGCCGATTTCGTTCGACTCGACTTTTGAGAAAGTCGGGTTTCTTAAAACCCGATTCGACCCTAAAAAAGGCAAAGTCGCTCATCTCTATTCACAAGCCATCAAACAAAGAAGAACCTAAATTTTTGTACCAGGAGCGGCATAAGGTCACCCAAAAGCAGTGTGAAAGACTGGTAGAAAGCATGCCAAGACGCATGAAAGCTGTGATTAAAAATCATGGTTATTCTACAAAATATTGATTTCTGAACTCTTCCTGAGTTAAAACATTAGTATCGGTGTTTCTAAATGATTATAACCTTGTTTTCTTACCATTATTTGAGGTCTGCAAGCACTGCATTTTTTTGTTATTTTGACCATTTCTCATTTTCTGAAAATAAATACATTTATTGCTTGAAAATTCGGAGACATGTTGTCAGTAGTTTATAGAATAAAAGAGCAATTTACATTTTACTCAAAAATATACCTATAAAGAGAAAAATAAGACAAAATGAAAATTTTGCAGTGGTCTCTTTATTTTGCCATAGCTGTGTGTGTTTTGACGAATAATTCCTTTGAAAACGATGTGTAAATGACAGAGAATAGCTGTATGTAAAAGCTCATGTTAAAATCGCATAGCAATCAGATTGCAATCGCACTGCACTCGGATGTAAATCGGATGTTAGGTGTGAAATTTGCATTGTTCTCGCACACTGTTGGTCCATTTAGATGAGCCAGTAATAGGGGAAAGAACATTCTTAATTTCCAAATTTTGGCCTGTCTAAACACGCAGCAATCAAAAAAGCTTTTTTGCTAAGTCAAATGATTTTACATCTTCCTAAAATGTAACATTATCGGCAGCACATTCTCTTTTGTAAAGAGGTGAAACAAGTGATGTGCTGCCGATAATATATTACATATGTGTGCACAGAACAATCAAATTAACGTTCATTCTGTGAGCATAGAAATATCATTGTAAGCTGAAAATATTGAATCCTGACACCACTCAAGTGCCTGTTGTAAAATGTGCTGGTTATTTTATACTATACTTTTATGGAATTGCAGCTTCCTTTTAAGGGCAAGTTCACACTAGGCGTTTTTTCAGCGTTTTTTTTCTGCAGCAAAACCTGATCTCTTGGCAGGAAAGAAGCTTCAGAAAAAAGCATGGTTTATTTATTTTTTCTTCCCTTTTTTGCAGTGTTTTTTCTTACGTTTTTTGCAGCGGTTTTGGAATGCTAGATTGTTCTCTTGTGCATGCTGATAAAGTTTAGTGTTGAAAAAAGTTCTATTCCATAGAATCAGGTTTTGGCACAAAAAAACACAGCAAAACCTGATACCTGCGTTTTTAGCGCATTTTTTCACCACCCATTGTCAATGGGTGAAAAACGCTGAAAGAAGTGACATGCTCTATGTCCAAAAACATGCAAAGCACAAAATCATAATGAAATGAAAAAAAACAATGTGTGCACTTAAGATTTCTGAAATCTCATACGCTTTGCTGGTACTGTAAAATACAGCTGCAAAGTAGCATTAAAAAACACATGAAAAATGCCGCAAAAACACCTAGTGTGAACTTAGCCTAAAGTATACCGCTCCAAATCGCCTGTTTGACTTTATACAGTGATAAAATAAAACAATAAAACTTAGGTTTTTGTATCTGCCTCCAGGGAACATTACTTTCTACTAAGCTTATTAAGAACTGTACTCATCTATGTAGTAAGTTACCCGCACACAAATTGTGTTTTTTTTATTGATTTTCTTCTAACTTTTTTTTAAATACAGGGCTGGCTATCTCCAGCACTCCCATAAAGAATGGATGTGGCAGACAGGTCTGCAGCTCAACCTCCTCTCCCCATTCTCGGGATCTTTGGGGGTCCAGTGGTCAGACCATGTGGAGGAAGCAGTTCAGTGGTGAGCCATTTCCCCTTTTTTGCCCTATAGAAGTGATAGATATTGTATGAATTATGACAACCTCGCTTCTGATTTATGCCATTTTATTGTGTAATCAGAAAAAGCAGGTTTCCTTCACTGACGTGGCAGTTACACACTGTTAATGCTGCCATATCACTGCTGATACCAGGGGCTCCACGTGACAGATGTCACCATTTATTTTTCTTACATTCGTGTACCAGAATATGTGATCATACTCTTTACATTTTGCAAATAAACTTGTCTCAGCATATGCTACTTAAAGTACGTTTCCACATGACTTGAAATAATGCGGAGCCAGGAAGTTAGCAGCTGTTCCTAGAACACATGCTTCTGTCAAAGTTGTCGAAAGCATGAAAATGTGGGTTTTAAATCTGAAAAAGTGAAATGTCAACTTGTCAACTGATTTATATAAAAATAAATTTAAGATAGAGTAATTTTCTTTAGCAAGATGATGATTAGAAATACGCAGTAATATTGCATGAAAATAGCTATTTGTACGATGAGACAACGATAAGATATGCCCCATATTCAAGAAGCAGGAAAAAGTGATTAGTTTTAGAACTGTAGAATCGTGTCTACACCTGGGTTGACAACCTTCAGCAAATTCATGAACAGATGGCAAAAAACAGGTCTTTTTGCTACTGTCTATAATTTTCTTTACCAAGCTGGTAAAAGTACTAACAGCCAGAGTCAAACTTACAAGCTGGGACCCCATAGGGCCACAAGAGGCATACATAGAATCATGAATGGTTGAGTTGGAAGGGACCTACGCGTCATCTGGTCCAACCCCCTGCTCAAAGCAGGATTCACTAAATCATCCCAGACAGATGTCTGTCCAGCCTCTGTTTGAAGACTCCCATGGAAGGAGAACTCACCACCTCTCGTGGCAGCTGTTCCACTCATTGATCACCCTAACTGTCAAAAAGTTTTTTCTAATTCTAATCTGTGTCCTTCCTCCCATTCAGTTTCATCCCATTGCTTCTAGTCTTTCCTTGTGCAAATGAGAATAAAGATGATCCTTCTACAATGTGACAGCCCTTGAGATATTTGCAGACAGCTATTGTCTCCTCTCAGTCTACTTTTTTGCAAGCTAAACATTCCCAATTCCTGTAACCATTCCTCATAGGACATGGTTTGCAGACCGGTCACCTTTCTGGTTGCTCTTCTCTGAACTTGCTCCAGTTTGTTGATGTCTTTTTTAAAATGTGGTGCCCAAAACTGGACACAGTATTCCAGATGAGGTCTGACCAAAGAGGAGTAGAGGGCGTAGGAGGAGTAGAGGGCAATAATGACCTCACGTGATCTAGACTGTATGCTTCTGTTAATACATCCCAGAATTGTATTTGCCTGTTTTGCTGCTACATCACACTGTTAACTCATATTCAGTTTATGATCTATTAGTATACCCAAGTGTTATGGTTCGGTAGCTGAGCTCCAAGCAAGACCAGGAGGAACAATTAAAAACCGGCAAGGCTGCTGGAGACATGTAGAGAAGCTGATTTTTATAAAACAGTGCAGTGGTCTCTTAATTTTTGCCAGAGCTGTATATAACAGGATTGGGCTAGGATGAATAACATGTATTCCAGGATGGAGGATGAATATATATATAAATAAAGGTAACACTCAAATAACACCTTCTATATCTAAATGAATGAAATATTCTCTTGAATATTTGTTCTCTACAAAGTTGAATGTGCTGTCAACATAATCACACAAAAATCGTGGAGCCTGGATTTGGAGAGACCCCCAAAATGAAAGTGGAAACAAGTCAAAATGAAAATCAAAACAAGACAAAATTAAAGTGGAAACTAGTCAAAATGATGCTCATTATTGTCTGTGGCCTCCACGTGCCTATATGACCTCCCTACTAGCATTCTCCTGATGAGGTTGCGGATGTTCTCCTGAAGGATCTCCTCCCAGACCTGGACTAAAGCATCCGTCAACTCCTAGACAGTCTGTGGGCAACGTGACATTGGTCGATAGAGCGAGACATGCTGTCCCAGATGTGCTCAATCGGATTCAGGTCTGGGGAATGGGCAGGCCAGTCCATAGCTTCAATGCCTTCATCTTGCAGGAACTGCTGACACACTCCAGACACATAAGGTCTGGCATTGTCCTGCATTAGGAGGAACCAAGGGCCAACTGCACCAGCATATGGTCTCACAAGTGGTCTGGGGATCTCATCTCAGTACCTAATGGCAGTCAGGCTACCTCTGGTGAGCACATGGAGGGCTGTGCGGCCCTCCAAAGAAATGCTACCCCACACCATTACTGAACCACTGCCAAACTGGTCATGCTGAAGGATGTTGGAGTCACCAGACTCTGTCACATCTGTTACATGTGCTGAGTGTGAACTTGCTCTCATCTGTGAAGAGCACAGGGCGCCAGTGGCAAATTTGCCAATCCTGGTGTTCTCTGGCAAATGCCAAGTGTCCTGAACGGTGTTGAGCTGTGAGCACAACCCCCATCTGTGGACGTCGGGTGCTCAGGCCATCCTCATGGAGTCAGTTTCTAACTGTTTCTGCAGACACATGCACATTTGTGGCCTCCTAGAGGTCAATTTGCAGGGCTCTGACAGTGCTCCTCCTGTTCCTCCTTGCACAAAGGCAGAGGTAGCGGTCCTGATGCTGGGTTGTTGCCCTCCTACGGCCTCCTCCATGTCTACTGGTGTACTGGCTTGTCTCCTGGTAGCGCCTCCATCCTCTGGACACTAAGCTGACAGACACAGCTACCCGTCTTGCCACAGCTTGCATTAATGTGCCATCCTGGATAAGCTACTCTACCTGAGCAACTTCTGTTCGTTGTAGACACTGCCTCATGCTACTGTACAGTACCTTTAAGGATGAGAGCAATGACAAAATGCAAAAGTGAGCAAAGCAACAGCCAAAAAGGATGAGAAAAGAGAAATGGTCTGTGGTCCCCACCTGCCGAACCACTCCTTTATAGGGGGTGCCTTCCTAATTGCCGATCATTTCAACCTGTTGTCTATTCCATTTGCACAACAGCAGGAAAAATTCACAATCAGTGTTGCTTCATAACTGAACAGGTTGATTTCACAGAAGTGTAATTGACTTGGAGTTATATTGTGTTGTTTAAGTGTTCCCTTTATTTTTTTGAGCAGTGTATATCAGTATGGGGAGGGCTGGTCCAAATCTTGCATCGAAGCCCATCAGACTCTAGTTATGTCACTGAATATATATATGTATACAGTACATATATACTCTCCTTTCCCCATCCATCCCTGTTACACACCAGGTCCCTAATTAGTCTGGCCTTCAGTCACAGCAGGTCTGTTGTCTTCTTCACTGATCCAGTCTTGTCTACAGCACCTCCACCACTGACTAGGACTAAGCCGATGCCCAACGTTGCGTTGTGACGTCATTGCATTGCAGAAGGCCCCATCAGTGTGGGAGGCACCAAAGACTGGACAGGACCTGAAGAAGATCGAAGGCCTGCTGTGACATGACAAGAATAATGATGACCATGTGGGAAGCTGTGCAACAATGACAACGGGCAACTATTATGTTATTACTTTTTTTTACCTTACATTTATTATGCTCTGGAGTCGGGAGACACTCAGAGCATGATAAGGCACATTCCATTTACATCAAATGTGAAACAAACTTCCTGAACAGAATTGAGTGAATTTGAATTTTTTCAGATTTGCTCACCATCAGCTGCACTATATATATAACTTGTTTTCTGTATTGTTCACCAGTTTCCTCTCTGCAAGCGGTATCTCTAATTTTCAGTTAGTGGTTGAAACTAACTGCTTAAATGTCTCACATATACATCACACACACACATGAGGGACTCCTCTCTCTGAACAACAATAGCATGAAGGAAATTATACAGCATTACTAAGCAACGTAGTAGTGAATTCGGCTTTTGGGTAAGATAAAACACATACTAGAAAGCAGCAGAGTGTTCTGTGACTCCCTGCCTTTTCCTCGCACTTTTCCTTCCTCCTCCAACTCATATCATCCTCCAAAAACTTTATTAGGCAGCTGTTATCTGATACAAAGTTTTCTATATTCTATTTTGCTACCATTTTATTCTAGCAAAGTTTGTTGAAAGGGCTCTATAAATGATAGATTAACCCCTTACTGCCATTGGATGGATTAGTACGTCCAATGTCAGTACCCCCGGTTTGATGAGGGCTCCGGCGGTGAGCCCGCATCAAAGCCGGGACATGTCAGCTGTTTTGAACCACCACCTGTATGTAGCAGAGGCGATCGAGCTATGGCAGCTTCTAGCCTTCCATGGAGGCTATTGAAAAATGCCAAAAGTTAAAAAAAAAGATAGTTTTAAAAATATAAAAAAATAAAAAAAATAAAAGTTTAAATCACCCCCATTTTGCATCATTCAAAATAAAACTATAAAAAAAAAATCACACATTCACATATTTGGTATCGCCGCATTCAGAATCGCCCGATCTATCAATAAAAAAATGGTTTAAGCTGATCGCTAAATGGCATAGCAAGAAAAAAAATTACGTTTTATTGGTCGCCGCAACATTGCATTAAAATGCAATAACGGGTGATAAAAAGATCGGATCTGCACTAAAATGGTATCATAAAAAATGTCATCTAGGCACGCAAAAAATAAGCCCTCACCCAACCCGAGATCTCGAAAAATGGAGACGCTCAGACGCTACGGGTCTCTGAAAATGGCGCAATTTTTTTTTTTTTAGTAAATTTTGGAATTTTTTTTCACCATTTAAATAAAAAGAACCCAGACATGTTTGGTGTCTATGAACTTGTAATGACCTGGAGAATCATAATGGCAGGTGAGTTTTAACATTTTTTGAACCTAGCAAAAATTCCAAACAAAAAACAAGTGTGCGATTGCAATTTTTTCGCAATTTCACCACACTTGGAATTTTTTTCCCATTTCGAGTACACGATATGCTAAAATCAATGATGTCGTTCAAAAGTACAACTCATCCCACAAAAAATAAGCCCTCACATGGCCATATTGACAAAAAAGTAAAAAAGTTACGGCTCTGGAAAGAAGGGGAGCGAAAAACAAAAACGCAAAACCGAAAAAAGCTCCGGTCATTAAGGATTAAAGGCAACCTGTCATCAGATTTCTCATTATTACATGGTTGTGATCACAAAATACACAGTGGCATGTAAATGTTTGGGAATCCCTGGTCAAAATTACTGCTATTGTGAACAGTTAAGCACGTTGAAGATCAAATGATCTCTAAAAGGGCTAAAGTTAAAGATGAAACATTTCCTTTGTATTTTAGTCAAAAAAATATATATAGTCATTTTTTATATTTTAAAAATTACAATAAAAGGGAAATAGGACATTGCAAACATTTGGACAGCCTTGGAAATTTGTGTGCTTAAATAACTTTGGCTTGTTCACTATCATCATTAGGAAACGTCAGCTGTAGCTATGGCGTCCCTGCATGCTTCCTTCTTACCCCAGCAGATACGTTGACTTAATCACCGCCACAGCCCCAGTCCCGCACTCCTTCCTCCTGCTGCCCCAGCCCAAAAACAGAAGTGTCGTGAGCCAGCACACGTACTTCCGGCTCATGTACCAGAACTACGTTTGCCAGCACATGCGCACTTCTGTTTTTCGGCTTTGCAATCAGTTGGGCAAAGCATACTGCGAAGGCGCAAAACGCGATATTTCTGAGCAGCCGCAATATGTCGCATGGCGATGTGGATCGTTATCCATGTCAGGAGGACAGCGAGCAGAAACCAGGAGGAAGGATGCAGAGGTCCAAAATCACACCCTTCAGATCGGACTGAGAAGATTACCATACAGCACGGGAGTAATTAAAAAAGGTTTTTGGGAGTATACAAGGGGAGTTAGTGGGTTCTATAAGGATTTAGGGAATGCATAGCAAATGTTGAGTAAGGTGATATTTTTATCTGCTATTTCACAAAACTGGTGACAGGTTCCCTTTAAGTGGTTAAAACTAAAATCCAAAGTTTCTATAAAAAAAAAGTCACTATTTTCTGAGACCCGTAGCGATTCTATTTTTCGTGATATGGAACTTAGTGAAGGATTATGTTTTGCACGCTGATCTGACGTTTTTATTTATACCATTTTGGTGTAGATACGATCTTTTGATCACCCACTATTGCATTTTAATGCTATGTTGCAGTGGCCAAAAAAACGTAAATCTGGGATTTTGATTTTTTTCTCGCTACGCCATTTACCAATCGGATTAATTATTTTTATATATTGATATATCGGGTGATTCTGAATGCGATGATACCAAATATGTGTATTTTTTAGTATTGTTTTATTTTGTTTTATTATGAATGTGGCAAAAAGGTGGTAATTTGAACTTGTATGTTTTTTTTATATTTTTAAAAACTTTTTTTTTCCTTTTTTCTTTCTTCGATAGTCTCCGTGGGAGACTAGAAGCTGCGATCAGCCGATCGCTTGTGCTACACAGAGCAGGGCTTCAGTGATACCTGCTAGTATGATTGCTAGAGAGGCAAACCAGAACCCACGCTGTACTGCAAAAGATCTTCAGAAAGATTTAGTGAATCTGTAGTTGTGGTACATGGTTGTACTGTTCAGAGACACCTGTACAAATATGACTTTCATAGAAGAGTCATCAGAAGAAAACCTCTCCTGCATTTTTACTAAAAAATCAGCTTCAGAAGTATGCAAAAAGAAAATCTAAACATGCCTGATGCATTTAGGAAGAAAGCTCTGTGGAACAATGAGGTTAAAAGAGAACTCTTTGGCCACAATGGTCAAAGGTATGTGTGAAAAAAAGGGCACAGAAAAAGGAAAAGAACATCTCGCCAACCAATAGGAAGCATGTGGGTGGATCAATCATGCTTTGGGGTTGTGTTGCAGTCAATGGTATGGGGAACATTTCATGGGTAGAAGGAAGAATGGATTCAATAAAATGTAAAAAAAATTCTTGATGCAAACATAATACCATCTGTAAAAAAGCATAAGTTGAAAAGAGGATGGCTTCTACAAATGGATAATGATCCTAAACACAGGTCAAAATAAACAAAAAACAACCTCAAAATGCACAAGCTGAAGGTTTTATAGTGGCACTCACAGTCCCCTGATCTGAACACCATTGAAAATCTGTGGCTAGACCTCAAAATAGCAGTGCATGCAAGACGACCCAGGAATCTCACAGAATTGGAAGAATTTTCCAAGGAAGAATGGATGAAAGTCCCTCAAACAAGAGTTGAAAAAATATATTTATTCTCTGCTCTCTTGTATGGTACTTGGTGCCAAGCGATCTAATGGTACATACAGGCTAACCTTTACATCTCCAATGAGCTCGCTATTTTGCCACTCTGTCTTTAACTGATGCAGTCGATTTAGTGATCTCACAGCAGGCACCCAGTTGGCTGGTACATATCCTTCAGACCACTCAACACTAAGTACCAGGCAAGACATAATGAGCATGCAGCAGTTTAATAACTGGAAACTTGATGACGAGTTTTGTTTTACTTGATAACAGTACTCCTCCCATTTGACACAGGTGTTTTTAAATTTGCTGGAAAGTGCAGTAGGATTATGCCTGGGTGTTGTGACCTGAAGCCATGGGTGCTTTGCCTTGCAGTATGTGTGCTGTAGTGTTTCTGGGTAGCTCTCCCTACTAGTGCTTTATTGCTCTGGGAGTGGTTGGTACATGGTGCTATAAAGCAGGAGACCAAATACAACGCACAGGAGGCACGAGGCCTGAACAGTCAAGGAACAATTTATTTCGATCCAATATAGCAGAAATTCACAGTG
>JARQOD010000004.1:400092075-400140337 GCA_033576555.1 Oophaga sylvatica
AGTAACCGTGCCCGTAAGTCAGAGGTCCTCGTTGTGCCATTGGTTTTCCTTCTGCTGCCCCTGGGGTTCCAGCACAGTCACGGTCTTGTTTTTTGCATTGGCTCTTGTCCCTTCGTCCCCCGTCCGGGTTCCAGTACCGTAAAATTTCTCCGCAGTCCTTTGGCCTAGGTCCTCCATGGGGGTACCGGGGTTCCAGAACCCGTCTGGGGGCCCTTGGGGTGTGCTTTGGAGACAGGTACCTTGCTTAAAAACCGTGTCCCAGTAACGCAGGCCTCGGTTGTCCCTTGGCTTTTTTTTTTGCTGCCCCTAGGGTTCCATTTTTTCACCCCTGGTTCTCGGAAGTTATCACCCTTTCTTTCCTTCAGTACTTTAAAAAATTGAAGTTTTTTAAATGTTTTTTTGGGAAAATCACCTGGATCTCCAACAATGAAGACGACCCCCCTGAGACCCCCCCGAAAAGGACGACCCAGGAACGAGCATCAAGCCAAACCCCAGCCTGAACCCATCACAAAAAGAAATAAAAGATTCCCAGAAGAAGATCACCAACAACAAGAAATAAAAAACAAAAAGATACAAAAAAGGGGACAAAGAAAAAAAAGAGAAAACAAAAAGAGAAGAACATAATAAAGACCAAAAAAAAAGGCAAAATTTTTTTTAAAATTAAAAGAAAAAGAAGACTGCATTATGGGGTGAGCCTTTTTCCTTCGTGGTGCCCTAAATTGCCCGCTGGGGGAAACTGAACCAAAAAAATACGTTGAATTTTTAAAATTTTTTTGTGACGCAAAAGGAAAAAAAAAAAAAAAATTCATATTTTACAATTCAAGTACAGGCTCTGTAAAAATAAAATTTTTGAAGAAGATGAAGAGGAAAAGATGAAGAAGAAAAATAAAGAAAAAAAATAGTTTAATAGAACAATATGAGTAATGTTAAAAAAAAGAAAGCAAAAAGAAGATAAAAAAGGTGAGATGAAAAATAATTTAGAAAAGATGATGCTGCTGAAAATTATAAAGGGGAAAAATGGGGGAAAAGTTAAAAAGGTGAAGAATGGAAGTTTGAAAATACATATTTGCCAAAAAACAAAAAGGTTTTAAAACTTGTCAATTTTTCTCACCCCAATTCTTTAAAAAAAAAAATTAATGTATTCCATTTGATTGGGTTTTTAAATCTATCCCCTTTTTGTCCCCTCAACCCCCCCCAATACATTCTACATTATCTTTTTTTTTTTCCCCTTATGTAAAATTTAAACCCAACGGGAAAATGTATTTTTTTTAATTCCCCATTTTTTGTTCCCATAACAAAATTTGGGGTTTCCGGGACGGTATGGGGTTCGCCGTATTTTTTTGGGTTTGGGGATACCTTCCGATCCTATTGATTTTGAAACGGAAAGTATCGCTCAATTTACTTGGGGGATAATCCCTTTGGGGAGTTGCGATGCATTTTAGATGTAAAAAATTTTATTGCGCCTTTTATCGGGGTTTGATGCGGGCCCTTTAAAAAAGGTGTTAAAATTACAGGCCCATTAGTATTTTTTAGTTGTCAGATAAAAATATGTTTTTTAGATGGTTTATATTGACAGCCATTACTGCATTTGACAGGTCGAGTATTTCCTTAAGCGCATTAAGGGGAATGATGAAATGTATTTTAGCATTCATTTCAAAAAGTAAACCCTTTTGTATTTTTTTGTTACCATTTGTATCCCATGTGCATATATCGCTGTGATGGCAAATTAATATTTGTACATTTTTCAGATTCAAATTAAATCATTTTAGGGCTGGAAAAACTTTAATTTTTCCTGTTTTGAGCATAAACAATCAGGGTGTCGCTCTTCCCTATGTGGAGCAATTAGACATCTGTTGTTGTTTGCATGTGGAGGGAGCAGGAGATTCTTGCAGACACACAGCAGGGAACAGCTGGCGTTACTGAACCCCACAAACATATCAGCGATTGTTTTGATCTGTGCATCCAGCACTTCTGAGCAGCAACTGGCATTGTTGTAGCCCAGGGAGTAGAGTTCAGGTGGTAGAAAGATGAAACATAACAGGAGACATGGAAAAACGTTGCCAACCAGTTATTTAATCTGAAACCGGACAGGCAAATTCAGGCGAGATCCATGCCTTGTTCATTTTCAGAAAAGTAAGCCTGTCTACATTATCGGAGGATAGTCGCATGCACGGTCTGTTAGTACACCCCTGCAGCACTAAAGACGCGCTCCGATAATACACTGGCAGCAGGGCAAGCCAGCACCTCCAATACATACTGGCTAAGCTCTAGCCATGTATCCAGCTTAGAGACCCAAACTTGAATGGGGAAGAGCCATCTGGGAGTACAGTGAGAGGGAAGACATGTAGTCTGTCACCATCTTACGGAAACGTTGCCTCCTGCTGACTGGAGCCGTCTGGGATGGTGTAGACATTTGTGGCGCTGACACAAAACTTCGCCACATTTGGAACATACTGGTCTTGCCCTGTGCAGAGGCGCTGCTTCTCTCCCTCTTGTTGCAGAGCTGTCTCCACTGCCTCGACGCACAGAGCTGCTTTGTAAAGCAGTAGCAGCAGCAGTGTCTCGGCTGGAATGGAGAACTGATGGATTGCACCAGTGTGTTTTGGTACTCCTGCATTTTACGCTCCCGGTTCAACGGTGTGATGAGGCTTTGTAAGTTGTCCCGGGTAGCGAGGGTCTAGGAGGGTGTACACCCAATAATCAGACGTGATGAGAATGTGGGCGATGCGGCGGTCGTTTCTCAGGCACTGCAGCATGAAAATCAACCCTGTGCTGCAGACTCCCAACTGGCCAAGAAACGCTGTCCCCTGCAAGAGGCGTCATCTCTGCCTGCTCTGTATCACCCCACCCTCGCTCTACATACTGACTGAGCATTGTGTACCTCCCTCTGGAGCGATGTCTTCCTCCTCCATTGACTCCTCTTCATCATCCTCACAAGTGACCCCTGCCTAGCCCTTTGTGATGAAACACGTTGCGCTGACGTCCAGAAGGTGATGGAATTTGTGACTCCTCATCCTCCACCTCTTCCAAAAACCTCATCCCTTAGTGCTTGCAGTGTTTTTTTGAAGCAGGCAGATAAGGGGAACAGTCAGGCTGACTAGTGCATCATCTGAACTCGCCATCCGCGTTGACTCATCAAACGCACGCAAAACGTGGCAGATGTCTGCGTTGCAGAGCTGCAATGCTCGATCTGGCCATGCTGGAACGTCGCAAGTGAGCGCACTCTAGGCGGACCTTGTGCAGCAGTGCATCAAGATCCGGATAGTCCTCAAAAACTCTGCACGACAAGTTGAGCACATGTGCCAGACATGGTATGTGAGTGAGGTTCCAAGCCCCAGAGCTGCCACCAGATTTTTGGCCATTGTCACACACTACCAAGCCTGGCTGGAGATTCGCTGGCAAAAACCACACGTCGCTCTCCTGCTTTATGGCATTCCACAGCTCCTGCGCTGTGTGGCTTCGATTCCCCATGGAAATTAATTTCAGGGCGGCCTGTTGACATTTGGCCACGGCTGTGCTCATATCGGTCGCAACAGGTAAGCGTTCACGGGTCCATGTGGAGGTAGACCGTGACGGCTCCTGCAGCGATGATTCTGAGGAACTGGAGTAGGAGGAGGAGTCAATGTGTACAGACTGGATTCCTGCAATCCTTGGAGTTGGCAGAACACGTACAGAGCCACTCGCAAGATCTGTACCCGGCTCCACAACATTAACCCAATGGGCAGTGAGGGAAAGGTATCGTCCCTGGCCATGGGTACTGGTCCACGCATCGGTGGTCAGGTGGACCTTGCTACTGATGGCGTTTAGTAGCGCATGTTTAATTTTTCCCTCAACATGCTTTTGCAGACCAGGGATGGCTTGCCTGCTGAAATAAAATCGGCTGGGCACATTGTATTGTGGGACTGCCAATGCCATTAAGTTACGGAAACTGTCAGTCTCCACCAGCCTGAATGACAGCATTTCAAGGGACAGGAGTTTTGCAATGCCAGCATTCAGAGCCTGTGCTCGCGGATGGTTTGCCGAGTATGGCCGTCTTTTATCCCATGCCTGTGCTACCGATGGCTGTACAGTGGCCTGGGAGTGTCAGGATGACAGGGAACTTGCAGCTGTGGGTGGAATAACACTGGGTCTCTGGACAACAGTGACAGAGGTTCTTCCATGGCGATCCTGTGAGGAAGCCGAACCAGCTGTGTGTGAGCTGGATTAAGAGGCTCCAACACGAGCTGAAGATGTAGGTGGTGCTGTAGGTTGGCCTACGTCTCCAGTGTGTCTTTGTAACTTAACCACGTGCTTGGTCCGCACATGTTTCCACATATTAGTGGTATTGAGGTTACTGGCACTTTTACCTCTTTTGACTTTTTGATTACACAGCTTGCATTTGACATAGCAAATATGATCTGCAAGTGCGTTAAAAAAGGACCACGCAGTGCAAGTCCTGGGAGCACCCGTTTTGGCTTTTGGAAGAGAACTGCTCCGAACAGGTGCCAAAGTGGAGGCTACATGCAACTGAGTCTGCAGCCAACCTCTCCCTCCTGTTTGGACTTTTGGGGCAATCTCTTCCTCAGAGCTGCTCCCACCACCTTCCTGTTCCTCACGCCATGTTGGGTCTTGGACCTCCTCATCTCCACTACCCTCTTCCAACACCTGCTGCTGTTGGGTGGTCTGGCCAGCACCATGCTCAACAGAAACTGGCACCTGAGTCTCATCATCATCAGATGCGTTCTGCGGTGTGCTGACCATCGGCACTGGCTCACTCGCCTCTTCAGATTCAGAGAGACAAAGCTGTTGCGCATCACTGCATACTCCCTCTTCTTCACATTTCAGAATGCTGCTTGGCTGGGCCCCTGTTTGCAAGCCAACAGATTCTGAGAACAGAAGCAGAGACTCAGCTGGCTCCTGTACAGAGCTCTCTGACTGCCTGGGCAATTTGGCAGGTGGTGAAGAGACAGATGGTTGCTCAACAGTGCTCTGGTCCTGAGAGGAGGTGGAAGCTATTGAAGTCGATGCGTTGGCTGCCATCCAACCGACAACGGCTTCTATTTGTTCTTCCCGCAGCAGGGGGGTACGCCAAGCTCCTACAAAAGTGCGCATAAAGGAACGCTCACGGGGAAAACTGGTGGATGTTGTGTCACTGGGGGCGGCAGCAGCCACAGAATCCCCACGTCCTCTCCCTGCTGAAACTCCACGCCCACGACCACGTGCCTTACTCCCTGCCTTCTTCATCTTGGTAGATTGATAAAGAAAGGCAGAAAAGTTATAAGGCCTAAGTGTGCTTATTCCTCAGAGACTGCAGTGAACACTGCAGACAACTGTTCACTAGCTCTGAAAGGCTCCTTTGAGTACTTCTATAGTGTTTGCAACTAAGGTATTGTATACGGTTGGAAGCGCGTCACACTAATAGATTTGAGTTTTTTGAAATAGAATGGAGCAGCACCAATTAGGCAAAAATGTCAAGGATGAGGCAGTGAAACACGCTCAGCAGACTACAACCAGCAGTGGTTTAAGAACTAACTGTAGCGTGATCTGCACTCAAAATAAAGAAACCTCACAGACTACAGTGAACACTGCAGACAACTGTTCACTAGCTCTGAAAGGCTCCTTTGTGTACTTCTATAGTATTTGCAACCAATGTATTGTATACGGATGGAAGCGCGCCACACTAATAGATTTGAGTTTTTTGAAATAGAATGGAGCAGCACCAATTAGAGAAAAATGTCAAGGATGAGGCAGTGACACACGCTCAGCAGACTACAACCAGCAGTGGTTGAAGAACTAACTGTAGCGTGATCTGCACTCAAAATAAAGAAACCTCACAGACTACAGTGAACACTGCAGACAACTGTTCACTAGCTCTGAAAGGCTCCTTTGTGTACTTCTATAGTGTTTGCAACCAATGTATTGTATACGGATGGAAGCGCGTCACACTAATAGATTTGAGTTTTTTGAAATAGAATGCAGCAGCACCAATTAGACAAAAATGTCAAGGATGAGGCAGTAGACAAAAAAACCTGACTGGCACATCCAGACTAATGTGAACAAGGTGCAAACCAAGGGAAGCTACCCCCATGTAAAACATACAAAAAAAGGCTGCACTCAAGCATACTAAAGCATGACAACATGGAATACATGAAATTTTGAATAGCAATATGGCTTTGGAATATAAGGAAAAATTTGAGACGCTTAGTATAAACATTTGGCCAAACATTTTAAAGCCCACCAACCATCGTCAAGGTGGTCTCAATTCTGGTGAGTCCCTGACCTAATGTGAACATACCTCTATTAGGCTGATATCTGAATTTCTGGGTGAATATGCACCTCTGTCAGTAATGCCTGCATTTATGGGTAAAGTAGGGACCTAGTGTAATTAAAATCACCACCTGGTGGGGGTGGAGTGCTCGGTCAGCTAACATTCAATAGACAAAAAAACCTGACTGGCACATCCAGACTAATGTGAACAAGGTGCAAACCAAGGGAAGCTACCTGTCATGGGTGCATCGCCACGAGGATCGTCGCGATTGCACATTCTGACTTCTCGCAGCTGAGTTGCTGTTACTTTGTGTTTGGTAGTGAGGGAGTTAATTTTACCTAGCTCTTTGCTAAGACTAGGTCCAGCCTCGCCCGGCTGCATTTGATTATGTGCTAATTAGCTTCCTTTATATTCCTGCCAGTCTGTGTGTTAGATGCCGGTGAAAGCATTCATACAGACTGCAGATAGGATCGGTTCTGAGAAGACTTAAGCTAAGAGCTCCTTTGTTGTTTCTCCTCTCCTTGCTTATAGTTTATCTCCTAGACCTTTGGTGTTCCCTCTGTGTTTATATGTTGTATGAAAGACAGTATTTACTTTATCCCCTGTCTGTCTCGTTTGTCTATACTGTTTGTTAACCTTTACCTGTCCATTCCCTATGGTGGTAATCAGGGTCCTTCTAAGGACTAGATTACAGTGGTCAGGGATTTATAGGAGACAGGGTTTACGCTGGTGGCCAGGACATCTGTACCATTAACAGTACCTCCAGGTAGAGGGACTAGTCAGGACCCCAGTTTAGGGTCAGCATAGACCCCGGTCCACCTCTAGCCAGAGACAGCGTGAAAAGGATTCAGTATTGACTCACAGGATATTATGTCAGGTAATACTATGCTATATATACATGTTAATGTTACCTATTTATATGTTATATAGAATGTTGTCCCACTTGATAGATTACTGACATTATTTATTTATATATTTGCTAGACAGCGTGACACTACCCCCATGTAAAACATACAAAAAAAGGCTGCACTCAAGCATACTAAAGCATGACAACATGGAATACATGAAATTTTGAATAGCAATATGGCTTTGGAATATAAGGAAAAATTTGAGACTCTTAGTATAAACATTTGGCCAAACATTTTAAAGCCCACCAACCATCGTCAAGGTGGTCTCAATTCTGGTGAGTCCCTGACCTAATGTGAACATACCTCTATTAGGCTGATATCTGAATTTCTGGGTGAATATGCACCTCTGTCAGTAATGCCTGCATTTATGGGTAAAGTAGGGACCTAGTGTAATTAAAATCACCACCTGGTGGGGGCGGAGTGCTCGGTCAGCAAGCTAACATTCAATAGACAAAAAAACCTGACTGGCACATCCAGACTAATGTCAACAAGGTGCAAACCAAGGGAAGCTACCCCCATGTAAAACATACAAAAAAAGGCTGCACTCAAGCATACTAAAGCATGACAACATGGAATACATGAAATTTTGAATAGCAATATGGCTTTGGAATATAAGGAAAAATTTGAGACCTAATGTGAACATACCTTAGTATGCTTGAGTGCAGCCTTTTTTTGTATGTTTTACATGGGGGTAGCTTCCCTTGGTTTGCACCTTGTTCACATTAGTCTGGATGTGCCAGTCAGGTTTTTTTGTCTATTGAATGTTAGCTTGCTGACCGAGCACTCCGCCCCCACCAGGTGGTGATTTTAATTACACTAGGTCCCTACTTTACCCATAAATGCAGGCATTACTGACAGAGGTGCATATTCACCCAGAAATTCAGATATCAGCCTAATAGAGGTATGTTCACATTAGGTCAGGGACTCACCAGAATTGAGACCACCTTGACGACGGTTGGTGGGCTTTAAAATGTTTGGCCAAATGTTTATACTAAGCGTCTCAAATTTTTCCTTATATTCCAAAGCCATATTGCTATTCAAAATTTCATGTATTCCATGTTGTCATGCTTTAGTATGCTTGAGTGCAGCCTTTTTTTGTATGTTTTACATGGGGGTAGCTTCTCTTGGTTTGCACCTTGTTCACATTAGTCTGGATGTGCCAGTCAGGTTTTTTTGTCTATTGAATGTTAGCTTGCTGACCGAGCACTCCGCCCCCACCAGGTGGTGATTTTAATTACACTAGGTCCCTACTTTACCCATAAATGCAGGCATTACTGACAGAGGTGCATATTCACCCAGAAATTCAGATATCAGCCTAATAGAGGTATGTTCACATTAGGTCAGGGACTCACCAGAATTGAGACCACCTTGACGATGGTTGGTGGGCTTTCAAATGTTTGGCCAAATGTTTATACTAAGCGTCTCAAATTTTCAGCAATTATCATTATCAGCAATGCCTGCCCATCATCATCTTCTCCCCATCATCAATGCCTGCCCATTATCATCAATGCCTGCCCATTATCACACACAGACAGCACCACAGCACACAAGCACTCTCTCACATACATATACACACACATACACACACACACACAAAGCACCGCACTACATACACACAGACACACACAGAGACAACACACACACGTCTTACCTGTCCAGCGTCCGCGCTCTCTGCCACAGCCGGCCGCTGAATGATGACGTCATTCAGCGGCGCTGCTGTGAGAGGAAGCGCCGGCGCCCCCTGGAGCTCGGAGCTGCGGCAGTGGAGGCACGGGAGAGGTAAGTATTGTGCCAGCTGATGCCGGGGCCCTGAGCAAGCGGGGGCGCCCAGTGGCGGCGCTGACACCGCTCTCCTCCGCTAACGGCCGCGGGGGAGCCAGACTGCGAGTGGGCCCCCCGCCTGCTCAGGGCCCCGGCACTTGCCCGGGTGTGCCGGGTGCTGACGCCGGCCCTGATAACATCAATATATATAATTGGTTCTAGTGAGAAATTATATTGATTTTGGAGCTTGCATTGTATTAGAATACATGGTAAACTGCTTGATGCTGTTCACACTCATTCATGACAGCTGGGTTTCCTGCTGGGTCAGTCTTCAGGCCTTCTCTCTCCTTTGTTACATGTAAATAAAAGCTCAATTTTGATTATTTCAGATAAAACCAATAGAAATCGAATTAGAGTTGAGCTTGCGTGAGCATTCAGGAAAAAGTAGTGACAAATATTTAATCAAATCCATTTACAAAAAAAGTTTCTTTCACATATTACATGCAAAATAATGAATAAAAATACATTTACAATTAGACACTGAATTCTTTAGTACAAAAAAAGTCATTAAGTGGCAAAAATAACATAAATGTGTCTATCAAGCCTAGCAATTTATCATATCACACTTTAAAGGGAACCTGTCAGGTCCCCATGCCCAGAACCACCCAGAGTTGTGTCTACATAGCTGAACCCTGCCTAGCAGTCCCTTTATTACACTGCATACATAAACCTATAAAAACCTAGAAAAAGTACTTCTTAAGTCTGTTTATGATATGTAAATGAGGCTTTTGGCTAGTCAAGGGGGCGTTAGTGTCCCCTAACTAATGGGCCCACTTTGAATGCTTATATGCCCCTTTGGGCATGATAATATAACTTACAAGCGCCGGCATCATCACATGCGCTTTACTTACCTCGTGCATGCGCATGGCTTCTTCCCCTGTCATCATTGATCCTTTGGAGCCGGGTATACACGTACCGACTTTAAAGAGGCTCATTGCGCATGATCGGAAGTCTTATTTTTGTCCCATTCCCAATACTGATGTGAAATACTGACCAAATACTGATAATGTGATCATAGCCTTTTATTTTGACTAAGTCATCAATTCGTGCTCGGGCAACTGCTCTGCTACAACTTGTTTCTCTGCCCTCCTTGAGAAAATAGATGCCTTTCCAACTTTTTGCCCTGACAACCCCTTTAAACTCTTCCTGACCTTAGACGTATCCATATAGCCTGGTTGGAAAGGACTTCCCGACCTTGGAAGTATAGATACATTATGGTGATTTTATGCATACAGAAGCGGTGCGCGTGCTGTTGTGAATGTGCTAGAAATGAATTCTGAGCAGAAGCTCCCTCTGGTGGTTACAAACAGTACTGAACTATCCAATGAAGATTGTGAAGATTGGCGACAGGTGTTACTGACTGGTCTTATATAAGGGAGGTTCCCTCCCATCAGGGTTGCCAGTGATCAATTGTTCTGGTCTCATCTTTGATTCCTGTTCACTTTGTAGCTTGCTGTTTCGTGCCTGCATCTTCTGCTAACAGATAAGACATTTTCTTCTTTTAGTTTTTTGTGCTTGCTTTTTGCATTTTATCCTGCACTTCTGTGGGGGTCTGCCGGGTCCCCTCCCGGGGCTTGTGCTCCTCTCAGTTTAGTTCAGCCACTGTTGTTTGTTCATTTGCCTTTTCCAGTTTTTTCAGTGGCTGCTGTTTAGTTTTGTTACACCAGAGAACTAATTTAGGTGGTAGAGGTCGTGTGATCTCAGGTGTTTTTGTAATTAGTAGAGTTGGTACTTTTCAGGGTTTTTTGGGATTGCAGTAAGTGTCCTTCCTATCCTTTTCTATTTAGGAAGTTTGGGCCCCAACGTTTGCTCATACTATTTTCCGTCTGTGTCTGTATTTCCTCTTGACTAACCGCCATTACATGTTTGGGGGCTTTCTATGTTCTTTGGGGATCTGCTCCGGGCAGATAGTTTTCCTCTTTCTGTCTTTAGGTGTAGTTAGCTTCTCAGGCTGTGACGAGGCGTCTAGGACCAACGTAGGTACGCTCCACGGCTGCCTTTAGTTGTGGTGGTTAGTCAGGGTACTGCAATCCCATAGATTCCAACCTCTCTGGTGTATTTCCTTTTTTGCCTGCTCTCCTCAGCTACCAAATCATAACAGCGTGCAATCATCGCCGGATGTTCAGTGAATATGACAGCTGACACCTGGCTCTCACTGCCCGGAGCGGTGCCTGGCAATTCAACCCCCTAAATGCTGTCATTGATATCGATCACAGCATTTAGAAGGCAGGGTGAGTGAAGGGGATCCCTCTCCCCTCTGATCGCAGCCCCTGCAACGTCAGCACGAGAGCCCGATTATTGCCATGGTCACCCAAGGTAGTCCTGACAACATCCGTGTGACCAGGTTAGCATGCTTGGTAGACCATGCTCAGAATATGAGTTAACAAGCTTGTGTGTCAGTGCAGAACTGGCAGTTTATAAAGCATTTAATGCTTTATAACAGCGATCCGACTGCAAAAAATGAAAGTTCCATAGAGGGACTAAAGTGAAAAAATTTAAAAAAAGTAAAAATAAATTGTAAAAATATTTTTTTAAATCACAAAATAATAAAAAAAAATCTAATTACACATAAATAAGAATTTTTAAGAAAAAAAGTACCCATATTTGGTATCGCTGCATCCGGAATGACCCAACCTATAAACTGGTTACACTAGTCAACCCCTTCAGTGAACACCGTAAAGAAATAGACAAAAACTATGCTTTTTCTTAATACCACTGAGAAAAAATGGAGTAAAATACGATAAAAAATGTAAATAAAAATGGTATAGCTAAAAACATCATCTTGTCCCGCAAAAAACAAGCCACCAAACAGCTCCAACAGCTGAAAAATAAAGTTGCAGCTCTCAAAATACAGCAAGACAAAAATATTAATTTTTCTATAAAATAGTTTTTATTGAGTAAAAGCGTCAAAACATAAAAAAATTATATAAATGGAGTACCTCTTAAAAGAAGGACATCACTGAACATAGGCCAGACGTAGTCCAGATTAACTCTGCTGCCTCATTATAGTGAATGGATCCCTAATGGGTTTCATCTGAATCAAGTCATTCAGATTTAGATAAAAAACACGATGTAGGTGCTCAGTGTAAAGCGCCAAATAAATGTGATACCAAACGTTATGTAAAATGTTTTAAAAAAAAAACCTCACAGACTACAGTGAACACTGCACACAACTGTTCACTATCTCTGAAAGGCTCCTTTGTGTACTTCTATAGTGTTTGCAACCAATGTATTGTATACGGATGGAAGCGCGTCTGTAAGGAAAAGGTTGTCGCCATTTTGTATAGGGCCTGTACCAGCCTCCATTTTGTCAGTTCACACAGCCACAGACTTTTAGCTACACAGGGCCTATTAGCATATTCAGTACGGCCAGCTTTGATGTCCACTATGAATCAATAGGCCTTTACATGCTAATTGGTTTAGGCCAGGGACTGAATAAGATGGTCAGTCGTATGGTAAATAGCTCAAGCTCAAGCCATTGTTTCCTGCTCCATATGAATTGCAGGCCAGTTAATATGCGTGCTTCAAAGCAAATGGGGAAGGGCCTAGCAGGTTTAAAAGCTGTAGCCAAGAAGAGGCTGGCCTCTCATTCCATTTTCTCACAGCAGCAGAAGCACAAGGGACAGACTTGCCAAATGGAGCTGCAGCACATGCATTGGGGACTGTCCAGCAACTGAAGACTTTCACCTGGGGAACGCAGAGCTCCATGCCTCCCCATGACCATACTACAACCCGGTAATATTGATCTATAGCTAATACCTTTAAGCCTTGTACATTATTGTTGTATTCTTACTCTGACTGCAAATCCATTGTAATTACGTTGTATAGCTTTACTGTATATTCCTGTAATTATCTAGTGCGCCCTTAAGGCAAATTAAACCATAAAATTAATCTTGGGCTGATGCTTTTACTCTGATCACGAATCTTAGAATACCCAGTGGGTAACAGGACACCTTCCCCGGCGGCCATTTGCTCTAGGTGCAGTTCTCTTACTGACCTGAGAGACAAAGGGGGGCGCCAGAGAGCTGTACCTGTGGAGTTACGTCACATTGGTGACGTGGGAGGAAGGGGATCGTCCCCCACATTTGGTAGCGGAGGTGGGATCAGAAGCTGTGATACCCGGGCTACCGTGTGGCGGTCGGCTTAGTTCCTCACAATTGGTGGCAGCAGTGGGATCAGAGTAAAGGTACTGCCACACTAGACAATCCCGCTAGCGATCTCATTAGCGTCGCATACTAATGAGATCGCTAGCGGGATTGTTTCTATATCGCTAGTGGCTACCTATTTTAGCGATGTCGTTAGGACTCTATCGCGGTTAGCGATCTCCTTAACGACTTTAGCGGTACAAAAGTACCGCTAAATCGCTAAAAAAGGTGCCACACTTAGCGATATATACTTACCCAGCGGGGCGCCAGCGACGAAAATAGGGTCCGGAACGATGTCAGCGACGAGCGAGATCACAGCAGGAAGCTCGTCGCTGGCAGCTGCCGCACACAACAACATCGCTAACGGGATCGCTAAATAGTGACGTTTTTTAGCGATCCCGTTAGCGATGTTGTTTAGTGTGGCATACCCTTAAGAGTGTGCGTGGGACCCCTACTCCCAGACACTAGAGACTACCAGCAGTACTTTCACTGCTGGGGTCTTAAGGTCAGCCCAGCACTAGACGGTCAGAGTGTAAATATAACAAGTTGTGTGCAAGGTCAGGGTTGCAGCTGTGTTTCAGTAACCAAAGGTTCCCAAGATGGCGGAAGGCACCAGGAGTAGGGCAAAGGGGGAGGCCAATGCTGTGGCCTATGAGGGGTTCGATACCAATGAGGGGAGCTCAGCCAGGGCTCCCCAAGGAGCCCGACCCCCGTGCTCAGTTTCACAGTGGACTGTCCACCCCCTGCCCGTCCCAGCCTGTCCAGATCGGAGGCCATTTTCCAAGCGGCTATGGCACAGCTCGATGCTGGTAATGACGCCGCCTATGACAGACTCCTGGTGGCGGCAGAGAAAGCAGCAGAGCGTGAGCAAGCAGAACGCCGTGAAGCTGCGGAGCGTGAGCAAGCAGCTGCGGAGCGTGAGCAAGCAGCGGCAGAGAGAGCAGCGGAGCGGGAGCATACAGAACGCCGTGAAGCTGCGGAGCACCGGCACCGACTGGAGATGGCTCAGCACGGGCCCCCCTGGACGCACCAGGCCCACTGGAGACAAGGGCTTCCAAGGTCCGGGCGGAGGACTTTCCCTTGCTTGAAAAGGATGGAGACCTGGATTCCTTTTTGCTGGCTTTTGAGAGGACATGCCTCCAACATCATCTGGCCCCGGATCAGTGGGCAAGGTACCTGACCCCCGTTTGAGGGGTAAGTCCCTGGAAGTTTTGGGGGACTTACCTGCCGGGGAGGAGCAGGACTACAACAGCATCAAGCGGGCCCTGATCCAGCACTACAACCTCACCCCGGAGTTGTACCGCAGGAAGTTCAGGAGCCTGCAGCGGGGTTCAAAGGACACCTGGACCGACCACATGCGGGCCCTGTTGAGAGCTGCGGAGCACTGGACCTCGGGTCTAGAGCTCACTACCCGTCAGGAGGTCCAGGAACTGTTTGTCGTGGAGCAATTCTTGTGGAACTGCCCAGAGGACCTCCAGCAGTTCCTCCGTGACCGGAAACCAAAGGGGGCTTCTGCTACAGCCGCCCTGGCAGACGAGTATGCCAACAACAGGGCGCCGGAGCCAAAGAAGCCTGCCAGCAGCACCTGGAGAGGGGGTAAGCCCAATCCTGCCCCAGCCCCATATCCAGCCCCCAGAGTGCAAGGGGTGTACCCCCCTGCTGCCCTCTCCAGGCCAGGAACAGAACCCAGACGTTGCCATAATTGCAATCAGCCAGGACACTTTAAGGCTGCATGTCCCCAGCGCCAGAAGGCCCCATCCCTGTCCCAGAAACCGTCCACTGTTTTGTGTGTGGGAGGGGGTGGTGGGAGGTCCCTAGACAATTACCAACCCATCACCATCGGCCGCTCAGCGGTCATGGGACTGCGGGACACAGGCGCTGAACGAACCCTGGTACGCCCTGAGGTGGTGTCCCCTCAAGACTTGGTACCTGGGAAAACCCTTTCCGTCTCCGGAATTGGAGGCGTTGAACCGGCGCTGCCCGTTGCCAAGGTGTATTTGGATTGGGGTGCCGGGAGGGGTATGCGGGAGGTGGGAGTAACGCCGAATATTCCTGCAAATGTGTTGCTTGGGACCAATTTGGGGCGGCTAGTGTCCCAGTATGTGGCCACTGAACCCCCAAGTCCGGCTCCCCAAGAATGTCATGACTCTACTGTGAATGCTAATGTTAATGTATTGAATGTGCCTCCAACAGTGGAGGAGGGAGTGAAACCTGATGGTAAGCCATGCACTGACACTACACACACAGGGCTCACAGTGAGGACAGGTGAGGAGGCTGTAGGGGAGAGCTCAGAGGTGAAGGGAGGGGCTGCTATGGGCAGTGTAGGGCCCCTAAGTGAATCCAGCCTGCTGAGTCTAGGGCCCCTGCAGGAAGAGGAACAGGCCATGGGGGGAGGGGGCGTCCCGGGAGAGGAGCCACCAGGTAAGACCCAGGGCAGGAGTTCCCCACATCCGGGATGTCAGGAAGTCAGGGAAGTCTGCCTGACCCGGCAACTTGGTCAGGGGACGAGGGAAAGCAGGCGCTACCCGTGGTCCCAGCGGTCGTGGCCGCTGTTACCAGGAGTGGGAGCGCTGAAGCCCAAGGAGCCTCGCGGAGGTCCGACGGTTTCCCCCTCTCCGACCAAGTGGCTGCCGAGTCAGACAGTAGCCAGGAGATAGATCCCGGGGAACTGACAGAGGACATGGCAGTTTCATCAATTCTTGCCACATCAAGTCAGGGATTTCAGGCAGCGTTGGAAGCTGACCCTAGCCTGAAGACTCTCAAGGAACAGGCGGCACAGCCTCCCCTGGAGTCCGACCGCGAGCGAGTGGTCTGGGACCAGGGACGGCTGTACCGGGTAACGGTCCAGCAGGGTTCACCGGAGGCGTGGCCCAGGGACCGACAGTTAGTGGTACCCCATCCGTTCAGGGCGGAATTGTTGCGGATCGCACACGAGATTCCAATGGCCGGACACTTAGGGATCACTAAAACCAGGGCCAGGCTAGCTCAGCATTTCTACTGGCCTGGAATGAGGACCGAGGTGATAGCCTACTGCCGTTCATGTGACACCTGTCAGAGGGTGGGGAAGGCGGGGCCGCGCCCCAAAGCCCCACTGGTAACTCTGCACATCATCGAAGAGCCTTTCTCGAGGGTGGCTGTGGATCTCATTGGACCTCTGTCCACTCCCAGCCGCTCCGGGAAATGCTTCATACTAACGGTAGTGGACTATGCCACCCGGTACCCGGAGGCGGTAGCTTTGTCGTCCATTCGGGCCGACAAAGTGGCCACTGCCTTACTGGAGATTTTCTCCAGAGTGGGGTTTCCCAAGGAAATGCTCACCGACCGAGGGACCCAGTTCATGTCGCAGCTGATGGAGTCTCTCTGTAAGCAGGTACAGGTGCAACATCTGGTGGCCAGCCCGTATCACCCACAGACCAATGGCTTGTGTGAGCGGTTCAATGGCACCTTAAAGCAGATGCTGAAGATGTTGGTCGACTCCCACGGGAGAGACTGGGAGCGGTATCTCCCACACCTGCTGTTTGCCTACCGGGAGGTCCCACAGGCCTCAACGGGGTTCTCCCCCTTTGAGCTCCTGTACGGGCGACGTGTACGGGGGCCCCTTGCTCTGGTGAAGGAAGCATGGGAAGGGGATTTAGCCACCCCTGGAGTGTCGGTCATTGAGTATGTCGTGCGCTTCCGGGACCGAATGATGGCCTTGACGCGGCTGGTGCATGACAATATGGCCCAAGCTCAGGCTGACCAGAAGCGATGGTACGACCAGAATGCTTGTGAGCGGACCTACCAGGTGGGTCAAAAGGTGTGGGTACTGGTCCCCGTACCCCAAAACAAGCTTCAGGCAGCCTGGGAGGGTCCATACCTCGTGCACGAGCAGCTCAACGCCGTCACCTACCTGGTCACCCTGGACCACGCCCGTGGAAGGAGGAAGGCCTTCCATGTGAACATGATGAAGGCCCATCATGAGCGGGAGGCTTATGCTCACCCAGTGTGCTACCTTCCAGAGGAAGGAGAGGCAGAAACCCTCCTCGATCTGCTCACCCAAGCCAAGGCGGGTGGATCCATCGAGGATGTGGGGGTTGGCCACCAGCTCTCAGAGGACCAACGTTCCCAGCTGGGGGCCACCCTGCACCCCTTTCGGGAGCTGTTCAGCAGCCTGCCCGGAAGGACTGAGGCAGCAGTCCATGACGTGGACACTGGTAACCACCCCCCAATCCGGCGTTCAGCATATCGGGTCTCTCTTGAGGTGCAGCAGCAGATGCGCCAAGAGATAGACGAGATGCTGAGGCTGGGGGTGATCCAAGCGTCCAACAGCGCGTGGGCTTCGCCTGTAGTCCTCGTCCCTAAAAAGGACCGAACTACGCGGTTCTGCGTGGACTACAGGGGGCTCAACGCTGTGTCGGTCACCGATGCGTACCCAATGCCGCGCATCGATGACCTGCTCGACCAGCTGGCCGGGGCCAAGTACCTGACCATCATGGATCTGAGCAGGGGGTATTGGCAGATTCCCCTGACCCCTAGGGCACGGGAACGCTCTGCCTTTATCACCCCATTCGGACTGTACGAGTCCACGGTGATGCCCTTCGGCATGAAGAATGCCCCTGCCACTTTTTAGCGGATGGTCAACACGCTGCTCGAGGGACTGGAAGGGTATGCGACCGCGTACCTGGATGACATTGCCATCTTCAGTCCCACCTGGGAGGATCACCTAGAGCACCTGGCGCAGGTGCTCGGGCGGATCCAGCGAGCAGGCTTGACCATTAAGCCGGAAAAATGCCAGCTGGGTATTAGTGAGGTCCACTACCTGGGACACCGGGTAGGTGGGGGAGCTCTGAAGCCAGAGCCCGGGAAGGTGGATGCCATCGCATCCTGGCCCACCCCCAAGACAAAGAAGCAGGTGATGTCCTTTTTGGGTACTGCTGGGTACTATAGGAGGTTTGTTCCACACTATAGTGCCCTGGCCAAGCCCCTGACGGACCTCACCAAAAAAAAGGCTGCCCGTCGCAGTCGACTGGACAGTCGCCTGCGAGACAGCTTTCCAGGCGCTCAAGACCGCCCTTTCTAGTTCTCCTGTACTACAGGCAGCCGATTTCACGCAGCCATTCTTAGTGCAGACCGACGCCAGCGACTTCGGCCTCGGTGCTGTGCTCAGCCAGGTTGACACTACGGGCCATGAACACCCCATTTTGTACCTGAGCAGGAAGCTCCTGCCGAGGGAAGTGGCCTATTCCACGATGGAGAAGGAATGTCTGGCAATTGTGTGGGCCCTGCAGCGTCTGCAGCCATACTTGTACGGACGCCAATTCACCGTGGAAACAGACCACAACCCCCTCAGCTGGTTACACACGGTCTCTGGGACGAATGGGAGGTTGCTACGCTGGAGCCTCGCTCTCCAACAGTACCATTTCACCATTCGCCACAAAAAAGGCAGTGACCATGGTAACGCTGATGGGTTGTCCCGGCAAGGAGAGGGTGCGGTAGGGCGCACGGGGGAACACAGGAATGTGATACCCCCTAGCGCCCTCAAAAGCAGGGAGGTGTAAGGAAAAGGTTGTCGCCATTTTGTATAGGGCCTGTACCAGCCTCCATTTTGTCAGTTCACACAGCCACAGACTTTTAGCTACACAGGGCCTATTAGCATATTCAGTACGGCCAGCTTTGATGTCCACTATGAATCAATAGGCCTTTATATGCTAATTGGTTTAGGCCAGGGACTGAATAAGATGGTCAGTCGTATGGTAAATAGCTCAAGCTCAAGCCATTGTTTCCTGCTCCATATGAATTGCAGGCCAGTTAATATGCGTGCTTCAAAGCAAATGGGGAAGGGCCTAGCAGGTTTAAAAGCTGTAGCCAAGAAGAGGCTGGCCTCTCATTCCATTTTCTCACAGCAGCAGAAGCACAAGGGACAGACTTGCCAAATGGAGCTGCAGCACATGCATTGGGGACTGTCCAGCAACTGAAGACTTTCACCTGGGGAACGCAGAGCTCCATGCCTCCCCATGACCATACTACAACCCGGTAATATTGATCTATAGCTAATACCTTTAAGCCTTGTACATTATTGTTGTATTCTTACTCTGACTGCAAATCCATTGTAATTACGTTGTATAGCTTTACTGTATATTCCTGTAATTATCTAGTGCGCCCTTAAGGCAAATTAAACAATAAAATTAATCTTGGGCTGATGCTTTTACTCTGATCACGAATCTTAGAATACCCAGTGGGTAACAGGACACCTTCCCCGGCGGCCATTTGCTCTAGGTGCAGTTCTCTTACTGACCTGAGAGACAAAGGGGGGCGCCGGAGAGCTGTACCTGTGGAGTTACGTCACATTGGTGACGTGGGAGGAAGGGGATCGTCCCCCACATTTGGTAGCGGAGGTGGGATCAGAAGCTGTGATACCCGGGCTACCGTGTGGCGGTCGGCTTAGTTCCTCACAGCGTCACACTATAATTTCAATTGAATGGAGCAGCACCAATTACACTAAAGAAAAAAAAAGAGTCTGTGAGTGACACGTGCAGATGCCTACAAACAGCGTTGGATGCAGAGCAAACTGCAGCGTCACCTGCACTCACAAACACACACCTTGCACAGAGCTGTGAAAACAACACTGCAAGGAAAAAGGATGATTTACACAGCGGTTTCTCAAATAGCCTGCCTACAGAACAATTCACAAAAACGCTATCTCTAACTGTCCCTCAGAGTCAGCAGAGCAGCGTCCTGTCCCTAACTTAATTCACAGCACAGTGACGGTAAAATGGCGGCGGCGCCTTTTATAGTGCATTCTGACATCATTTCAGCAGCCAATCACAGCCATGCCATTAGTTAAGATGACCGCAGCATTACAGGATGTGCCCACACTTCTTAGGATTCCTCATTGGCTGACTAAAATCACATTGCCTCTCAAAGAATTATGGGAACTTCCGATTCCGGTATACGATATATGAAAAGTATCGGAACTAAGTATCGGAATTCCGATACAGCGAATATCGGCCGATACCCGATACTTGCGGTATCGGAATGCTCAACACTAGCTGTAACAAAAGTCTACAGTGCCCACACTCCATGGCATTTCTGCAGCTTCCATAGTAAAACTTTCACTTTAAAAAAAACATTAACTATGTTTGAATTTTTCAAAATGACTGTAAGGCCAGGGTCACATGAGCGTAAATTCTCTCATGTAAAATAATTGACTTGATTATGTAAATGACACTTGGATTAAATTCTGATCATAGTTTGAGCCGAGTGTCAGCTTAGTGTGATCCGATTCTTTCAGCACAGGTGAGGAGAAGATGGAGTACAAGATTTCTCCATTGTTTGGGTCCCCACAAATCGGACTGCACTTGGATGTCATCTGAGTGCAGTCCAACCTTTTCCATGCAACTATACTCTTGAATGGGTGAGTGCTATCCAATTCGTGCAGCAACTCGCAGTAAGCTGCAAATTTTTTCTCATGCCAAATCGATATGAGAAAAAAAAACGCAGATCAGCAAGACCATAGTATAACCCATTAGCACCCGGCTATTTTCCGTTTTTGCGCTTTCGTTTTTTGCTCCCCTTCTTCCCAGAGCTTTAACTTTTTTATTTTTTTTTTGGTCAAAATGGCCATGTGGGGCTTATTTTTTGTGATACGAGTTGTACTTTTAAACGACTCTACAGTATTGTTTTTAACATATAGTGTACTGGAAAACAGGAAAAAAAATCCAAATGCAGTGAAATGGCAAAAAAGTGCAATCCCACAGTTGTTTTTTGTTTGTTTTTTTACCATGATCACTAAATACTAAAACTGACCTGCCATTATGATTCTCCAGGTCATTATGAGTTCACAGACACCAAACATGTCTAGGTTCTTTTTTTATTTAAGTGGTGAAAAAAAATTTCAAAGTTTGTTAAAAAAAATTGAGCCATTTTACGATATCAGTAGCTTCTCCATTTTTCATGATCTTGGGTTGGGTGAGGGTTTACTTTTTGTGAGCCCAGCTGACGTTTTTAATGATACTGTTTTGGTGCAGATACGATCTTTTGGTCGCCCTTTATTGCATTTTAATGCAATGCTGCGGCAACCAAAGAAACTTAATTCTGGAGTTTTGACTTTTTTATTATTACGCCATTTAACGATCGGGTAAATTCTTTTTTTATATTGATAGATCAGGCGATTATAAACTTGGCAATATCAAATATGTGTAGATTTGAGTTTTTATTGTTATATTTTGAATGGGGCGAAATGGGGGTGATTTGAACTTTTTGAAATTTTTTTAATTGTTTTAATATGTTTTAAAAAATTTTTTTAATTTTTGCATGCTTCAATTGTCTCCATGGGAGACTAGAAGCTGGCATAATCTGATCGGCTCCACTATATACAGGCAATGATCAGATCGTCTAGTAAGTAGCACAAATGCACACTTGCTATAAGCGCCGACAACCGGGCTAAGCCCTGATAGCAATCCAGAAGTGACAACCATAGAAGTCTGCTGGAGACCTCTGGTTGTCATGCCAACCCATCGGTGACCCGTGATCATGTGACAGAGTCAACAATGTGCGTGATTTCCGGCGTGCTTGCCAGAACCGCGACTTAAATGCTGCTGTCAGAAATTGACAGCAGTATTTAACTAGCTAACAGCCGCAGGTGGATTGCAATTCCACCCATGGCTGTTGCGGGCACATGTCAGCTGTATAAATCAGCTGATATGTGCCCGAAAGGTGCGGGCTCTGTGCCCGAAGATGCACCAAACAGGGAGAGTCCGACATTGGTGTACTATTACGCCCGATGTTGGAAAGGGGATAATATTGGACTGAGTACTGTCCGATAAAATATGTACAGGTCCTTCTCAAAAAATTAGCATATAGTGCTAAATTTCATTATTTTCCATAATGTAATGATTACAATTAAACTTTCATATATTTTAGATTCATTACACACCAACTGAAATTTGTCAGGTCTTTTATTGTTTTAATACTGATGATTTTGGCATACAACTCCTGATAACCCAAAAAACCTGTCTCAAAAAATTAGCATATCAAGAAAAGGTTCTCTAAACGACCTATTACCCTAATCTTCTGAATCAACTAATTAACTCTAAACACATGCAAAAGATTCCTGAGGCTTTTCAAAACTCCCTGCCTGGTTCATTACTCAAAACCCCCATCATGGGTAAGACTAGCGACATTACTGATGTCAAGAAGGTCATCATTGACACCCTCAAGCAAGAGGGTAAGACCCAGAAAGAAATTTCTCAACAAATAGGCTGTTCCCAGAGTGCTGTATCAAGGCACCTCAATGAGAAGTCTGTTGGAAGGAAACAATGTGGCAGAAAACGCTGTACAACGAGAAGAGGTGACCGGACCCTGAGGAAGATTGTGGAGAAGGACCGATTCCAGACCTTGGGGGACCTGAGGAAGCAGTGGACTGAGTCTGGTGTAGAAACATCCAGAGCCACCGTGCACAGGCGTGTGCAGGAAATGGGCTACAGGTGCCGCATTCCCCAGGTAAAGCCACTTTTGAACCATAAACAGCGGCAGAAGCGCCTGACCTGGGCTACAGAGAAGCAGCACTGGACTGTTGCTAAGTGGTCCCAAGTACTTTTTTCTGATGAAAGCAAATTTTGCATGTCATTCGGAAATCAAGGTGCCAGAGTCTGGAGGAAGACTGGGGAGAAGGAAATGCCAAAATGCCTGAAGTCCAGTGTCAAGTACCCACAGTCAGTGATGGTGTGGGGTGCCATGTCAGCTGCTGGTGTTGGTCCACTGTGTTTCATCAAGGGCAGGGTAAATGCAGCTAGCTATCAGGAGATTTTGGAGCATTTCATGCTTTCATCGGCTGAAATGCTTTATGGAGATGAAGATTTCATTTTTCAGCACGACCTGGCACCTGCTCACAGTGCCAAAACCACTGGTAAATGGTTTACTGACCATGGTGTTACTGTGCTCAATTGGCCTGCCAACTCTCCTGACCTGAACCCCATAGAGAATCTGTGGGATATTGTGAAGAGAAAGTTGAGAGACGCAAGACCCAACACTCTGGATGAGCTTAAGGCCGCTATCGAAGCATCCTGGGCCTCCATAACACCTCAGCAGTGTCACAGGCTGATTGCCTCCATGCCACGCCGTATTGAAGCAGTCATTTCTGCAAAAGGATTCCCCACCAAGTATTGAGTGCATAACTGAACTTTATTATTTGATGGTTTTTTTGTTTGTTTTTAAAAAACACTTTTATTTTATTGGACGGTTGAAATATGTTAATTTTTTGAGACAGGTTTTTTGGGTTATCAGGAGTTGTATGCCAAAATCATCAGTATTAAAACAATAAAAGACCTGACAAATTTCAGTTGGTGTGTAATGAATCTAAAATATATGAAAATTTAATTGTAATCATTACATTATGGAAAATAATGAAATTTAGCACTATATGCTAATTTTTTGAGAAGGACCTGTATATGCTCGTGTGAGTGAGCCTTTATAAATTGACATTCTGGGATTTGTTGAGCAGTTTCACTAACAGAAATGTTCTAACATAAAAATGGACACATCTGCCTGGGTCCCCTCCCACCTCTCCATGCATTGTAGTATACTAATAGTATCCTGAAATAAGGCTTGGGCAGCCCTTTCAGATATGCAACTTTTGTTTCTCTATGTGGCCCTATGGTGTAGCTGTAAGCCCAAGAAAAATGTATTGTCGTGCGCCAGCAAGTCAAGCATATGTAAACTGCAAATGAATATTCTCCCCTTCTCCACCCACAATCCCTCCCACCCCTCCATGCCCTCATCACTGATTCAGTCAGACTGCCGTATGCATGAAGATTGCATTGCAGTCCTTGGACTGGCTGCTTGCTCTCTTAACCTGAGAGTGATTTCTGTATAGAAATACATGCTGTCACGCTCATGTCAGGAGAGCAAATGGCCAGTCGGAGGATTGCGAGGCAATCCTTGGACAAGTATCACAGCAGTCTGACTGCACACAATCAGTGACTCTGGCCAGGAGGAGTGGGTGTTATTATGGGAGAGGGAAGGGGTGAATATTCATTTCATATGCTTGAGTTGAGTTTCGTATGCTTGAGTTGCCAGCTCGTATGTAAATATAAAATTAATATTCACCCCTTCCCCCACCCATTATCCCACCCACCACGCTGCAGCGTCGCTGATTGAGTCACATTGCCGTATTACTCATCCAAGGGTCTCATCGCATTCCTCAGACTGCCCATCTGCTCTTCTGACAGGAGCAGGACAGCATGTATTTCTATGCAACTGTCACTCTCAGGTTAGGAGAGCAGATGGCCAGTCCAAGGATTGCTATGCGATCCTCCGGCATATGGCAGTCTAACTAAGTCAGTGATGCCAGTACAGAGGGGTAGGCAGAATATGGGCTGGGGAAAGGGTTAATGTTCATTTGCAATTTACATATGCTTGACTTGCCGCCAAACCCCAATACATTTTTCCGGGGCTTACAGCAAGACAACGGGCCAAGTACATAAATAAAAGTTATTGTACATCACAAAAATGAGTACACCCCTCACTTTTTGTAAATTTGTTATTATATCTTTTCATGTACAATGAAAAGCAGTCAGTCTACAGCTTGTAGAACAGTGAATACAACCCTAAGTGAAAATGGCCGAATTGTGCCCAATTAGCCATTTTCAATCACCTATGTAATTTGACTCATTAGTGTTGCAAGGTCTCAGGTGTGAATGAGGAGCAGTTGTGTTAAATTTGGTGTTATTGCTCTCACAATCTTTCATAGTGGTCACTTGAAGATCAACATGGCACCTCAAGGCAAGGAATTTCAAGGATCAGACAAAAGAAATTGTTGCTTTACATAAAGATGGGCTAGGCTATAAGAAGATTGCTAACACCCTGAAACTAAGCTGCAGCATGGAGGCCAAGACCATGCAGCAGTTTAACAAGTCAGGTTCCACTCAGAACTAGGGTTGAGCGATACTTTCCGATATCCAAAAGTATCGGAATCGGAATGGTATCGCCGATACCCAAAAAATATCGGCGATACCCGATACCGATACCGGAAATCCAATGTAAGTCTATGGGAACAAAATATCGGAATTAAAAAAACCCCATTCTTGCCTTGTTGGTTAATTGTACATGAAGGAAAACAACAAAGAGTAATGTACAATGTATTGTGGAAGGTTGAGGAGACATTAAAGGCATAGATGTTTAACCCAATCAAATGGAATAGCATAAATATTTTTTTTTTAAAGATGTTCGGATTGACGAAGAAATTGACAATGTTGTTAACGTTTTTTCTATTTTGGCAAATATGTATATTTCACAACTTCCATGCTCTTCACCTTTTTAACTTTTCACACACTTTCTCCTTCATAATCTTCAGCAGCATCATCTTTTTCATCAAATTATTCTTCATCTTCACCTTCTTTATCTTCTTCTTAAACTTCTTGCTATTCATCTTTTTGTTAACATTACTCAGATTCTTCTTATTAAACTATTATTCTTATTCATATTGTACTTCATCTTCTTCATCATATTCTTATTTGTGACAGAGAATCCTGTACTTGTAATCTGTCAAAGTATGAATTTTTCATCCTTCCGTTCTTGCTGTCACAAAAGATTTAAATTACAACAGTATTTGTCCGTGTTCAGTTTAGCCTGCAGCAGCAGGCATTTTCCAGGGGCACCACGAGGAGGAACGGACTCACCCCCATACACTGCTTAGTCTTCTTCTGCTTATAATTTAGAGCATATATTTTGCTCTTCATTTTGGTCTTATACTTCATGTTCTTCTGCTTTTTGATCTTCTGCTTATTGTTCTTAAGTCTCTTGTTCTGTATCTTGTAGTTTGTCTTAACCTTCTTAGTCCTGTTTGGTAATCTTTTATTTCTTCTTTGTGATGGTGTTTAGGCTGGTTGGCTTGATGCTCGTCATCCTTGTGGTCGTCATCTTCTTCGGGGTGGTCATCAGGGTCGTCGTCTTCATTGTTGGAGATCCAGAGTGATTACCCAAAAAAGCATTGAAAAAATCTTCAATTTGTAAATGTTGCAGAAGGTACAAGAGTCAATGCAAGTAATGAGGACCAGCTGACTGTGCTGGAACCCGGAGGGGCAGCAGAAGGAAAAGAGCCAATGGCACAACCGAGGACCAGCTGACGTTACTGGGACACGGTTACTAAGCAGGAGGTACCTGTGCTCCAAAGCACTACCAAGGACCAGCAGACATTGCTGGAACTCGGATACCGAGATGGAGGCACCTAGGCCAAAGGCACTGCGGAGAACCAGCTGACGGTACTGGAACCCGGATGGGTAGCAGAAGGTACAAGAGCCAATCCAAGTAACGAGGACCAGCTGACTGTGCTGGAACCCGGAGGGGCAGCAGAAGGAAAAGAGCCAATGGCACAACCGAGGACCAGCTGACGTTACTGGGACACGGTTACTAAGCAGGAGGATACCTGTGCTCCAAAGCACTACCAAGGACCAGCAGACATTGCTGGAACTCGGATACCGAGATGGAGGCACCTAGGCCAAAGGCACTGCGGAGAACCAGCTGACGGTACTGGAACCCGGATGGGTAGCAGAAGGTACAAGAGCCAATCCAAGTAACGAGGACCAGCTGACTGTGCTGGAACCCGGAGGGGCAGCAGAAGGAAAAGAGCCAATGGCACAACCGAGGACCAGCTGACGTTACTGGGACACGGTTACTAAGCAGGAGGTACCTGTGCTCCAAAGCACTACCAAGGACCAGCAGACATTGCTGGAACTCGGATACCGAGATGGAGGCACCTAGGCCAAAGGCACTGCGGAGAACCAGCTGACGGTACTGGAACCCGGACGGGTAGCAGAAGGTACCCATGGAAATTTAAGATGACAGGCCGCGAGCCGGCCGCAGTTACCGAATCCCACAGTACTACAGTGGGTGATTGTCCTATTGTCACAACGGAAACAACCTTTATTTGCATATCCCGCAGCACACATAGGAAGCACCTAAACTCCAAGCACCATAGAGTCGGCTAACCCGACCACAACACGACAGGACAACTTATTGGAGGCTAAGTGACGTTTACACTGACAGGAAACCGATGGCGTGCTGTAACCAGTCTGGGCAGGAGTGAGTACCCGTGCCAATGACACTTCCGAGCAACAACTGGCGGTGTTGTAGCCCAGGGATGAGAAGAGAACATGGTGGAGGCAGCAGGACTTTTTGCCGTTCACACAGCAGGGGAACAGCTGACATTACTGAACCCCAGTAACACAGGAGCAAGTGTAGACTGTGCTAACAGCACTTCCGAGCAACAACTGGCGGTGTTGTAGCCCAGGGATGAGAAGAGAACATGGTGGAGGCAGCAGGACTTTTTGCCATTCACACAGCAGGGGAACAGCTGACATTACTGAACCCCAGTAACACAGGAGCAAGTGTTCACTGTGCTAACAGCACTTCCGAGCAACAACTGGCGGTGTTGTAGCCCAGGGATGAGAAGAGAACAGGGTGGAGGCAGCAGGACTTTTTGCCGTACACACAGCAGGGGAACAGCTGACATTACTGAACCCCAGTAACACAGGAGCAAGTGTTTGACTGTGCTAACAGCACTTCCGAGCAACAACTGGCGGTGTTGTAGCCCAGGGATGAGAAGAGAACATGGTGGAGGCAGCAGGACTTTTTGCCGTTCACACAGCAGGGGAACAGCTGACATTACTGAACCCCAGTAACACAGGAGCAAGTGTAGACTGTGCTAACAGCACTTCCGAGCAACAACTGGCGGTGTTGTAGCCCAGGGATGAGAAGAGAACATGGTGGAGGCAGCAGGACTTTTTGCCGTTCACACAGCAGGGGAACAGCTGACATTACTGAACCCCAGTAACACAGGAGCAAGTGTTAGACTGTGCTAACAGCACTTCCGAGCAACAACTGGCGGTGTTGTAGCCCAGGGATGAGAAGAGAACATGGTGGAGGCAGCAGGACTTTTTGCCGTTCACACAGCAGGGGAACAGCTGACATTACTGAACCCCAGTAACACAGGAGCAAGTGTTCACTGTGCTAACAGCACTTCCGAGCAACAACTGGCGGTGTTGTAGCCAGGGATGAGAGAGAACGGGGGAGGCAGCAGGACTTTTTGCGTACACAGCAGGGAACAGCTGACATTACTGAACCCAGTAACACAGGAGCAGTGTTGACTGTGCTAACAGCACTTCCGACAACAACTGGCGGTGTTGTAGCCCAGGATGAGAAGAGAACAGGTGGAGGCAGCAGACTTTTTGCCGTTCCACAGCAGGGGAACAGCTGACATTACGAACCCCAGTAACACAGAGCAAGTGTGACTGTGCTAACAGCACTTCCGAGCAACAACTGGCGGTGTTGTAGCCCAGGGATGAGAAGAAACAGGGTGGAGGCAGCAGGACTTTTGCCGTTCACACAGAGGGGAACAGCTGACATTACTGAACCCAGTAACACAGAGCAAGTGTGACTGTGCTAACAGCATTCCGAGCACAACTGGCGGTGTTGTAGCCAGGGATGAGAAGAGAACAGGTGGAGGCAGCAGGACTTTTTGCCGTTCACACAGCAGGGGAACAGCTGACATTACTGAACCCAGTAACACAGGAGCAAGTGTTACTGTGCTAACAGCACTTCCGAGCAACAACTGGCGGTGTTTAGCCCAGGGATGAGAAGAGAACAGGTGGAGGCAGCAGGACTTTTGCCGTCCACAGCAGGGGAACACTGACATTACTGAACCCCAGTAACACAGGAGCAAGTGTAGACTGTGCTAACAGCACTTCGAGCAAAACTGGCGGTGTTGTAGCCCAGGATGAGAAGAGAAAGGTGGAGCAGCAGGACTTTTTGCCGTTCACACGCAGGGGAACAGCTGACATTATAACCCCATAACACAGAGCAAGTGTATGCAACAGCACTTCCGAGCACATGGTGTTGTACCAGATGGAAGAAACAGGTGGAGGCAGCAGACTTTTTGCCGTCACACAGCAGGAACACTGACATTACGAACCCATAAAAGGACAAGTGTACTGTGCTAACAGCACTCGACAAACTGCGGTGTTGTACCCAGGGATAAGAACAGGTAGGCAGCAGGACTTTTTGCCGTACACAGCAGGGGAACAGCTGACATTACTGAACCCAGTAACACAGGAGCAAGTGTACTGTGCTAACAGCACTTCGAGCACAACTGGCGGTTGTAGCCCAGGGATGAAAGAGAACAGTGGGGCAGCAGACTTTTGCCGTTCACAAGCAGGGGAACAGCTGACTTACTGAACCCCAGTAACACAGGAGCAAGTGTTGACTGTGCTAACAGCACTTCCGAGCACAACTGGCGGTGTTGTAGCCCAGGGATGAGAGAGAACAGGGTGAGGCAGCAGACTTTTTGCCGTTACACACAGCAGGGGAACAGTGACATTACTGAACCCAGTAACACAGGAGCAAGTGTACTGTGCTAACAGCACTTCCGAGCAAAACTGGCGGTGTTGTAGCCCAGGATGAGATAAGAACATGGTGAGGCAGCAGACTTTTCCGTTCACACAGCAGGGAACAGCTGACATTACTGAACCCCAGTAACACAGGAGCAAGTGTAGACTGTGCTAACAGCACTTCCGAGCAACAACTGGCAGTGTTGTAGCCCAGGGATGAGAAGAGAACATGGTGGAGGCAGCAGGACTTTTTGCGTTCACACAGCAGGGAACAGCTGACATTACTGAACCCCAGTAACACAGGAGCAAGTGTAACTGTGCTAACAGCACTTCCGAGCAACAACTGGCGGTGTTGTAGCCCAGGGATGAGAAGAGAACAGGGTGGAGGCAGCAGGACTTTTTGCCGTACACACAGCAGGGGAACAGCTGACATTACTGAACCCCAGTAACACAGGAGCAAGTGTAACTGTGCTAACAGCACTTCCGAGCAACAACTGGCGGTGTTGTAGCCCAGGGATGAGAGAGAGACATGGTGGAGGCAGCAGGACTTTTTGCCGTTACACACAGCAGGGGAACAGCTGACATTACTGAACCCCAGTAACACAGGAGCAAGTGTAGACTGTGCTAACAGCACTTCCGAGCAACAACTGGCGGTGTTGTAGCCCAGGGATGAGAAGAGAACATGGTGGAGGCAGCAGGACTTTTTGCCGTTCACACAGCAGGGGAACAGCTGACATTACTGAACCCCAGTAACACAGGAGCAAGTGTTCACTGTGCTAACAGCACTTCCGAGCAACAACTGGCGGTGTTGTAGCCCAGGGATGAGAAGAGAACAGGGTGGAGGCAGCAGGACTTTTTGCCGTCACACAGCAGGGGAACAGCTGACATTACTGAACCCCAGTAACACAGGAGCAAGTGTAGACTGTGCTAACAGCACTTCCGAGCAACAACTGGCGGTGTTGTAGCCCAGGGATGAGAAGAGAACATGGTGGAGGCAGCAGGACTTTTTGCCGTTCACACAGCAGGGAACAGCTGACATTACTGAACCCCAGTAACACAGGAGCAAGTGTAGACTGTGCTAACAGCACTTCCGAGCAACAACTGGCGGTGTTGTAGCCCAGGGATGAGAAGAGAACATGGTGGAGGCAGCAGGACTTTTTGCCGTTCACACAGCAGGGGAACAGCTGACATTACTGAACCCCAGTAACACAGGAGCAAGTGTTCACTGTGCTAACAGCACTTCCGAGCACAACTGGCGGTGTTGTAGCCCAGGGATGAGAAGAGAACAGGTGGAGGCAGCAGGACTTTTTGCCGTCACACAGCAGGGGAACAGCTGACATTACTGAACCCCAGTAACACAGGAGCAAGTGTTAGACTGTGCTAACAGCACTTCCGAGCAACAACTGGCGGTGTTGTAGCCCAGGGATGAGAAGAGAACATGGTGGAGGCAGCAGGACTTTTTGCGTACACACAGCAGGGGAACAGCTGACATTACTGAACCCAGTAACACAGGAGCAAGTGTTAACTGTGCTAACAGCACTTCCGAGCAACAACTGGCGGTGTTGTAGCCAGGGATGAGAAGAGAACATGGTGAAGCAGCAGACTTTTTGCCGTTCATACAGCAGGGGAACAGCTGACATTATGAACCCAGTAACACAGGAGCAAGTGTTCACTGTGCTAACAAGCACTTTCGAGCATACAACTGGCGGTGTTGTAGCCCAGGATGAGAGAGAAACAGGTGGAGGCAGCAGGACTTTTGCCGTACACACAGCAGGGGAACAGCTGACATTACTGAACCCCAGTAACACAGGAGCAAGTGTAACAACTGTGCTAACAGCACTTCCGACAACAATGCGTGTTGTTAGCCCAGGATGAGAAGAGAACATGGTGGAGGCAGCAGGACTTTTTGCCGTTCACACAGCAGGGGAACAGCTGACATTACTGAACCCAGTAACACAGGAGCAATGTTAGACTGTGCTAACAGCACTTCGAGCAAAAACTGGCGGTGTTGTAGCCCAGGGATGAGAAGAGAAATGGTGGAGGCAGCAGGACTTTTTGCGTATCACACAGCAGGGGAACAGCTGACATTACTGAACCCCAGTAACACGGAGCAAGTGTTCACTGTGCTAACAGCACTTCCGAGCAACAACTGGCGGTGTTGTAGCCCAGGGTCAAGGAGGATGTTTAAATACTATATCAAGTATTTTCCTTGTTACGTGTCAATTAAAAATGTCTATACTCCAAACAAGAGAAATATAAACTTTAGTACCATAAGATGATGATTTAACTTAAAAAAATATATGTAAATTAATAATTTACAAACATAAACGCATACATTAACATGTTGAAAAGCAATGCAAACCACAATTAAAATAGGTTAATAATCTGCTATACGGTTTAAAATAAAAGCATACAAGTACACATCAGAATCCATTAATGATGGGTAAGTAACAGTATGTACACCATTTTTATTGTGTAGACAATGAATGGCTGACTTAAAACCATAATCAGCATTACAAGTTTTCTTTGACATTCATAAAACTTTACATTTGGTGAATAATATCACTAAAATTTTTAAAAAAATATCTAACATTTCCATCATGTAATACTGATAATATGTGCCAATCATTTATATTAACAAAACAAAATTTAAAAAGTGCATAGTGCAGAGTGAAAACAGATATTTATGCCTGACTGTGGACTTGCAAGCATGACAACGGATAGATAAGGTATATATAGATGAGACTGCATAGCCACAGATGGTGAATGGCGATGTAATACTGTACCTCAATAAAGTGTGCGTTACTACTACATCCTTTTTTTTACTAGCTTTATAAAAGGTTACGTGCATGTATGGTTGCGCCTTTGTTTGGACGCACAGACTGGCTTCCTGCTGTGACGCGTTGGGTATTGGAGCGTCTGTACGTCTTATGACGCAGACTAACATTCACGGTGCGCATCGTTCATCATCGCAAGCGTACCGACAACACAAAGGCGTTGTCATGACTGCTTTACTCAGTAAACATGCACCTATGATGAAACATACACGCATGTGCCCTATTACATAACAAGCTACAAGAAAAACGAGTGTGAGGTGTGACACAGCTGTTTTGTTAAGGTACAGTATTATATCGACATTGTACAGATGTCGCTATTCAGTCTGATAAATATATATCATTCACGTATTCTATCAGTTGTCGTTCTTTCAGCACCACTTACAGGTATATATTTTGCTATTGTGACTATGCACTATTGACTTTACCAAGGTAATGCATGATTTTTGTTAGCGATTATCATGTTTACATGAAGGACCTTTATGATATGGGCTGTTAACTTTCTAATCAAATATGTATTTTTTAAAATGACACAAATATAAGTAATGTTGAAGAGGACTATTCCTACATGCATTGTTTGCACAATATTACAGGTGTACATCACGTCCCTTAATCAACATTGGATTATTATATTTACTTGTATGCTTTTATTTCAAAGGCAAGAACACTGAAGTATAACCTTCGCACTGCAGCAGTTGTCAAAGTTCAACCCACATTATGCACTTCCAACATTGCAGCATTTGAGTCATCATGATGTGAGTTGGATTTGTCTAAGCTATGGAGTGACAAGGTTGACCATCAGTATCCTATAGCATAAGTAGGCTTTTGTGTTTGCATTTGTTTTCGACATGTGCATATCTGTAATAATATGTCACAATTATTTTGTTACAGATTTGTGACAAAGACTAATCATTTTATGGTTTGAAAGTTGACGTTTCAAATGTTTACAGCTTAGAAATCAGGGTGTAGCCTCATATCTATGTGTAGCACTAGACACTTTGAGATGTCATGTTTTTTTCACCATGATTAGGTAGCTAGCAGTAATTTTTGCCGGACACACAGCAGGGGAACAGCAGGCGTTACATGAACCCCACAAACACATCAGCGATTGTTTTCATCTGTGCATCTAACACTTCTGAGCAGCAACTGGCGCTGTTGAAGCCCAGGGTCAAGGAGGGTGTAGGCAGAGGCCTAGTATGAGACGTTTGAAGTTGAAGTTGTAGTTAGCAGCAGTAATTTTTGCCAGACACACAGCAGGGGAACAGCAGGCGTTACTGAACCCCACAAACACATCAGCGATTGTTTTCATCTGTGCATCTAACACTTCTGAGCAGCAACTGGCGCTGTTGAAGCCCAGGGTCAAGGAGGGTGTAGGCAGAGGCCTAGTATGAGACGTTTGAAGTTGAAGTTGTAGTTAGCAGCAGTAATTTTTGCCAGACACACAGCAGGGGAACAGCAGGCGTTACTGAACCCCACAAACACATCAGCGATTGTTTTCATCTGTGCATCTAACACTTCTGAGCAGCAACTGGGCTGTTGAAGCCCAGGGTCAAGGAGGGTGTAGGCAGAGGCCTAGTATGAGACGTTTGAAGTTGAAGTTGTAGTTAGCAGCAGTAATTTTTGCCAGACACACAGCAGGGGAACAGCAGGCGTTACTGAACCCCACAAACACATCAGCGATTGTTTTCATCTGTGCATCTAACACTTCTGAGCAGCAACTGGCGCTGTTGAAGCCCAGGGTCAAGGAGGGTGTAGGCACAAAATATTGAGTTATTGCCTTGTTACGTGGCCATTGCAAATGTATGTACTTCAAACAAGAATAAATGAAGTTTTACTAGGACAATAAAATGATGAATTTCAATTCCAAGAATAGAAAAATATTTATACTTGAGAGTCCTCTGTGGTTGATACCGTTTAATGGCTAACTGAAAATATGGTAACAAATTCAAAGCTTTCGAGACTACTCAGGTCTCTTCATCAGGCTAAGACTAAAAAAAAAAATGAAGAATCACATATTTCTACACACAACAGGACACAGGAATAGGTAAGACAAGTGAGGGAGGGACAAGTGAGGGGAGACCGGCCAAAAAATGAGAACAAGGATGAATTATCAGCGCCACACGATAAGTCAAAAAATATGGATTTACCTGTGGCAAAACACTTTTGTATGCCCGGTCATAGCATGATGGATATGGAATTACTGGTATTAAAATATAACTTCAAATATGAGAAAGATACAAAGGTTTCAGAATATAAGCTCATCATGACCTTTGACACTGTTAGTGATGGAATGAATAGATCACACGGATTTATGTCATTCTATATCAATTAAGGAATCTGCGTCTCTGCCCTTCCAGGGGCATGAAAACACAAAACCAGACCCCAATCAGAGGGCAATAAAACTTTCTATCCTTATCTAGGAACTGTTCCAATATTTATGTTCATCCCTCTGTGATAATGACAGTTCTGCTACACGTCACTTACTTGTCTTACCTATTGCACTATTCCTGTGTCCTGTTGTGTATAGAAATATGTGATGCTTCATTTTTTGTTTTAGTCTTTGCCTGATGAAGAGACGTGAGTAGCCTCGAAAGCTTGCAATTTGTTACCATCTTTTCAGTTATCCATTCAAAGGTATCAACCACTGCGGACTCTCAAGTCTAAATATTTTTCTATCTAATGGCTAACACGGTACGAAGATACACATGTTTCCTAACTTCAAGAATAAAAATAAAGACACTGCAAATATAAACGCATATATGCACATGCCAACAAGAAATGGAACAACACACCACCCAAAAAATTGGTTACAAAATATAGTGTTGTAAATTTAACAATAAAAGTCCATTTTTGTATTTATGAATAATGCTTAAGGAACGCTATGTTAAACCATAACATAGTGAAGACAATGGATTTTGTAATCGTCACTCATCATCATCATCATTGCAATTTAGATGTGACAGTCACAGACATTTCAATTATTTAAGTTAATAAAATCGTTACTTTGTACACATGTATGACATGTCCAGCATGGACTCATCAATGTGATGACACAATAATGTACGATAAAAAATAACCATTTAAAAAAACATAATGCATTGTCACAATTTAAGTGTGTGCCTGCAAGTGTAGGTGAAAGAAAGGCTACGGATAGCAAAGGTATATTCTATGTCTGTATCAGACAGTGGACAGCCTCTGATGGGTAATGGCGATGTTATACTGTACGTCAATAAAGTCTGCGGCTGCAATCATGCATTTTTTGCTTGGACAGTGTTGAAGAGGGTAAAAGCATGTCTGGTTGCGCAAGGCTTTATCATGTCAACACTACCTTCCTACTGTCACGCGTAGGGTAGGGTAGCGTGTGTCAATTATATGACTCTATAAAATGTGACGTTACGCAGCGTTATTGCGCCCTAGGGACGCCAAAAATACGACAGCAGTAATCATTTACTGTCTAATACTCCACCTATGACCAACAAAAAAGACCGTTCCCTCTTTAACAATCTACAAGACTAACAAGCATAATGGTTGACGCAGACTTTATTGAGGTACAGTATTACATCGACATTGTCCATGAGTAACTATGCACTGTGATACCTATATACCATTATTAATTTATATCTGTTGTGGTTGTTTCAACAGCACTTGCAGGTATAACTAGTACTACCTATTGCATATGAGATGCACTTTCTAGATGTAATAATTTATTATTGCACATTATTACCAGGTTTAGATGCTGGCCATTTCATATATGGTGTGTGAAGTTACAGTTGGCATCAGTATGTGTATTTTATAATGTCTGTCATAAATAAAACTCGTGATGATGATGATGAGGATTTTATGATTCGTACATCCATTGACTGCATTATCTTACAGGTACAGATAAAGTTCCTTAAAAAGCATTAATTGATAAGTATGAAATGTACTTTTATGCATTAATTTCAAAAAGTGAACACTATGTTTTAGTTTTTGTTACCATTTCTAATAGACATGTGCAGATATGCGCTGTGATGACAAATTATTATTTGTCCATATTTGTCATAAAAATTTATCATTCTAGGCCTGGAAAACTTCACAATTTCCTGTTTTAAGCATAACAATCAGGGTGACGGCTCTTCCCTATTTGGAGCATGTTCGACATGGGTTTTTCTGTGCATGTGTAGGGAACAGGAGACTTGTTGCCGGACACACAGCAGGGGAACAGCTGGCGTTACTGAACCCCACTAACACTATAGCTTGTGTATTGGTCTGTGGACACGACACTTCTGAGCAGCAACTGGCAGTGTTGTAGCACAGGGAGTAGAGTTCAGGTGGTAGAAAGATGAACATAACAGGAGACATGGATAACGTTGCGAACCAGTTATTTAATCTGAAAACGGACAGACAAATTCTGGCGAGATCCATGCCTTGTTCATTTTCAGAAAAGTAAGCCGGTCTACATTATCGGAGGATAGTCGCATGCGACGGTCTGTTAGTACACCACCTGCGGCACTAAAGACGCGCTCCGATAATACACTGGCAGCAGGGCAAGCCAGCACCTCCAATGCATACTGGCTAAGCTCTGGCCATGTATCCAGCTTAGAGACCCAAAACTTGAATGGGGAAGAGCCATCTGGGAGTACACTGAGAGGGAAAGACATGTAGTCTGTCACCATCTTACGGAAACGTTGCCTCCTGCTGACTGGAGCCGTCTCGGATGGTGTAGACATTGGTGGCGCTGCCACAAAACTTCGCCACATTTGGAACATACTGGTCTTGCCCTGTGCAGATGCGCTGCTTGTGCTCCCTCTTGTTGCAGAGCTGTCTCCACTGCCTCGACGCACAGAGCTGCTTTGTAAAAGCAGTAGCAGTGCTCTCGGCTGGAATGGAGAACATTATGGATTGCACCAGTGTGTCTTGGTACTCCGCATTTTACGCTCCCGGTTCAACGGTGTGATGAGGCTTTGTAAGTTGTCCCGGTAACGAGGGTCTAGGAGGGTGTACACCCAATAATCAGACGTGGTGAGAATGTGGGCGATGCGGCGGTCGTTTCTCAGGCACTGCAGCATGAAATCAACCATGTGTTGCAGACTCCCAACTGGCCAAGAAACGCTGTCCCCTGCAAGAGGCGTCATCTCTGCCTGCTCTGCATCACCCCACCCTCGCTCTACATACTGACTAGAGCGTTGTGTACCTCCCTCTGGAGCGATGTCTTCCTCCTCCATTGACTCCTCCTCATCCTCCTCACAAAGTGAACACTGCCCAGCCCTTTGTGAGGAACCACGTTGCGCTGACTGTCCAGAAGGTGATGGAATTTGTGACTCCTCATCCTCCACCTCTTCCAAAACCTCATCCCTTATTGCTTGCAGTGTTTTTTGAAGCAGGCAGATAAGGGGGACAGTCAGGCTGACTAGTGCATCATCTGCACTCGCCATCCGCGTTGACTCATCAAACGCACGCAAAACGTGGCAGATGTCCTTCATAGAGGCCCACTCAGTAGTGGTGAAGTGTGAACGACGCAAATTGCGAGTTGATTGCGCCTGATGCAGCTGATACTCCATTACTGCTGGCTGCTGCTCACACAACCGCTCCAACATATGTAACGTGGAATTCCACCTGGTGGGTACGTCACATATGATGCGATGTTCAGGAAGGCGAAATCTGCGTTGCAGAGCTGCAATGCGCGATCTGGCCATGCTGGAACGTCGCAAGTGAGCGCACTCTAGGCGGACCTTGTGCAGCAGTGCATCAAGATCCGGATAGTCCCTCAAAAAACTCTGCACGACCAAGTTGAGCACATGTGCCAGACATGGTATGTGAGTGAGGTTGCCAAGGCCCAGAGCTGCCACCAGATTTCGGCCATTGTCACACACTACCAAGCCTGGCTGGAGATTCGCTGGCAAAAACCACACGTCGCTCTCCTGCTTGATGGCATTCCAGAGCTCCTGCGCTGTGTGGCTTCGATTCCCCATGTAAATTAATTTCAGGACGGCCTGTTGACGTTTGGCCACGGCTGTGCTCATATCGGTCGCATCAGGTAAGCGTTCACGGGTCCATGTGGAGGTAGACCGTGACGGCTCCTGCAGCGATGATTCTGAGGAACTGGAGTAGGAGGAGGAGTCAATGTGGACAGACTTGATTCCTGCAATCCTTGGAGTTGGCAGAACACGTACAGCGCCACTCGCAAGATCTGTACCCGGCTCCACAACATTGACCCAATGGGCAGTGAGGGAAAGGTATCGTCCCTGGCCATGGGTACTGGTCCACGCATCGGTGGTCAGGTGGACCTTGCTACTGACGGCGTTTAGTAGCGCATGTTTAATTTTTCCTCACATGCTTTTGCAGACCAGGGACGGCTTGCCTGCTGAAATAAAATCGGCTGGGCACATTGTATTGTGGGACTGCCAATGCATAAGTCACGGAAACTGTCAGTCTCCACCAGCCTGAATGACAGCATTTCAAGGGACAGGAGTTTTGCAATGCCAGCATTCAGAGCCTGTGCTCGTGGATGGTTTGCCGAGTATGGCCGTCTTTTATCCCATGCCTGTGCTACCGATGGCTGTTTTGTGGCCTGGGAGTGTGAGGATGACAGGGAACTTGCAGCTGTGGGTGGAATAACACTGGGTCTCTGGACAACAGTGACAGAGGTTCTTCCATGGCGATCCTGTGAGGAAGCCGAACCAGCTGTGTGTGAGCTGGAGGAAGAGGCTCCAACACGAGCTGAAGATGTAGGTGCTGCTGTAGGTTGGCCTACATCTCCAGTGTGTCTTTGTAACTCAACCACGTGCTTTGTCCGTACATGTTTCCACATATTTGTGGTATTGAGGTTACTGATATTTTTACCTCTTTTAACTTTTTGATTACACAGCTTGCATTTGACATAGCAAATATCATCTGCAAGTGTGTCAAAAAAGGACCACGCAGTGCAAGTCCTGGGAGCGCCCGGTTTGGCTGTTGGAAGAGAACTGCTACGAACGGGTGCCAAACTGGAGGCTACAGGCAACCGAGTCTGCAGCCTACCTCTCCCTACTGTTTGGACCGTTGGGGCAATCTCTTCCTCAGAGCTGCTACCACCACCTTCCTGTTCCTCACGCCATGTTGGGTCTTGGACCTCATCATCTCCACTACCCTCTTCCAACACCTGCTGCTGTTGGGTGGTCTGGCCAGCACCTTGCTCAACAGAAAATGGCACCTGAGTCTCATCATCATCAGATGCGTTCTGCGGTGTGCTGACCATCGGCACTGGCTCACCCGCCTCTTCACATTCAGAGAGACACAGCTGTTGCGCATCACTGTATACTGCCTCTTCTTCACATTCCAGAATGCTGCTTGGCTGGGCCCCTGTTTGCAAGCCAACAGATTCTGAGAACAGAAGCAGAGACTCAGCTGGCTCCAGTTCAGAACTCTCTGACTGCCTGGGCAATTTGGCAGGCGGTGAAGAGACAGATGGTTGTTCAACAGTGCTGTGGTCCTGAGAGGAGGTGGAAGCAATTGAAGTCGATGCATTGGCTGCCATCCAACCAACAACGGCTTCAATTTGTTCTTCCCGCAGCAGGGGGGTACGCTGAGCTCCTACAAAAGTGCGCATAAAGGAACGCTCACGGGGAAAACTGGTGGATGCTGTGTCACTGGGTGCGGCAGCAGCCACAGAATCCCCACGTCCTCTCCCTGCTGAAACTCCACGGCCACGACCACGTGCCTTACTCCCTGCCTTCTTCATCTTGGTAGATTGATAAAGAAAGTCAGAAAAGTTTAAGGCCTAAGTGTGGTTATTCCTCAAGACTGCAGTGAACACTGCAAAACTGTTCAGTAGCTGTGAAAGGCCCCTTTGTCTACTTCTATAGTGTTTGCAACCAATGTATTGTATACGGATGGAAGCGCGTCACACTAATAGATTAGATTTTTTTCAAATATAATGGAGCAGCACCAATTAGGAAATGTGGGGTGAGGCAGTGACACACGCTCAGCAGACTACAACCAGCAGTGGTTGAAGAACTAATGGAGCGTAATCTGCACTCAAAAATGAAAGCCACAGACTACAGTGAACACTGAAACACAACTGTTCAGTAGCTGTGAAAGGCCCCTTTGTGTACTTCTATAGTGTTTGCAACCAATGTATTGTATACGGATGGAAGCGCGTCACACTAATAGATTAGATTTTTTTCAAATATAATGGAGCAGCACCAATTAGAGAAAAATGTGAAGGATGAGGCAGTGACACACGCTCAGCAGACTACAACCAGCAGTGGTTGAAGAACTAACTGGAGCGTAATCTGCACTCAAAAAATGAAAAGCTCACAGACTACAGTGAACACTGAAACACAACTGTTCAGTAGCTGTGAAAGGCCCCTTTGTGTACTTCTATAGTGTTTGCAACCAATGTATTGTATACGGATGGAAGCGCGTCACACTAATAGATTAGATTTTTTTCAAATATAATGGAGCAGCACCAATTAGAGAAAAATGTGAAGGATGAGGCAGTGACACACGCTCAGCAGACTACAACCAGCAGTGGTTGAAGAACTAACTGGAGCGTAATCTGCACTCAAAAAATGAAAAGCTCACAGACTACAGTGAACACTGAAACACAACTGTCCACAATCTGTGAAAGGCTACTCCTTTGTCTACTTCTATAGTGTTTGCAACCAATGTATTGTATACGGATGGAAGCGCGTCACACTAATAGATTAGATTTTTTTAAATATAATGGAGCTGCACCAATTCCACAAAATCAAATAAAAAAAAGAGTCAGTGAGTGACACGTGCAGATGCCTACAAACAGCGGTGGATGCAGAGCAAACTGCAGCGTCACCTGCACTCTCACACACACCTTGCACAGAGCTGTTAAAACAACACTGGCAAAAGGAAGCTTTACACAGTGGTTGGTAAACTAGCCTGCCTAAAGCACAGTAGAGTACACAAAATCGCAATGTCTAACTGTCCCTCAGAGTCAGCACAGCAGCGTTCTGTCCCTAACTGAGTTCACAGCACAGTGACGCTAAAATGGAGGCGGCGCCTTTTATAGTGCATTCTGACATCATTTCAGCAGCCAATCACAGCCATGCCATTAGTTAAGATGACCGCAGCATTACAGGATGTGCCCACACTTCATAAGATTCCTCATTGGCTGACTAAAATCACATTGCCTCTCAAAGATTTATGGGAACTTCCGATTCCGGTATATGTTATAGGAAAAATATCGGAACTAAGTATCGGAATTCCGATACAGCGAATATCGGCCGATACCCGATACTTGCGGTATCGGAATGTTCAACACTACTCAGAACTTGCCTCGGCATGGTCGACCAAAGAAGTTGAGTCATATCCAGAGGTTGTCTTTTCAAAAAAGATGAATGAGTGCTCCCAGCATTACTGCAGAGGTTAAAGGGGTGGGGGTCAGCCTGTTAGTGATCAGACCATATGCCACACACTGCATCAAATTGGTCTGCATGGCTGTCATCCCAGAAGAAAACCTCTGCTAAAGATTATGCATGAGAAAGCCCACAAACACTTTGCTGAAGACAAGTAGACTAAGGACATGGATTACTGGAACCATGTCCTGTGGTCTGATGAAACCAATATATACTTATTTGGTTTAAAAGGTGTCAAGCATGTGTGGTGGCAACCAGGTAAAGAGTACAAAGACAAGTGTGTCTTGCCTACAGTCAAGCATGGTTGAGGGAGTGTCATGGTTTACAGCTGCATGAGTGCTGCCGGCTGTGGGGAGCTACAGTTCATTGAGGGAACCATGAATGCCAACATATACTGTGACATACTGACCATGATCCCCTCCCTATGGAAACTGGGTCGCAGGGCAGTATTCCAACATGATAATGACCCCAAACACACCTACAAGATGAACACTGCCTTACTAAAGAAATTAAGGGTAAAGGTGCTGGACTGGCCAAGCATGTGTCCAGACCTAAACTCTTTTGAGAGTTTTGTTCCCTGGCGCTTGCTGGTCTTTCTTGGGCCCTGGAGCCTTTTTGGCAACAATGGAACCTCTCTCCTTGAAGTTCTTGATGATGCAATACATTGTTGACTGAGGTGCAATCTTTCTAGCTGCGATACTCTTCCCTGTTAGGCCATTTTTGTGCATTGCAATGATGACTGCACGTGTTTCTTTAGAGATAACCATGGTTAACAGAAGAGAAACAATGATGCCAAGCCTCCTTTTAAAGTGTCAGTGGTGTCATTCTTACTTAATCATGACAGATTGATCTCCAGCCATGTCCTCATCAACACCCACACCTGTGTTAATGGAGCAATCACTGAAAAGAGGTTAGCTGGTCCTTTTAAGGCAGGGCTGCAATGATGTTGAAATGTGTTTTGGGGGATAAAGTTCATTTTCTAGCCAAATATTGACTTTGCAAGTAATTGCTGTTAAGCTGATCACTCTTTATACCATTCTGGAGTAAAAAGTGAAGCAGTAGACTTTGTAAAAATTAATATTTGTGTCATTCTCAAAACTTTTGGCCATGACTGTAATATTGCACATATTGAATAGAGGATGGTGTTGAGTGCAAGGCATAGCTATTTTACCTTGCCAGGTATCATAAAAAGTTAAATGAGTCTGGTGTGTTTTTACCATCATTTTACTTTGTGATACAAGGCCAGGGATTCTAGATATACCTTGTAATTAACCACATTCTCTATTCAATGTGTGTTGAATAAACTGAGGAGATGATGGTGAAAATACACGTTATATGTACAATCCCCTGGCCTTGTATCATTACTATCTCACCTGGGCAGGTGAATACACATGAGTTTTAACCTGCAGCGTCGCTTCAGTCTGCATTTATTTCAAGCATACTGTAGCGATGCTGCTGTTTATAACTCATGTGTACTCACCTGCCCAGGCGTGATAAATTCTGAAGTGAGGATGTGTTATTTGGGGCATCACCACTTCAGCATGACACCAGGCCTGGGGATTGTAGATGTATAATCTTTATCATCTCTCCAGTCTGCGTTCAAAATCAAGTCACAGTGATGATACTACAAATAATATTTATAGTCACATGGTCAGGTATATCAGGTATAATAAAGAGTCACGGATGCTAGTGCATTCACAAATCACTATTTGTAACATCAGGCCAGGTGACACAAATATAAGTTGTTTTATCTCCATCGTCGCTGCAAATGGAACCAAAACTGGAGAGATGATAAAGGTCATACAACTTGTGTGTATGTATAGTCACCTGGTCAGGATTACTAGTAAATTCATGATGCACAAAAAACACAGCATCATGAATTCACTGGTAAACCTGGCCAGTTGATTATTGTATTTGAGTGTAAAAACACAGACTGCACTCGGTACAGATATAAACACAGGTATTTTATTAACATACAGACAAGAAGGTATTTTATTAACATACAGACAAGAACAGTTTTTTTACACCATTTGTTCTTGCCATCCACCCGTCCTACATCTGACATAAAGTAGGCCGCAAGTTGGTCCTTCATTTGGCCGACTTCAACAGAAGACCTGAGAGCGTGCTGAGTGAACTCAGGCAATGGGTTAGGAGCTGCATCATCAAGTTCAAAGTTTGGGTGCTCTTTAGACATCACAAAATTATGTAGCACCACACAGGCCTTCACAACTTCATCCACTGTTTCCAGTTTCAGATGAATGGCTGTGCCCAGAATGCGCCATCTGGAAACAAGTATACTGAAGGCACACTCTACAGTTCTTCTTGCCCTGGTCAGCCTGTAATTGAATATTTTTTGGTGTGGTCCAAGTCCCGGCTGGAGTAGGGTTTTAGCAGGTGTTGGCTTATCTGGAAAGCCTCATCCCCTACCATGACAAATGGCAGTGGTGGACCTTCGGTGTGGGGAAGAGGCCGTGGCATGGGGAAATTGAACTGGTTTCCATACAACCTCCAGCCCATGTCCGAGTTCTTAAAAGCCTGGGAGTCATTTCCATGGCCAAATACCCCAATGTCCACTGCAACAAACATACAGTCTGCATCCGCAATGGCCATGAGAACTGTAGAGAAGTACTTTTTGTAGTTGTAGTACTTCGAGCCTGTTCTTTTAGGTTTGATGATGCAGATGTGTTTCCCATCAACTGCTCCCAAACAGTTGGGGAAATTGCAGGTTGTCCAGAATTTTTCAGCTATTTCTAGCCACTTTTCTGTGGTGGGCAGGGCATAAATTCTAGACAGAGAACATTCCACAATGCCCGGCAGGTGTCCACAACAATTCCTGACAAGGTGGAGATACCAATCCGGTACTGGAAGTGGAGTGAAGACAGGCTCTCTCCAGTAGCAAGAAATCTGAGAAAGAAAAAAAAAATTATTATTGCATATGTGTTTTTAAAACATTAATAAAAAAAAAGGTCATGGCATACAAATAATTCTGCAGGTCTTTGTTTACTAGATGGCAGAACAATAATTCTGGCAGCTTTGGAATAGTACATGGCAGAGCAAATAAAATGATGCAGGCATTGGTTTAGCAATATTACGTACCGTAATGTCACCCGGAGCCTTTCCTCCGGAGGAATCGCCCGACGGATCTGTGTGTCCTGTCTCCGGATTAATTGTTGGACACGAGCAAGCAAATCCCTGAAGGTTTCTTGTGACATCCTGGTATAGTCCGTAAATTTCTCAGGGTTTGCCTGCAGCTCACTATAGAGGGTGTGGTACACTCCACGGCTCCCCCGGAGTTCAACAATGGGATGTACCCACAAACGCCGCGGCTGCCGTCTCCGATGTCTCTGTCTCTCCCTTTCTTCATGGCAAGCAACAGCATAAGCCTGAGCCATCGCGATGTCCAGATCCAAGTTAAAGTGAAAACTCTTCAAGAGCAGATCCATGATCACAAAGGCAAATGCAAGCAAATGTGAAGAATGGCTGTGAACAGGCTCTATATAAAGATTTCCCATAAGACACGCCCACTGGTGTCCCATTGGTGGAGTCAGTTGCAAGAATTTTTCAAGGATTTTCCTCCTGTGAAATGCGCCGAAAAAACGCAAACGCATGCAAAAACGCTTGAAATCGCATACAATCGCATTCAATCGCGACATTTTTTTTCGCAATGCGCACACATATGCTACTAAATATCGCAGTGTTTACAAACGTTTGCACGTGTTTTTTTCGTGCGATCGAAACGCAGCGCAAAAAAACGCAAGTGTGAAAGTAGCCTTAGGCAGTGCTTGAAAATAAAGTTGGCTACACAAAATATTCAAACTTTGGGCACAATTTTGCCATTTTCACTTAGGGGTGTATTCACTTTTGTTGCAAGCAGTTTGGACATTATTGGCTGTCTGTTGAGTTATTTAATGGGCACACCAAATTTACACTGTTAAACAAGCTGTACACTGACTATTTTACATTGTATCAAAGTGTCATATCTTCAGCGTTGTTCCATGAGACGATATAATGAAATATTTACAAAACTGTGAGCGGTGTACTCATTTTTGTGATATACTGTACATATCTTAAAAGGGCTGCACAAGCCCTATTTCGGGATACTATTAGTATACTATACAAAAATGACCTGACAGATTCTCTCTAATAGAAGTTGTCATAGTGAGAAATCCATTTTACTCTTCATGCTACCCCCTCTTCATTCTTCGCATCTAAAGGTACATCTCCCTATGACTATAATCTAGATTAATAAATACATTTTTGAGTGCAGTGTAAAGAGCATTTATTTAAAATGTTCATCAAGTCTTGAGAACAGGAAACTGATGTACCATAAGTGTAATCTCAGAAAGGATGACAATAATAACTTGGTGTTGTAAAGAAATCTATAAATTCCTAGACTTAAATTGAGAAATGTGAAAAATGTTCAAGCTCTTAAATTTAAACATAGCTTTCGTGTTTTCCTTTGTAACCTGATGATACCAATCTTACACTACTACTTGTAGCCATCACCCTAACTTCATGAAGACTGATAAGGATACAGCGATTTTGCCCCACTTTTTTCTATGGGTATTGTGTTTATTTTAGCTATTTTCAGTAGAAGTCACTGAATGGAGTTCAAGCAGTATTATCAAAGCCATAAGTAAATTATAGTTCTACCGTGTCCTAATCAAAGTATTTTATCTATATTCTATGTTGCATTTGGTGGCGGTGGTTTATCGTAATCAACATGCATACATCCAGATTCATAAATCATCATTACACTGAACAATGCTAGACACCGCAGAATCAGCACTTCTTATCTGGGCATCCTGTTATTTGGAAAACGCTGATGTTTATTGTATAAACCATGGTACTGCTCCATCTGTACACATGAAAAGCAGCTGAGAAAGGCAAAAATGCTTAGTTTTTCATGGTTCTTTCTGAGCTTTAACTCCCTGTAAATCTTATTTAAAATGTATGCAAGCTTTACCAATGTCCTTGATGCAGCATAGGCTGGTGTCTTATGTATAATCATTAACCTGGGTCTGTTACAACCACAATTGTGGCAAAATCCTGTAGTCATTCCCAAGACAACGTGGCCAGCAACTATGGTGTTTATTTTTTATTGAAGAGTCATTCTATCAAGAGAATCAGATGCTATGTGCAAATGACCCTCGTCTCAAACTCTGCTGCAACTGTCAGTTGACTATTATTTTACTGTGATCCGATTCTCTTGCGAGAACTTAATTTCTCCATCTTCTCCATTCTGTCAGTCGGTATCCGAGTGCAGTCTGATGTTTTGCACTTACATATAGACTTGTATGGGTTCGCTCCATTCCGAGTATGCAGCTATTTTTTTCTCATGTCAGCTCAGCATGAGAAAATAAACGCTAGTTGGCACTGCTTCTTAGTATAACATTGGAGCCAGTGCTATCTGATGAAACATCCTAGGCCAAGTTATATGCGAGTGTGAATGAGGCCAAAATTATATTTTATATTTTATATATTGTAAGGGGTTGACTTACTCAGCTACTTCACAAGGTAGACACAGGAAACGATTCTGGTAGTAGTTCACTTGCTGGTTTATTGTGGACAGCATAAAACCTTAGCAGTAGAGATGAGCAATTTTGCCTCCGGGAGGGTCGAGTCGGGATTCGGACCACCTGACTTTCTCAAAAGTCGAGTCGAACGAAATCGGCCGACTATCGGAAAAAGTCGAAGGTCCGACTGAAACTCGACCGAAACCCAATGCAAGTCAATTGGGAAGAAAAGTCGGCAGGGAGTGGAGGACAATAAACACACAAACAGTGCCCATTTCAATGCCAACGACATCAATTCTTATTACTTAAGCTTGTCAACCTTAATTTACTTTATAATAATAGTTATGCATTGAAAACTGGGGGTTATCTGGCTAAAGTTGTGGGGGGGCAGGGCTGGCTCCAGGTTTTCATGGGTCCTGGGCCAAAGAGTCTCAGTGGGCCCCTTTAACACATACCACAATTCATGATGCTCCGATACGGCACAGAAATATAGGTATAGTACAATGACAAATACTTCACTTATTACATTACATGAGTGATATCTATTTTAAATTCTACAATAGCTAAAAAAGCGTATATTCCTCCATACAGTATTATGGCCACCACATAGTGTGCCATACAGAATAAAAAGCCCTCCCTCGACTCATCCTCTGTGTCTAGCTATAGCCCTATATCTCTTCTCCCTTATGCCTCAAAACTACTGGAACAGCATGTCCATCTTGAACTGTCCTCCAACCTCTCCTCTGCTCCCTCTTTGACCGCTTACAATCAGGCTTCCGACTGCATCACTCAACTGAAACTGCCCTAACTAAAGTCACCAACGACCTACTAACCGCCAAGAGCAAGCGACACTACTCTGTCCTCCTTCTCCTGGACCTGTCTTCTGCCTTCGACACTGTGGACCATTCCCTCCTGCTACAGATTCTCTCATCTCTTGGCATCACAGGCTTGGCCCTATCCTGGATCTCATCATATCTAACAAACGAACATTCAGTGTCTCCCTCTCACACACTACCTCCTCACCTCGTCCCTGTCTGTCGGTGTTCCTCAAGGCTCAGTTCTAGGGCCCCTACTCTTCCT
>JARQOD010000004.1:400140437-400238378 GCA_033576555.1 Oophaga sylvatica
CCTTGTGAAAATGCATAATTTGGGGCTAAAAGAACATTTTTGTGGGAAAAACTTCTGTGAAGCACCTGGGGGTTCATGGTGCTCACCACACATCCTGGAAGGGTCTAGTTTCCAAAATGCGGTCATTTGGGGGGATTTCTCTGTTTAACCCCTTCATGACCTAGCCTATTTTGACCTTAATGACCTGGCCATTTTTTGCAATTGTGACCAGTGTCCCTTTATGAAGTAATAACTCAGGAACGCTTCAACGGATTCTAGCGATTCTGAGATTGTTTTTTCGTGACATATTTTTTTATTTTTACAACAGTAAAAGGAGAAAATTTACAGATAAAGTTGTTTTGCAATTTCTCCTGAGTACACCGATACCCATATGTGGGGAAAACCACTGTCTAGGCACACGGCAGGGCTCGGAAGGGAAGGAGCACCATTTGACTTTTTTAAACCAAAATTGGCTGGAATTGAAATTGTACGCCATGTTGTGTTTGGAGAGCCCCTGATGTGCCTAAACAGACAGTGGAAACCCCCCCACAAGTGACACCATTTTGGAAACTAGACCCCCTAAGGAACTTATCTAGATCTGTTGTGAGCACTTTAAACCCCCAAGTGGTTCCCAATTTTTGATTTTTGATTTTTCCAAAGGAAATTGGACCCTAAAGGTTATTGTCCAATTTGTCCTGAGTACGCTGATACCCCATATGTAGGGGAAAAACTGGGCTCATGGCAGGGCTCGGAAAGGAAGTAATGACGTTTTGGAATGTAGACTTTGATGGATGTCAAGTTCAGTTTGCAGAGCCCCTGATGTGCCTAAACAGTGGAAACTCCCCACAAGTGACCCCATTTTGGAAACTATACCCCCTAAGGAACTTATCTAGATCTGTGGTGAGCACTTTGAACACCCAAGTGCTTCATACAAGTTTATAATGCTCGGGCATGAAAATAAAAAATCAAATTTTTTACCCACAAAAATGATCTTTTAGTCACCAATTTTTTATTTTCCCAAGGGTAATAGGAGAAATTGGACCACAAAAGTTGTCCAATTTGTCTTAAGTATGCTGATACCCCATATGTGGGGGGATCCACTGTTTGGGTGCACGGCAGAGTTCGGAAGGGAAGAAGCGCCATTTGACTTTTTCAAACCAAAATTGGCTGGAATCAAGATTGGACGCCATGTTGCATTTGGAGAGCCCCTGATGTGCCTAAACAGTGGAAACCCACTACAAGTGACCCCATTTTAGAAACTAGGCCCCCTAAGGAACTTATCTAGATCTGTGGTGAGCACTTTGAACCCCCAAGTGCTTAACACAACTTTATAATGTAGAGCCGTAAAATTAAAAAATCATATTTTTTCCACAAAAATGATCTTTTCACCCCAATTTTTACTTTCCCAAGGGTAACAAGACCCAAAAGTTATTGTTCAATGTGTCCTGAGTATGCTGATACCCCATATGTGGGGGTAAACCACTGTTTGGGTGCATGGCAGAGCTGGGAAGGGAAGGAGCGCCGTTTGACTTTTTCAACTCAAAATTGGCTGGATGCCATGTCGCATTTGGAGAGCCCCTGATGTGCCTAAACAGTGGGAACCCCCGACAAATGACACTATTTTGGAAGCAAGACCCCTCAAGGAACTTATTTAGATGTGTGGTGAGAACTTTGAACCCCCAGGTGGTTCACTAAAGTTTATAACGCCTGAGCGTGAAAATAAAAAAATCATATTTTTTCCACAAGCATGATCTTTTAGTCCCCAGTTTTTTATTTTCCCAAGGGTAACAGAAGAAATTGGACCCCAAAACTTTTTGTCCAATTTATCCTGAGTACACTGATACCCCATATGTTGGAGAAGAGAAGTAGTAATGTTTTGTAATGCAGACTTTGATGGAATGGTCTGCAGGTGTAATGTCACATTTGGAGAGCCCCTGATGTGCCTAAACAGTGGAAACCTCCAACAAGTGACCCCATTTTGGAAACTAGACCCCCCAAGGAACTTATCTAGATGTATGGTGAGCACTTTGAACCCCCAAGTGCTTCACAGAAATTTATAACGCAGAGCCATGAAAATAAAAAATCATTTGTTTTTCACAAAAATAATTTTTTAGCCCCCAATTTTTTATTTTCCCAAGGGTAACAGGAGAATTAGACCCCCAAAGTTGTTGTGCAATTTTTCCTGAGTATGCTGATGCCTCATATGTTGGGGTAAACCACAGTTTGGGCACATGTCAGGGCTTGGAAGGGAGGGAGCACCGTTTGAATTTTTGAATGCAAAATTGGCTGGAATCAATTGTGGCGCCATGTCGCATTTTGGGAGCCCTTGATGTGCCTAAACTCCAACCCTAACCCCGAACCACAACCCTATCCCCAACACACCCCTAATTCTAATCCCAACCCTAACCCCAACACACCCCTAACCCTAATCCCAACCCTATCCATAACCCTAACCCTAATCCCAACCCTAACCTCAACACAACACTAACCCTAAACTTAAACCTAATTCCAACCCTAACCCTAATTCCAACCCTAACCCTAATTGCAACCCTAACCCTAATTGCAACCCTAACCCTAATTCCAACCGCAACCCTAAACCTAATTCCAACCTCAACCCTAATTCCAACCCTAACCCTAATTACAACCCTAACCCTAATTACAACCCTAATTCTAACCCTAACCCTAATCCTAATTGAAAAATGAAAATAAATATATTTTCTTTATTTCAGTATTTGTCCTTACCTATGGGTGTGATAGAGGGGGGTATATTTACTATTTTTTTAATTTTGATCACTGTGATAGGGTCTATCACAGTGATCAAAATGTAACTGGAATGAATGAATGAATCTGCCGGCTGGCAGAATCGGCGGGCGCTCTGCGCATGCGCCCGCCATTTTGGAAGATGGCGGCACCCATGGAGGAAGACGGAGGACACCGGGAGGGACGCTGGGACTTGGATCGGTACCGGGGTGAGAGGAGAGGGGGTCAGAATGCAGTGGGAAGCGGGGGAAACGGAGTGCAGCGGAGGGGGAGCAAATACTGATGGCGGTGGCAGATCGGCCATGGCTGGATTGTAATATTTCACTAAGTTTCATTGGTGAAATATTACTATCGCTCTGATTGGCTGTTTCACTTTCAACAGCCAATCAGAGCCATCTTAGCCATGGGGGGGTCAAAGCCACCCCCCCTGGGGTGAAGCACAAAGCCTCCTGTGCCTGCGGGTCGAGTGACCTTTCAGAGACCCCGGTCACCCGACCCACAGGAAGGCAATCTCCCCATGACGCCACATAGGCATCACAGGTCGGGAACTGGTTAAGCACATTAGGGGCTCTCCAAATGCGATATGGCATCCGCTATCGATTCCAGCCATTTTTGCATTCAAAAAGTCATACGGTGCTCCTTCCCTTCAGTGCCTTGCCATGCGTCCAAATTGTAGTTTTCCCCTAGGTATGGGGTAAAGGCTTACTCAGGAGAAATTGCACAACACATTTTGGCCCCAATTTTCTCCTGTTACTCTTTTGGGGGCTAAAGTAACATTTTTGTGGGAAAAAAGTAAAATGTTAATTTTTTCCTTGCACATTACATTGATTACTGTGAAACACCGTAACCCTTCTAACATCGTAACAAGAAAAATTATATTTAAAAAATGATGCAGATATAAAGTAGATACATGTGAACTGTTATTTATTAACTATTTTGTGTGACATAAATCTCTGGTTTAAAGGCATAAAAATTAAAAGTTTGTAATTGGAAAATTTTTTGCCTAATTTCCAATATTTTCATAAATAAACGTCATATCAAGCAAATTTTACCACTGTCATGAAATACAATATGTCACAAGAAAAAAAATATCTCAGAATCAATGGGATCTGCTTAAGCTTTCCAGACTTATTACCACATAAAATGACACTGATCTGAATTGCAAAATTTGTCCTGGTCATGAAGGTGAAAATTGGCTTGGTGGGGTGAAGGGGTTAACAATAAAAGTAAAATGAATGGAAAGTTGTACATAGCCTTTAAGTTACAAAAATGTTTAAAACAAATTTGCACATTTGTGAACATACCTGAACAACATAATTTCTATTTTGGTGATCACTATATTTTATAAGAGTCTATACCAAGATCTTTAAATGTTCTACTAATTACAGTGAGAGATAAAAAGAACGCTGACATTTTCTGAAATGTCTGCAGGAGTATATCATTACATTTCTACTGCTTTTTGACTGAAAATGGTCACTGGGCAACAATTCTAATCGAATCAGTTTTTATGAAGATGTAAGCTATAGACTGGACCAAGGTGAGTCATTGGACATGGTATATCTTGATTTTTCCAAAGCGTTTGATACCGTGCCACACAAGAGGTTGGTGCATAAAATGAGAATGCTGGTTTCGGGGAAAATGTGTGTAAATGGGTAAGTAACTGGTTCAGTGATAGAATGCATTCGGTGGTTATAAAAGCCATATTCTCTAACTGGATCGCTGTGACCAGTGGTGTACTGCAGGGGTCAGTGTTGGGACCTATTCTCTTTAACATATTTATTAACGATCTGGTAGAAGGTTTACACAGTAAAATATCGATATTTGCAGATGATACAAAACTATGTAAAGCAGTCAATACAAGAGAAGATAGATCTGGATAAGTTGGAAACTTGGGCCGAAGGGTGGTAGATGCGGTTTAACAATGATAAATGTAAGATTATACACATGGGAAGAAGGAATCAATATCACCATTACACACTGAACCGGAAACCACTTGGTAAATCTTACATGGAGAAGGACTTGGGGATCCTAGTTAATAATAAACTTACCTGGACCAGCCAGTGCCAGGCAGCGGCTGCCAAGGCAAACAGGACCAAGGGGTCCATTAAAAAAGGTCTGGATACACATGATGAGAGCATTATACCGCCTCTGTACAAATCCCTGGTTAGACCGCACATGGAGCACTGTGTACAGATTTGGGCACCGGTACTCAGGAAGGATATAATGGAACTAGAGCGAGTACAAAGGAGGGCAACAAAATTAATAAGGGGGATGGGGAACTACAATACCCGGAGAGATTACCAAAATTAGGATCATTTAGTCTAGAAAAAAGACGACTGAGGGACAATCTAATAACCATGTATAAGCATATAAGGGGACAATACAAATACCTCTCCGAGGATCTGTTTATACCAAGGAAGGTGACGGTCACAAGGGGGCATTCTCTGCGTCTGGAGGAGAGAAGTTTTTTCTACCAACATAGAAGAGTATTCTTTACTGTTAGGGCAGTGAGAATCTGGAATTCCTTGCCTGAGGAGGTGGTGATGGCGAACTCAGTCGAGGGGTTCAAGAGAGGCCTGGATGTCTTCCTGGAGCATAGCAACATTGTATCTTACAGTTATTAGGTTCTTTAGAAGGACGTAGATCTGGGGATTTATTCTGACGAAATATAGGCTGAACTGGATGGACAAATGTCTTTTTTTCGGCCTTGCTAACTATGTTACTATGTTACTTAGTGTACCTACGATAAAAATTACAGAACTCTCCATTCTTTATAGATGGGAAAGCTTGCAAAATCGTCAGTGTATCAAATAATTATGCTTCCCGCTGTACATGTTCTGTCTTTTTAATGGATAGAACACTTACCCCTTATAGTCTATGGAACTGTTCACATGTCCATGCTTTATTGCAGCCCATGTGTCCATGCAAAAATGATGGCAATATTTTTTTATCAGAATCACACATGAAAAGTACCAATACAAGTCTATGGGTAAGCAAAAATATCAGACAGCAAATGGATACCATCAGTGTGCAAACCTTTTGCTGTCCATGATTAAAGGAACTCTGTTAGCACAGAATGACTGTTCAAACCAAGTACAGGCACTTGGTACACCATCGCGTGGCCACCCACTTGTTTTCCCTCTATCTCCACCCTCTCTCTTCATAGATTGACAGTATTGGCTTGATAGGGGGAGACAGATGGACAACAAGTAGGTATAGTTAAATGATTGGCCCAAATATGATACACTGAACTCTTGTGCTGACAGAGTTGCTTTAGCTCCTTACCGATATCCATCTTACAAGTCAGTAGCGGGTGTATGGTGCGCCCCATACCTGGCTGCTAATGGCTGTGTGGTTGCTATGACAGAAGGGGATCTGTTGAAGACCTCCATGTTTGTCATTACAGAGCTCCCTTGAAACTCTGCCTGTGACCGGGCTTCAAAGGAGACCTTGATTTTTACTGTATACAGCAATCCAGTGACATCGCTGTTTATAGTGCAAGCGATCAGATGATTGCAGCTTCAAGTCCCCTAAGTGGACAAGCAAGTATAGTGTAAAGTGAAAAAGCCAATTAAAAAAAAAGCATATATGTGGTATTGCCGCAATCAGAAAAGTCTGATTTATCAAAATAATTAACCCAATCAGCATACACCGCAAACACAAAAAGTTCAAGAACACCAAAACTTATTTATTTATTTTCCAAAATTAAGTTTTTGTGGTCAATGCAATACCACAAAAGCTGATGTAACAAACGAACATAATGTCATATCTATCCCAAAATGGTATCAATAAAAACATCATCTGGCCCAGCGTAAAATTCCCAAAAAACAATGTCATAATTGCGTTTTTTTCACAATTTCAGTGCACTTGTATTTTTTTCCTGTTTTCCAGTACGTTAAGTGGTAAAATGAATTGAGTCATTCGAAAGTCCTCGCATTCTAATGTGGAAAGAAAAATAAAAAAAAATGGCTCTGTGAAAAAGGGGAAAAATAAAATAAAAATGTAAAAAATGGAAATTGGCCACGTTGTGAATGGGTTATAGGAGAGATATAGATGTGGAATTTTTCTTCTAAATTTTACTGATTTAAATTTGACAGTTTGTAACAGGATTAGCACCCATATGCTCTCAGTCCATTACCATACATTACAAGTGTGGTAAACCTAATGACTAGAGATGAGCGACTTTGCCTTTTTTACGGTCGAGTCGGGTTTCATGAAACCCGTCTTTCTCAAAAGTCGAGTCGAACAAAATCGGCCGATTATCGGGAAAAGTCAAAGATCCGACAGAAACACGAAACCCAATGCAAGTCAATGGGGAAGCAAAGTCGGCAGTGAGTGGAGGACAGTAAACACGCTTACAGTGCCCATTTCAATGCCAACGACATCAATTCTTATTACTTAAGCTTGTCAACCTTAATTTACTTTATAATAATAGTTACGCACTTAAAACTGGGGGTTATTTGGCTAAAGTTGTGGGGGGGTAAGGCTGGCTCCAGGTTTTCGTGGGCCCCGGGCGAAAGAGTGTCAGTGCGCCCCCTTAACACATACCACAATTCATGATGCTCCGATACAGCACAGAAATATAGGTATAGTACAATGCCAAATACTTCACTTCTTACATTACATGAGTGATATCTATTTTAAAATCTACAATAGCTCAAAAACCGACAGTATATTCCTCCATAAAGTATTATGGCCACCACATAGTGCGCCATACAGAATAATGAGCCCCATATATTGCTCCATACAGAATAATTGGTCCCATATAATGTTCCATACAGTGTATGATGAGCTCCACATAATGCTACAGTATATGATGGTCCCCATATTATGTGCCATACAGTATAGGATGGTCCCCATAGAGTAGAATGAGCCCCACATGTTGCTCCATACAGAATAATGAGTCACATATAAAGCTCCATACAGTATATGATGGGCCCCATATATTGCTAGATACAGAATGGGCTCAATATAATGCTACATACAGAATAGGCCCCATATGTGCTCCATATGATGCTCCATACCCTATATGATGCCCCATAAATAATGAACCCCATATGATTCTCCAGTATATGATTGGCCCCATGGATGATGCTCCCATGTATATGGGCCTATATAATGCTCCATATATAATGGGCCCCATTTATAATGCTCTAGTGTATAATGGGCCCCATAGATGCTGCTCCAGTGTCTGATCTGCCCCATTTAGAATGCTCCAGTATATGATGGGCCCCATGGAAGATGCTCCAGTGTATGATGGGCCAATATAATGCTCCATATATAATGGGCCCCATTTATAATGCTCCAGTGTATAATGGGCCCCGTAGATGCTGCTCCAGTGTCTGATGTCCCCCATTTAGATGCTCCAGTATATGATGGGCCCCATGGATGATGCTCCAGTGTATGATGGGCCAATATAATGCTCCATATATAATGGGCCCCATTTATAATGCTCCAGTGTATAATGGGCCCCGTAGAAGCTGCACCAGTGTCTGATGTCCCCCATTTAGGATGATCCAGTATATGATGGGCCCCATGGATGATGCCCCAGTGTATGATGGGCCAATATAATGCTCCATATATAATGGGCCCCATTTATAATGCTCTAGTGTATAATGGGCCCCGTAGATGCTGTTCCAGTGTCTGATATCCCCCATTTAGAATGCTCCAGTATATGATGGGCCCCATGGATGATGCTCCAGTCTATGATGGGCCAATATAATGCTCCATATATAATGGGCCCCATTTATAATGCTCCAGTGTATAATGGACCCCGTAGATGCTGTACCAGTGTCTGATGTCCCCCATTTAGAATGCTCCAGTATATGATGGGCCCATGGATGATGCTCCAGTGTATGATGGGCCAATATAATGCTCCATATATAATGGACCCCATTCATAATGCTCCAGTGTATAATGGGCCCTGTCGATGCTGCTCCAGTGTCTGATGTCCCCCATTTAGAATGCTCCAGTATATGATGGGCCCCATGGAAGATGCTCCAGTGTATGATGGGCCAATATAATACTCCATATTTAAAGGGCCCCATTTATAATGCTCCAGTGTATAATGGGCCCTGTAGATGCTGCTTCAATGTCTGATGTCAGCCATTTAGAATGCTCCAGTATATGATGGGCCCCATGGATGATGCTCCAGTGTATGATGGGCAAATATAATGCTCAATATATAATGGGCCCCATTTATAATGCTCCAGTGTATAATGGGCCCCGTCGATGCTGCTCCAGTGTCTGATGTCCCCCATTTAGAATGCTCCAGTATATGATGGGCCCCATGGATGATACTCCAGTGTATGATGGGCCAATATAATGCTCCATATATAGTAGGCCCCAATTTAGAATGCTCCAGTATATGATGGGCCTCATGAATGAAGCTCCAGTGTATGATGGGCCCCATATATAATTCTCCAGTGTATAATGGTCCCCATATATGCTCCAAACATTAAAAAAAATGAAATACCTCTCCTCCCTCGGCACTGCTCTACTCTGGACTCCTCAGCGTCGCCATCTTCCAGCTCTCTGCACTTGGACTGTTCAGGAAGAGGGCGTACAGACATGACGTCATCGCGCTCTCTGACCTGAATGTCACTGTCAGGAAACGCTGAAGACGTCACAGCGGTTGAGCAGGGAGAGGTAAATATTGCAAGTGCTGGGGCCCTGAGCAAGCAGGGGGGGGCCCCCTCGTTGATGACGGCACTGGCACAGGGCCCCTCATAGTACGCCGGTGTGTCTCAGGGCGAGTGGGCCCCCCACCATCAGAGACCCTTTTGCATACTATGAGGGGCCCTGTGCCAGTGCCGTTGCCCACGAGTGGGCCCCCCGAACCTGCTCAGGGAATCGGTACTTGCGCGGTTGCGCCAAGTGCTGACGCCGGCCCTGGGGGGCAGCCCAGTTAGTGAGGTGGAAAACCTGGCATATGTTGAGGTGTACACTGGACGTTCAGCAGCTGCAAATGGAGGAATTGGAGAAGTCGGAGGAAGAGGACAAAGCGAGCCATTTTGCTGGCAACCTATGTGTCATCAGGGGAAGGTGGTACAAAATCCTTTGAAAGCCAGGCATGGTTAATTTTTATGAAGGTGAGATCCCCAACATTTTGGGTCAACAGCCGGGTCCTTCTTTCTGTCAGGATTGATCCCGCTGCACTGAAGACTCTTTCTGATAGCACACTACCAGCAGGGCAAGCGAGCTCCTGTAAGGCATATTGTGCCAATTCAGGCCAGGTGTCCAGTTTACAGGCCCAGAAGTTAAAGGGGAATGAACTGTGAGGGAGAACATCGATAGGGGAGGAGAGGTAATTTTGTACCATTGTTGACAACTGCTGTCTCCAGTCTGTTTTAATCAATTCAGTATTAACAGTAGTGTGAGCAGTACTTGAGAAATCAGTCAACAACATGGTCATGAAACCCCTGTCTCCAATGCCACTTCGGCTGTGTGCACCACGAACACCTCTTCCATTTGGCCCACTACGGCTCGTGGTAGAACCTGAACCGCTGCTGTGTGCTGGGAATGCCTCTAACAAATGGTTTACAAGAGTTGCTTGTTTGTTCGCCAATATTAGCTCTAGGTTCTCCTGTGGCATGATGTTCTGTAATTTGCCTTTATAGCGTGGATCGAGGATGCTGGCCAATCAGTAGTCGTCATCCTTCATCATTTTGACAATGCGGGGGTCCCTTTTTAGGATCGGCAACACATAATCACACATGTGGGCCAATGTTCCAGGTGTCAATGATGCACTGCCAGTGGTGGGTGGAGGAGCACTTTCTTCCAAATCCACATCCCTCCAGTCACGCACAAACCCTATACCTGACCTTGGCAAGCCAACATTTTTGCTTGCCCCCTGAGAAGCATCCTCCTCCCCAAAATAATCATCCCCCTCATCCTCCTCCTTTTCCTCTTCTTCCTCCACCTCGTCCAGGACAGTTCCCTGAGCAGACAATGGCTGACTGTCATCAAGGCTTCCCTCCTCCTCCTCCTCTTCCTCCTCCGCTGCAAATGCCTGATCCTTAATGTGCGTCAAAGTTTACATGAGCAGACTCATAAGTGGGATGTTCATGCTTATGATGGTGTCGTCTGCGCTTACCAGCCGTGTGCATTCCTCAAAACAATGAAGGACTTTACAGAGGTCTTTCAGCTTTGACCACTGCACACCAGACAACTCCATGTCTGCCCTCAAACTGCCTGCTCATGTATCCTTTCACAAATGCATTACAGCCTGCCTCTGTTCGCACAGCCTTTCAACCATGTGAATGGTGGAGTTCCACCTTGTTGCAACATCTATGATTAGGTGGTGCTTGGGGAGGTGGAGCAATCGCTGCAGCCTCTGCATACTACTGGAGTCCACGGGCGAGCGACGGATGTGCGACCACAGTCTTCGCACCTTATGGAGCAGGGCTGTTAACTCAGGATAATTACTTAAGAATCACTGCACCACCAGGTTCAAGGTGTGAGCCAAGCAAGGTATGTGTCTGAGTTTTGCCAGATCTATGGCCGCCACAGAATTACAGCCGTTATCACTGACTACTTTGCCTGGCTCAAGATGTAGACTGCCCAGCCATGACTCAGTTTCTCGCTGCAAGCAGTCGGCCAGTACCTCCGTGCTGTGTCTGTTGTCGCCCAAAGACATCATTTTTAAAACAGCCTGCTGTCGCTTACCACTAGCTGTTCGATAGTGGGACACCTCGTGTGCAACACTGGCAGCTGCAGATGGAGTGCTCATGTGACTGCACTCTGTCGATGAGCTTTAGCTTCTGGAGGAGGAGGAGGGTCAAACGCCTACAGCCAACTGTTTCCTATACAATGGGCTAGGCAGCACTGTCCCATCGCCGCTGTCCCCTGTGGAGCCTGCATCCCCACCATTAACCCAGTGCGCAGTGATGGACACGTAATGGCCCTGGCCATGCCTACTGGCCCATACATCTGTTGTGAGGTGCACCTTTCCACTCACTGACTGTTTGAGTGCATGGACAATGCGGTCTTTCACATGCAGGTGGAGGGCAGGGATTGCTTTTCTAGAAAAGAAGTGCCGACTGGGTAGGTCATAGCGTGGGACAGCTTAGGCCATGAGCTCTCGGAACGCTGCGCTTTCAACCAAACGGAAGGGCAGAATCTCTAATGAGATCAGTTTGGCAATTTTGGCGTTCAAAGCCAATGTACACGGATGAGAAGATGAGTACTTTCTTGTCCTTCTCAGAGTGTCTGTTAGGGTGAGCTGGACTTGAGAGCTGCATATGGGGGGACTAGCAGTGGACATGACGGACTGAGAGGGGGTTGGTAATGGTGATATTGGTGGTGGTGGTGGTGGTGATGGCATAGATTCAGTCTTTCGCTACAAAAACATTGTGATTCCCTGACTGCTTTGGCCTTGTGACGACACCTCAACATTTCTTGCTGGTGGTGTGCTAACCGGTGGGCTTACAGTGGGGGAAGCGATGGAGCATTGCTGGCTACCTTCAGTCGGAGCAGATGCACATGTGCTACCTGAGTTTTTGTAGTCCGTCCACTCTTGCAAGTGCATAGTCATTAAATGTCTAAGCATGCAACTGGGATTCAAATTTCGGAGATTTTTATCTCGGCTAACGGTCCTTCCACACTTCTTACAGATAACCTTTGCCTCATTAATAGGATTTTGATCAAAAAAGTGCCACACTGAACTCTTCCTACTATGGTATAAATTTTCAGGGCTTGCACGCTGTGCTAATTGGACCGTCTGGCCAAGCTGTCCTGCAACTCTTTTTCTTTTTTTAACACGTTTTTGGATAGCTACGGGCCTGTCAGATAACCGCTGCTGCGATGTCGATGCCTGCTGCGGATCCTTTTTTCTCTACGGAGCTATTGCCAGCTGCACCCTCTTCCCCCAATAGATGCCAATCCAGGTCAACAACTGGGTCATCCATCACATCCTCTTCAATTTCATCTGCACCTTCTACTCTGTCACCGTGTAAGGTGGTATAGTATGCGGGGGGGGGGAGGGGCCCCTGAGTTTCATCAGGGTCAAATTCTGGCTCAGTAGACTGCAAGGGCAATGTAGTGCTGTGGGTCAATGTACCAGCATAATCATCTAGCAGTTGGCTGTGCAACAGTGCACTCCATGTCAGATTCATCTTGGACTGGGTAATTCAGGATTTGACTTGATAACCCAGGCATGGTATGTGAAAAGAGCTCCGTGGAATAATCTGAAGTGTGGCCTGCCGCATCCTTCACTTTTGGAGGGGGTGAAGGACACAAGGAAATGTGTTGTTCCTGACCAGGAGCCTGCACTGACGACTCAGTGCTTGCATTTTTTGAAACTTCAGAAGAGGAGGCGATAGAGCTGGAGGCTGTTTCGGCAATGTAAGCCAAAACCTGTTCCTGATGCACCGGCTTTAAAAGCGGTTTACCTACTCCTAGAAAAGGGAGCCTTCCAGGCCATCTTGAGCCAGGCAGTGACACCGGCTCAACACCTCCTGCCTTAGGTGCTATTGTGCTTTTGGCACTACCAGCAGATGCACCACCACCACCATCAGTACCAGCTGGCCCCCCATGCCCGCGGCTTCTTCCACCATACTTTATCATTTTTGGGAAAATGTACCCAAAATACCAGCAGATATATGGTACTGTATCAGAAGCGTACAGCTGTATACAGTCTAGGGATAATTGTAAATCTCCCTATATATTTTAGGAGTCAGACACAGACGCTCACAGGCTCAGGATGGATTAGACCAGAATATAAAAAGCTGAAAAAGGGTACTGTATCACCAGATACCAGGTATTTATAGTATAGTGAAAATATTTTAAATCTCCGTATATATTTGAGTAGTCAGACACAGACGCTCTCAGGCTCAGTATGGAATAGACAAGAATGTAAAAAGCTGAAAAAGGGTACTGTATCACCAGATACCAGGTGTATATAGTATAGTGAAAATATTGTAAATCTCCCTATATATTTCAGGAGTCAGACACAGACGCTCACAGGCTCAGTATGGATTAGACAAGTATATAAAAAGCTGAAAAAGGGTACTGTATCAGCAGATACCAGGTATATAAAGTATACTGAAAATATTGTAAATCTCCGTATATATTTCAGGAGTCAGACACAGACGCTCTTAGGCTCAGTATGGATTAGACAAGAATATAAAAAGCTGAAAAAGGGTACTGTATCACCAGATACCAGGTGTCTATAGTATAGTGAAAATATTGTAAATCTCCCAATATATTTCAGAAGTCAGACCAAGACGCTCACAGGTTCTGTATGGATTAGACAAGAATATAAAAAGCTGAAAAAGGGTATTGTATTAGAAGCGCACAGCTGGATACAGTGTTGGTGTAATTTTAAATCTCTGTATATGTTTCCAGAGTCAGACACAGACTCTCACAGGCTCAGTATGGATCACACCAGAATATAAAAAGTAGAAAAAGGGTAATGTATTAGAAGCGAACAGCTGTATACAGTGTTGAGGAAATGTTAAATCTCCGTATATATTTCCAGAGTCAGATACAGACTCTCACAGGCTCAGTATGGATCACACCAGAATATAAAAAGTAGAAAAAGGGTAATGTATCAGAAGCGTATAGCTGTATACAGTGTTGGGGTAATTTTAAGTCTCCGTATATATTTCCAGAGTCAGACACAGACTCTCACAAGCTCATTATTGATCACACCAGAATATAAAAAGTAGAACAAGGGTAATGTATTAGAAGCGTACAGCTGTATACAGTGTTGGGGTAATTTTAAATCTCCGTATATATTTCCGGTATAACAGACAGACGCTCACAGGCTCAGTATGGATTAGACCAGAATATAAAAATGAGATCCGCAAGACATAATCACACATGTGGGCCAATGTTCCAGGTGTCAATGATGCACTTACAGTGGTGGCTGGAGGAGAACTTTCTGCCAAAAAGGGTACTGTATCACAAGCGTACAGTTGTATACAGTCTAGTGGTGCTTGTCAATCTTCGTATATATTTCAGGAGTCAGACACAGACGCTCTCAGGCTCAATACGGATTAGACAAGAATATAAAAAGCTAAAAAGGGTACTGTATCAGCAGATACCAGGTATATATAGTATGGTGAAAATATTGTAAATCTTAGTATATATTTCAGGAGTCAGACACAGACGCTCACAGACTCATTATGGATAAGACAAGAATATAAAAAGCTGAAAAAGGGTACTGTATCAGCAGATACCAGGTATATATAGTATAGTGAAAATATTGTAAATCTCCATATATATTTCAGGAGTCAGACACAGACGCTCTCAGGCTCAGTATGAATTAGACAAGAATATAAAAAGCTGAAAAAGGATAATGTATTAGAAGCGTACAGCTGGATACAGTGTTGGGGTAATTTTAAATCTCCGTTTATTTCCAGAATCAGACAAACTCTCACAGGCTCAGTATGGATCACACCAGAATATAAAAATGAGATCCGCAAGACATAATCACACATGTGGGCCAATGTTCCAGGTGTCATTGATGCACTTAAAGTGGTGGGTGGAGGTGGACTTTCTGCCAAAAAGGGTACTGTATCACAAGCGTACAGCTGTATACAATCTAGGGGTAATTGTAAATCTCCGTATATATTTCAGGAGTCACACACAGATGCTCACAGGCTCAGTATGGATTACACCAGAAAATAAAAATTAGAAAAGGGGTAATGTATTAGAAGCGTACAGCTGGATACAGTGGTGGGGTAATTTTAAATCTCCGTATATGTTTCCAGAATCAGACACAGACTCTCACAGGCTCAGTATGGATCACACCAGAATATAAAAAGTAGAAAAAGGGTAATGTATTAGAAGCGCACAGCTGGATACAGTGTTGGGGTAATTGTAAATCTCTGTATATATTTCCGAAGTAACTTGCAGACGCTCACAGGCTCAGTATGGATCACACCAGAATATAAAAAGTAGAAAAAGGGTAATGTATCAGAAGCGTACAGCTGTATACAGTGTTGGGGTAATTTTAAATCTCGGTATATATTTCCGGAGTAACACACAGACGCTCACAGGCTCAGTATGGATCACACCAGAATATAAAAAGTAGAAAAAGGGTAATGTATCAGAAGCATACAGCTGTATACAGTGTTGGGGTATTCGTAAATCTCCGTATATATTTCCGGAGTAATACAAAGACGCTCACAGGCTTAGTATGGATTAGACCAGAATATGAAAAGCAGAAAAAGTGTACTGTATCAGAAGCATACAGCTGTATACAGTGTTAGGGTAGTTGTAAATCTCTGTATATATTTCCGGAGTAACACACAGACGCTCACAGGCTCAGTATGGATCACACCAGAATATAAAAAGTAGAAAAAGGGTTATATATCAGAAGCGTACAGCTGTTTACAGTGTTGGGGTAATTGTAAATCTCCGTATATATTTCCGGAGTAACACACAGACGCTCACAGGCTCAGTATGGATCACACCAGAATATAACAAGTAGAAAAAGTGTACTGTATCAGAAGCGTACAGCTGTATACAGTGTTGGGGTAATTATAAATCTCCATATATATTTCCGGAGTAACACACAGACGCTCACAGGCTCAGTATGGATCACACCAGAATATAAAAAGCAGAAAAAGGGTAATGTATCAGAAGTGTACAGCTGTATACAGTGTTGGGGTAATTGTAAATCTCCGTATATATTTCCGGAGTAACACACAGACGCTCACAGGCTCAGTATGGATTAGACCAGAATATTAAAAGCAGAAAAAGTGTACTGTATCAGAAGCGTACAGCTGTATACAGTGTTGGGGTAGTTGTAAATCTCCGTATATATTTCCGGAGTAACACACAGACGCTCACAGGCTCAGTATGGATCACACCAGAATATAAAAATTAGAATAAAAGGTAATGTATTAGGAGCGTACAGCTTTATACAGTGTTGGGGTAATTTTAAATCTTTGTATATATTTCCGGAGTAACACACAGATGCTCACAGGCTCAGTATGGAGTAGACCAGAATATAAAAAGCAAAAAAGGCTAATGTATCCGAAGATACCAGGCGTATACAGTGTAGGGGTAATTGTAAATCTCCTTATATATTTCCAGAGTAACACACAGATGCTCTCTCAGTATGGATTTGACCGTAATACAGAAGGCAGAAAAACGGTACTGTATCAGAAGATACAAGCTGTATACGATTTTGGGGAAAATCGAAATCTCCGTATATATTTCCGGAGTCACACACATAGTCAGCATGTATTTGTCCGTGATACCAGCCGGTACACGGTAGTGTGTGAGGAGCGTACAGCTCTATACATTTTGGGAAAAAATGAACGCTCGGTAACTGTACAGAAAAAAGAATAAAAGTATTAGTGCTGTGTAAAAAGCAGTCTGCACAGCAGTGTACACACAGCAATACAGCTATCAGGCAGCCTAATAATCAGCTCTGCTGCTGCACACAAGAAATTCCTCCCCTGTCACTGGCAGGCAGCCTAATAATCAGCTCTGCTGCTGCACACAAGAAATTCCTCCCCTGTCACTGGCAGGCAGCCGAATAATCAGCTCTGCTGCTTCACACGAGAAATTCCTCCCCTGTCACTGGCAGGCAGCCTAATAACCAGCGCTGCTGCCCACAACAAAATCCTCCCGTCACTGCACTCTAACTGTACAGCACAATCGCTTTCAGCACAAGCACAGAAGAACTTTTCTTTCCTGCCTAACTCTCTCCCTACTGAGAAACAGCGTCAGCATCCTCTCCCTACGCTAAGATCGGCAGAAGTAAAATGGCGGTCGGCGGTCAGGGCTTTTATAGCCACTGTGACGCCACACAAAGCAAGCCAGTCACTGCAATGCCCTTCTCTAAGATGGTGGTGGCCGCTGCCCATGTCATCTCGTTGCCCACAGTGTATGTCCTTGCTCATGGGCTGATAAAAGGAGCCTGCAAGCATTCTGGGAAAACCGACTTTGGCGCTCGGGTCGACGACCACATGGCCAACGTCACGCTATGGTCGGTTTTCGCTCGGCAAAACCCGACTTTGGCGAAAGTCGGTGATTTTTTAATCTGACAGACTTGTTTTGCTCAACTCTACTAATGACTTATATACATTTTTTGAAAAGTGAGTGGACATTTGGCAGGACGGGGCGAGTACAAGTGCATCTGACAAATTCATTAATATTTGTGCCCAAAGTGTCTTAAATTACAAGAGAAATGTATGATGCACATTTTTGGTGATGGGGCGTCACGGCACAGCTTTTTATGAGTCTAACTAAAGCTGAAATCATAAAATGGCCCCTATAATCTGACATGGATTTTCAAAGTATGTACACCAGCCTCATCACTTTACACTCGTATGGATGAAAGTACCGTACATGTAACTCAAAGGTCAAGAGTGGAAAATATCTGGCCAACATGTCCATTCAAACATTTTTCATTGATTTTACTTACCTGGTAATTACCGTATATACTCATGTATAAGTCGACCCGTAAATAAGCCGACCCCCCTAATTTTGCCACAGAAAACTGGGAAAACTTATTGACTTATGTATAAGCCTAGGGTGGAAAATGCAGCAGCTACTGGTAAATTACAAAAAAAAAAAAATAGATGCCAATAAAAGTAAAATTAATTGAGACATCAGTAGGTTAAATGTTTTTGAATATCCATATTGAATCAGGAGCCCCATATAATGCTCCATACAGTTAATGATGGGCCTCATAAGATGCTCCATACAAAATACTCCCCTTAAAATGCTCCATAAAGGTTAATAATGGCCACATAAAATGCTCCATAGAATAATATGCCCCATATGCTGCTCCATAAATGTTATGCCCCCATAAGATGCTCCATATATTTTATGCCCCATATGATGCTCCATAGATTATGCCCCTCTAAAATGTTCTATATATTATGCCCCATAGATTATGCCCCCATATGATGCTCCATAGATTATGCCCCCATTAAATGCTCCATAGATTATGCCCCCATAAAATGCTCCATAGATTATGCCCCATATGCTCCATAGATTATGCCCCCACATGCTCCATAGATTATGCCCCACATGCTCCATAGATTATGCCCCATATGCTCCATAGATTATGCCCCACATGCTCCATAGATTATGCCCCACATGCTCCATAGATTATGCCCCATATGCTCCATAGATTATGCCCCATATGTTTCATAGTATAGGTCCCTTATGCTGCCACTGCTGCTGCAACTAAATAAAAACAAATGAATACTCACCTCTCGTCGCTGGGGCTAGGTGTCGGTGTCCTGAGCAAGCGGGGACACCGGCGCGTTATTGGGGACAGCTGCCGGTGTCACCGTCGCTCCGGGCCCTGAACCTGAGATATTTACCTGTCCCCGGTCCACCGCTGCTCCGTCTTCCAGGTCCTCTTGTCAGTGTGTGCTCAGGCAGAGGGCGCGGCGTGCACTAACTACGTCATCGTGCCCTCTGCCTGAACATTACAGCCAGAGGACGCGAAGACACAGCGGCGAGCAGCGGTGGACCGGGGACAGGTGAATATCTCCTATACTTACCCCCTCCTGGAGCGTCTCTGCAGCCCCTGCTCTTCTCCCGCGGTCTCCGAGATTGTTTTTTGGAAAAAATGGCGTGGGCTCCATCGCAATTTTCCAATCCAGAGAGGGAAAGCCAGCGACTGGGGGCCAATGTTTATAGCCAGGGAACGGGTTAATACCCATGGATCTTGCTAGGCTATGAATATGAGGCCGCAGCTGTATATTTAGCCTTTACTGGCTATTAAAATAGGGGGACCCCACAAAAAAAACTGTGGGGTCCCCCTATAATTAATAGGCTGAAAAGGCTATGTAGAAAGCTGCAGGCTGATATTCATAGCCTAGGAAGGAACCATAGATATTGGCTCCCCCGGTTACAAACACCAGCTCACATCCTCCCCAGAAAATGCTGCTAAAATGTGCTAATTCCGGCACTTAGCCTCTCTCTTCCCACTGCCCTGTAGCGGTGGCATATGGGGTAATATTTGGGGGGGTTGATGTCACCTTTGTATTGTAAAATAAGACACCTATCCAGTACTAATCCTATAGTTGTTACAGGTTAAAAACACAGCCAGAATAAAGTATTTTAATGAAATAAAGCACTACACAGTTTCCCATCTATATTATACAGCTGATCCATGCAACGCTCTCGTTCGTTCTTCTGTAATAAAAAAAAAATAACAAACCAACACTATACCTTACCTGTCTGTCGTTTGTCCCACATCATAATCCATATCTGGGGGATATACAGTTTACAACCAGGACAGTGCCAAGATGCTGTAAACTGCTGGTGAATGAATGAGATGCTACCTGCGCTGCTTCATTGACTAGCGGTGACGTCACTGAAGCTGCGCTCCCTCACAGCCTGAACTACGGTAACCTCTGGACCATGGGAAAATGCCAGTTAATTTTCCCACGCTCCAGAGTTCAGTGTGGGTCAGGCTGTGAAGGAGTGGAGTTTCAGTGACGTCAGCGCCGGCAGCATCTCATTCATTCACCAGTAGTTTACAGCTGGGGCGGTCGCATCTTGGCACCATCCTGGTTGTAAACTGTATATGCCCCAGATATGAATTAAGGCATGAGACACAAAGACGACAGGTATGGTATATTGTTGGTTGATTATTTCATGTTTATTACAGGAGATCGAGGTCATCTGGGAATTAGGTGATTTTGTAAGTATGGTTTAATTTAGAATAATAAAGGAGTCTGTGTCTTTATTTCAATAAAATATTTTTTTTCAGGGTGTCTGTGTTTTATTTACAATTTGACTATGGGATTAGTAATAGGGGGGGCCTATTTAAGGCTTCCCATTACTAACCCCCCAACTATTACCCCATATACAGCCGCTACAGGGCAGTGGGAAGAGCAAGGCTATGTGCCCGAATTGGTGCATCTTACAGATGCGCCTTTTCTGGGGTGGCTGAGAGCTGATATTATTAGCCAGGGGGGCCAGTATCCATGGCCCCCTCCTAGGCTAATAATCTCAGACCTCAGCTGTCTGCATAGCCATTGCTGGCTATAAATTATAGGGGTAACCCAGCCCATTTTTTCCCCCTAAATAATCTTTTATTAATTACATACATGTCCCCTAATTTGCACACACACTCTACTAATTGTATTGGTCAATTACATCTATATATTTACCTATTCTGCATCTATTTACTGTATGTAAACCATGTCTTCTAGTCTTCTATCCTGTCGGTTTCTGCACTGATTTTACAGAAACCGACAAATGAATTACCGGCTATTCCCCTTTCTATTTATTTATGTATGTGATATAAATACATATATATGAGTGTGTCACTGACATGTGTGTATATATAATATATATATATATATATATATATGCATTCTATGTGTATATATCTATTCTATCTTTTCTATAATAACCTGTCAGTGTGATTTTACAGTAGCCGCATATGCATTGCTTTCTTTCAAAGAACACCGGTGTGTAAAAATCGCACCGCACTCGCATGGTATGATTGCTGTGCAATTTTTTTTATCGCACCCATTGACTTCTATTGTGGGATGCGATCCGATTTTTGATGACATTCGCAGCATTTTGCGATTTTTTTCTAGTCTGATTGTGATCCGATCCGAGCTGGAAAAAAAACCGCAGATAAACACACCATCATAGATTAAAATTGGTCCGAATTCAATCCGATATTTTATCGGATTGAATTCGTCCAATTTCATTGCAAGTGGGCATGAGCCCTTATGCGCAGTTCCCATAGAATTGAATTAAATGTGGAAATCCACATTTTTAGTGTGTTTCTGTGCCAGAGTAACTTCAAAAGCACATGTAATCTGCACATGGCTGTATCAATAAAGTTTTGTCAAACCAAATGCCAGGAAGCATCAAAAGCAAAAAGCATGTATTTTTATGCAGCTGAATGCTACGGTCTGAGTGCCGGCGTCAGTGCCGGGTATTGATGCGACAGATTCACGTGAGTTTCTCGCATCACACTCGCAAGTGTGACCTCGGCCTATGTCATATGTCGGTCCCTGAATTTGATGCGGGCTTGCAACTCAAGTCCGCATCCTTCCCTGCACATGGTGCCTGAATTAATCTTATCTGCCTCTAACAGCTGCGGGTGGCTCTGTCAATCTCTGACAGCAGCATGTAAATATAAATAAATTAATCCGATCGGTAAAAGAGGAGATCTAAACATTGTATCTACCTCAAAACAAGTTTCCACATTTTTTCACACCATTTAAATAAATAAAAAATCATACATGTTTAATATCTGTGCAATCAACCTAACCATATCGCTAGGTTAGTTTTACCATATAGTGAACTTGGTAAATAAAAAACCCAAAAAAACAATTGTAGAATTGCACTTTTTTGAAATTTCAATGCACTTGGAATTTTTTTTCTGCTTTCCAATGCATCACATAATAAAAAGAATGGACTTATTCAGAAGTACAAGCCTGTTGTGAATGTGCTAGAAATGAATTCTGAGCAGAAGCTCCCTCTGGTGGTTACAAACAGTACTGAACTATCCAATGAAGATTGTGAAGATTGGCGATCAGGTGTTACTGACTGGTCTTATATAAGGGAGGTTCCCTACCATCAGGGTTGCCGGTGATCAATTGTTCTGGTCTCATCTTTGATTCCTGTTCACTTTGTAGCCTGCTGTTTCGTGCCTGCATCTTCTGCTAACAGATAAGACATTTTCTTCTTTTTGTTTTTTGTGCTTGCTTTTTGCATTTTGTCCTGCACTTCTGTGGGTGTCTGCCGGGTCCCCTCCGGGGGCTTGTGCTCCTCTCAGTTTAGTTCAGCCACTGTTGTTTGTTCATTTGCCTTTTCCAGTTTTTTCAGTGGCTGCTGTTTAGTTTTGTTACACCAGAGAACTAATTTAGGTGGTAGAGGTCGTGTGATCTCAGGTGTTTTTGTAATTAGTAGAGTTGGTACTTTTCAGGGTTTTTTGGGGTTGCAGTAAGTGTCCTTCCTATCCTTTTCTATTTAGGAAGTTTGGGCCCCAACGTTTGCTCATACTATTTTCTGTCTGTGTCAGTATTTCCTCTTGTCTAACCGCCATTACATGTTTGGGGGCTTTCTATGTTCTTTGGGGATCTGCTCCGGGGCAGATAGTTTTCCTCTTTCTGTCTTTAGGTGTAGTTAGCTTCTCAGGCTGTGACGAGGCGTCTAGGACCAACGTAGGTACGCTCCACAGCTGCCTTTAGTTGTGGTGGTTAGTCAGGGTACTGCAATCCCATAGATTCCAACCTCTCTGGTGTATTTCCTTTTTTGCTTGCTCTCCTCAGCTACCAAATCATAACAGTATCACCGGCCCAAAAAACTGATATTTGTATGGTACTCACAGAAGGGAAAAATAGTGTTAAAGAAAGAAGATTGTCAGAGTTGTCAGAGATTTTTTTTTTTTTCCTCTGTATCTCTGGGTGCTGAGGAGGATTTTTTTTTTTTCTCTCAATGGAGTTTGCACAGTTGTCTGGCCGTGTGGATCAGCTTGCCACTGAAGTTCGGAGTATTGCTATCTATCTTGCAGGGTTTTCTGTTGTGGAACCTAGGATTCTCATGCCAGATTTGTTTTTAGGGGATGAGCTAAATTTCTGAATTTCAAAAATAACTGTAAGTTGTTTTTTGCCTTGAAATCTAAGTCCTCAGGGAACGCAGCACAGCAGGTTCAAATTGTCATCTCTCTCCTGCGCGGCGATCCTCAGGATTGGGCTTTTTCCCTGACACCTGGGGACCCTGTTTTGAGTAATGTTGATGCATTTTTTCAGGCTCTGGGGTTATTGTATGATGAGCCTAATGTCACTGATCTAGCTGAAAAAGCCTTGTTGGCATTAAATCAGGGCTTGAGGACACTGAGTTATACTGTCAGAGATTCCGAAGGTGGGCAGTCCTGACCAAATGGAATAACGATGCTTTGGCAGCCCTTTTTCGGAAGGGTCTGTCAGAGAATGTAAAGGATGTTATGGTGGGATTCCCTGTCCCCTCTGGTCTCAATGATTCTATGTCATTAGCGATTCAAATTGACAGACATTTGCGTGAGCGTAGAGGTATGCGTGGAATAGTGTTGCCTTGTGAACCAGCTTCTGAACCCATGCAGTGTGATAGAGTGGCTTCTGGGGCACAGCGTCATGAGTTTCGAAAACGCAATGGGTTATGTTTCTACTGTGGTGATGCCTCTCATGCTGTTTCAGTCTTCCCTAGGCGGGGAAGACGTTTTGCACGCTCAGTTGTCTTGGGTAGTGTTCAGACTAAATTTTTGTTGACTGTTACCCTGATTTGCTCCCTGTCCACATTTTCTGCTCAGGCTTTCGTTGATTCGGGAGCAGCTATTAACCTGATGGATTTTGATTTTGCTAAACGTTGTGGGTTTCCCTTGATACCCCTACAGAAGTCTATTCCCCTACTGGGGATCGATTCTACCCCTTTGGCTGAGAATAAACCTCAGTTCTCTACTCAGGTGATAATGAGGGTTGAACCTGATCATCAGGAGAGTTGCAAATTTTTGGTGCTGTATAATCTGCATGACATTATCGTACTGGGTTTCCCTTGGTTGCAGTCTCATAATCCTGTTTTGGATTGGAAATCTGTGTCTGTAACCAGTTGGGGCTGCCAATGTGTTAATACCAACACTCCTGTTTTTTCTGCCTCCCCCCAGGCTCAGGATGTTCCTGACTTTTTGACTGATTTTTCTGATGTGTTTAGCGAAAGTAAATCTGCATCCTTGCCCCCCCATAGGAGCTATGACTGCGCTATTGAATTAGTGCCTGGTAGTAAATTCCCTAAAGGTCGCCTTTTTAACTTGTCTGTACCTGAACATGACGCTATGCGGTCTTATATCAAGGAGTCATTGGAGAAGGGTCATATCAGACCATCCTCTTCACCCTTGGGTGCCGGTTTTTTCTTTGTGGCCAAAAAGGATGGTTCATTAAGGCCGTGTATTGATTATCGTCTCTTGAACAATATCACTGTGAAATATCAATATCCGTTACCCTTGATTTCTGACCTGTTTTCCAGGGTGAAAAGTGCTACTTGGTTTACCAAGCTTGACCTCAGGGGGAATATAACCTTATTCGCATTAAGCACGGGGATGAATGGAAGACGGCATTTAATACCCCAGAGGGGCATTTTGAGTACCTAGTGATGCCCTTTGGGCTCACTAATGCTCCTTCTGTCTTCCAGTCCTTCATGAATGACATTTTCAGGGATTTTGTGGATAAATTTCTGATTGTTTATTTGGATGATATCTTGATTTTTTCCAATGACTGGGACTCTCATGTGAAACATGTTCGGACTGTTTTCCAGATTTTGAGAGAGAATGCGCTGTATGTGAAGGGATCAAAGTGTCTTTTTGGCGTACAGAGGATCTCATTTCTGGGATTCATTTTGTCCCCATCTGTTATTGAAATGGACCCGGTCAAGGTTCAGGCCATCTGTGATTGGGTCCAACCCACTTCATTAAAGGCTCTTCAAAGATTCTTGTGTTTTGCCAATTTTTATCGTAAATTTATTGGTAATTTCTCTGTTATTGTTAAACCATTGACTGATTTGACCAAAAAGGGTTCTGATGTGGTGAATTGGCCTCCTGAGGCAGTCTCTGCGTTTCAGGAACTTAAGCAGAGATTCACTTCTGCTCCTGTTCTACGGCAGCCTGATGTTTCTCTGCCATTTCAGGTGGAGGTTGATGCCTCTGAAATTGGGGCAGGTGCCGTTTTGTCCCAAAGAGATCCAGAGACCTCTAAAAGTAACCCTTGTGCCTTTTTCTCTCGAAAATTTTCTCCAACTGAACGTAATTATGACGTGGGTAATCGGGAGTTATTGGCCATGAAGTTGGCTTTTGAAGAGTGGAGACATTGGCTGGAGGGAGCCAAACATCAGGTGGTGGTCCTCACGGACCATAAGAATCTGGTTTATCTGGAATCAGCCAAGCGACTTAATCCTAGACAGGCCAGGTGGGCCTTGTTTTTCACACGTTTTAATTTTGTGGTTTCCTTTCTTCCTGGCACTAAGAATGTTAAGGCGGATGCCCTCTCGAGGAGTTTCCTTGCGGACTCTCCTGAGTTATCTGATCCTGCTGTTATTTTGAAAGGGGGTGTAGTTCTTTCCGCCATCTCGCCCAATTTGAGACTGGCTCTGGAAGGGTATCAGGAGGATAAACCCGAGCGCTGCCCTATTGGGAAATTGTTTGTCCCAGACCGATGGAAAAAGAGTGTGATGTCTGAGATTCATTGTTCCGCGTTGGCCGGTCATCCCGGAATTTTTGGTACCAGAGACTTGGTTAGTCGGTCCTTTTGGTGGCCTACTTTGTCTCGTGACGTCAGGGAATTTGTGCAGTCCTGCAGGACTTGCTCTCGCTCCAAGCCTTGCTCTCGCTCTAGTGGTTTGTTGATGCCATTGCCTGTGCCCAAGAGACCATGGACCCATATCTCTATGGATTTCATTTCCGACCTCCCTGTTTCTCAGAGAATGACTGTTATCTGGGTGATTTGTGATAGGTTTTCCAAAATGATACATCTTGTGCCATTACCTAAGTTGCCTTCCTCCTCTGAATTGGTGCCTTTGTTCGTTCAGCACGTGGTTCGGTTACACGGCATTCCTGAGAACATTGTGTCTGACAGAGGAGTCCAGTTTGTTTCCAGATTTTGGAGGACTTTTTTTTCTAAACTTGGTGTTCAATTGTCTTTCTCCTCGGCTTTTCATCCTCAGACCAATGGACAAACTGAGAGAACAAACCAGACATTGGAGACTTATCTGAGATGCTTTGTGTCTGCTGATCAGGATGACTGGGTCTTTTTTTTGCCTTTGGCTGAGTTTGCTCTTAATAATAGGGCTAGCTCTGCCACTTTGATGTCTCCATTTTTCTGCAATTTTGGGTTTCACCCTCGATTTTCTTCAGGACAGACGGAGGCTTCTGTCTGTCCAGGTGTTGACTCTGTTGTGGAGCGTATGCAGCAGATTTGGGACCAGGTAGTGGAGAGGTTGTCCCTCTCTCAGGAGAGGGCCCAACGGTTTGCCAACCGGCATAGGACTGATGGTCCTCGGTTTGAAGTGGGGGACTTGGTCTGGTTGTCCTCAAGAAATATCCCTATGAGAGTTGCATCTCCTAAGTTTAAGCCTAGGTTCATTGGACCTTATAAGATCATGGAGATTCTTAATCCTGTTTCCTTTCGTTTACTTCTTCCAGGGACATTTAAGATCCATAACGTGTTCCACAAGTCCTTATTGAAGAGGTTTGTCGAGCCAGTGGTTCCTATGGCTATGCCTCCTAACCCTGTTTTGGTTGAGGGCAATCTGGAGTATGTGGTTGAGAAAATATTGGATTCTCATTTTTCTAGACGGAAACTCCAGTATTTGGTTAAGTGGAGAGGTTATGGTCAGGAGGACAATTCTTGGGTGTTTGCTTCGGACATCCATGCCAGGAGACTCATCCGTGCGTATCACAGAGCTCATCCTGACCGACCTGGTTGCTCAAATGAGGGTTCGGTGACCCCTCCTCAAGGGGGGGGTACTGTTGTGAATGTACTAGAAATGAATTCTGAGCAGAAGCTCCCTCTGGTGGTTACAAACAGTACTGAACTATCCAATGAAGATTGTGAAGATTGGCGATCAGGTGTTACTGACTGGTCTTATATAAGGGAGGTTCTCTCCCATCAGGGTTGCCGGTGATCAACTGTTCTGGTCTCATCTTTGATTCCTGTTCACTTTGTAGCCTGCTGTTTCATGCCTGCATCTTCTGCTAACAGATAAGACATTTTCTTCTTTTTGTTTTTTGTGCTTGCTTTTTGCATTTTGTCCTGCACTTCTGTGGGGGTCTGCCGGGTCCCCTCCGGGGGCTTGTGCTCCTCTCAGTTTAGTTCAGCCACTGTTGTTTGTTCATTTGCCTTTTCCAGTTTTTTTCAGTGGCTGCTGTTTAGTTTTGTTACACCAGAGAACTAATTTAGGTGGTAGAGGTCGTGTGATCTCAGGTGTTTTTGTAATTAGTAGAGTTGGTACTTTTCAGGGTTTTTTGGGGTTGCAGTAAGTGTCCTTCCTATCCTTTTCTATTTAGGAAGTTTGGGCCCCAACGTTTGCTCATACTATTTTCTGTCTGTGTCAGTATTTCCTCTTGTCTAACCGCCATTACATGTTTGGGGGCTTTCTATGTTCTTTGGGGATCTGCTCCGGGGCAGATAGTTTTCCTCTTTCTGTCTTTAGGTGTAGTTAGCTTCTCAGGCTGTGACGAAGCGTCTAGGACCAACGTAGGTACGCTCCACGGCTGCCTTTAGTTGTGGTGGTTAGTCAGGGTACTGCAATCCCATAGATTCCAACCTCTCTGGTGTACAGTCATGGCCAAAAGTTTTGAGAATGACACAAATATTATATTTTCACATGATCTGCTGCCCTCTGGTTTTTATGTGTGTTTGACAGATGTTTTTATCACAGGCAGAAATATAATAATTGCAAACATATGAGTAACAAAAGCTTATATTGACAGTTAGAATGAGTTAATGCAGCAAGTCAATATTTGCAGTGTTGACCCTTCTTCTTCAGGACCTCTGCAATTCTCCCTGGCATGCTCTCAATCAACTTCTGGACCAAATCCTGACTGATAGCAGTCCATTCTTGCACAATCAATGCTTTCATTTTGTCAGAATTTTTAGGTTTTTGTTTGTCCACCCGTCTCTTGATGATTGACCACAAGTTCTCAATGGGATTAAGATCTGGGGAGTTTCCAGGCTATGGACCCAAAATCTCTATGTTTTGTTCCCTGAGCCATTTAGTTATCACCTTTGCTTTATGGCAAGGTGCTCCATCATGCTGGAAAAGGCATTGTTGATCGCCAAACTGCTCTTGGAGGGTTGGGAGAAGTAGCTCTTGGAGGACATTCTGGTACCATTCTTTATTCATGGCTGTGTTTTTAGGCAAGACTGTGAGAGAGCCGATTCCCTTGGCTGAGAAGCAACCCCACACATGAATGGTTTCAGGATGCTTAACAGTTGGCATGAGACAAGACTGGTGGTAGCGCTCACCTTGTCTTCTCCGAATGAGGCGTTTTCCTGATGTCCCAAACAATCGAAAAGGGATTCATCAGAGAAAATAACTTTACCCCAGTCCTCAGCAGTCCACTGCCTGTACCTTTTGCAGAATATCAGTCTGTCCATGATGTTTTTTCTGGAGAGAAGTGGCTTCTTTGCTGCCCTCCTTGAGACCAGGCCTTGCTCCAAGAGTCTCCACCTCACAGTGCGTGCAGATGCACTCACACCTGCCTGCTGCCATTCCTGAGCAAGCTCTGCACTGCTGGTAGCCCAATCCCGCAGCTGAAACACTTTTAAGAGACTGTCCTGGTGCTTGCTGGTCTTTCTTGGGCACCCTGAAGCCTTTTTGGCAACAATGGAACCACTCTCCTTGAAGTTCTTGATGATGCGATAGATTGTTGACTGAGGTGCAATCTTTCTAGCTGCAATACTCTTCCTTGTTAGGCCATTTTTGTGCATTGCAATGATGACTGCACGTGTTTCTTTAGAGATATCCATGGTTAACAGAAGAGAAACAATGATGCCAAGCACCAGCCTCCTTTTAAAGTGTCCAGTGGTGTCATTCTTACTTAATCATGACAGATTGATCTCCAGCCATGTCCTCATCAACACCCACACCTGTGTTAATGGAGCAATCACTGAAAAGAAGTTAGCTGGTCCTTTTAAGGCAGGGCTGCAATGATGTTGAAATGTGTTTTGGGGGATAAAGTTCATTTTCTAGCCAAATATTGACTTTGCAAGTAATTCCTGTTAAGCTGATCACTCTTTATAACATTCTGGAGTATATGCAAATTGCCATTAGAAAAAATGAAGCAGTAGATTTTGTAAAAATTAATATTTGGGTCATTCTCAAAACTTTTGGCCATGACTGTATTTCCTTTTTTGCTTGCTCTCCTCAGCTACCAAATCATAACACAAGCCCTCATACGGCTATGTGAATGTACAAATAAAAAGTTATTTCTCTTGGAAGAAGGGGAGGAAAGCCCAAAGACAAAAAATCAAAATAGCCCGGTCATAAACATGTTTTAAAGTATCTGATGATGCTATATATTTAAGCATGATCCAATTATGTCCTAGGTCAAGTTTTCAATCATGTTCTAATAAAGATTAAGGGTAGTGTTGAGCATTCCGATACCGCAAGTATCGGGTATCGGCCGATATTCGCGTTATCGGAATTCCGATACTTAATTCCGATACTTTTTCCATATCGTATACCGGAATCGGAAGTTCCCATAATTCTTTGAGAGGCAATGTGATTTTAGTCAGCCAATGAGGAATCCTACGAAGTGTGGGCACATCCTGTAATGATGCGGTCATCTTAACTAATGGCATGGCTGTGATTGGCTGCTGAAATGATGTCAGAATGCACTATAAAAGGCGCCGCAGCCATTTTAGCGTCACTGTGCTGTGAACTCAGTTAGGGACAGAACGCTGCTGTGCTGACTCTGAGGGACAGTTAGATATTGCGATTTTGTGTACTACTGTGCTTGAGGCAGGCTAGTTTACCAACCGCTGTGTAAAGCTTCATTTTGCCAGTGTTGTTTTAACAGCTCTGTGCAAGGTGTGTGTGTGACAGTGCAGGTGACGCTGCAGTTTGCTCTGCATCCACCGCTGTTTGTAGGCATCTGCACGTGTCACTTTTTTTTTTTTTTTTTTTATTTTATTTAGTGGAATTGGTGCAGCTCCATTATATTAGAAATAAATCTAATCTATTAGTGTGACGCGCTTCCATCCGTATACAATACATTGGTTGCAAACACTATAGAAGTACAGAAAGGAGCTTTTCACAGATTGTGGACAGTTGTGTTTCAGTGTTCACTTCAGTCTGTGTTTTTTACTTTTTTGAGTGCAGATCACGCTCCAGTTACATGTTCAAGCACTGCTGCTTGTACTCTGCTGAGCGTGTCTCAGTGGCTCATCCTTTTCATTTATCTCCAATTGGTTCTGCTACATTCCATTTAAAATAAATCTAATCTATTAGTGTGACGCGCTTCCATCCGTATACAATACATTTGTTGCAAACACTATAGAAGTACAGAAAGGAGCTTTTCACAGATTGTGGACAGTTGTGTTTCAGTGTTCACTTCAGTCTGTGTTTTTTACTTTTTTGAGTGCAGATCACGCTCCAGTTACATGTTCAAGCACTGCTGCTTGTACTCTGCTGAGCGTGTCTCAGTGGCTCATCCTTTTCATTTATCTCCAATTGGTTCTGCTACATTCCATTTAAAATAAATCTAATCTATTAGTGTGACGCGCTTCCATCCGTATACAATACATTGGTTGCAAACACTATAGAAGTACAGAAAGGAGCTTTTCACAGATTGTGGACAGTTGTGTTTCAGTGTTCACTTCAGTCTGTGTTTTTTACTTTTTTGAGTGCAGATCACGCTCCAGTTACATGTTCAAGCACTGCTGCTTGTACTCTGCTGAGCGTGTCTCAGTGGCTCATCCTTTTCATTTATCTCCAATTGGTTCTGCTACATTCCATTTAAAATAAATCTAATCTATTAGTGTGACGCGCTTCCATCCGTATACAATACATTGGTTGCAAACACTATAGAAGTACAGAAAGGAGCTTTTCACAGATTGTGGACAGTTGTGTTTCAGTGTTCACTTCAGTCTGTGTTTTTTACTTTTTTGAGTGCAGATCACGCTCCAGTTACATGTTCAAGCACTGCTGCTTGTACTCTGCTGAGCGTGTCTCAGTGGCTCATCCTTTTCATTTATCTCCAATTGGTTCTGCTACATTCCATTTAAAATAAATCTAATCTATTAGTGTGACGCGCTTCCATCCGTATACAATACATTGGTTGCAAACACTATAGAAGTACAGAAAGGAGCTTTTCACAGATTGTGGACAGTTGTGTTTCAGTGTTCACTTCAGTCTGTGTTTTTTACTTTTTTGAGTGCAGATCACGCTCCAGTTACATGTTCAAGCACTGCTGCTTGTACTCTGCTGAGCGTGTCTCAGTGGCTCATCCTTTTCATTTATCTCCAATTGGTTCTGCTACATTCCATTTAAAATAAATCTAATCTATTAGTGTGACGCGCTTCCATCCGTATACAATACATTGGTTGCAAACAATATAGAAGTACACAAACGGGCCTTTCACAGCTACTGAACATGGGTTTTTAATTTTTAACTAAAATATGTATTTTTTCAAATGACACAAATATAAGTAATGTTGAAGAGGAATAGTCCTACATCCATTGTTTGCACAATATTACAGGTGTACATCATGTCCCTTAATCAACAATGTATTATTATATTTACTTGTATGCTTTTATTTAAAAGCCAAGAACACAGAAGGATAACCTTCGCACTGCAGCTGTTGTCAAAGTTCAACCCACATTATGCACTTCCAACATTGCAGCATTTGAGGCATGATGTGAGTTGGATTGGTCAAAGTTATGGAGTGAGAAGGTTCACCATCAGTACCCTATAGCATAAGTATGCTTTTGTGTTAGCATTTGTGTTAGACATGTGGATATCTGCCATAATATGTCACAATTATTTAGTTACAGATTTGTTACCAACACTAATCATTGAATGGTTTTAAATTTGACGTTTCACTTGTTTACAGCTTAGAAATAAGGGTGTAGCCTGATATCTATGTGTAGCACTAGCCACTTTAACATGTCATGTTTTTTTAAACATGTGTAGCTAGGTAGCAGTAATTTTTGCCGGACACACAGCAGGGGAACAGCAGGCGTTACTGAACCCCACTATCACTATAGCTTGTGTATTGGTCTGTGGACACGACACTTCTGAGCAGCAACTGGCAGTGTTGTAGCCCAGGGAGTATAGCTCAGGTGGTAGAAAGATGAACATAACAGGAGACATGGAAAACGTTGCCAACCAGTTAGTTAATCTGAAACCGGACAGGCAAATTCAGGCGAGATCCATGCCTAGTTCATTTTCAGAAAAGTAAGCCGTTCTACATTATCGTAGGATAGTCGCATGCAACGGTCTGTTAGTACACCACCTGCAGCAGTAAAGACGCGCTCCGATAATACACTGGCAGCAGATCAAGCCAGCACCTCCAATGCATACTGGCTAAGCTCTGGCCATGTATCCAGCTTAGAGACACAAAACTTGAATGGGGAAGAGCCATCTGGGAGTACACTGAGAGGGCAAGACATGTAGTCTGTCACCATCTTACGGAAATGTTGCCTCCTGCTGACTGGAGCCGTCTCGGATGGTGTAGACATTGGTGGCGCTGCCACAAAACTTCGACACATTTGGAACATACTGTTCTTGCCCTGTGCAGAGGCGCTGCTTGTGCTCCCTCTTGTTGCAGAGCTGTCTCCACTGCCTCGACGCACAGAGCTGCTTTGTAAATCAGTAGCAGCAGCAGTGCTCTCGGCTGGAATGGAGAACATTATGGATTGCACCAGTGTGTCTTGGTACTTCCGCATTTTACGCTCCCGGTTCAACGGTGTGATGAGGCTTTGTAAGTTGTCCCGGTAGCGAGGGTCTAGGAGGGTGTACACCCAATAATCAGACGTGGTGTGAATGTGTTCGATGCGGCGGTCGTTTCTCAGCCACTGCAGCATGAAATCAACCATGTGCTGCAGACTCCCAACTGGCCAAGAAACGTTGTCCCCTGCAAGAGGCGTCATCTCCGCCTGCTGTGCATCACCCCACCCTTGGTCTACATACTGACTAGAGCATTGTCTACCTCCCTCTGGAGCGATGTCTTCCTCCTCCATTGACTCCTCCTCATCCTCCTCACAAAGTCCTTCAAATACATATAAATTTACAAAATTTAAAACTCAAAATTTAAAAACTTTGTATCATAATTCTGTAACATCAGTTTATGGAAACACAATAGCATTACAAAAGGATAGACAAAAAATGTACATTATGTGCTTTGTAAATACATTAAAAGTTTGTAATGGTTATGAAAATATAGACAGCGACTCTGGAGGTTCAATTGTTGATACAGCATGGTACTTTGAAAGTCCTCCAGCCCTTTGTGAGGAACCACGTTGCGCTGACTGTCCAGAAGGTGATGGAATTTGTGACTCCTCATCCTCCACCTCTTCCAAAACCTCATGCCTTAGTGCTTGCAGTGTTTTTTGAAGCAGGCAGATAAGGGGGACAGTCAGGCTGACTAGTGCATCATCTGCACTCGCCATCCGCGTTGACTCATCAAACGCACGCAAAACGTGGCAGATATCCTTCATAGAGTTATTCGCCACTCATTACACTGGCAGTGGCTGCCCATTCATTATAGGATCCAATTCTAATTACTGGTTCTCACCAACAAAGCTCTCCACAGCGCAGCACCCCCCTACATCTCCTCCCTTATTTATATTTATCGGCCTAACCGACTGCTGCACTCTGCAAACGACCTTCGACTAACCTCTGCACTAATCCGTACCTCCCACTCCCAACTCCAAGACTTCACCCGCGCTGCGCCAATCCTCTGGAATGCTCTACCCCAAGAAATTAGGACTATCCGCAATTTGGATGGTTTCAGGCGCTCCCTCAAAACACATTTGTTCACAGTGGCCTATCACATTCACTAATCAAAGTCATTCTATGTGTAATTCTGTGTGTGTAGCCCATTCACTATCTCCATGCATCCCTCACTTCCTTAAAATGGCTGGACCATCATTGTAAAAACACCATTGTATATAAACACCTGTACTTTGTATCTCCCACACCTCATTGTAGATTGTAAGCTTTCACCAGCAGGGGCGGCTGATTTTGCTTTAATTATTGTATTGTTAACGTTGTTACTTATGACTCGTGTTTTGAAACTGTTAAACTGTAAAGCACTGCGGAATATTATGGCGCTATATAAATAAATAATATTATTATTCTTATTATAGAGGCCCACTCAGTAGTGGTGAAGTGTGAACGCCGCAAATTGCGAGTTGACTGCGCCTGATGCAGCTGATACTCCATTACTGTTGGCTGCTGCTCACACAACCGCTCCAACATATGTAACGAGGAATTCCACCTGGTGGGTACGTCACATATGATGCGATGTTCATGAAGGTGAAATCTGCGTTGCAGAGCTGCAATCAGCGATCTGGCCATGCTGGAACGTCGCAAGTGAGCGCACTCTAGGCGGACCTTGTGCAGCAGTGCATCAAGATCCGGATAGTCCCTCAAAAAACTCTGCACGACCAAGTTGAGCACATATGACAGACATGGTATGTGAGTGAGGTTGCCAAGGCCCAGAGCTGACACCAGATTTCGGCCATTGTCACACACTACCAAGCCTGCCTGTAGATTCTCTTCCAAAAACCACACGTTGCTCTCCTGCTTTATGGCATTACAGAGCTCCTGCGCTGTGTGGCTAAGATTCCCATGGAAATTAATTTCAGGATGGCCTGTTGACATTTGGACACGGCTGTGCTCATATCGGTCGCAACAGGTAAACGTTCACGGGTCCATGTGGAGGTAGACCGTGACGGCTCCTGCAGCGATGATTCTGAGGAACTGGAATAGGAGGAGGAATCAATGTGTACAGACTTGATTCCTGCAATCCTTGGAGTTGGCAGAACACGTACAGCGCCACTCGCAAGATCAGTACCCGGCTGCACAACATTGACCCAATGGGCAGTGAGGGAAAGGTATTGTCCCTGGCCATGGGTGTTAGAACCCTCTTGTTAGGTTTTGTTTCAGTTTGCTGGTCACATGACCTTTTTTCCCTATTTAGTCTGGCTCCGCCCTTCTGGCTTTGCTTGACTTCATTGTATTATCTACTGTTAAGCTAGCCGGGTGCTTAGGTGTTGTGAATGGGTTTGAGATGAGTTCTGAGCAGAGGCTCCCTCTGGTGGTTACAAGCGGTACTAGTGAGGATTGGGAATCAGGTGTTACTGATTGGTCTTATTTAAGGGAATCATTTTCCCATCAGGGTTGCCGGTGATCAATTGTTCTGGTCTGAATCCTTCTTTCCAGTTTCCCTTGTAGCCTGCTGTGTCGTGTCTGCATCTCCTGCTATCAGATAAGACAATTTCTTATTTTGTGTTTTTGCTATATTTTTGCATTTTGTCCTGCACTTCTGTGGGGGCCTTCTGGGTCCCCTCCGGGGGCTTTTGCCCTCTCAGTTTAGTCCAGCCACTGTGTTTTGTACTTTTGCTTTTTGCAGTTTTTTCAGTGGCTGCTGTTTTTGTTACACCAGAGAACTAATTTAGGTGGTAGAGGTCGTGTGATCTCAGGTGATTTTGAAATTAGTAGAGTTGGTGTTTTTCAGGGTTTTCTGGGATTGCAGTAAGTACCCTTCCTGTCCTTTTCTATTTAGATAGTTTGGGCCCCAGCGTTTGCTCATACTATTTTCTTTCTGTGTCAGTATTTCCTCTTGTCTAACCGCCATTACATGTTTGGGGGCTTTCTATTATCTTTGGGGTTCTGCTCCGGGGCAGATAGCTTTCCTATTTCTATCTTTAGGTGTAGTTAGTTTCTCAGGCTGTGACGAGGCGTCTAGGACCATCGTAGGAACGCTCCACGGCTGCCTCTAGTTGTGGTGGTTAGTCAGGGTACTGCAATCTCATAGATTCCAACTGCTCTGGTGTATTTCCTTTTTTACCTGCACTCCTCAGCTACCGTAACATAACAGTATCACCGGCCATAAAAATTGTATGGTACTCACAGAAGGGAAAAAAAAATATATATATTTTTGAAGGAAGAAAAGTTGTCAGAGATATTTTTCTGTTTGTTGCATTTTTTTTTTTTTTCCCTCTGTATCTCTGGGTGCTGGGGAGGATCTTTTCTCCCAATGGAGTTTGCACAGTTGTCTGGCCGTGTGGATCAGCTTGCCACTGAGGTTCAGAGTATTGCTGCATATCTTGCTAGGTTACCTGTTGTGGAACCTAGGATCCCCATGCCAGATTTGTTTTCAGGGGATCGAGCTAAGTTTCAGAATTTCAAAAATAATTGTAAATTGTTTCTTGCCTTAAAATCTAAGTCCTCAGGAAACGCAGCGCAGCAGGTTCAAATTGTCATCTCTCTCCTGCGCGGCGATCCTCAGGATTGGGCTTTTTCCCTACACCTGGGGATCCTGTTTTGAGTGATGTTGATGCATTTTTTCAGGCTTTGGGGTTATTGTACGATGAGCCTAATGTCACTGATCAAGCTGAAAAAGCCTTGTTGGCATTAAATCAGGGGCTTGATGACGCTGAGTTATACTGTCAGAGATTCCGTAGGTGGGCAGTCCTGACCAAATGGAATGACGACGCTTTGGCGGCCCTTTTCCGGAAGGGTCTGTCGGATAATGTAAAGGATGTTATGGTGGGATTCCCTGTCCCCTCTGGTCTCAATGATTCTATGTCATTAGCGATTCAAATTGACAGACGTTTGCGTGAGCGGAGAAGTATGCGTGGAGTGGTGTTGCCTTGTGAGCCAGCTGCTGAGCCCATGCAGTGTGATGGAGTGGTGTCTGGGGCACAGCGTCATGAGTTTCGAAAGCGCAATGGGTTATGTTTCTACTGTGGTGATGCCTCTCATGCTATTTCAGTCTGCCTAAGCGGGGAAGACGTTTTGCACGCTCAGTTGTCTTGGGTAGTGTTCAGACTAAGTTTTTATTAACTGTCACTCTGATATGCTCTCTGTCCTCATTTTCTGCTCAGGCTTTCGTTGATTCTGGAGCAGCTATTAACCTGATGGATTATGATTTTGCTAAACGTTGTGGATTTCCCTTGATACCCCTACAGAAGTCTATTCCCCTACTGGGGATCGATTCTACCCCTTTGGCTGAGAATAAACCCCAGTTTTCTACTCAGGTGATAATGAGGGTTGAACCTGATCACCAGGAGTGCTGCAAATTTTTGGTTCTATATAATCTGCATGACATTATCGTGCTGGGTTTCCTTGGTTACAGTCTCATAATCCTGTTTTGGATTGGAAATCTGTGTCTGTAACCAGTTGGGGCTGCCAATGTGTTAATACCAACACTCCTGTTTTTTCTGCCTCCCCCAGGCTGAGGATGTTCCTGACTTTTTGTTTGATTTTTCTGATGTGTTTAGCGAAAGTAAATCTGCATCCTTACCTCCCCATAGGAGCTATGACTGCGCTATTGAATTAGTGCCAGGTAGTAAATTCCCTAAAGGTCGCCTTTTTAACTTGTCTGTACCTGAACATGACGCTATGCGGTCTTATATCAAGGAATCATTGGAGAAGGGTCATATCAGACCATCCTCTTCACCCTTAGGTGCGGTTTTTTCTTTGTGGCCAAAAAAGATGGTTCATTAAGGCCGTGTATTGATTATCGTCTCTTGAACAATATTACTGTGAAATATCAATACCCGTTACCCTTGATTTCTGACCTGTTTTCCAGGGTGAAAAACGCTACTTGGTTTACCAAGCTTGACCTCAGGGGGGCGTATAACCTTATTCGCATTAAGCACGGGGATGAATGGAAGACGGCATTTAACACCCCTGAAGGGCATTTTGAGTACCTTGTGATGCCCTTTGGGCTCACTAATGCTCCTTCTGTCTTCCAGTCCTTCATGAATGACATTTTCAGGGATTTTGTGGACAAGTTTCTGATTGTTTATTTGGATGATATCTTGATTTTTTCTAATGACTGGGACTCTCATGTGAAACATGTTCAAACTGTATTCCAGATTTTGAGAGAGAATGCTCTGTATGTGAAGGGATCAAAGTGTCTTTTTGGCGTACAGAAGATCTCATTTCTGGGATTCATTTTGTCCCCATCTGTTATTGAAATGGACCGGTCAAGGTTCAGGCCATCTGTGATTGGGTCCAACCTACTTCATTAAAGGCTCTTCAGAGATTTTTGGGTTTTGCCAATTTTTATCGTAAATTTATTGGTAATTTCTCTGTTATTGTTAAACCATTAACTGATTTGACCAGAAAGGGTTCTGATGTGGTGAATTGGCCTCCTGAGGCAGTCTCTGCGTTTCAGGAACTTAAGCAGAGATTCACTTCTGCTCCTGTTCTACGGCAGCCTGATGTTTCTCTGCCATTTCAGGTGGAGGTTGATGCCTCTGAAATTGGGGCAGGTGCCGTTTTGTCCCAAAAAGATCCCGAGACCTCTAAAAGTAACCCTTGTGCCTTTTTCTCTCGAAAATTTTCTCCTACTGAACGTAATTATGACGTGGGTAATCGGGAGTTATTGGCCATGAAGTGGGCTTTTGAAGAGTGGAGACATTGGCTGGAGGGAGCCAAACATCAGGTGGTGGTCCTTACGGACCATAAGAATCTGGTCTATCTGGAATCTGCCAAGCGACTCAATCCTAGACAGGCCAGGTGGGCCTTGTTTTTCACACGTTTTAATTTTGTGGTTTCCTTTCTTCCTGGCACTAAGAATGTTAAGGCGGATGCCCTCTCGAGGAGTTTCCTTGCGGACTCTCCTGAGCTATCTGATCCCTCTGTTATTTTGAAGGAGGGTGTAGTTCTTTCCGCCATCTCGCCTAATTTGAGACTTGCTCTGGAGGGGTGTCAGGAGGATAGGCCCGAGCGCTGCCCTGTTGGAAAATTGTTTGTCCCGGACCAATGGAAAAAGAGTGTGATGTCTGAGATTCATTGTTCCGCATTGGCTGGGCATCCCGGAATTTTTGGTACCAGAGACTTGGTTAGTCGGTCCTTTTGGTGGCCTACCTTGTCTCGCGATGTCAGGGAATTTGTGCAGTCCTGCGGGACTTGCTCTCGCTCCAAGCCTTGCTCTCGCTCTAGTGGTTTGTTGATGCCATTGCCTGTGCCCAAGAGACCATGGACCCATATCTCTATGGATTTCATTTCCGATCTTCCTGTTTCTCAGAGAATGACCACCATCTGGGTAATTTGTGATAGGTTTTCCAAAATGATACATCTTGTGCCATTACCTAAGTTGCCTTCCTCCTCTGAATTGGTGCCGTTGTTCCTTCAGCACGTGGTTCGTTTACACGGCATTCCTGAGAACATTGTGTCTGACAGAGGAGTCCAGTTTGTTTCCAGATTTTGGAGGACTTTTTGTTCTAAACTGGGTGTTCAATTGTCTTTCTCCTCGGCATTTCATCCTCAGACCAATGGTCAAACTGAGAGAACAAACCAGACATTGGAGACTTATCTAAGATGCTTTGTGTCTGCTGATCAGGATGACTGGGTCTCTTTTTTGCCTTTGGCTGAGTTTGCTCTTAATAATAGGGCTAGCTCTGCCACTTTGATGTCTCCGTTTTTCTGTAATTCTGGGTTTCACCCTCGATTTTCTTCAGGACAGACGGAGGCTTCTGTCTGTCCAGGTGTTGACTCTGTTGTTGAGCGTATGCAGCAGATTTGGGACCAGGTAGTGGAGAGGTTGTCCCTCTCTCAGGAGAAGGCCCAGCGGTTTGCTAACCGGCATAGGACTGATGGTCCTCGGTTTAAAGTGGGGGACTTGGTCTGGTTGTCCTCAAAGAATATTCCTATGAGAGTAGCATCTCCTAAATTTAAGCCTAGGTTCATTGGACCTTATAAGATCATGGAGATTATTAATCCTGTTTCTTTTCGTTTGCTTCTTCCAGGGACATTTAAGATCCATAACGTGTTCCACAAGTCCTTGTTGAAGAGGTTTGTTGAGCCAGTGGTTCCTGCTGCTGTGCCTCCTGACCCTGTTTTGGTTGAGGGCAATCTGGAGTATGTGGTTGAGAAAATATTGGATTCTCGTTTTTCTAGACGAAGACTCCAGTATTTGGTTAAATGGAGAGGTTATGGTCAGGAAGATAATTCTTGGGTGTTTGCTTCGGACATCCATGCTAGGAGACTTATCCGTGCGTATCATAGAACTCATCCTGACCGACCTGGTTGCTCAAATGAGGGTTCGGTGACCCCTCCTCAAGGGGGGGGTACTGTTGTGAATGGGTTTGAGATGAGTTCTGAGCAGAGGCTCCCTCTGGTGGTTACAAGCGGTACTAGTGAGGATTGGGAATCAGGTGTTACTGATTGGTCTTATTTAAGGGAATCATTTTCCCATCAGGGTTGCCGGTGATCAATTGTTCTGGTCTGAATCCTTCTTTCCAGTTTCCCTTGTAGCCTGCTGTGTCGTGTCTGCATCTCCTGCTATCAGATAAGACAATTTCTTATTTTGTGTTTTTGCTATATTTTTGCATTTTGTCCTGCACTTCTGTGGGGGCCTTCTGGGTCCCCTCCGGGGGCTTTTGCCCTCTCAGTTTAGTCCAGCCACTGTGTTTTGTACTTTTGCTTTTTGCAGTTTTTTCAGTGGCTGCTGTTTTTGTTACACCAGAGAACTAATTTAGGTGGTAGAGGTCGTGTGATCTCAGGTGATTTTGAAATTAGTAGAGTTGGTGTTTTTCAGGGTTTTCTGGGATTGCAGTAAGTACCCTTCCTGTCCTTTTCTATTTAGATAGTTTGGGCCCCAGCGTTTGCTCATACTATTTTCTTTCTGTGTCAGTATTTCCTCTTGTCTAACCGCCATTACATGTTTGGGGGCTTTCTATTATCTTTGGGGTTCTGCTCCGGGGCAGATAGCTTTCCTATTTCTATCTTTAGGTGTAGTTAGTTTCTCAGGCTGTGACGAGGCGTCTAGGACCATCGTAGGAACGCTCCACGGCTGCCTCTAGTTGTGGTGGTTAGTCAGGGTACTGCAATCTCATAGATTCCAACTGCTCTGGTGTATTTCCTTTTTTACCTGCACTCCTCAGCTACCGTAACATAACACTTAGGTGCCTTAATCTGTCAGTTTTGCTTGATGTTAGGATCACAAAGTATTTATTTTTCTGTTTAATTATCCATGCTACAATTTATGTTAGGAGGTGTCCACCTTTTCTCACAGTCCCTAGATCTTGTAGGGATTACTCCCTCGCAACTATAGGTCTTCGTTCACACTAGATGAGGACTTTAGCGGGTCTGGTCGCAGGATCAGGTTCCCCGTTACATCGTAGGGATTCAGCTTAGTTGTATTGTAGGGACAGAATTCCCTTCTTTCCTTACTGGTTGTAGCAGATCATAACAATGGGTACTGGTCCACGCATCGGTGGTCAGGTGGACCTTGCTACTGAGGGCTTTTAGTAGCGCATGTTTAATTTTTCCCTCAACATGCTTTTGCAGACCAGGGACGGCTTGCCTGCTGAAATGAAATCGGCTTGGCACATTGTATTGTGGGATTGACAATGATATTCAGTTACGGAAACTGTCTGTCTCCACCAGCCTGAATCACAGCATTTCAAGGTACAGGAGTTTTGCAATGCCAGCATTCAGAGCCTGTGCTCGTGCATGGTTTGCGGAGTATGGCCGTCTTTTATCCCATGCCTGTGCTACCGATGGCTGTTTTGTGGCCTGGGAGTGTGAGGATGACAGGGAACTTGCTGCTGTGTGTGGAATAACAGTTTGTCTCTGGACAACAGTGGCCGAGGTTCTTCCATGGCGATCCTGTGAGGAAGCATAACCAGCTGTGTGTGAGCTCGATGAAGAGGCTTCAACACAACCTGAAGATGTAGGTGCTGCTGTAGGTTGGCCTACATCTCTAGTGTGTCTTTGTAACTCAACTATGTGCTTTGTCCGCACATGTTTCCACATATTTGTGGTATTGAGGTGACTGACACTTTTAGCTATTTTTAATTTTTAATTACACAGCTTGCATTTCACATAGCAAATATCATGTGCAAGTGTGTGAAAAAAGGACCACGCAGTGCAAGTCCTGGGAGCGCACGTTTTGACTTTTGGAAGACAACTGCTCCGAACAGGTGCCAAACTGGAGGCTACAGGCAACCGAGTCTGCAGCCTAACTCTCCCTCCTGTTTGTACCGTTGGGGCAATGTCTTCCTCTATCTTCCTTCTATCACTAACCATTTCTCTAGGCCTCTCCCAGCTTTCAACCAAAGTACTGGTTCTCACCCACAAAGCTCTCCACAGTGCAGCACCCCTCCTACATCTCCTCCCTCATTTCTATCTATCGGCCTAACCGACTGCTGCGCTCTGCAAACGACTTTCGACTAACCTCTGCACTAATACGTACCTCCCACTCCCGACTCCAAGACTTCTCCTGCTCTACGCCAATCCTCTGGAATGCTGTACCCCAAGAAATTAGGACTATCCACAATTTGCATGGTTTCAGGCGCTCCCTCAAAACACATTTGTTCAGAGCGGCCTATCACATTCACTAATCAAAGTCATTCTATGTATTCTGTGTAAGTGTGTGTGTGTCTCTAGCCCATTCACTATCTCCATCCCTCAGTCCCTTAAGATGGCTGGAACATCATTGTAAATGCACCATTGTATATAAACAGTACACCTATACTTTGTATCTCCCCCATCTCATTGTACATTGTAAGCTGTCACGAGCAGGGGCGACTTATTTAGCTTAAATTATTGTATTGTTAACGTTGTTACTTATGACTTGTGTTCTGAAACTGCTAAACTGTAAAGCGCTGCGGAATATGATGGCGCTATATAAATAAATATTATTATTATTCCTCTGAGCTGCTCCCACCACCTTCCTGTTCTTCATGCCATGTTGGGTCTTGGACCTCATCATCTCCACTACCCTCTTCCAACACCTGCTGTTGGGTGGTCTGGCCAGCACCATGCTCAACAGAAACTGGCACCTGGGTCTCATCATCATCATCAGATGCGTTCTGCGGTGTGCTGACCATCGGCACTGTCTCACCCGCCTCTTCAGATTCAGAGAGACACAGCTGTTGGGCATCACTGCATACTCCCTCTTCTTCACATTACAGAATGCTGCTTGGCTGGGCCCCTGTTTGCAAGCCAATAGATTCTGAGAACAGAAGCAGACACTCAGCTGGCTCCTGTACAGAACTCTCTGACTGCCTGGGCAATTTGCCAGGCGGTGAAGAGACAGATGGTTGCCCAACAGTGCTGTGGTCCTGAGAGGAGGTGGAAGCAATTGAAGTCGATGCATTGGCTGAGATCCAAACAACAACGGCTTCAATTTGTTCTTCCCGCAGCAGGGGGGTACTCCGAGCTCCTACAAAAGTGCGCATAAAGGAACGCTCACGGCCCGGGGAAAACTGGTGGATGCTGTGTCACTGGGGGCCGCAGCAGCCACAGAATCCCCACGTCCTCTCCCTGAAGAAACTCCACGACCACGTGCCTTACTCCCTGCCTTCTTCATCTTGGTAGATTGATAAAGAAAGTCTGAAAAGTTATAAGGTCTAAGTGTGGTTATTCCGCAGAGACTGCAGTGAACACTGCACACAACTGTTCACTACCCAATGCGTCTCAGCAGGAAGGCAGTCTGTGCGTCAAAACAAAGGCACAAGCATACATCCATGTACCCTGTTTATACAGCTATATAAAAAAAATATGTAGTAGTGACGCACACTTTATTGAGGTACAGTATTACATCGCCATTCACCATCTGTGGCTATGCAGTGTCATCTATATATACCTTATCTATCTGTTGTCATGCTTCCAAGTCGACAGTCAGCCATAAATAGCAATTTTCACTATGCACTATGCACTTTTTAAAGGTTATGTTTGTTAATAAAAATGATTATTGCCACATATTATGAGTATTACATGATGGAAATTGTATAATTTTGTATAAAATATTTAGGGACATTATTCAGCAAATGGAACATTTTAGTAATATCACAGATAACTTGTAATGCTGATGATGTTTTGAAGTCAGACATTCATTGTCTATACAATAAAAATGGTGTACATACTGTTACTTATCCATCATTAATAATGGATTCAGATATGTACTTGTATGCTTTTATGTACAACCGTATAGCAGATTCCTTAACTAATTTATTTTGTGGTTTGCATTGCTGTTCAACATGTTAATGTATGTGTTTATGTTTGTCAATTCTTTATTTATCTAGATATTAGTTTAAATGAAATCATCATCTTATGGTAGTAAAGGTTATCTTTCTCTTGTTTGAAGTATAGACATTTAAAATTGACAGGTAACAAGGAAATTACTTGATCTAGTATTTAAACATCCTCCTTGACCCTGGGCTCCAACACCGCCAGTTGTTGCTCGGAAGTGCTGTTAGCACAGTCAACACTTGCTCCTGTGTTACTGGGGTTCAGTAACGTCAGCTGGTCCTCGGTTGTGCCATTGGCTCTTTTCCTTCTGCTGCCCTCCGGGTTCCAGCACAGTCAGCTGGTCCTCGTTACTTGCATTGGCTCTTGTACCTTCTGCTACCCGTCCGGGTTCCAGTACCGTCAACTGGTTCTCCGCAGTGCCTTTGGCCTAGGTGCCTCCATCTCGGTATCCGAGTTCCAGCAACGTCTGCTGGTCCTTGGTAGTGCTTTGGAGCACAGGTACCTCCTGCTTAGTAACCGTGTCCCAGTAACGTCAGCTGGTCCTCGGTTGTGCCATTGGCTCTTTTCCTTCTGCTGCCCCTCCGGGTTCCAGCACAGTCAGCTGGTCCTCGTTACTTGCATTGGCTCTTGTACCTTCTGCTACCCATCCGGGTTCCAGTACCGTCAACTGGTTCTCCGCAGTGCCTTTGGCCTAGGTGCCTCCATCTCGGTATCCGAGTTCCAGCAACGTCTGCTGGTCCTTGGTAGTGCTTTGGAGCACAGGTACCTCCTGCTTAGTAACCGTGTCCCAGTAACATCAGCTGGTACAAGATTGTGCTACAAATACAAGATACGGAACAAGAGACACAAGAACAATAAGCAGAAGATCTAAAAGCATAAGAACATGAAGTATAAGACCAAAATGAAGAGCAAAATATATGCTCTAAATTCTAAGCAGAAGAAGACTAAGCAGTGTATGGGGGTGAGTCCGTTCCTCCTCGTGGTGCCCCTGGAAAATGCCTGCTGCTGCAGGCTAAACTGAACACGGACAAATACTGTTGTAATTTAAATCTTTTGTGACAGCAAGAACGGAAGGATGAAAAATTCATACTTTGACAGATTACAAGTACAGGATTCTCTGTCACAAATAAGAATATGATGAAGAAGATGAAGCAGAATATGAATAAGAATAATAGTTTAATAAGAAGAATATGAGTAATGTTAACAAAGATGAATAGCAAGAAGTTTAAGAAGAAGATAAAGAAGGTGAAGATGAAGAATAATTTGATGAAAAAGATGATGCTGCAGAAGATTATGAAGGAGAAAGTGTGTGAAAAGTTAAAAAGGTGAAGATGAAGAGCATGGAAGTTGTGTAATATACATATTTGCCAAAATATAAAAAACGTTAACATTGTCAATTTCTTCGTCAATCCGAACATCTTTAAAAAAAAAAATATTTATGCTATTCCATTTGATTGGGTTAAACATCTATGCCTTTAATGTCTCCTCAACCTTCCCAATACATTCTACATTACTCTTTCTTGTTTTCCTTCATGTACAATTAACCAACAAGGCAAGAATGGGTTTTTTTTAATTTCGATATTTTGTTCCCATAGACTTACATGGGACTTCCGGTATCGGTATCGGGTATCGCCGATATTTTAGTGATATCGGCGATACCATTCCGATTCCGATACTTTAGGATATCGGAAAGTATCGCTCAACTCTAATTAAGGGCCTTTCTGAATGTTTTTGTCTAGCTTTGTTGCTTTCACCTAATTCTTTCCATTTTTGGCTTTATTTTACATGTGTTTGACTCATAGAATCATAGAATGGTAGAGTTGGAAGGGACCTCATGGGTCATCTGGTCCAACCCCCTGCTCAAAACAGGATTCACTAAACCATCCCAGACAGATGTCTGTCCAGTCTCTGTTTGAAGACTTCCATTGAAGGAGACCTCACCACCTCTTGTGGCAGCCTGTTCCACTCATTGATCACCCAACTGTGCTTTTTCTAATATCTTATCTGTGTCTCCTCCCATTCAGTTTCATCCCATTGCTTCTAGTCTTTCCTTGTGCAAATGAGAATAAAGATGATCCTTCTACAATGTGACAACTCTTGAGATATTTATAGTCAGCTACTAAGTCACCTCTCAGTCTTTTTTGCAAGCTAAACATTCCCAAATTCTGTAACTGTTCCTCATAGGACATGGTTTGCAGACCTGTCACCATTCTGGTTGCTATTCTCTGAACTTGCTCGAGTTTGTTGATGTCTTTTTTAAAATGTGGTGCCCAAAACTGGACACAGTATTTCAGATGAGGTGTGACCAAAGAGGAGTAGAGGGGGATAATGACTTCACGTGATCTAGACTATATGCTTCTGTTAATACATCCCAGAATTGTATTTGCCTTTTTTCTGCTGCATCACATTTTTGACTCAGTTCAGTCTGTGATCTATTAGTATACCCATGTCTTTTTCATGTGTGCTGTTGCTTAGTCCTATTCCTCCCAATCTGTATATGCTTTTTTCATTTTTATTGCCCAGATGTAGAACTTTGCATTTTTCCTGTTAAAAACCATTCTGTTATTTACTGCCCACTGCTCCAGTTTATTTATATCTTTTTGAATCCTCTCTTTCTCTCTATCTCTTCTCTAGTATTAACTATCCCTCCTAGCTTTGTGTCATCAGCAAATTTAGTCAGTTTACCCTCAATTCCTTCCATTGATAAAGATGTTGAACAATACAGGGCTCAGGACAGAGCCACTTGAGACATTCTTTCAACTGGATATGCAGCCATTTACGACCACTCTTTGGGTCCGATCACTAAGCCAGTTATTAATCCACCTAACAGTTGCCTTTTCCATTCCATACTTAGTCATTTTTTCAATAAGGATTGTGTAAGATACTTTGTCAAATGCTTTGCTGAAGTCAAAATATACTATATCTACAGCATTTCCCTGATCCACCCAGTCAGTGATTCTGTCATAGAAGGAAATAAAGTTAGTCTGACATGACTTATTAGTTACAAACCCATGCTGACTCTGGTTAATCACTTCATTCAAATCCAGGTACTTACATACATGTTGTTCAATAAATTGTTCAAAGATCTTTCCTGGTATAGAAGTCAAACTCACCGGCCTATAGTTCCCTGGGTCCACCTTCTTCCCCTTTTTGAAGATAGGGACAACATTTGCTCTTCTCCAGTCTTCTCCGACTTCTCCTGTTATCCAAGAATTTTCAAAGATTATGGAGAGTGGTTAAAAAATGTCTTCTGCTATCTCCTTCAGTGCTCTGGGGTGTAATTCATCTGGACCTGGAGACTTGAATTCATTTATGTTAGCTAAGTGTTTCTTCACTATCTTTCTGTTTATAGATATCCTGGATTATTTTATTCCTTTAATAGGACAATGAAGATCAGTTGATGTTACATTTCCTTTCTGAGAGAAAACAGTAGCAATGTAGCAATCCTATAGCATCTTTGACTTTTCTTTTACTTTTGACATATCCCCAAAATCCTTTTTTATTGCTTTTGACATATCTTGCAAGCCTTAATTCATTGTCAGCTTTAGACAATCTGATTCTTGCCCTGCAGGTTCTGCAGACAGCATTATATTATTTTTTAGATATGCCTCCCTCTTTGTATTTGATAAACATTTCTTTCTTCCTTTTTAGCATGTGTTTAAGTTCTGTGATCATTAGAGTTGAGCGATACTTTCCGATATCCTAAAGTATCGGAATCGGAATGGTACCGCCGATATCACTAAAATATCGGCGATACCCGATACCGATACCGGAAGTCCCATGTAAGTCTATGGGAACAAAATATCGCAACTAAAAAAACCCCATTCTTTCCTTGTAAACAGTAAATATACACACATAGAATACATATATATATATATATACATGTCATTGTGACATATATATATACATATATGTATAGTTTATACACTTCTACATAGTAAAATATCCTCTGATTTAATTGCCGGGTAAAGCCGGCTTCAGTGAAAAGACAGAAGCACCCGACATGAAATGACACTTGGTGTACATAGGGTTAACCATGTCTTTTCATGTCGTTTGCTATCTGATTTGCACAAACAATTAAATCAGACTATGTGTGCAAAATTTCACACCTGTAGGGGTTAATTAAAGGTGTAAATTCGTTGTAAAAAAAACGGACTTTTTTGCTACGAATTTACACCTTTAATTAATCCCTACAGGTGTGAAATTTTGCACACATAGTCTGATTTAATTGTTTGTGCAAATTAGATAGCAAAGGACATGAAAAGACATGGTTAACCCTATGTACACCAAGTGTCATTTCATGTCGGGTCACCCGACATGAAATAACACTTGGTGTACATAGGGTTAACCATGTCTTTTCATGTCCTTTGCTATCTAATTTGCACAAACAATTAAATCAGACTATGTGTGCAAAATTTCACACCTGTAGGGGTTAATTAAAGGTGTAAATTCGTTGTAAAAAAACGGACTTTTTTGCTAAGAATTTACACCTTTAATTAACCCCTACAGGTGTGAAATTTTGCACACATAGTCTGATTTAATTGTTTGTGCAAATTAGATAGCAAAGGACATGAAAAGACATGGTTAACCCTATGTACACCAAGTGTCATTTCATGTCGGGTTCTGCATTTTCACAAAAGCCGGCAATTGAATTAGCGGCTATTATACTATGTAGAAGTGTATGAACTACAAATATAAATATATATATATATATATATGTGTCACAAATTCAATGACATGTATATATATATATGAGGTGTAAAATTGCTGAAAAAAAATGCGTGGGCTCCCGCCCTATTTTCGCAACCAGACAGACAAAGCCAGTGAGTGGGGGCAGATAATAATAGCCCAGAGAGGGACCATTATTTTTGCCCCCCCCCCGGCTACTAACATCTGCCCCCAGACACCCCAGGAAAGACAAATCTATAATTAGATTCGCCCTTTCTGGCACTTTGCCCGTCTATTCCCATTGCCCTGTAGCGGTGGCGAATGGGTTAATATGGGGTTATAGCCACCTTGCTATTGAAAGGTGACCTTAAGCCAGGTTAATAATTGATAGCTGTCAATTAGACAACTATCAATTATTAATCCTATTGCATGAAATAAAAATAAAACACACACACTTTAATTAAAAATCATTTTAATGAAATAAAGACACGTTTTTGACCATCTTTTATTTTACTGCAAAAACCATTTCCTGTAATAAAAATAAAATAAAAAAGCAAAATTATTCTTACCTATCCCATGCACAGTCAGGTCCCACGGTGTAATCCTTCAGAAAGGGTTAATGTTTACTGCAGGGACCGCAGCTAATGCTGCAGCCTCACAGTAAACCCAAATGAATGAGTTCCTCTCCTGCCTGACAGGAGAGTAAAGGCTGGGTGTCACATAACGATACACCAGCGATCCCGACAACGATATGCACTTGTCAGGATCGCTGGTGTATCGCTACATGATCGCTGCTGAGCTGCCAAACAGGCAGCTCAGGCAGCGATCTGGGACAGCGACACTGCGGGTAACATCGCTTAAGTGCCCGTCTCACATAGCGATATCGCTACCGAGATCGCTGCTGAGTCACTAGTTTTGTGACGCAGCAGCGAGCTCACCAGCGATATCGCTGTGTGTGACATTCAGCGACGATCAGCCCCCCTGCCGGGTATCGCTGATCGTCGCAGAAATGTCAGGACCTTTTTTTGATCGCTGGTTTCCCTCTGACAGGCACGCATCGCTGCGTGTGACAGGCGGGAGACCAGCGATCCGCTGGTAACCAAGGTACACAGCGGGTTTCCAGGCACCGCGCAGCGCTTGGAAACCCGCTGTGTACCTTGGATACCAGCTCCCTGCATCAGGGCGCTGGTATCCAAGGTACACAGCGGGTTTCTAGGAAACCAGCGATCAAAAAAAGGTCCTGACATTTCAGCGACGATCAGCGATACCCGGCAGGGGAGCTGATCGTCGCTGAATGTCACACACAGCGATATCGCTGGTGAGCTCGCTGCTGCGTCACAAAACTAGTGACTCAGCAGCGATCTCGGTAGCGATATCGCTATGTGAGACGGGCCCTTAAGTGGAAAGCTTAATTGATTGCTTTCCACTTTCACTTCAGGTCAGCCAGGGACACAATCAGTGACGTCAGAGGGAACTGATTAACAAAAATAGGGGTTCCCTTCGAAAAAAAAATGGACGTGGGGTCCCCCCTATTTTTGTTAACCAGCCAGATGAAGCAGACCGCTGAGGCCTGGATTTTCAGGCTGTTAAGGAGCCAAGATCCATGGACCTTGCCAGCCTGATAATACCAGGCCACAGCAGTCTGCATATCTTGGCTGATTAACAAAAATAGGGGATCCCTCGAAAAAAATTGGCGTGGGGTCCCCCCTATTTTTGTTAACCAGCCAGATGAAGCAGACCGCTGAGGCCTGGATTTTCAGGCTGTTAAGGAGCCAAGATCCATGGACCTTGCCAGCCTGATAATACCAGGCCACAGCAGTCTGCATATCTTGGCTGATTAACAAAAATAGGGGATCCCCTCGAAAAAATTGGCGTGGGGTCCCCCCTATTTTTGTTAACCAGCCAGATGAAGCAGACCGCTGAGGCCTGGATTTTCAGGCTGTTAAGGAGCCAAGATCCATGGACTTTGCCAGCCTGATAATACCAGGCCACAGCAGTCTGCATATCTTGGCTGATTAACAAAAATAGGGGATCCCCTCGAAAAAAATTGGCGTGGGGTCCCCCCTATTTTTGTTAACCAGCCAGATGAAGCAGACCGCTGAGGCCTGTTTTTTCAGGCTGGTAAGGATCCAATATCCATGGACCTTGCCAGCCTGATAATACCAGGCACAGCAGTCTGCTTAGCTTGGCTGGTTAACAAAAATAGGGGATCCCCTCGGAAAAAAAACGGCGTGGGGATCCCCCTATTTTTGTTAACCAGCCAAGTAAAATGCAGACTGCTGCGGCCTGGTATTAAAAGACTGTCAAGGCCCATGGATTTTGGCCCTCAACAGCCTGATAATACCAGGCTACAGCAGCCCCACATTTGGCGCATCAAAAGATGTGCCAATTGTGGCACTTTACCCGGCTCTTCCCACTTGCCCTGTAGCGGTGGCAAGCGGGGTAATAAGGGGTTAATGTCACCGTTGATTGCACGGTGACAATAAGCCCGGTTAATAATGGAGAGGCGTCAATAAGACACCGATCCATTATTAATCCCAAAGTTATTAAATGTTTAAAAAAAAGACAAAGCAAGAAAAAAGTATTTTAATGAAATAAAAGAGACAACACAGTTTTCATTAATTTTATTATACACTCATTCCTGCGACGCCATCGATCTCCTGTAAAAAAAGAAAAAAAAACAACCAACAGTATACCACCTGTCCGACGCAGTCCATAGTAACGACAGTCCCACGACGATCCAACTCTGCTACATCGCAATGACAGGCAGGGCCTGTCATCGCGACGCAGCACAGCTGATTACCTGCTTCCCCGGCGGTGACGTCATCGGACTGACTGCTTTACGGCCGGGATTACCCAGCAGTCACTGCAGTTATCGCGAGAAACTGCATGTGACCGCCGGGGAAAGAAGATGGCGGCCATGAAGCAGTCCAGGCCGTGACCGCCGGAGATCTTCTGCCAGGTAAGTGCCGCTGACTCCTGACAGACCCGACCGACGGACACTGACAGTGACAGTGACAATCCCGATTCCGGTATCCGATAAGACGAAAATATCGGAACTCGGAATCGGAATTCCGATACAGCCAATATCGGCCGATACCCGATATTTGCAGTATCGGAATGCTCAACTCTAGTGATCATCCATTCTGATTTCCTTAAATGCTTCCTATTTTTCCCTCTTTTCGGAATTAACGATTGTGCTTTGAGAATCTAATTTTTCCAGATTTCCCATCCTTCCTGGACATTTTTGTCCTTAAGGATATCCAGCTACTGGATCTCTCCGATTCTCTTTCTGAGTCAATTAAAATCTGCCTTTCTGAAATCTAACCTTGATGTCTGAGTCTTCACAGGTCTTCCTCCTCTAGTTGTCCAAAATTCTAAAATAGCATGGTCGCTACCTGCTAGGGTCCCATTAACTCTTACCTCCTTAACCATTTCCTCCCTGTTTATAAGGATTAGATCCAAGGTAGCAAATCCCTTGTTTTCTCACCTACCTTTTGGAAGATAAAGTTGTCAGCAAGAGAGGATAAGAATTTCCTTGACCTGTTAGTTTTGCCTGAGAGAGATTCCCAACAAATGTCTGGATAGTTGAAATTTCCCACGTACACTATGTCATATTTTTTTGAAAACTTGGCCATTTGATGCATAAAGACTTTATCCATATCTTTAGCTTGCACAGGCAGCCTGTAGTAAATGCCTACAATGGGGTCCTTTCCATTGTTCTCTCCTTGCATTTTTACCCAAACAGTCTCCACAGAAGTCCCAGTCTCTGAAGCTTCAATCTCTGTGCAGATATATGCTTTTCTAACATACAATGTGACACCTCCTCCTCGTTTATCAAGTCTTTTTCTTGAAAATAAGTTGTATCCTTCTAGCCTTGTATTCCAATCATGTGTATCGTCCCACCAAGTTTCAGTGATTCCAATGACATCATATTTCTTTTCCTGCGTTAGTGATTCCAGTTCCCTTGTTTGTTGCCCATGCTTTGTGCATTTGTATAGAAACATTTTAGTTTGTGATTGGTTTCTCTTTCTCCAATATTTGTATTATTTATATTTGTTTGTCTTTGTTCTTCCTTTCCACTTCTAATGGCAGAGTTCTCAATAGTATTTTCAGGTGTATGGCTTTTTTTGGCCCTTTGCTTCCCTTCCCCCATTGTTCTAGTTTAAAGCTCTCCTGATGAGTGTAGCAAGGCGACTTCCAAATACATGTTTTCCAGTCTTCGCAAGGTGCACCCTATCTCTAGCAAGTAGTGCATTGTATAGGTAATTCACTCCGTGATCCAGAAATCCAAATCCTTGCTGATGGCACCATCGACGTAGCCAGTTGTTCACCTGCAGAATCTTATTCCACCTCCTTGTTCCATGGCCATCCACTGGAAGGATGGAAGAGAAGACCACCTGCACTCCCAGTTCTTTCACTTTCTTGCCTAAGTTTTCAAAGTCACTGCAGATGGATCCAGGTCCTTTCTTTTGTCATTTGTCCCTACATGTATTAGCAGGAATAGGTAGTCATCTGTAGGTGTGAAGAATCCTGATATCCTTTCAGACATATCTTTAATTTTTGCACCTGGAAGACAGCACATTTCTCTTGAGGTTATATCAGGTCTGCAGATAGCGGCCTCTGTTCCTCTCAACAGGGAATCCCCCATAACCACAACTCTCAGTTTCCTCATTACAACATTTTTCTTTCTCCATCCAGGAGGACTCTGAGGGCATACAAGGTTGTTCTTTATGGGCAAAGTCTTGTCTTGATGTATTTCTTCAACGTTCTCCTGCGTGATAGCCTCGTACTGGTTCCTGAGCAGTATAGGTGCTGACTACCTCCCGATCCTCCTGCTTCTCTGGGTCCCCGCTACATGCTTCCATTCCTCTGTTTCTTCAGGTGCTCTTCGAATTTCTTCTCTTTCTGTAACATGAAGAGATAATTCTGCTCTGTCTAAGAGCTTTCCACCTTCCTTAATGATTTTCAATGTAGCTAACCTCTCTTCTAGATTTTGCAGCTTTTCCTCCAAAAGGGACACAAGCTTGCATTTCTGGCTTGTGAAGTTTGGCTTTTCCACTGGTAAGTCTGTGAACATGTAGCAAGAAATGCAGCTCACCACATGGCTCCTGGCCTCTTCCATGTTCTTATTGTTAATGAGATATGAAAGCTGTGAAAAAACGTGCTAAAATTCACGCCCTGGTAGGTGCGCGGTTTACCGATGTCCGCCTTTCAGCTGCAACGGCCAAAATCCAGTGTTCTTTGAAGTCGCGGAGACTCTTCACTTATTCCAGAATGCACTGGGAAAATGCAAATTATCTCCTCAGGACTCCTTCCCTGGTTTGTGTTTTTTTTTATTTCACCTTTTAAAAAAGTTGCTAAATTCATTGCAAATATACTTTAGTGATTCTAAATACACAAGAAAAGTTTTGTGCAATTGTTGAAGCATTTTGTATAACGTGACTTTTTTCACCAAAATGTCAAAACAATGGTTAAAGACAACAAAAAAATTATATTTGTTCAAAATTCCACAAGACAAAAAAAGAAAAAGTGACTTGAAAAATGCAAATGATGAAACGTGGTCTAACTGATTTTAACTGTACCTGAACTGAATCTGATGCTGGAGAATTTCAAGCATTTTTTTCATGTCTATGTCTACATGTATAGAGAACCTGCATAATTAAATAATTAAGTTACACCTGGGCTATAACAGTGACTTGACGCTCGTAAACTCCAATACCAAATCACCAACAGGGCCCCCAACAATCACAGGTTTTTATTATTATTTGTCTTCTTCTATTGGCCAAAGGGAACATTTTGAGGGCCGGGTGCTAATGTAACCCGTACACCCACTTTAGTTACGTCCCTGATGGTGGTTCTACACTGTTTGAATGTGCTTTTGCTTCACATTGTATTTTATGTTCTCTAAACCAAGGACGTAACTATAGTAGGTGCAGCGGTTACAATTATACCCAGGACCTGGAACCTAGGCGGATCCTAAAAGGTCCAAAAGGTCCATTTGGCCCATATGAAAAACTATTACTATAAAGATTTCCAATAGTTGGGGTTTCTGTTTAAGATTTTCCACTAGGGCCACAAGCTTCAAGTTACGCAACTGCTCAAAACAAAAAAGCCAATATTATAGCCTATAGTTTATGCAAGTAAATCCCGTACTCCATCTCTACTTCCACTTTATACTCTCAACATAGTCATTTTCTATAACTGGTAACTAAATAAGAGTTAAAATTCATTTTTTTTTTTTTTTTTACTTCATTTCTTAAATTCTGCATACCTTAATTTGACATACTGATTAAAAAGAAAGGAAAATAGAAAAAGGCGTTCATATCAAAGAAATTGCCGGCTTGTAAATGAGGTATAATTTTCAGTTTTTTCTTCACATAATAAAACATGAATAGTCAAACTAAGAGCTTGTTTACAAGGAGCTATCATTTTTCCTAAGCATAATTTACTTTAATTAACGTGCTGCACAGTGGAAGTACAAGATTACAAAATCTAAAGTTGCATGTTAAGTAGATCCATGCAATCCCAGTTTGGTTTTGTTAAATATAGTTGTTTCATGGAAGCATGAATACAGCTAACTTACTGATTACTAGGCATCTCAAGACTGAACCTAAATATGTGCCAAAATTTAGCATTGTTGCACAATCTACTGATAAAAGTCTAGAAAACAATTACGGTACACTATTTCATTATAAATAATGCCTGCAATAAATTTATTTAAATAACTTGAATGAATAATATGTCATTTATATTCTCTAAAATGACACAGCCCTATATTCATATTATTTGTGCTTTCTAGTTGTCCTTATAGAGTTACTTTTTCTTGCATTTTTTCCCAATAAATCGATAATACACATAAAAAAATTTAAATTTAGTAATATATCTTATCAAAGAAACCTACTTTCCTCCGAGCTGATCTTTCACTAAATTCATAGGTAAAATCTGTCTTTAGTGAATATACTGTAGATTTTCCCATTACTAAGGTAGGAGATGACAGATGCTGCTTATAAAATTCTATGGAGAAAGGAGGAAGAAGGAGGAGCTAGAGGCAGACACAGACATTCTGCTGCAAGTTCTCCTGAAAAGACAGTTGCAGTTTAAATAGATGTAACCCCTTAACGACAGCAAATACACACTAAAACGGCGGCTGTTAAGGGGCCTTATGCCTGATCGCCTTTTTAAAATGACAGACAGGAATAACGGACAAGAATGAGTGACAGCTGTACATGACAGCTGATACCCTGCGGTATCAGCCCTGGCCGGTTTTGGGATGGATCGTTGCCAATTAACCCCTTAAATATCGCTGTAAGTTGTGAAAGCTGTATCAAAGTATTATGCTCACACCCAGTCTGTTTAGCACGAGCGTGGATCATGGCCCCACTTTGCCACAGACCAGACTTAACCCAGAGGGGCGTGATTAAGCAACTACATTGTTGTTCATTGGAGCCTCTAGTTGTGAGGTCAGGCTTGTGCGGCAGGTAGCTGCCACATACCACTCCAGGGCAGCGTTCGGCAGTAGCAGCTGGCCCCCAAGCGGACAGAACACTGTAACGACTTGTTAGGTGTACTGTTTGGCTCAGCTGATTCATAAACAGGCAGGTATTGGCAAGCAGAAAGGTGCTGGTGGAAACAGGTGATGTACAGGCAGGCGTGTACAGGCAGATATGGCTGGTATACAAGCAGGTTGGTGAGTACGGCTGATACACTGGTAGAGGTAGGAGCCAGTTCAGACTGGAAGGACAGAAACCGTTTCAGATATGACTGGGTCACTTAAAGTATGAGTAGGATACAGGAATGGGTAGGACTTAGTTCAGACCGGAAAGGCAGGGAACCGCTGATGCAGTCAGGCTGGGAACCGCAGATACGGTCAGGCAGTGAACCACAGATGCAATTGAGTCGCCCTCCAGAGCAATGGGAACTCGGATCTGAGCCTATAGACTACTATGGGGGATGTCACGGCGATACAGCTCAATCCGTGGCTCTGGTGCTCATTCTTTAATGTGGGATATTTACAGGTGAATTGAATATTGGTATGGGGATTCGTGACGCCACTTGTGGTACCTGGTCAGGATGACCAGCGCTGCTATGCAGATCCACTGAAGGGTTAATATTGTGCAGCTAGATGTTAAGCCTTCCACAAGTAAGGCTGAGTTCTTCAGGGCAGATAGATGTGCAGGGGTGCAGGATGGACGGGGACCCGGCAGTGAGGGGTAATAAGATGGACACACACACAAGTCACTTTGGTACCTTTACTGAAGATGTTGCAGGCACTCCCGGAGCACTGTAGGGTGAATGGTGCACATCCAGATTCCTCCACTGAGTAGGTGTGTGGCCTCCTGTTCCTTGCCTTTATGTGATAAAGTCCTGACCTGCTTGTAGCTAGGCCTAACTTGGTCTCCGTCTTGCACCTGGCTGACCTTGTGGTTAGACCCCTTCTTGAAGTACACAGTCTCTATTTGCAGTGCACTGCTGGACTCCGTCCTCCTGGTCCGGTTACGTATCAGCTCTGTGGTACTCCTGGGACTTGTAGTCCTCCAGGAACTCCGGTGTTCTCCTAATGGGTCGTGGAGATCCCTATAGGCTCGGACCCCGGTGGTCCGGTCAATACTTGCTGAGGTAAGCTGTAAAGGCTTTTCTACCTCCGTTACTGCTCTTTCCACTCGCCTTCGGCCTACCCGGGCCCTCACACGATCACACACTGGCAGTTGGTGGGCTGCCTCTTCGCCGCTCTTTAAGCGTCGGCACGCTTCTCTCACTGAGCTGCACTCAGTTGGCTCAGTTCTGACCAGGATGGAGTGGCTTCGGTTCCACTTGTACTGGCCTCCACTCTCTCTTGAACTGAATGGCTCTGCAGCCTCTCTCTCTCCTTAGAACGCTCAGTGAGCTATAATCCCAAAACAATTTGATACTCATAAAAAATTATTTTTTTTAAAAATTATTAAAATTAATACCAGTATTTTATTATAAAAATAGATGAACACAACCATATTTAATAAAATATAAAGCTTTATTGAAGACAAAAAATAAAATTGAACATATACAATATACAGTCATGGCCAAAAGTTTTGAGAATGACACAAATATTATATTTTCACATGATCTGCTCCCTCTGGTTTTTATGTGTGTTTGACAGATGTTTTTATCACAGACAGAAATATAACAATTGCAAACATATGAGTAACAAAAGCTTATATTGACAGTTAGCATGAGTTAATGCAGCAAGTCAATATTTGCAGTGTTGACCCTTCTTCTTCAGGACCTCTGCAATTCTCCCTGGCATGCTCTCAATCAACTTCTGGATCAAATCATGACTGATAGCAGTCCATTCTTGCACAATCAATGCTTTCATTTTGTCAGAATTTTTAGGTTTTTATTTGTCCACCAGTCTCTTGATGATTGACCACAAGTTCTCAATGGGATTAAGATCTGGGGAGTTTCCAGGCCATGGACCCAAAATCTCTATGTTTTGTTCCCTGAGCCATTTAGTTATCACCTTTGCTTTATGGCAAGGTGCTCCATCATGCTGGAAAAGGCATTGTTGATCGCCAAACTGCTCTTGGAGGGTTGGGAGAAGTTGCTCTTGGAGGACATTCTGGTTCCATTCTTCATTCATGGCTGTGTTTTTAGGCAAGATTGTGAGAGAGCCGATTCCCTTGGCTGAGAAGCAACCCCACACATGAATGGTTTCAGGATGCTTAACAGTTGGCATGAGACAAGACTGGTGGCAGCGCTCACCTTGTCTTCTCCGAATGAGGCTTTTTCCTGATGTCCCAAACAATCGAAAAGGGGATTCATCAGAGAAAATAACTTTACCCCAGTCCTCAGCAGTCCACTGCCTGTACCTTTTGCAGAATATCAGTCTGTCCATGATGTTTTTTCTGGAGAGAAGTGACTTCTTTGCTGCCCTCCTTGAGACCAGGCCTTGCTCCGCCTCACAGTGCGTGCAGATGCACTTACACCTGCCTGCTGCCATTCCTGAGCAAGCTCTGCACTGCTGGTAGCCCAATCCCGCAGCTAAAACACTTTTAAGAGACGGTCCTGGTGCTTGCTGGTCTTACTTGGGCGCCCTGGAGCCTTTTTGGCAACAATGGAACCTCTCTCCTTGAAGTTCTTGATGATGCGATAGATTGTTGACTGATGTGCAATCTTTCTAGCTGCGATACTCTTCCCTGTTAGGCCATTTTTGTGCATTGCAATGATGACTGCACGTGTTTCTTTAGAGATAACCATGGTTAACAGAAGAGAAACAATGATGCCAAGCACCAGCCTCCTTTTAAAGTGTCCAGTGGTCTCATTCTTACTTAATCATGACAGATTGATCTCCAGCCATGTCCTCATCAACACCCACACCTGTGTTAATGGAGCAATCACTGAAAAGAGGTTAGCTGGTCCTTTTAAGGCAGGGCTGCAATGATGTTGAAATGTGTTTTGGGGGATAAAGTTCATTTTCTAGCCAAATATTGACTTTGCAAGTAATTGCTGTTAAGCTGATCACTCTTTATAACATTCTGGAGTATATGCAAATTGCCATTAGAAAAAGTGAAGCAGTAGACTTTGTAAAAATTAATATTTGTGTCATTCTCAAAACTTTTGGCCATGACTGTATATATAAAAAATTATTGTTACAATTAGTGTGTGTGGGGCTTCATGTGTCCAAAATGATTGGTATTTAATTAATTTATTTGAATAATAACCTCCTCAAGTGCTAAAGAAAATTGTGCATATATACCAAAAATTGGTGAAAAAATAAAAAATAAAAAAATATACACGTATGATAACTATTGAATAATAATTTAAGTGCAACTAAAAAAATACATATATATATATATATATATATAAATATATATATATATATATATAGGTGCACCAAATTAATACACAAAAATTATAAGTATAACAATAAAAAGCATATAAATAAATCACAAAATATTGAGTGAAAATCAGAAAAACGCATCTGGTGCCCAAACTATAAAATGAAAGTATCAGTTCACATAAAGTGTATTATTAATGAAAAAATATATAACACTGAATAACGCTAAATTAATCACACAACAACATGTGCTAAATTATCAGTGAACTCCAGAGAAAAAAAGACACTGGTGCCTAAACCATCAATTGAAAATATCAATGCACATAAGGTATGTTGTTTTTAATAAAAGTAACGCTGAATAACGCTTAATTAATCACACAACAATATGTGCTATAATAGCAGTGAACTCCAGAGAAAAAAATAGTGCACAAAATGAATAAAAGCAGGAGATACCAACCAGTTAAGACACACTACTACCCCAGCACACACCACTCCAACGCACGTTTCGCAGTTGCTTCGTCAGGGAGTGGTGTGGCTGGGCACAGGTGTCTTTTTATAGGAGAACCGCAGCTGTTTAATCAAAAAATCAATTAGGAGTGCTATAATTATGTGGCGCCATTTGCTGAACATACTACCGCCACCACCGCGATATTCAGGGACCGGAAGTGCATCACAGAGGGCGTCATATGACACCATCTGCGGCGCATCAATCCGGACACAGGAACCACGGCAGAGCGGGCGCATGCGCAGAATGGCGCACAGCGCTCCTGCATCCATGGGAAATGGGAAATCGCTGCAATAAAAGGTTCTAAATAAGATATAAAAGATAAATTTATTTTAGATTAGCTGATCCATTATTAATCTGTAAAAAAGAGGAACAATATATGCACATAATTCATTCATCTATTACCAATATATTCATAATATATACACAGTGTACAAATCAAATAATACAATGATAAATTAATAAACCACATATATATAATAGCAATTATAAACTCATACTCCAATTAATCCTCATATTTAATTACAATATATATAGATGTGTAAAGAAACATATATATGAATGTGTAAAAATAAATAATAATATATAAAAAATATATAATAATAATTATGATAATATTAATAATAATATATAGAGAAAATTACTGATGAAAAATTGTGCCAAAGTGAATATATCCCATAACAAAAATATATTAATATAGAATCAGAAAAAGAAAAACCCAGCCACTAAATAATTAAAGAAAACTTGAAAAACCCCACTGTTCATTAAGACGCCCAGGAATCATGCTCTCTAACATAGTGATCCATTTACATTCTTTTTGTGCCAGTAATTTTGTGAGATCCCCTCTCCTGTTTCCCATATGAATTCTATCAATACCTCTTACTTTCAACAAATGTGACTTAGAAAAATCTCCACCCTCTGTAGCCTTGATTTTGTCAGCTGCCTTGATATCCTTAATATGTTCTAAAACTCTGACACGTAATTCACGTGTCGTCATTCCAACATGAATGGAATTACATGGACAAGTGGCTAAATATATAACCATACTTGTACGACAGTTGATGAAGTGTAATATCTTGAATTCCTTAGTATTACTGGAATCATAAAAGATATCCGTTTTTACCATATATTGGCAAGCTTTGCATGTCCCACAACAGACAGAACCCCATTTAGGGCCCTTAGAGCCAAAAATGAATTTAGAAACAGGAGGCACATAGTGACTATGTACAAGGGTATCTCGTATTGTTCTACTACGCTTAGCTACAATCAGCGTTTTTTTAGGCAAAAACTTAGATAAACATGGATTCTTTTAATAGAATAGGCCAAAATTTAGAGACAATACTGGTCATTTCATTCCATCTTGAATGATATTTAGTAATAAATCGTATCTCTCCATCTACTTTCTTTTCTTTATTTTTGGCAGCTAACAGGATAGATCTATCTGTATCTCTTGCTCTACAGTAAGCCTTGTGAACAATATCTTTCTTGTATCCTCGTTGCAAAAATCTACTTTTCAATTCTTCAGCCTGTTCTTCAAAAACCTCATTACGATCACATATTCGTTTTGTTCTCAAGAATTGTCCTGTTGGAATTGCACAGATAACATGAGATGGATGTGATGATTTTGCATGCAACAATGCATTAACACTTGTTTCTTTCCTATAAATAGATGTATGAAATTGTCCGGTATTATCCACTGTAATCTTCAAATCCAGAAAGTCAATCATATCCTGTCTGATATTCCAGGTAAGTTTAATGTTATTGGAATTGTTGTTCAAATGTTGTAAAAATTCTTCCAAATCTTTTTGTGGCCCCTGCCAGACAAATAGCACATCATCAATGAATCTCATCCACAGAGCTATTGATTCTACCTGCATCATATCCATATTCTGAACATATTCTTGTTCCCATAGACCCATAGTTAAATTTGCATACGAAGGTGCAAAAGCCGCACCCATCGCCACACCTCTCTTTTGCAAATAAAATCGATCGTTGAAAACAAAGTAATTATGACAAAGAGCATATTCCAATAATTGCATTAAAAATTCTATTAAAGAAGCTTCATACAAACGACTAGATAGGTAACGCTTAACTGCAAACAATCCATATTCATGAGGAATAGAAGTATAGAGCACTTCAACATCACAAGTAACAATATACATGTCACTGCTCATACATATCCCATCTAGTCGTTGTAAGGCTTCTGTACTATCTTTAATAAAAGAAGGTAGGTCCATCACAATTGGTTTCAAATAAAAATCTAAAAATTTTGAGATCGGTTCTATCGAACTGCCATTTCCTGATATAATAGGGCGTCCTGGTGGTTCTATTACGCTTTTATGTACTTTGGGTACAAAATATATAGTTGGAACCCCAGGAAAATCAACCCTTAAGCCTTCCCAGATGTTTTTAGTTATGATACCCTCATCTAAAGCTGAATCCAGAATGCCAAATAGATCTTTTTGAAAAGCACAAGTAGGATCCTGAGACAGCCGTTCATAACACGATGAGTCATTAAGCTGTCTAAAAGCTTCTTTCTCGTATTTAACAGATGGCCAGACTACAATATTTCCTCCCTTGTTGGATGGTTTAAATACCACCTCTTTCATTTCTGCTAATTCATTAAGGGCTCGTCTCTGTTCATATTTCAAATTATCAAAAGATCTACTTGAAGGTAATTGTTTAATTTCATCACAAACCATCCTTACGAAAATTTCAGCAGATGAGTTCAAAGTTAAAGTCGGGAAAGACTTGGATTTCTTTTTAATAAATTCAGGGAATTTACCTGGTGTGTACTCCTGTTCTGCAATAAGATCCTCTAGCGTCTGTAATGCCTCCAATTCTTCTTCTGTAGAAAAAGTATTATTACAGGATCTTTTATCATTATGGTATTTCTTCAATAATAATTTGTGCGCAAATAAAAAGGTGTCTTTTATTGCTGAAAAATGGTCTATTTTTGCTGTTGGACAAAAGCCCAAGCCTAAAGATAACACTGAAATTTGATCAGAAGTCAATTGTATGTCAGATAAGCCGGATTACGTACCGGTAATGCTCTTTTAATGAGTCCATGACAGCACCCACTTGAGAGAGGGATCCGCCCATAGGAACAGGAAACCTACAGAGATAAAAGAGGGCGGTCCGCCTCTCCTCCTCAGTTGGATTTCAGAGTACCCGGAGGACCGCCAGTATTAGGCATTTATATTTTTCAATTTCTTCATTTCATTCAAGAAGGTATATACACAGTCTATTGACTTTCAGGGAGGGAACTGAGTGGGTGCTGTCGTGGACTCATTAAAAGAGCATTACCCGGTATGTAATCCGGCTTTTTACCCTTCGCCACGACAGCACCCACTTGAGAGACTTTCAGAGACTTTCACCTGGGAGGGACCACCATGCTGAGAACTGCTCTACCAAAGGATAGGTCAGAGGAGGATGATAAATCAAGCCTGTAGTGGTTGCAAAAAGTGGAAGGAGACGACCAGGTTGCGGCCTTACATATAGACTCGATTGGGACGTCTCCTCTTTCTGCCCAGGAGGATGCCATGGCCCTGGCGGAATGTGCTTTTATGCCTTCTGGGGATCTTCATTTTTTGCAGTATACGCCAGACAGATTGCTTCTCTGATCCACCGAGATAGGGTGGCTTTCGTGACCCCGTATCCCTTCCTTTGGCCCTGGAAGGATATAAAAAGAGCCCTACTCTTCCTCCATCTAGCCGATCTTTCAATAAATTTTAACACTATTCTTTTCACATCTAACATGTGATATTTCTCTTCTGACGGAGAAGAAGGGTTACTAAAATAGGAGGGTAGGTGAATTTCCTGCGATCTATGGAACTTCCCTGCCACTTTTGGCAAATATGAGGGGTCAGGTTTTAAGATTAACTGATCCTGGAATGATAGCAGAAATGGAGGATCTATAGATAATGCCTGCATGTCACTGACTCTTCTGGCTGAGGTTAATGCTACCAAGAGTACCATTTTAAGAGATATAATCTTAAGGGGTATGCAATCTAACGGTTCAAAGGGTGGACCTGTTAGGGCGTCTAGAACCAAGTTTAGATCCCACGGAGCAATTCTGGATATATGAACTGGTGTAATTCGTTCACAAGCCTGGATGAATCTAGCTATCCATCTATTACAGCTAGATTATAACTATAGAGTGCTCCTAGTGCAGATACTTGGACTCTAAGTGTGTTTACTGATAATCCCAGATCTTTCCCTTTTTGCAGAAATTCTAAGATAAATTTTATCGGAATCTCTTTAAAGTTGAGATTTGGATGGAATTCTAAAAATCTTCTTCATATCTTGGTGTAGATTTTAGTAGTGGTTGGCTTTCTGCTATGTAAGAAGGTGTTGATTAATTCCTCAGAGAACCCCCTTGTTCTCAGTATTTCCCCCTCAAGTTCCACGCCGTCAAGTGGAGACTGTCCACTTGAGGGTGGAAGAAAGGCCCTTGAGAGAGAAGCCTGGGAGTTGAAGGAAGTATCCAGGGATCTGTCAAGGACATCATTTGAAGGCATGAGAACCAAGGTCTCTTGGGCCAGAATGGGGCTATCAATATTATCCGCGCCCTGTCTGCCCTGATCTTCCTGATGACTTGCGGTAGCAATATGATCGGGGGAAAGGCATATGCTAGCCTGAACTGCCACGGACTTTGAATGGCATCCAGAATTTCTGGCTGATCTGCCATACTCAGGGAGGCGAATCTTGGTAGTTGTCTGTTCTGTCGAGTGGCAAAAAGGTCTATCTGCGGAAGGCCCCATAGTGACACAATGTTTCTGAATATTTTTTTGTTTAGGCACCACTCTCCTTGTCGCAGGGTGTGGCGACTTAGGAAGTCCGCTTCTGAATTGTCTATGCCTCTGATGTGAAGAGTTGACAGAGAAACAAATTTTTCCTCGGCTAAAGAAAATATTTATTTTGTGGAAGACATTAATTTGTCCGACCGTGTTCCGCCTTGTTTGTTGATATATGCCACTACTGTGGTGTTGTCCGAGAGGATTCTCACATGTTCTCCTTGAAGCTGCGGAAGGAAATGATATAGGGCATGACCCACCGCTTTTAATTCTTTTAAATTTGAGGAATCGTTTATTTGTTTTCTTCCCCACCGGCCCTGGGAAAAAATTTCTCCCATGTGAGCTCCCCATCCTGTAGGGCTGGCGTCAGTGGTAATGATACGAGAAGGTGTTATTACCCAGTCTACTCCTTCTGATAATTTATTATAATTAACCACCAGTATAATGAATGTATTACTACGTGGGATAAGGTGATTTTGTTTGTTAGATGACCTCTAGCATAGGCTTCTTCTGATATTATTTGGTGCTGTAGATCTCGGGTGTGAAATTGCGCCCACTTAACTGAATACATGAAGTGAGGGACCCCAATAGGGACATTGCTTCTCTCAGAGTCATGTGAGGTTTCCTTATTGCTGCACTGACTTTTGTTTTTATCGCTGATATTTTTACCTGTGGCAGTAGACATTTCTGCACTGTTGAATCTAATTGGAGGCCTAGAAAGGACTGGACGGATTGTGGCTCGAACCTGGATTTCTTGCTGTTTATGAGCCAGCCTAGAGCCTGTAGGGATAAGATTGCGTCATTAACCCGTGTGGTACATTGTGCTACTGAATTTCCCACTATCAAAAAGTCATCCAGATACGGTATTATTAGGGTATTTTTTTTTGCCGTAGGAAGGCCATTACTTCCAGCATCACCTTTGTAAACACTCTTGGTGCGATCGAAAGTCCAAATGGCATCGCTGCAAACTGGAAATGATGTATGCTGCCGTCTAAGGAAACTGCCACTCTGAGATATTTTTGGTATCTGGAATGGATTGGAAGATGATAATAAGCATCTTTTAGATCTAAACCTGCCATCATGCAGTTGGGAAAAAGCAGTTTAATTGCCGATCTAATGGATTCCATTTTAAATTTTTCATTCCTGATGAACGAGTTTAATCTTTTCAGATTGATAATTGTTCTGAATGAGCCATCAGGTTTTGAAACTAGGAAGAGCGGGGAGTAAAATCCTTTCCTCTCTTGCTCTACAGGCACCAAGATCAATACGTTTTTAATTATGAGATTTCTTATCTCATTTTCAAGGGCCTGTTGTTGTACCGGGCAGCTTAAGGATGTTAGTATAAATGTATTTTGGGGAATTTGATGAAATCTTATTTTTAACCCATGTTTAACTATGTCCAGGACCCATATATTTGTAGATATATTTCCCCATTCCTGGAAGAATGATTTTAGTCTTCCCCTCTATGGGGGGACTGGTTGGTGCATTTTATCTTTCCCTACGGAAGGTATGTCCTCTGAACATAGCACCTTTATTTTTTCCTTCCTTTGATGACCAGCGGTTTTGGTTTTCAGTTGTTCTTCCTTTACCAAATGATGTCCTCTTAAACGCCCTCCTAAAGGATGGAAGAGGGGGTTAGGGAAGGCCTTCTTTCTTTCTAATGCCTTTTTTAGGATGTTATCCAATTCTTTCCCAAATAAAAACTCACCATCACACGGAATAGTACAGAGTTTTGATTTGGATTGTGTGTCTCCTCTCCAACTCTTAAGCCATAGACTACGTCTGGCATTATTTAATAGGCCTGTTGTTCTGGCCGCCAGGCGTAGTGAGTCGGCCGAGGCGTCGGCTATGAAGGCGGCAGCTCCTCGAATTAGGGGAATAGCAGCTCGTAACTTGTCCCTGGAAATTTTCTTCTCTATTTGTTGGTCAAGTTGATCAATCCAGACCAGCATAGAACGGGCCGTACAAGTACTGGCTATCGTAGGTTTGAATGTGCCAATAGCTGCTTCCCACGCTCTTTTAAGTGAGGCTTCGGCTCTGCGGTCAAGGGGATCTTTTAATAATCCTGCATCTTCCACCGGTAAGGATGACTGTTTTGAGGAAGAGGCGACCGCTGCATCAACTTTTGGAACTTTAGACCAGTTTGATAATTCCTCGTCGCTGAAGGGGTACCTTCTTTTTGAGGCGGAGGGAAGATAACCCCTCTGATCCTGTTTTTCCCACTCCTTTTAAATTAAGGCTTTAATGGCCGGAATTACTGGGAACGCTCTTCTTTTCCTATCTGTTAGGCCTGCGAACATGACCTCTTGAGTGGTTTGAGGTCCCTTTACATCTGGACAGCCCATGGTGTTTCTGACAGATTTCACTAGACTGTCCATGTCCTCTAAGGGAAAACATGAATGCCCCCCCATATTTGAGGAGGATGAGGACGCAGAGGATGCAGATGATTCTGCTGTATCCGATGCTATTCCTTCCTCTGGATCTGAGTCCGAACTGGAAATTATTGCTTTTTTCTTTTTCTCCCGTATGGGTGCTTTTTTGGGCTGATTAAGGGCCTGCAGTTCTGCTCTTATTATAGCCCTTATGTCCGATTCTGATACGGACGCTTGCTGCACGGTATCTTTTATGCATATTTTACATAACCTTTTTGTATATGTTTGAGCTAGTGGGCACCTACAGAGGCCACACGCTTTGTTTTTTGTTTTCCCTTTTTTCTTAGCCTGAATGATTATCCAAAGAGGGAGAGGGAGAGAGAGAGAGAGAGAGAGAGACACCTGTCAGCTTTTTATAGGCAGATAGTGATAACTCACCCAGTGAAGCTGTCGGTACCGATTGGGAAGGCGGTGAAACAGGTCTCGTGGCGTGGGTTCTGTGGCTTACGTCCGAGGACTTGTGATCACTGGACGGAGCTTCAGTATCCTCTGCCGGGGGATGCGTGCTTTGTCCTGGGGAAGACATGCTTGCACACTGCTACCTCTTAGCAGGGCTTTTTATCTGCCACTTCCTGTTGCCTTCTAGTACCTCCTCCTCCCCGCTCCTCACTTTTTTTTTTTTTTTTTTGGTATTTTATACAACTATGCGCCATTATATATACACACATACATATAAACATATATATATTTATTATATATATATATATATAACATACACACATCTATCATGCATCCCTTGGGGATACATGATGTTATGCTGAACTGGGCTGCTTTGCCATTTGTGCAGCAGCCGCAGCATATATCACTGAATCGATCCTTTTTTTTTTTTACTTGTGGGTGGAGTGGGTGGAGCTGGGTGGAGGGTGCGGGCGAGTGGGCGTGGCGGCATCTCTGCTTCCTCAGCCCTCTGAATGTGTCTGCTTCATCGCTGGGGAACTTCCAGTGACCCGGAAGCTCCCCCTTACCGCTTCCTGTCGGCTCCAACGCTGACGCCGGCCCTTCTGTGCCACGCTTTCTCCGTGTGCTGGGGCTGCTATCCTGGACCCCCACACATGGCGCACCTCGCAAAATCGCGGTCGGCCTGACCCGGACCCACCATTTTGGATCCCACATGGTTGTCAGACGAGGGGGGAGCCGGATTACAGCACTCCCCCGACGCTGCTTCCGATATGGAGCTCCTGCCGTTCCCAAAGAGACCGCACAGGCAGCTGCAATATCAGGTATTTCTTCCCTGTAGGGATATCCTGCTGTTTCCCATAGGAACAGGAAACCAACTGAGGAGGAGAGGCGGACCGCCCTCTTTTATCTCTGTAGGTTTCCTGTTCCTATGGGCGGATCCCTCTCTCAAGTGGGTGCTGTCATGGCGAAGGGTAAAAAATTAATTACCGTATATACCCATGTATAAGCCGAGATTTTCAGCCCATTTTTTAGGGCTGAAAGTCCCCCTCTCGGCTTATACGCGGGTCATATACGGGGGTCGGCGGGGGAGGGGGAGCGGGGATGTCGGATCATACTTACCCCTCCGCCGGCGCGGTCTCTGCAGCCCCCCTGCTTCTCCCACGATCTCCGGCTCCTTCCTGCAGCTGTCACATGGCACCGCTCATTAAAGTCATGAATATGCACATATTCATGACTCTAATGAGCGGTACCATGTGACCGCTGTAGGAAGGAAGCGCAGCGGAGAGCGCCGGGAGAAGAGGAGAGGCTGCAGGTACGTGCGGCGGAGGGGTGAGTATATGCTATATTTACCAGTCCGTCGGTCCACCACAGCGCTGTTCCCTCGGTCTGACTCCTCTGTGTGTGAATGATTAGGCAGAGGGCGTGATGACGTCGTTAGTGCCTGCCCCGCCCCCTGCCAGATCATCACACACAGAGGAGTCAGATCAAGGGAACAGCGCTGCGGTGGACCGAGGGACTGGTAAATATCTCAGGTGCCAGGGTCCTGAGCGAGCGGTGACATTGGCACATGTCCCCCATAGCGTGCTGGTGTCACCGCCTGCTCAGGACTCCGGCACCTGGCCCCCAGCGACGAGAGGTGAGTATGTCAATTTTTTTTTTTTTTTTTTTTGCAGCAGCAGCATATGAGGCCTATACTATGTGGCATAATTGTGCAGCATATGGGGCATAATATGGAGCATATGGGGGCATAATATGGAGCATTTGGGGGCATAAGCTGTGGAACATATGGGGCATAATCTGGAGCATATGGGGGCATAAAATGGAGCATATGGGGGCATAAGCTGTGGAACATATGACGCATAATCTGGAGCATATGGGGGCATAATATGGAGCATATGGGGCATAATATAGAGCATATGGGGCATAATATGGAGCATATGGGGGCATAAGCTGTGGAACATATGGGGCATAATCTGGAACATATGGGGGCATAATATGGAGCATATGGGGCATAATATGGAGCATATGGGGCATAATATGGAGCATATGGGGGCATAATATGGAGCATATGGGGCATAATATGGAGCATATGGGGGCATAAGCTATGGAACATATGGGGCATAATCTGGAGCATATGGGGCATAATATGGAGCATTAGGGGTGCATAATCTGTGGAACATATGGGGGCATAATATGGAGCATATGGGGGCATAATCTGTGGAACATATGGGGCATAATAAGGAGCATATGGGGGCATAATCTGTGGAACATATGGGGCATAATCTGGAGCATATGGGGGCATAATCTAGAGCATATGGGGGCATAATCTGTGGAGCATATGGGGGCATAATCTGTGGAGCATATGGGGGCATAATCTGTGGAGCATATGGGGGCATAATCTGTGGAGCATCATATGGGGGCATAATCATTTTTCACCCTAGGCTTATACGCGAGTCAATAAGTTTTCCCAGTTTTTTTGTGGCAAAATTAGGGGGGTCGGCTTATACACGGGTCGGCTTATACATGAGTATATACGGTACCTTTAGAGTTCCATCACTTGATTCATTTTCTCGATGATTTGTAGTTTTGTGCTTATTCATCATGAACCTTGTGTTGTATTTATTATAAGTGTCCATAGAACCACCATTAGGGGTATCAATAGAGCTTACAGAACTACCACTTGTTATGGAGCTGGTTGATTCAGGTCTTCTTAATGTTAATTTACTGCGCCATTTGTATATTTTATTATTCTGATAATCTTGAATATCTCGTTAAAAATTTTTTAATTTTAATTTCTGAATCTCTGATTCCCATTTCGAATAAGAAATATTTAAATCTTCATCAAATTTAGACAGTTGATCACTTGTAAGGTTTTTCTGTAGTTTTTCTTGTAATATTTTAATATCAGTCTCCAATAACTCTAATTTTTTCTTAACAATTTCAATCAAAATTTCAATAAAAGTGCGGGAGCAAATATTACATGCATCTTCCCATTTCTTTAATAATAATTCATCATCCAAATGGAATGAAGGAAATACCTGTATTCTTAGGCCTCTGGGTATTAAATCTCGTTGTAGATATTGTTCCAGAGAATTTTTGTTCCACCAGGTTTTATTCTTTTATATAGAATATCTTTCATCATAGATTTTTCCTCCTTCATATTTGTAAATACTCCATCCGTATTATTGTTACCCGCCTCCTTAAATATAGAGGTAAGCTGTGACAGCCAATTTGTTTCACGATTTTTATAATCCAATTTGCTGGTCTCTTCCAAAACAAATAAAGCAAAATCCTATACAGAAAAGAAATACCAGAAATGACACTATTCAATATTTTAATGAATATCAATAAATAAATGTATAATCCCAAAACAATTTGATACTCATAAAAAATTCTTTTTTAAAAAAAATTATTAAAATTAATACCAGTATTTATATTATAAAAATGGATGAACACAACCATATTTAATAAAATATAAAGCTTTATTGAAGACAAAAAATAAAATTGAACATATACAATATATATATATAAAAAATTATTGTTACAATTAGTGTGTGTGGGGCTTCATGGGTCCAAAATGATTGGTATTTAATTAATTTATTTGAATAATAACCTCCTCAAGTGCTAAAGAAAATTGTGCATATATACCAAAAATTGGTGAAAAAATAAAAAATAAAAAAATATACACGTATGATAACTATTGAATAATAATTTAAGTGCAACTAAAAAAATACATACATACATATATATATATATATATATATATATAGGTGCACCAAATTAATACACAAAAATTATAAGTATAACAATAAAAAGCATATAAATAAATCACATAAATCGGCTCCATAGGTTTGCATTGTTTCCGGCCGCCTGAAGTGCCGATTCAGGCAGTCAGGCGCCTCCGGGAAAAAAAAAAAAACGTTACAAACACCGTCTTGTCCGGCCGCCGGAATGTACAATTCCGACGGATCCGGTCAAAAACGGATGCAACGCAGTGACATCAGGCGCGATCCGGCGCTAATGTAAGTCAATGCTAAAAAAACGCATCCGGTACCGGATCCGTTTTTTAGAAACACGCCGGATCGCGCCTGATTCAAAAAGCCTGATGTGTGAAAGTAGCCTTAGCAATAGCCTGGAGACACATAAGGAATGTGCGGATTGTCTCTTTAGAAATCAGGAAATTTCACAACTCAGCAGCTGGGTGACTCAGGACCAGGGCTGCTTCCCTGTCCCTAATACTAGGGGGCGCCCTAGCTCACTCTATTCCCTGGGATACTTCTGAAGATGAAGATACCAGGGCCTCCACCCTTGCCTTATCTCCTGAATCAGCCCTGCCAGGGAAGAAGGGAGCTGCTGTGCACCGCAGTACGCCAACCCAATGAGCAAGGCAACACGGACAGGGGTAAATGAAAAAACAGGCATACAAATATTCATTCACATATAACAGATGAATGCACCTGGGAGTGGAGGATGGGGATAACCAAAATAAGAGAAGAGAAAGGAATTATCACACTTACAAACCCATGCAACAGTCACAGATAATTCTTCCAAACTCCTTCTCATGAAACCACCAAAAACACGTCTCCTCCAAGCCATGCAGCATAGGCTAGTTCTGACGATGTGTTTCAATCAGGACCCAGACTATATAGGGAATAGGAGTGGCTAACTGAACTCAGCTAAAAGCTTGAACTCTCAGAGCTCCCAACATGGCCGATTAACCCCTGTTCTGCCAAAAGAAATAAAGACCATTTAAAAAGAAGGTGAAGTGCTTCTTTTCAGCACAGGAGTAGGAGCAATCAGACATTGCGGTCTTCTGGCTCCTCTGTTGCCGTTACCCCGTGACATGAAGTTCCTGCACGGACGCCTTGAGCATGTACAGCAATCGGAGGACCAGGAGCTTACTGCACACAATAAGCAGAGGACAAGGAGCTCACTGCACAGTCTGGAGTGATGAGTATGTCAGTGTCCCTGCATGGTGGGGGATGGGAAGCCCTACAGGGATGCATGCAGTGGTCTTACGATAAGTGGTTAAGAGGGGTTAAAAGACTCCTGTGACAAAGTCACTGGTAGAGTGCTGGAGGTGAGATATACCGTATTTTTCGGACTATAAGACGCACCGGACCATAAGACGCACCCCAAATTTTCAGAAGGAAAACAGGGAAAAAAAAATAATGTGTCAAATGGGGGTCCGTCTTACAGTCCGAAGTGCTCTGTGTTGCAGGGGTGCTCTGTGGGGTGGCTGTGCTGTGTGGGGTGGCTATGCTCTGTGGGGTGGCTGTGCTCTGTGGGGTGGCTGTGCTCTGTGGGGTGGCTGTGCTCTGTGGGGTCGCTGTGCTCTGTGGGGTCGCTGTGCAATATATGGTACTCACATCCCATAGCGGTGATCCCAATGCAGCCTCCTGTGCTCTGTGGTGTCTGGCCAGCAGCGGGGCTCTGTGCTGCGTGGGGGGCTCCACCGGCATTTCCCTCTTAGCCGGACAGCCCCCCGCAGCTCCGCTGCTGCGGCCTCCTGATACATGGCCGCCAGGGGCCTCCGGTGGCGGTCCCGACGAAGTCTTCCGTGCGGTGGTTCCGGGGCAGCAGCCGGCTCTGTGCTACAGGGGGGCTCCGCCGGCATTTCGGTCTTAGCCGGAAAGCCCCCCGCAGCTCCGCTCCCTCCTGCATCTCGGTGGCGTCCTCAAACATGGCCGCCAGGGGACTCCGGTAAGATGGCCGCCGAATCTCATTCAAGTCTCGGCAACGAGATCTCTTCTCCCGAGATCTTGTCCTGACGGGACATGGCCCCTGGCGGCCATGTTTCAGGAGGCCGCATCAGCGGAGCTGCGGGGGCTGTCCGGCTAAGAGGGAAATGCCGGCGGAGCCCCCCACGCAGCACAGAGCCCCGCTGCTGGCCAGACACCACAGGAAGGCTGCCGCCGCCACCGGGACCGCCGCCGCCACCTGGATTTTTTGGTATGTTGGGACCATAAGGCGCACCCCCATTTTCCCCCAAATTTTGGGGGGAAAAAAGTGCGTCTTATGGTCCAAAAAATACGGTATGTCACTACGCTTAATGGCATCAGTGATGTAAAACCCAGAGTAATTTCCTACAGCACACTACGAGCTGTGAGGTTTAAGTAAAGTGCTCCATTATACTGTATGGGGGTATGAGAACCATCATACTGTGTGGGGAGCTATGGTTAACATTATACTGTGTGAGGGTCAGTAGTGGCAATGATAATGTTTGGGGGCTGTGGTGACCATCATAATGCGTGGAGGGTTGTAGTGACCATCTTATTGTATGAGATTTGTGGGGCCATCATGCTATGTAGGTGGAAATAATGTGGGAACATTGGGTTAAATTTTTAGGGCATCATACTTTATGGGGGAAATAGAAGAGGTATCATAGTGGGCAATAACACTAAGGGGCTTCAGTAAGGGTGAAATAACTGTGTAAACCCAGCAACACATATCCCGCTCCATGTCTTAATAGTTTGGAGTTATGACCTGTGACTGTGCCAATGTGACATGATAGGACTTTTGAAAAGGGGTCCAGTTTGTAAACCCCCGCTCAAGGGCATTATTATGAGAAGGCACAGTAGGGCTGGATTTTTATAAGGAGGCACAGTGAGGATAATTATCATTATAGGGAGATCACAGGAGACATTATTATTATTATAATAATGCATGAAGGAGTTTTTATTATTACAAGGGGGTTCGTGGTCATTATTATAAGGGGTCAAAGGGATTATCATTATAAGGAGGCACAGGGTAAATTATTATTATTATAAGGAGGCACTTTTATTATTATAAGGAGGCACAGGGGGACATTATTTCTATAAGATGCTGTCTAACTGTAGGATGGCACAGGGTAGCATTATTAGTAACAGGAAGCACAGAGGGAACATTATTAGTGTGTAGGGGCACAGAGTGAACACTGTTATTGAAGGGTACTATTACAGAGGGGGGGCATTATTACTGTCTAGGGCAGTGGTCCCCAACCTTTTTTGCACCAGGGACCGGCTTCAAGCAAGACCATTCTTCCATGGCCCGGCAGGGTGGGGATGGAGGTGTGGCAGGGGTGGGCTTTGGTCATAATGGGCTGTGCTATGGACGGGGTTGTAGTTTAGTTATTTAGTATACATGGCTCCGCTCCCACCCTCGTATACATGGCTTCGCTCCCACCCTCTTATACATGGCTCCGCACCCACCCTCTTATACATGGCTCCGCTCCCACCCTCTTATACATGGCTCCGCTCCCACCCTCTTATACATGGCTCCGCTCCCACCCTCGTATACATGGCTCCGCACCCACCCTCTTATACATGGCTCCGCTCCCACCCTCTTATACATGGCTCCGCTCCCACCCTCTTATACATGGCTCCGCTCCCACTCTCGTATACATGGCTCCGCTCCTACCCTCGTATACATGGCTCCGCTCCCACCCTCGTATACATGGCTCCGCTCCCACCCTCTTATACATGGCTCCGCTCCCACCCTCGTATACATGGCTTCGCTCCCACCCTCTTATACATGGCTCCGCACCCACCCTCTTATACATGGCTCCGCTCCCACCCTCTTATACATGGCTCCGCTCTCACCCTCTTATACATGGCTCCGCTCCCATCCTCTTATACATGGCTCCGCTCCCACCCTCTTATACATGGCTCCGCTCCCACCCTCTTATACATGGCTCCGCTCCCACCCTCTTATACATGGCTCCGCTCCCACCCTCGTATACAAGGCTCCGCTCCCACGCTCTTATACATGGCTTCGCTCCCACTCTCGTATACATGGCTCTGCTCCTACCCTCGTATACATGGCTCCGCTCCCACCCTCGTATACATGGCTCCGCTCCCACCCTCTTATACATGGCTCCGCTCCCACCCTCTTATACATGGCTCTGCTCCCACCCTCTTATACATGGCTCCGCTCCTACCCTCATATACATGGCTCCGCTCCCACCCTCGTATACATGGCTCCGCTCCCACCCTCTTATACATGGCTCCGCTCCCACCCTCTTATACATGGCTCCGCTCCCACCCTCTTATACAAGGCTCCACTCCCACCCTCTTATACATGGCTCCGCTCCCACCCTCTTATACATGGCTCCGCTCCCACCCACTTATACATGACTCCGCTCCCATCCTCTTATACATGGCTCCGCTCCCACCCTCTTATACATGGCTCCGCTCCCATCCTCTTATACATGGCTCCGCTCCCACCCTCTTATACATGGCTCCGCTCCCACCCTCTTATACATGGCTCCGCTCCTACCCTCTTATACATGGCTCTGCTCCCACCCTCTTATACATGGCTCCGCTCCCACCCTCTTATACATTGCTCCGCTCCCATCCTCTTATACATGGCTCCGCTCCCACCCTCTTATACATGGCTCCGCTCCCACCCTCTTATACATGGCTCCGCTCCCACCCTCTTATACATGGCTCCACTCCCACCCTCTTATACATGGCTCCGCTCCCACCCTCTTATACATGGCTCCGCTCCCACCCTCTTATACATGGCTCCGCTCCCACCCTCTTATACATGGCTCCGCTCCCATCCTCTTATACATGGCTCCGCTCCCATCCTCTTATACATGGCTCCGCTCCCACCCTCTTATACATGGCTCCGCTCCCACCCTCTTATACATGGCTCCGCACCCACCCTCTTATACATGGCTCCGCTCCCACCCTCTTATACATGGCTCCGCTCCCACCCTCTTATACATGGCTCCGCACCCACCCTCTTATACATGGCTTCGCTCCCACCCTCTTATACATGGCTCCGCTCCCATCCTCTTATACATGGCTCCGCTCCCACCCTCGTATACATGGCTCTGCTCCCACCCTCGTATACATCCTTCCAGACTGTTTTCTAAATCTGTAAACTATTAACCCTTTTCAACTGGTTCAGTGGATGATGCATAATGATCTCTATCTAGAGATAGACACCAACGTGCAGATGTGTCAAGAGCTATAAGCATCAGCTTTCCAGACAGCATCAAATTATTTTGTTGTGTCTGCATGTTTGATTGCTGATTTAATCAGAACAATGTCATGGAGTCACTTTCCTCCAGGAACCTTTGTGATTGTGACTGAGGGTATAGTTGGGATATTTGAATCTAAAGCATCACTATTAGGGCTCATACTCACTTGCAAGAAAAAACGAATGAATGCACTCTGACCAATGTTATTCAGTGGGTTACATCCCATCTGCGATTTTTTTTTTCATCTGAAATCGGACTGAGAAAAAAATCGCAGCGGATCCAGAAAAAACGGATGCAACACAATGACATCAGGCGCGATCCGGCGCTAATGAAAGTCAATGCTAAAAAAAACGCATCCGGTACCGGATCCGTTTTTTTAACAACACGATCGTGCCTGAAGTCAAAAAACGGATGTGTGAAAGAGGCCTTACAAGGACTCTTTTGAATTATATGAGTGCAGAACATACTGTAAGCTTTTCAGGTGTACACTCTGTAAATGCAATGTGAAGACAGCCTTAGATAATAAGAAAACATGGATAAAATGGACACTGAACCCAGAAAAGAATATGCGGAATATTATTATAATTAATTTTTCCTCTAAATTTCTCAACCTCAGAGTTTTCTAATGTAGTATTACATTTAAATATTATTAACACCATTGTGTTTTCTATGAGTTGTTTTATTTATCGAAAAAACACAGGGAGTTGACAGAGGTATCTTGGGACTCGATTACTGTTACATTTTCTTAACCTTTTAAAATCTTCATGTTTCATTTAAAAAATGTTTCATCTCTACTTAAGAAACAATTTGTAATGGTAGTCTTCCTCAGAAAGAGGTCAACCTTCTTGAAGCCAGCAGCAGACTATGTGCCCACTGCATCTAAACCTATACCATTGTCACCATGGCCAGTCGGGACAGGCCCCTCAGCCAATATATAAACATCAAAACCAAAAAACAAGAAGGGAATAGAAAATAATATCCCTATTGTGGTTGAATTGACAAAATTTTTCAAGAGTCAAAATACTCTATATAAACCACAAAAGAGGGGTCTTTACAAAAAAGTCATTTTTATTATAGCAAAACATCTTATAAATAGACAGGGTATAAGGAGGACAAACAAGGTGTAAATTATAATGAAATGCTGCATACCAGAAAGGTTACAGCCATAGAGAAACAGACGTCATCCAGCATAATAAAAAATACAAGTAGAATACATGATGAATAAGGAGCAGGAATACCCAATAATATGCTAATAGGACGTATTATACGTTCAGCATGAAAATCTGGCAAGAGGTATGCCAGAAAAATTGTGAATAAATGCAACCAAGAGTCTAATTAGAGATTGCCTTGCAGCCACAATGGAAACCACTCACTAAATAGACTGAGGTGACGTGCACAGAATCCCCAGTCATATACAGGGAAGTGGAGTCTGGTCAAAGTATAAATAAATAAATAAATATAAGGCTAAGCATGGCAGTCAGAAAGAACATGCTGAATGGCGTATAAGCAAGGATGGCATTGCTTCAAAGTTCAGGATTACCTTGCGACATTATGAGAACCGCTCCAGAGATTGCTGGGATGGCGTGTTGAAGGGCCCCGACGCGCGTTTCACCGCACTCGGCTTATGTGCCCACTGCAGTTTCAGGATCATGGCTTTGTAGATATATTTCTGAAGATTACAGCTGTGCACTTCAAAAAGAAGGATGGAAGGAGACACATCACAGAAATTTGTTAAAAGGAGCCTGTCAGCAGGATTGTGCACAGTAACCAACAGACAGTGTCAGGTTGGCGCCGTTATACTGATTAAAATGATACCTGGTGATGAAATCCATCTTGTGGTTGTTGTGTAATATTTTTTTGCAGTTTTGAGTTACTGATATGCTCATGCTTCGGGGCGGCCTGTTGGGGGTCTTCATGTGATGTTCTGATTAGGTATTCGTTATGCAGACCGCTGACAGGTCACTGATCCCTCACTAACCTGCCCCCTAGTTTACATAATGAATATATGTACATGCTGAAAAAAAAACCCTTCTGCAGGCAGGTGCCAGCCGTGGCACCTAAGCTGCAGCATTATCGCATGTTTACTGTGTAGTTAATAAATGTGCTTGAGGTTATCCTGAGGAGTATAAAAAAAAATAATTTTAAAATGGTGGCCGCCGTTCCTGCGCAGTAGCAGCTATCGGTGTATACAGAGGTGACTGCCGATAGCTGGTACTGCACAGGCACGGGCTGCGCCATCTTGCAGGAGGACATTTTTTTCTCTAGCAAGATGGCGCTGCCAGCACCTGCGCAATAGCAGCGGATCACCTTTATATACACCGATAGCTGCTACTACGCTGGCATAGCGGTCGCCATTTTTTTTTATACTCCTCAGGATAAATTCAAGCACATTTATTAACTACACAGTAAACATGATATTATGCTGCCTGCAGATGTGTTTATTTTCTTTGCAGTATGTGCATATATTCATTATGTAAAAGAGGGGGCAGGTCATTGAGGGATCAGTGACCTTTCAGCAGTCTGCATTATGTTTACCTAATCAGAGCACCATATGAAGACCCCACCGAGGCCGTCCCAGAGCACAAGAGTCTCATTAACTGAAAACTGAAAATAAAGATTACACAACAACCACAAGACGGATTTCATCACCAGATATCATTTTAATAAATGTAACGGCGCCAACCTGACACTGTCTGTAGGTTACTGTGCACAATCCTGCGTACAGGTTCCCTTTAAGTGTAATTTGTTTTAAGGTGTTGTTTGCGCACTCAATATTAATGAGCTCATCATCTCAGTAAAGCTGATGACTTTTGAAAAATATTGAATGGCCTGTCAAGAATTCAATCAGTGAATGGTGGGCCTGTTATGAATTAGAATGCATCCTGTGTACTCTTATTACCAAACTCCAAGCTCTACAAAAGAATAATTTATGGAGAAGAAATACACAAATAATTCAAAGTGTATTTATTGATCACCATTACCACTTCCCTATGTGTCACATATTGGGTGCTGGTGTCTAGAGTAGATCCAGGAGCTGAGCCCACCTCATGCCCAAGCAATAAACAATCTTTCACAGAAAAAATACTAAGATGAAAAATCACATTTCCAAGTCAATTTTAGTGCATAATGAACACTTTGAAAACATAAAAGCAATACTCAAAAAACAGTGTTGGCTAGAGATGAGCGACTTTGCCTCAGGGAGGGTCGAGTCGGGTTTCGGACCACCCGACTTTCACAAAAGTCGAGTCGAACGAAATAGGCCGACTATCGGCAAAAGTCGAGGGTCCGACTGAAACGCGAAACACAATGCAAGTCAAAGGGAAAGAAAAGTCGTCAGGGAGTGGAGGACAGTAATCACACCTACAGTGCCCATTTCAATGCCAACGACATCAATTCTTATTACTTAAGCTTGTCAACCTTAATTTACTTTATAATAATAGTTACGCATTGAAAACTGGGGGATATTTGGCTAAAGTTGTGGATGGGCAGAGCTGGCTCCAGGTTTTCGTGGGCCCCGGGCCAAAGAGTCTCAGTGGGCCCCTTTAACACATACCACAATTCATGATGCTCCGATATGGCAGAGAAATATAGGTATAGTACAATGACAAATACTTCACTTCTTACATTACATGAGTGATATCTCTTGTAAATTCTACAATAGCTCAAAAATCGGACAGTATAGTCCTCCATACAGTATTATGGCCACCACATAGTGCGCCATACAGAATAATGAGCCTCATATTTTATTATTATTATTATTATACATTTATATAGCGCCATTTATTCCACCATATTGCACCATAAATAATTTGTCCCATATAATGTTCCATACAATATATGAAGAGCTTTACATAATGCTACAGTATATGATGGTCCCCATGAATGATGCTCCAGTGTATGATGGGCCTATATAAAGCTCCATATATAATGGGCCCCATATGATGCTCCAGTATATGATGGGCCCCATGGATGATGCTCCAGTGTATGATGGGCCTATGTAATGCTCCATAAATAATGGGCCCCATATGATGCTCCAGTATATGATGGGCCCCATGGGTGATGCTCCAGTGTATGATGTGCCTATATAATGCTCCATTTATAATGGGCCCCATATGATGCTCCGGTATATGATGGGCACCATGGATGCTGCTCCTATGTATGATGGGCCTATATAATGCTCCATATATAATGTGCCCCATATGATGCTCTAGTGTGTAATGGGCCCCGTATATGATGCTCCAGTGTATGATGAACCCAATATAATGCTCCAGTGTGTGATGAGCCCCATATAAAGCTCCAAATATAATGGTCCCCATATATAATGCTCCATATATAATGGGCTCCATGTGATGCCCCATAAAAAATGAACCCCATATGATGCTCTAGTATATGATGGGTCCCATATATGATGCTCTCGTGTATAATGGGCCCTATTTATGATGCTCGTGTATGATGGGCACCATATATAATTCTCCAGTGTATAATGCTCCCCATATATTGCTCCAAACATAAAAAAATGAAATACCTCTCCTCGCTGGGAACTGCTCTATTCTGGATTCCTCAGCGTCGCCATCTTCCAGCTCTCTGCACTGTGACTGTTCAGGCAGAGGGCGCACAGACGTGACGTCATCACGCTCTCTGACCTGAATGTCACTGTCAGGAAACGCGGAAGACGTCACTGCGGTGGAGCAGGGAGACTCCCTGAGTAAGCAGGGGGGGCCCAATCGTGGGCGACAGCACTGGCACAGGGCCCCTCATAGTACGCCGGGTCTCTGATGGCGAGTGGGACCCCCCACCTGCTCAGGGCCCCGGCACTTGCCCCAGTGCGCCAGGTGCTGACCCGGCAATGGGGGGGTACAGCCCAGTTAGGGAGGTGGAAAAACTGGCATATTGTACCCTCTAGACCTCGAAGTGAGCAGACGTGTCTGTCTGCTCTCTGCAAGTCAGAGGATATAACAAGGCGCCGTGCTACTGGCAGCCCATTGCAGCAGCAGCTACTCTTTTGTTTCTTTTGTCTCTGTATGTTGTCTGTCCTTTTGGACATTCTTTTGGACTTTCTACTGGCTTTGGTACCTTTATGGACTCCTAATTTGCAACCGCGGATTGATGGATGGTTTATACTCTGGATCGCACTGTTCCTGTTTGACGGACCATTGTGGGAAGGTGGAAACTATTTACCCATACAACCAACTGCCTCTGGACACGCAGCTCTGGATCAGCACCTGGATCTGCCACTACTACGTACATTCCCCTACAGGTGCATGCAACTCCTAAATGGATACCAGTAATGCGACTCACCCATGGACATGAATTTAATGCAACCACTACCAGCTACAGTTACACAATACACACAGCTTCAACCTTGTTGGTTACTGATGCAGCCATCCGTGTACAGAGGAGATCACTGGAAACAGTCAGATATGGCGCGGACTGGAGCAAAGGACAGGGACACTGATGTGCTGGTTGCCCTAAGTCTGTCACTAAACGTGTTGTATATTCAAGGGATCGACTTCTGGAGCTGAGCAGGATGAAGGCTACTACAGCTGCGGACATACCACTTATTCCCTGTGAAGTGTGGAGACCTTTCAGAGGCTGCAGAGCAGGAAAAAAGGTGAAGTCCAGGAGAAGAAGGTTTAAACCTGCAGTCCCATCCATTATCATGGGTAATGTACGATCGCTGGGAAATAAGACGGATGAACTTCTAGCTCTGTGTAAAACCCACTTGGAGTACAAGGAATGCAGTCTCATGTGCTTCACAGAAACCTGGTTACATGGGGATGTTCCTGACTCAAGTGTTTTGATTCCAGGGTTTCACATGGTCCGGGCTGATAGAGACAAAGCTAAAAAGTCTGGTAAGAAGAAGGGTGGTGGAGTGATATTATACATTAATAACAGATGGTGCAATCAGCGTCATATTACTGTTAAAGAAATTCACTGCACTCAAAACATTGAACTCTTAGCAGTTGGCCTCAGGCCCTACTATTTACCTAGAGAATTTTCCATTTGCATTACAGTAGTCCTGTATATCCCTCCATCCGCAAATCAAGAGGCGGCTGGGGAAGTATTGTCAGGGGTGTTAGACCGCATTCAGACAAAGCACCCAAACTCGTTAACTGTAATCTCTGGGGACTTTAACAGAGCCATGATCTCAAAGACTCTTGCAAAGTTCTATCAATATGTAAAATGTGCCACAAGAGACAGCAGTATACTGGATCTCCTCTATGCGAATGTTAAAGATGCCTATTCATCATCTGCACTGCCCCCCCTGGGGAAATCAGACCACAACCTCATACTATTGTCTCCATCATACCAAACTGTTGTCAGTAAACAGCCAGCCACAATAAAATTAATTAGGAAGTGGAATCCAGAGGCAGAAGAGGCTCTACGAGACTGTTTTGACCTCACAGACTGGGAGGTGATTTGCGACAGGGGAGAGCATGATAATGTAAATGATATTGTCGGCGAGTAACGGATTATATAAATTTTTGTACTGACACTGTTGTACCAGCTAAAAAGATTCGATGTTATGCAAATAACAAGCCTTGGATTACAAAAGAATTGAAACACTTACTAAACAAGAAAAAACTGGCATTTAAAATGAAGGATACTAAGAAACTGAAATTGATTCAAAGGGAATTAAAGGGGAAAATTAAGAATGCCCGTGAGGGGTTCCGAATTAAATTAGAAAATAAATTGTCACAGAACAATTCCATGGAGGTGTGGTCGGGCATGAAACAGCTAACTGGGTTTAAGGCAAAGTCGGAGCATGGGGAAGTGGATCTGCCCTGGGCTAATGAAATGAATGAGTTTTTCAACAGATTCACCAGCACAAGCACAGCATCATCAGAAATGGGGGATGGATCTGGGAAAAGATCTGCAGCATTGACATTGGGGGATAAGCTGCCTGCCTTAACTGTCTCCCAAAGCGACGTGAGAAGACAGTTTAGCAGTCTTGTTATTGGCAAAGCAGCTGGGCCTGATGGCCTCAGCCCACGTGTCCTCAGAGCATGTGCCAACCAACTGTGTACTGTCTTCCAGCACCTGTTTAACTGGAGCCTTCTATCACAGGGGGTACCAGAACTGTGGAAGACCACCTGCCTGGTGCCGGTTCCTAAGACTACTTTTCCAACTTCCCTACAAGACTATCGTCCAGTGGCCTTAACATCGCATGCTATGAAGTCCTTGGAGAGAATAATACTCGCCTACTTGTGCCCGAGGGTGAGGGCCTACACTGACCCCCTGCAGTTTGCGTACCAGCAGAGATTGGGGGTGGATGATGCTGTAGCGTCTCTGCTACATACAATGCATTCGTTCTTGGACAATGATGGAACTGCAGTGCGCGCTATGTTCTTTGACTTCTCTAGTGCTTTCAATACCCTACAGCCGCTCTTACTACATAATAAGTTGACTGCTATGGCGGTAGATGAGGGGATGGTGAACTGGATAAGTGACTACCTGACAGACAGGCCGCAGTTTGTAAGGATGGGGGAGGTGGTATCTGGCAGTGTATGGAGCAGTGTGGGAGCCCCTCAGGGTACAGTGCTGTCACCCTTCCTCTTCTCATTGTATACAGCTGACTTTCAGTATAAATCTGATTTTTGTCACCTCCAAAAATTCTCAGATGACTCCGTGATTGTAGGGGGCATTGTGGGGGGCCGGAGGGAGGAGGAATATAGAAGGGTGGTTTCTGACTTTGTGGATTGGTGTCAGACTAACTGTCTAGAACTAAATGTAAAGAAAACCAAGGAGATGGTGGTGAGTTATAGAAGGAAAAAGGAAGATTACATACCAATCACCATTGCTGGCCAGGAGGTTGACATTGTTGAGAGCTACAAATATTTGGGGGTTCACCTTGACAGTAAACTCGATTGGAGGTGTCATACAGAAAAGGTTTACAAGAAGGGAATGAGCAGACTGTACTTTCTGCGGAAGCTCAGGTCGTTCAATGTGTGCAGTAAAATGCTGGAGATGTTCTACCAGTCCGTTGTAGCAAGCGCCATCTTTTTTGCTATCATTTGCTGGGGCAGTAGTGTGCGAGTAGCTGACGCTAATAAACTCAACAAACTTATCAAGAAGGCAAGCGCAGCTGTTGGCCTCCATCTTGACTCTTTTGAGGAGGTATTGGAGGATAGAATTCAGAAGAAGTGTAGGGCAATAATGAACAATCACACACACCCACTATACGAGCTGTTCTTGAATCAGAAGAGCACATTCAGCAGCCGTCTAATCCTACTAAGGTGCAAGAAGGAGAAATTCAGGAAATCGTTTGTACCTACTGCTATGGGGATGTATAATAATTTCCTAAGGGTGGTAGAAAATAATGACTGATGGCTGGTGTACTAATGTCAATTAACATTATCTTATATATACCTGAACTACACACTTTTATTTATTATGTAATGTTGGTATACCTGTGCAAGATTTGTGTCCTATTTTATGTATTTTGTGTCCTATTTTATGTAATATTTTATGTACTGCTGTTTGTATTGCTGCTGTAATACTGTAATTTCCCCCCGGGATCAATAAAGTGTATCGTATCGTATATGATGATGGGGTAGGCTGGACAATCAGCAGCTGCAAATGGAGGAATTGGAGAAGTCGGAGGAAGAGGAGGACAAAGAGAGCCATTTTGCTGGCAACCTATGTGTCATCAGGGGAAGGTGGTACAAAATCCTTTGAAACCCAGGCATGGTTCATTTTAACGAAGGTGAGATCACCAACATTTTTGGTCGAAAGCTGGGTCCTTCTTTCTGTCAGGATTGATCCAGCAGCACTGAAGACTCTTTCTGATAGCACACTACCAGCAAGTCAAACGAGCTCCTGTAAGGCATATTGTGCCAATTCAGGCCACATGTCCAGTTTACAGGCCCAGTAGTCAAAGGGGAATGAACTGTGAGGGAGAACATCGATAGGGGAGGAGAGGTAATTTTGAACCATAGTTGACAACTGCTGTCTCCTGTCTGTTGCAATCGATTCAGTGATAACAGTCGGGTGAGCGGTACTCGAGAAATCAGTCCACAACATGGTCATGAAATCCCTGTCTCCAATGCCACTTCGGCTGTGTGCATCACGAACACCTCTTCCATGTTGCCCAGTACGGCTTATGGTAGAACCTGCACCGCTGCTGTGTGCTGGGAATGCCTTTAACAAACAGTTTACCAGAGTTGCTTGTTTGTTCGCCAATATTAGCTCTAGGTTCTCCTGTGGCATGATGTTCTGTAATTTGCCTTTATAGCGTGGATCGAGGATGCTGGCCAACCAGTAGTCGTCATCCTTCATAATTTTGGCAATGCGGGGGTCCCAATTTAGGATCCGCAAGACATAATCACACATGTGGGCCAATGTTCCAGGTGTCAATGATGCACTGCCAGTGGTGGGAGGAGGAGCACTTTCTGCCAAATCCACATCCTTCCAGTCACGCACAAAACCTGTACCTGACCTAGGCAAGCCAACATTTTCTCTTGCCCCCTGAGAAGCATCCTCCTCCCCAAAATAATCATCCCCATCATCCTCCTCCTCTTCTTCTTCTTCCTCCACCTCGTCTAGGACAGTTCCCTGAGCAGACAATGGCTGACTGTCATCAAGGCTTCCCTCCTCCTCCTCCTCTTCCTACTCCGCTACAGATGCCTGATCCTTAATGTGTGTCAAAGTTTGCATGAGCACACACATAAGTGGGATGCTCATGCTTATGATGGCGTCGTCTGCGCTTACCAGTCGTGTGCATTCCTCAAAACACTGAAGGACTTTACAGAGGTCTTTCAGCTTTGACCACTGCACACCCGACAACTCGATCTCTGCCCTCAAACTGCCTGCCCGTGTATCCCACAAATGCATTACAGCATGCCTGTTGTGAACACGTTTGAGGCGACTTCGGAGCTGGGGCCCCCTCCGGTGGTTGCTGAGGGTAATGAACCAATTGCTGAATGGCTTTCAGCTGGGTCTGAATGGTCTGATATAAGTGACCTGAACTCCCATCAGCCTTGCCGGTAATCAATTGTTCTTCCAGGTCTTGCTTGGAGCTCAGCTTGCATTCCTGCTTTCATTCAGATAAGTGATTTGCTGTTTTTTTTTCCTCTGGTTGGATTTTCCTTGCTGGTTTGCTGCCTTGCAGTAGACTTCAGCCTGGTCCCCTTTTGGGGCCTGGCGCTGCATTTGTTCTTAGTTTGAGTTTGCACTTTTGCTATGTTCCTGTGTCACTTTTTATTTGCTAAATTGCTGTGTGTTACACCAGAGATCTGATTTAGGTGGTAGAGATCGTGTGATCTCAGGTTTTTTGTTAATCAGAAGTGTTGGTATTTTTGTCAGGGTTTTTTTTGGGTTGCAGTCAGAATTCTTTCCTATACTTTTCTACCTAGACAGAATTGGGCCCCAGCGTTTGCTCATTCTATTTTCTGTCTGTGTTCGTATTTTCTTCTTGTCTAACCGCCATTACATGTTTGGGGGCTTCCTATTTCTTTGGGGGTTCTACTACGGGGCAGTTAGCTTTCATCTTTCTGCCTTTAGGTGTAGCTATCTCTCCGGCTGTGACGAGGCGTCTAGGATCACCGTAGGTACGCTCCACGGCTACTTCTAGTGTTGCGGTTAGTTTAGGGTCCTGCAAACCAATGGTTTCCAGCCTCTCTGGTGTATTGCTACTTTGGCTATTTTTGCTATTTCTCCTCAGCTACCGAAACATAACACTGCCTCTGTTCGCACAGCCTCTCAACCATGTGCATGGTGGAGTTCCACCTTGTTGCAACGTCTATGATTAGGCGGTGCTTGGGGAGGTGGAGCGATCGCTGCAGCCTTTGCATACGACTGGAGTCTACAGGCGAGCAACGGATGTGTGAGCACAGTCTTCGTACCTTATGGAGCAGGGCTGTTAACTCTGGATAATTATTTATGAAGCACTGCACCACCAGGTTCAAGGTGTGAGCCAGGCAAGGTATGTGTCTCAGTTTTGCCAGGGCTATGACCGCCACAAAATTATGGCCGTTATCACTGACTACCTTGCCTGGCTCTTGCATGGCTCAAGATGTATACCTCCGCGGTGTGCTGTTGTCGCCCAAAGACATCATCTTTAACACAGCCTGCTGACACTTACCACTAGCTGTTCGATAGTGGGACACCTCGTGTACAGCACTGGCAGCTGCGGATGGAGTGCTCGTGCGACTGCGCTCTTTCGACGTGCTTTCGCTTCTGGAGGAGGAGTATCGAAGGCCTACAGCCAACTGTTGCCTATACCGTGGGCTAGGCAGCACTGTCCCACCGCCGCTGTCCCCTGTGGACCCTGTATCCACCACATTAACTCAGTGCGCAGTAATGGACATGTAACGGCCCTGGCCATGCCTACTGGACTATGCATCTGTTGTGAGGTGCACATTTCCACTCACTGATTGTTTGAGTGCATGGACAATACTGTCTTTCACATGCAGGTGGAGGGCAGTGATGGCTTTTCTAGAAAAGAAGTGCCGACTGGGTAGGTCATAGCGTGGGACAGCGTAGGCCATGAGCTCTCGGAATGCTGCGATTTCAACCAAACGGAAGGGCATCATCTCTAATGAGATCAGTTTGGCAATGTAGGCGTTCAAAGCCAGTGTACGCAGATGAGAGGATGAGTACTTTCTTGTCCTACTCAGAGTGTCTGCTAGGGTGAGCTGGACTTGAGAGCTGCATATGGGGGAACTAGTGGTGGACATGGCGGACTGAGAGGGGGTTGGTGGTGGTGGTGATGGCCTAGATTGTCTTTTGTTGCAAAAACATTGTGATTCCCTGACTGCTATGGCCTTGCGACGACACCTCAACATTTCTTGTTGGTGGTGTGCTAACCGGTGGGCTTACAGTGGGTGGAAGCGATGTAGCGTTGCTGGCTATTTTCAGTTGGAGCAGGTGCACATGTGCAAACCTGAGGTTTTGTAGTCCGTCCACGCTTGCAAGTGCATGGTGTTTAAATGTCTAAGCATGCAACTGGTAATCAAATTTCAGAGATTTTTCCCTAGGCTAAAGGTCCTTCCGCACTTCTTACAGATAACCTTTGCCTCATCAATAGGATTTTGGTCAAAAAAGTGCCACACTGCACTCTTCCTACTATGGGAGAAATTTTCAGGGCTTGCACGCTGTGCTAATTTGACCGTCTGGCCAAGCTGCCCTGCAACTCTATATGTTTTTTTAACACGTTTTTGGACTGCTACGGGCCTGCCAGATAACTGCAGCTGCGATGTTGATGCCTGCTGCAGATCCTCCTCCTCTTATGAGCTATTGCCAGTGACACCCTCTTCCCAATGGATGCCAATCCGGTTCAACAACTGGGTCATCCATCACCTCCACTTCAATTTGATCTGCACATTCCTCTGTGTCACCGTGTAAGGTGGTATAGTATGCGGGAAGGGGCACCTGAGTTTCATCATGGTCAGATTCTGGCTCAGTAGACTGCGAGGGCAATGTAGTGCTCTGGGTGAATGTACCAGCAGAATCATATAGCAGTGGATGTACATCAGTGCACTCCATGTCAGATTCATCTTGGACTGGGGAATTCAGGATTTGACTTGATAACCCAGGCATGGTATGTGAAAAGAGCTCCATGGAGTAATCTGAAGTATGGCCTGAAGCATCCTTCACTTTTGGTGGGTGTGAAGGACACAAGGAAAGGTGTTGTTCCTGACTAGGAGCTGTAACGCTGGTATTGTCTGTACTTTGTTTTCCAGCGTTACTTTGCATGTTTTTTGCATTAACCCTTTTGCTCCTTTCCCCCTAACCAGCTGGGATACTGTTGTCTGTTACCTATATGGATGCTGCTCAGTTCCCGGCTCTGCTGCGTACCCGTACTTGCGTGAGTGGCTCCGCTGCTTTGCATGACCGCCCGCATGTGCGGTTCCTGACTTGCTGTGAAAGCCGTCCGTAGCTTGAAAAGTCCTCTGCAGTGGTGCATGACTTACTGCGTGGTTGGCAGCAGCCATTGTTGGGTTCCCTCTGTGTTGTGCTGTCTGGCTCTGCATAGGGGGCGCGGCCCACACCTGTCCTGCTTTTATGTGGATTGGGTGTTTACTAGAGTTACTGCTCCAGCCTATCGCTGTGAAGCAGCTCATATATAAAGTTCCCCAGCCCTAGTGGGCGTTGCCAGAGCTTCGCATTGAATCCACACTGAATCCCTGAACCTAGCCGTATGTGGTTGTGTGTTCAGCTCCTGCTCTGAAGTTGATCAGCTCTGGAGAGCTGATTCCTGTTCCTGCTGTGTCTTGTTCCCTGATCCTGGATCAAACCCGGTACCTGAATGTCTGAATTGTGTCTTGTGTTTCCGCCTATGCTGGGGGCTGATTACCCAGATCGCCGTTCCTGGAGGCTGTATATCCAGGCCTGTTCCTGCTGTGTCTAATTACCTGAACCCCTGATCTTGGATCGCATCCTGTACCTGACTTTCTGAACTGTGTCCTCTGTGTTATGTTCCTGAAATCCTGCTGTGTCCAGAACCCTGTGCCAGTGACTGTGAATCCTTGCTATATAACCTGAGTTCATCTTGGAAGGAGTCCGGTGTGTGCTGAGTTTCCGTTACTCTGTGCTCAGCCTCTGTGCAATCCCCGGCCAGCTCCCGTTGAGCCTGGCGGGGCTTGCACCAGACCGCTGGGGTTCCTTTTCAGGTCGCTGCCAGATGTCCGGATCCTATGCCTGATGACCATGGCCTGATGTCCGATGTCCGACGACCACTTCCAGATGTCCGGATCCTATCCTTCCTGCCTGATGTCCGGATCCTGCCGATCATTGCCAGATGTCCGGAGCCTGCTGATCGGTGCCAGATGTCCGGAGTCCGAGGCCTGTGTTCCAGTCGGTGTTCCTGTGATTCAATCCATGTTCCTGTCCGTGTTCCTGACTCCCTGAGACCCAGTCCGTGTTCCTGTCTGTGTTCCTGACTCTCTGAGATCCAATCCGTGTTCCTGTTGTTCCTGTGCAGTCTAACTCTGTTTCAGCCATCAGCTCCTGATTCCAGTTACCTGTCTGTTACCTGTCGGCTTGCCTGTCTGCCATCCGTCTGCAGTTCCTTCCAGAGGTTCGGACGTCATCTGCAGAGATCCCCGGCTCTTGCCTGCTCACCTAGGAGCGATCATCTGCCATCCGACTGCAGCTCCATCCGGAAGTTCGGACATCATCTGCAGAGATCCCGGCTCTTGCCTGCTCACCTGGGAGCGATCATCTGCCATCCGACTGCAGCCTACCTGGAGGCTCCACCATATCAGGTTGTATATACCTGCCTGTCTAGAGACTGCCTGGTCACTTACTGTGACAACCTGCCTGTCTAGAGACTGCCTGGTCACTTACTGTGACAACCTGCCTGTCCCAGAGCCTGCCTGGTCACTTGCCGTGACAACCTGCCTGCCCTGGTCACTTGCCGTGACAACCTGCCTGCCCTGGTCACTTGCCGTGACAACCTGCCTGCCCTGGTCACTTGCCGTGACAACCTGCCTGCCCTGGTCACTTGCCGTGACAACCTGCCTGCCCTGGTCACTTGCCGCGTGACAACCTGCCTGCCCTGGTCACTTGCCGTGACAACCTGCCTGCCTGGTCACTTGCCGTGACAACCTGCCTGCCTGGTCACTTGCCGTGACAACCTGCCTGCCCTGGTCACTTGCCGTGACAGCCTGCCTGTCCCAGAGACTGCCTGGTCACTTGCCGTGACAACCTGCCTGTCCTGCCGGTTCCTCCTTGGTCTACCCTGTGATGACGTCTGTCCTGGGTCGGTGTCTGATGTTCTCCTGCTGAGCCTGTGCTACGCCTGAGGCCTGAGAGAGAGGCCGTCCTAGTATGCCTGTGCCAGATGACCCTGGACTTCATCAACCCGTGATGACCCCGCCATCGTCTGACGTTCGTCCTGGGCCGGTGTCTGATGTTCTCCTGCTGAGCCTGTGCTACGCCCGAGGCCTGAGAGTGTGGCCATACTAGTATGCCCGTGCTAGATGATTCTGGACTTCATCAACCCGTGATGACCCTGCCATCGTCTGAAGTCTGTCTGAGGTCGGTGTCTGATGTTCTCCTGCTGAGCCTGTGCTACGCCTAAGGCCTGAGAGAGAGGCCGTCCAAGTATGCCTGTGCCAGATAACCTGGACTGCATCTACCCGTGATGTCCTCCAGCACTCGTCTGTGATCCTGAGTTGTGTACCCTTCTCTGATGTGCGGAATCGGGAGCCCGGTCTTATGTTATGTTTATTTACTTTGTTTCTTTAAGTAAACTTTGTTTCTTCTTACCTGAAGTTGTGCGGTGTTGTCTAGTCCTGCAGGTCGCCACCTTGCCCACATGCTCAGCTGCCACGGATCCCGGTCGCTGCCCTTCCCTAGTCCGGGCAGGCCCGGGTCTCCCTCCGTGGTCCAGTGGGTCCACATTCTCTTACCATCTGGGACCCATGCCTCACGTCGTCGTGGACTGGCGGCGTGGGAGCATTGGCTAGTTAGGCAAGCTATGCCATGTCCCGACGCCCCACAGCCGTGGGAAGCGCCACAGTAAGCTCTGGCCATGGACTCCGCTGAGCATGTGCGGTCTGCAGGACTTTCTCCAAGCTCCACCTGATGTGTGAACTAGACTACTTGGTCCCCACAGGGTAAGTGGACTAGATGGCTCGATTCCCCGCTTGGTCAGCGGTTCGGACTTTTCGAGCTATTAACTCTGCTGCCATATTGTGAACTATGGGACTTACCGCCAAACCCAAGTGAATTTTTCTGGGGAATTTTTTTTTTACTTGGGTCTTCAGAAGAGGGGGCCTGAGGAGGGGGATACTGTAACGCTGGTATTGTCTGTACTTTGTTTTCCAGCGTTACTTTGCATGTTTTTTGCATTAACCCTTTTGCTCCTTTCCCCCTAACCAGCTGGGATACTGTTGTCTGTTACCTATATGGATGCTGCTCAGTTCCCGGCTCTGCTGCGTACCCGTACTTGCGTGAGTGGCTCCGCTGCTTTGCATGACCGCCCGCATGTGCGGTTCCTGACTTGCTGTGAAAGCCGTCCGTAGCTTGAAAAGTCCTCTGCAGTGGTGCATGACTTACTGCGTGGTTGGCAGCAGCCATTGTTGGGTTCCCTCTGTGTTGTGCTGTCTGGCTCTGCATAGGGGGCGCGGCCCACACCTGTCCTGCTTTTATGTGGATTGGGTGTTTACTAGAGTTACTGCTCCAGCCTATCGCTGTGAAGCAGCTCATATATAAAGTTCCCCAGCCCTAGTGGGCGTTGCCAGAGCTTCGCATTGAATCCACACTGAATCCCTGAACCTAGCCGTATGTGGTTGTGTGTTCAGCTCCTGCTCTGAAGTTGATCAGCTCTGGAGAGCTGATTCCCTGTTCCTGCTGTGTCTTGTTCCCTGATCCTGGATCAAACCCGGTACCTGAATGTCTGAATTGTGTCTTGTGTTTCCGCCTATGCTGGGGGCTGATTACCCAGATCGCCGTTCCTGGAGGCTGTATATCCAGGCCTGTTCCTGCTGTGTCTAATTACCTGAACCCCTGATCTTGGATCGCATCCTGTACCTGACTTTCTGAACTGTGTCCTCTGTGTTATGTTCCTGAAATCCTGCTGTGTCCAGAACCCTGTGCCAGTGACTGTGAATCCTTGCTATATAACCTGAGTTCATCTTGGAAGGAGTCCGGTGTGTGCTGAGTTTCCGTTACTCTGTGCTCAGCCTCTGTGCAATCCCCGGCCAGCTCCCGTTGAGCCTGGCGGGGCTTGCACCAGACCGCTGGGGTTCCTTTTCAGGTCGCTGCCAGATGTCCGGATCCTATGCCTGATGACCATGGCCTGATGTCCGATGTCCGACGACCACTTCCAGATGTCCGGATCCTATCCTTCCTGCCTGATGTCCGGATCCTGCCGATCATTGCCAGATGTCCGGAGCCTGCTGATCGGTGCCAGATGTCCGGAGTCCGAGGCCTGTGTTCCAGTCGGTGTTCCTGTGATTCAATCCATGTTCCTGTCCGTGTTCCTGACTCCCTGAGACCCAGTCCGTGTTCCTGTCTGTGTTCCTGACTCTCTGAGATCCAATCCGTGTTCCTGTTGTTCCTGTGCAGTCTAACTCTGTTTCAGCCATCAGCTCCTGATTCCAGTTACCTGTCTGTTACCTGTCGGCTTGCCTGTCTGCCATCCGTCTGCAGTTCCTTCCAGAGGTTCGGACGTCATCTGCAGAGATCCCGGCTCTTGCCTGCTCACCTAGGAGCGATCATCTGCCATCCGACTGCAGCTCCATCCGGAAGTTCGGACATCATCTGCAGAGATCCCCGGCTCTTGCCTGCTCACCTGGGAGCGATCATCTGCCATCCGACTGCAGCCTACCTGGAGGCTCCACCATATCAGGTTGTATATACCTGCCTGTCTAGAGACTGCCTGGTCACTTACTGTGACAACCTGCCTGTCTAGAGACTGCCTGGTCACTTACTGTGACAACCTGCCTGTCCCAGAGCCTGCCTGGTCACTTGCCGTGACAACCTGCCTGCCCTGGTCACTTGCCGTGACAACCTGCCTGCCCTGGTCACTTGCCGTGACAACCTGCCTGCCCTGGTCACTTGCCGTGACAACCTGCCTGCCCTGGTCACTTGCCGTGACAACCTGCCTGCCCTGGTCACTTGCCGTGACAACCTGCCTGCCCTGGTCACTTGCCGTGACAACCTGCCTGCCTGGTCACTTGCCGTGACAACCTGCCTGCCTGGTCACTTGCCGTGACAACCTGCCTGCCCTGGTCACTTGCCGTGACAGCCTGCCTGTCCCAGAGACTGCCTGGTCACTTGCCGTGACAACCTGCCTGTCCTGCCGGTTCCTCCTTGGTCTACCCTGTGATGACGTCTGTCCTGGGTCGGTGTCTGATGTTCTCCTGCTGAGCCTGTGCTACGCCTGAGGCCTGAGAGAGAGGCCGTCCTAGTATGCCTGTGCCAGATGACCCTGGACTTCATCAACCCGTGATGACCCCGCCATCGTCTGACGTTCGTCCTGGGCCGGTGTCTGATGTTCTCCTGCTGAGCCTGTGCTACGCCCGAGGCCTGAGAGTGTGGCCATACTAGTATGCCCGTGCTAGATGATTCTGGACTTCATCAACCCGTGATGACCCTGCCATCGTCTGAAGTCTGTCTGAGGTCGGTGTCTGATGTTCTCCTGCTGAGCCTGTGCTACGCCTAAGGCCTGAGAGAGAGGCCGTCCAAGTATGCCTGTGCCAGATAACCCTGGACTGCATCTACCCGTGATGTCCTCCAGCACTCGTCTGTGATCCTGAGTTGTGTACCCTTCTCTGATGTGCGGAATCGGGAGCCCGGTCTTATGTTATGTTTATTTACTTTGTTTCTTTAAGTAAACTTTATGTTTCTTCTTACCTGAAGTTGTGCGGTGTTGTCTAGTCCTGCAGGTCGCCACCTTGCCCACATGCTCAGCTGCCACGGATCCCGGTCGCTGCCCTTCCCTAGTCCGGGCAGGCCCGGGTCTCCCTCCGTGGTCCAGTGGGTCCACATTCTCTTACCATCTGGGACCCATGCCTCACGTCGTCGTGGACTGGCGGCGTGGGAGCATTGGCTAGTTAGGCAAGCTATGCCATGTCCCGACGCCCCACAGCCGTGGGAAGCGCCACAGGAGCCTGCACTGACGACTCAGTGCTTGCATTTTTTGAAACTTCAGAAGAGGAGGCGATACAGCTGGAGACTGTTTCGGCAATGTAAGCCAAAACCTGTTCCTGTTGCTCCGGCTTTAAAAGCGGTTTACCTACTCCCAGAAAAGGGAGCCTTCCAGGCCTTCTGGAGCCAGACGATGACGCAGGCTCAACACCTCTTGCCTTAGGTGCTATTGTGCTTTTGGCACTACCAGCAGATGCATCACCACCACCATCATTACCAGCTGGCCCCCTCCGCCCACGTCCGCGGCCTCTTCCACCATACTTCCTCATGTTTGGGAAAATGTACCCAAAATACCAGCAGATATCTGGTACTGTATTAGAAGCGTACAGCTGTATAGGGTGAAGGGGAAAATTTCAATCTCCGCATATATTTCCGGAGTCACACACAGACGCTCTCAGGCTCAGTATGGATTAGACCAGAACATAAAAAGCAGAAAAAGGGTACTGTATCAGAAGATACAAGGTGTATATAGTGTTGGGCAAAATTTCAATCTCCGTATATATTTCAGGAGTCACCACACAGAATCTCTCACGCTCAGTATGGATTAGACCAGAATATAAAAAGCAGAAAAAGGGTACTGTATCAGAAGATGCCAGGTGTATATAATATTGGGGAAAATTTCAATCTCCGTATATTTTCCGGAGTCACACACAGACGCTCTCAGGCTCAGTATGGATTAGACCAGAATATAAAAAGTAGAAAAGGGTACTGTATCAGAAGATACCAGGTGTATATAGTATAGGGGAAAATTGTAAATCTCCATATATATTTCCGGAGTCACACACAGACGCTCACAGGCTCAGTATGGTTTAGACCAGAATATAAAAAGAAGAAAAAGGGTACTGTATCAGAAGCGTACAGCTGTATACAGTAAAGGGGAAATTGTAAATCTCCGTATATATTTCTGGAATCACACACAGATAGTGAGCATGTATTTGTCCGTGATACCAGCCAGTACACGGTAGTGTGTGAGGAAGAAAAACCAAATTTTGATCCCGCAGGACCCTACACAAAAAAGAAAACCAAAAAGCAAAAAACTCGGATCCCAAAATGTAACTTTTAATAAAAAAAGTTAGAAATTGTTCAAAAAGGACAACAATTTAATTAAAATATATATAGCCAAATATGTGCCTAATAGGCCCTACAGGTAACTACAATGAGCCCTGCCTAGCAGTGGAGGTTGACACCCTACTTTTCTGCGGTTGGCGCCCCCACTCCTCGGCGGCTCACCCTGTAAACCCTAGCACTCCCTGCAATGCGGAAATACTAAAGAACCCTAGGTGCTCCCTATAAAAATGACCCTGCCTGGCAGTGGAGGTTGGCACCCTAAGTTTCTGCGGTTGGCACCCCCACTCCTCGGCGGCTAACCCTAGGAGGAGCGTACAGCTCTATACGGTGTGGGAAAAAAAATGAACGCTCTGTAACTGTGCAGAAAAAAAGAATAAAAAGTATTATTGCTGTGTAAAAAGCAGTCTACACAGCAGTGTACACAGAGCAATACAGCTATCAGGCAGCCTCATAACCAGCGCTGCTGCACACAAGAAAATCCTCCCCTGTCACTGCACACTAACTGTACAGCACAATTGCTATCAGCACAAGCACATAAGAACTTCTGTTTCCAGCCCTAACTCTCTCCCTACTGATAAACAGCATCAGCAACCTCGCCCTACTGTTAAGATCGGCAGAAGTAAAATGGCGGTCGGTGGTCAGGGCTTTTATACACACTATGATGCCCCCAAAGCAAGGCAATCACTGCAATGCCCTTCTCTAAGATGGTGTTGGACAGTGCCCATTCGTCTCGTTGCCCACAGTGTACGTCCTTGTTCACTGGCTGAGAAAAGGCGCCTGCAAGCATTCTGGGAAAACCGACTTTCGCACTCGGGTCGACGACCGCATGGCCGACTTCACGCTATGGTCGGGTTTCGCTCGGCGAAACCCGACTTTGGCGAAAGTCGGCGACTTATGAATTGACCGACGTGTTTCGCTCAACTCTAGTGTTGGCATAACATTTTTATCCCCATTTTACCACACTTGTACTTTTTTTTTCCTATTTTCCAGTACACAGCACAGGAAAAGGAATGGTTTCATTCAAACTATAACTAGTCCTACAAAACAAAACTCTTAAAAGTTATGACTCTTAGAAAGGAGGAAGAAAAAGACAAAAGCATAAAAATGATAAATGGTTGACTAAATATGTTAGAATATTATTTTTTTTGGATAATAAATTCAATCTTTCTAATTCCAAAGTCTAGCTGTAGATTAAAGGGGTACTCTCATGTTGTCTCCTGAACAGCTCAGAGCCATGCAGTCTCCTTACTTCCTGTGTCACAAAGTTACTGAGACAGTGTGGAGGCAGAAGACCGCAGCACCTGATTGCTCCTATT
>JARQOD010000004.1:400238478-400293478 GCA_033576555.1 Oophaga sylvatica
ATTAGTGCGGTGTGGCTTTAGCTTATTTTTCATGGGTTTAGCTAATAAAAAAAAAAAATAAAAGAAAAAAATGGCTTTGGCCCTTCTTTTTAAATATCCAGCAAGGGGAGGCAAAACAGCGGGGGCTGGTTTTTCTTTTTGGGGGGAAAGAAGCCAATTTTCCCTGAAGTTTCCCAGGTTTATTAATATAAGTTTACAGTTGTCTGTGTATCATTTAGTGTTTAAATTAAAAAGTGGGACCATCGATATGGCCCCCTCCCAACTAAAAACACTTTACTTAGTGAAAAGGATAACGCAGCTCAAGTGTCGGCTAATGACTACTACTGTCATTGAGTCACCCGATCTCGCTGATAGCAGCGAGAGAAGGTGACACTGATGAGTATTCACTAGCCAGTGCCTGTGCACAGTAAGAAATGTCAGTGAAATATAGAATTAGTGCAGTGTGTGCATAGCTTATTGTACATGTGTTTAGCTAATAAATAAAAAAATAAAAGACAAAAATGGCTTGTGGTCCTTCTTATTATTAATATCCAGCTAAGGGGAGGCAGACAGCTGGGGCTGGTGTTCTTATTCGGGAAGAAGCCAATATTCATGAAGCTTCCCAGGCTATTAATATAAGCTTACAGTTGTCTGTGTATCATTTAGTGCTTATTAAAAAGTGGGACCATCGATATAGGCCCCCTCCCAGACTAATAACACTGGCCTCAGCTCCCCAGAAATGGTGCATCCATTAGAGGCACCAATTCTGGCTCTTAGCCTCGGCTAGTCCTGCTTGCTATGGTGAGTTAGTTAGTGGGGTAATGGTTTTGGGGTTGATATCAGCTGTGTAATGTTCGCTGACATCAAGCCCAGAGTTAGTAATGGGGAGGTGTCAATCAGACACCCACATTACTAACTCTGTAGTCAAAACAATAAATGCACACAGAGAAAAGTCTATTAAATGTAAAAAGCACTCCCCGCCCTGTTTTACCCATTTATTACCTTTAACAAATAAAATAATCCAAAAGGGTTGTGCCATAAATCCATCACACGTCCCACGACGATCCTCGGCTCTGCTAAATCTGAATGCAATGCTGAGCGGTGACATCAGTAATGTGACAGCTCAGCACGGTAGCTGGAACACAATGACAGTAGCGTGTGATTTCGGCTGCTGTGACGAGCAGTGACATCAGTAAGGTTACCGCAGTTCATAGGCTATGAACTGCGATAACCTTACTGATGTTAGTGCTCTTCGCAGCTTCCGGAATCACAAGTTGTGCGGCTGCCGTACTGACAGATTGGCTGCTGGGAAGAAATTCACTTTATTCCTCCCGGCAGCCTCTGGTTCTGTACACAGTGAATGGCCGTTGTAAGTATGCTGTAGCACATTGAATGACAGCCATCTCTGCACTGATACGCAGAGCCACCACATAAAAACGAGGAACACATTTCAGGAAAAATACTGTTGATGTTTTCCTGAAGCGCCTTCTCACGAAAAAACTTGGTATGTTCACCCGAGTTTAAAGACATTGTATGCACATACCCTAATAGTTGCCTGGGAAGTCCTTGATGCTATCTCATATACAGTTGTGCTCAAAAGTTTACATACCCCGGCAGAATTTTTGTTTTCTTGGTCTTTTTTCAGAGAATATGAAAGATAACACCAAAACTTTTTCTCAACTCATGGTTAGTGGTTGGGTGAAGCCATATTTTGTCAAACTACTGTGTTTTCTCTTTTTAAATCATAATGACAACCCAAAACATTCTAATGACCCTGATCAAGATGTTATTTGTGGGTTTTTCTTTGCATTCCGAGCAATTTTCCTGGCATTTGTCACAGATCACAGGTGAGGATGTTACCTTTAGTAGCCATTCAAACCCATTTGTGTCAACTTCTGTGCATGTTATCAGGCCAAAATCACCAAGGTATGTGAACTTTTGATCAGGGTCTTTTGGATGTTTTGGGTTGTCATTATGATTTAAAAAGAGAAAACACAGTAGTTTGACATTAAATGGCTTCTCCCAACCACTAACCATGAGGGGAGAAAAAGTTTTGGTGTTATCATTCATATTCTCTGAAAAAAGGCCAAGAAATCATAAATTCTGCCATGGTATGTAAACTTTTGAGAACAACTGTATCTGAACTCATTTTACAAACTACACTCCCCAAAGAATTAATCTAGGGGTACAGTAATCATATTGATGTCACATGTGCCTCACTGAATTTTATACCATTGAGCGGTGAAGAAAGAATAAATTAAATTTTCACTACTGAAATGTTATTTTAGCCCCAAGGGAAATTTTTTTTACAACAGAGGTCCATTTTTACCTGATTGCGCCAATACCCTACATGTAATCATGAAATCAGGCTCAGAAGTGAAGGAATGCCATAAAAAAGTGGATAATTTACTGTTAGTGGTTTGCGGGTGCCATGACCCATTGGAAAGCCCCTGAGTTGCCAGAACAGCAGAACCCCCTATAAATTACCCCATTTTACAAACTATACCTCTCAATGAATTCATCTAAGGGTTCAGTGATCATATTAACAACTTGGGTGTGTCACAGAATTTTATACCATTGGGTAGTGAAGAAAAAATAACTACATTTTTACCACCAAAATGTTGTTTTAGCCCCAGACATTACATTTTCATACATGAAGTGGGTAAATATGGCACCAAAAATTTGTCCCACAATTTCTACTGAACGTGGCAATACCCCATGTGTGGCTGTACAGTACTGCTTTTCAATACGGAGAGACTCGAGAGGAAAGGAGCGCTATTTGCCTCCTGGAGTGCAGATTTTCCTAGTATAGTTTGCGGGCTCAATATACAGAGCCCCTAATTATTAGAAGAACAGAATCCCCCCCCTCAAGTGACAATGTTGATTCCATGGGTGTTTTTCAGAAATAAGCAGCAATGAATATTGCCGAGTGAAAATTGCATGTTAGGCCAAAATCACCAGGGTATGTAAACTTTTGATCAGGGTCATTTGGATATTTTGGGTGTCATTATCATTTAAAAAGAGAAAACACGGTAGTTTGACAATAAATGGCTTCACCCAACCACTAACCATGAGTGGAGAAAAAGTTTTGGTTTTATCATTCATATTTTCTGAAAAAAGGCCAAGAAAGCAAAAAATCTGCCAGGGTATGTAAACTTTTGAGCACATCTGTAGGTGTATAATGAGTGATGTCAGCTGTGATGAGAGATTGATTTGTGTACTCACTCCTGCACCGTGGATGCACCATTTCTGGGGTGGCTGAGGGCTGATGGTTTTTAGTCTGGGAGTGGGTGAGGGTGAGGCCACAATATGTTGAAAAGCTGTTAGATTGGACAGTTGACAGTATCTCCAGTTCCTTGGCATTGTCTTCCACATGTTCCCCTGCAGAAAGCGCAGATTTGGCACATGAGGACCATAGTCATCTTTCTTCCACCCCACCCCTTTGCAAAACAGCCAAGCTGTCTGAGCTCTAAGTCATGCACCAGTCTCTTCTGTTTTTGATGAGTTTGCTGGCTGGGGTTCTGTGGCCTATTCACCTGGCCCTGCCCCACAAGTGGAAGAGCAGTCCCATTAACAATGAAAAATGCTCAAACCAAAGACCTGACATCTAATGTGCCTCAATATACAGTGACTTCTGAATAGTATTCCCAAATAAAGTTTCCTCAGCTTCACAAAGCAGTTATAAGAAGTGAGCTGACTATTCTTCAGGTGTTTTCCACTCTGAAGATTCTCTATACTTTATAATAAATGTTAATGGGATGGCTTAAAGAGCCCAGATGACCAAGGGCTTCTTTTTGAGTAATTTGATAGTGTTTTTGCTTGAAAAAACACTAGCAGTTTCTTCACTGTTGAATGGAGTTTTAGAAAATGCCAGAAAAAGATGCCAGAAACGTGCTGGAAAAACACTAAAAAAACAGTCAGAGGTCAACCATGTTGAATAAGAGCTCAATAAGCAACAACAACAACAAAAAAATGCAAAAAAAAGACAATGGCATTTACTGAAACATCTTCCTATTAAAAAACTCAGTGGGTTAACCTGTCTGAAAAAGATGTCGTGTACATACCCCAAAATTCCATTCCATTAGGTTTCTGTTGTTTTTATGAAGGCAGGAATAATCTAGTCTCCTCTATCTTTGAAATGGATCATAATTGATAAATCCTATCTAAATTGAATCATAAAACCAATAACCAAAACAGAAGTGTGAGCTTTGTACTTTTCATCAAATTGAAAAGGCAATTCATAAAGCAGCACCTGTAGTTACACTGATATGAAATATACAAATAGACTTTTAAGATTGACTAGGTACTAAATAGATATTCATAGCTTTACATATCTATGGCATATCCACAGAATATATCATAAGTGAGCAAAGGTACATTTACAATGCATGATAATTGGGAACAAGCGTTCCTTGTAATGCTTATAGTGCAGTCTAAACAGGCTGACAATCTCCCGACAGATAAGCACAATATTTGTTCATTGGGGAAAATCATCCTTTGGTTTGACTTAAAGATCATCGTTCTTTGCAGCTCATTGTCCTTTGTAAACAGAGCCTGTGCTGCCGAGAATGATGGCAGTCTATGCTCACTGATTGGTCTATTATTGATTGTTCAGTGCGCATCTGAAGCATGGCCTGCCTGTGTAAACAAGGTACAACATGACCAATGACTGGAAAACATGTTGACAATCAGTGGTTGTTTAGAGGGATCCTGTCATGTCAAAAGTTGCTTTTAACCTGTAGATATGAAGTTGATCTGCAGATTAATAGCATTTTAAAATCGTGCGACCGACACACTGAAGGCATGGCTGCCAAGAGGAAATAAAGTTTATTCCTCCCAGCAGCCTTCAGCTTTCAGTCGGAGGCGCAGCCAGCACAGCTTCAGTCACTGCTCAGTACACAGTGAGTGGCAGCTATAAGCACACCTAAGCACTGACTGACAGCCAGTTCAGCACTGACACACTGCTGAGCTGGCTGTCACTCAGTGCCAGGTTGTGGTTACAGCCGCCAATGGCTATGTACTGAGCGGTGACTGAAACCGTGCCGGCTGCGCCTCTGACTGAAAGCTGAAGGATGCTGGGAGGAAGAAAGTTAATTTCCTCTGGGTAGTTGGGCTTTGAGAGGAATGGCCGCATGGCTTTAGAATGTTATTAACCTGCAGATCAACCTTATATCAGGAGGTTAATAACATTTTTTGACAGGATCCCTTTTATTACGAGCATTGTCTGGTGTAACCACTGTTCATTACCTATGCAGGCAGCAGTCCATCAATAGAGTGGTGACTACTTCTGCACATAGTCCTTCCCATTAAAGTCTACTAGACCAAGGGCTGAGCACTGCTTAATTTTTGAATAAATGGTTCCAATATGGAAAATAAACAGAATATTTTATTAATAATATTGTTAAAATATACATAAAATAGACCATGTCACTGACAATGACAGCCATCAACCAATGGCAAGAGTTGAATCAAGATTTAACACAGACCAGCACTGTGACTAGATGATTCACAATTCAGAGTTCCAGACTTGGCATAAATGAATACGTTGTGTGCTAGTGTGTGATCTGATCTGTGTGGAGAGGAATGAAGAACATCTCTAACGAGGACTGGGATTCATCAGGATGCATGGACAAATTATTGTTGTTGTGAATGTTCTCCAATGATCGTCCTTGCAGGTTCTGCACCTTGTATCGCTTCAGTAGAGTCACCAGGATCACTTTCATCATCACCATTGCTATGTATTTTCCTGCACATGCCCGGGGACCAAATCCAAAGGGTTGAAAGTAGCGATGTGGGACCTGGAATCATCAGGGTAGGCAGTTTAGAAGAGTTTAATTTAAGCATATGCAACACTCCCTGTATTACAAAAAACAGTATAAATCTGAATTTAGTTCTAAGTATTAAAAGAGACACCTCTTTAATCCAGTATCATATAATCCTAATAACCCAGTCACATGCCCATATGTTCCCAATATCTGTATATTATTTGTGTATTTCCATAGTTATGTACCAAATATTTTCTTACAAGTAGTATGAGCTTTTTGTACTTTCCTATAAATTATGGGGAATCAGTGACTAATAGTTTTCTGCTTCAGAAACAGTTATCCATGAAATAAATGTTTGGTGGGTGGAGGTGGCAAAGGGAACTTATACAAAACCTGTAGGTTTCTGGTGTTCATTCAGTTCAGTGGCTGTTGACTTCTATAGGAACATAAGTTGTCCATATAGCATCCTATGGGGTTTGGAGCAATTGTATTGCATCTGGCAGCTTTCAGAGTCCACTAGTTGGGCCCAGTCCTTCTCAGCTCTTATCCACATGCATGTCACTTGACAAATGGTAAGGTTTTCAATATTAGAGTTGGGACTGTCCCAATTAGGGTCACCGTGAAGTGGTGGGATGGCTTTTCCAATTTTTTTTAATCAAAATACATGTTAACTAAGTACCATATATTATTTTCATGCACTATTGTTGTTTATTTATTTACTGCAGGATATTCAATCATTATGTTTCTGTCTTTGTTTTTTTAGCATTCAGAGTATGTAGTGTTTGAATGTGCTTAAACCCACGCAGAATTGGTATTGAGACATAGTATGGTCATCTGCAAGAGACGGTTGTGTGCCATAGTTTACTTTAGCATTTGTTTTGTGGTTCTTGTCTGGAAACTATGATCTTATATGACTATTTAGTGAAAAACTGAGAATCTGAAGCCTGATAGAAAGCATCTGATTAAATGGATCATAGTCTTTGTACTTAGGGTTTAAATCTGCTTTTTTGGCTTAATGAGAAGTTCATTAAAAAGTATATATAAGACCTGCCAGTATCTTTTGATACATGTGTTGCAGTAGAGACAGAGTGGAGTGTGATGGGTAGAGACATGGAGAAGCTCGGTGACAGTCAGACACGTACGATCCACAGTGTGATGTAATTACTCTATATTTTCTTGTATTTTCTACAGCCTTCATGAACATAGTAATAAATCTTTTAATAAATCATCAGAATTTTGGTGAAATAATAAAATAACATTTTATTTTACACCTCTTTATGCCAGACTTCATTTACTAACCACTTTAATTTGGACTCTTGCAGCTAGAAATGCTATATATTTTTTTCTTTTTGAACAGGCTAGAAGAGAAATTGTATTGATATAAATATGAAAACGTATATACAACGGTGTAACTATTGCGGGTGCAGGAGGTTCCAGTTTCACCCGGGCACTGGAACCTGGGTGGGTCTCAAAAGTGTCCTTTGGCACAAAAATAAGAAATCCAATGCCAGTAAAGCCCATTGATATTTGGGATAAATGTCAGACTTGTTGGAGATTTTGATCATGAGCTTCACTACATATACGTGGATACACATTTAATACAAATACATCAATTAACAAATTCCAATGATAGTTGGGTTACATCTATGAGACACACCTATAAAAATGTAGTTATGTATATATTTATACATATTACCGTAATGCTGCCTGTAGCCTAGATGAGATGTGGTTTGTGCATTTTATCTTAATGACAAATGTATACTGAAGTGTAAAATGCTGTATAGTGCCTAAAGATCTTTCCAAGAAAATACATAATAATAGTAATAATAATAAAAATCAGTTCTCTGTGCATTAATATTTCCCTGTATTCTCATATTAATGTGCCCACGTTCTGTATTGCTCACTAAACTCAATGCTCAGAACAACAAGCAATTATCACTGGGGCTACAGTATTTAAGAGGATATTGTAACAATTGAAATTAGCCACAGCATATGCGTCCCTGATGAGTATTTCCACCTTAAAATGTCACTGTTATGAGACAGATGCACTTTAAAAAGGGCATCTATGAGATTCTCCTACTGGGTTTAACTCCACTATAGTGCTCCCAAAACTAAAATTTGCTTGTCCTTAATTTTACTGTATGACAGGAATCACTGTACCTAAAACTAAATCAGAGTCAGGTTAAAACAGTGCTCGGAATACTATTTAAGATAAATTGTAATTTATTGGAGTTTGCATTATAGTTTAAAATTAAACTACTCACATTTTGTCACGTAAAAGGAATCTGTCATATCAGGAAATGCTATTAACCTGCAGATGTGGGGATAATCTGTGCAGGTTAATTACATTCTGAAACCATGAGACCTCCACACTGAAAGCTCGGCTGCTGGGCGGAAATTAGCTTTATTCTTTCCGGCAGCCTCCAGCTTTCAGTCATAGAGGTGCAGCTTCGGTCACCACTAAGTACATAGTAGGCGGCGGCTGTAACCACTCCCCAGTGCCGGGGGTGTTGTTACAGCCACTTCTCTTGATGTAGTAAGTGGTGACTGAAAGCCAAAGGCTGCTGGGAAGAATAAAGCTCATTTCCCTACAGCAGTGGGTCTCTTAGTGCAGCAGTCGCACAACTTCAGAACACTATTAACCTGCAGATAAACCCTATATCTGCAGGTTAATGACATTTTTTGACATGACAGCTTTCCTTTATTATGTCAGGTTGAGTAACAGGGAAACATTTCAAATAGTGCATCATACATCATATTCATCACCATGGAGTATATTCAGATGATATTTGTGGGTAGATCACTGTTAAAGGGAGCCTATCATGTAAAAAAATATTAATTACCTGCAGATATGAGGTCAATCTGAAAATAAATAGCCATATACAGTGTGTACGGAAAGTATTCAGACCCCTTTAATTTTTTCACTCTTTGTTTCATTGCAGCCATTTGGTTCTGCATGATCAGGAAGCTTCTCGGGTCAGTGTGCACAACATGTGGCGCTGACAGCTTCTATAGCATGCAGATGCTGCTTCATCTGCATGCTGTAGAAGTGATCAGGCTGCAAAAAATGATTGTCCCTTAGTGGGACAAAGTGTAAAACTTAGAATGAAATTAAAAAATGTTTAAATAATCATAAAAATATTTAAAAAAAATAAAAAATAAAAAAATCAATATTTATTCTATCACTAAATAAATATTTGAATGTAAAAAAAATCTAAACAATAGAAGTACACATATTTGGTATTGCCGCGTCCGTAACGACCCGACCTATAAAACTGTCCCACTAGTTAACCCCTTTAGTGAATACCATAAAAAAACAAGGCAAAAAACAATGCTTTTTCATCATACCACCGAGCAAAAAATGGAATAACACGCAATCAAAAAGACGATTAGTAATAAACATGGTAACGCTGAAAACGTCATCTTGTCCCGCAAAAAATGAGCTGCCACACAGCGTCATCAGCGAAAAAATAAAAAAGTTATAGCTTGCAGAATAAAGCGATGCAAAAATAATTATTTTTTCTATAAAATAGTTGTTATTATATAAAAGCGCTAAAACACAAAAAAATGATATAAATGAGGTATTGCTGTAATCGTACTGACCCGAAGAATAAAACTGCCTTACTGTCTTATCAATTTTACCACAGGTCCAAAAGAAATTCATGAATTGATGGTTTTTGCTCATTCCGTCTCCCAAAAATCAGAATAGAAAGTAATAAAAAAATGTCATGTGCCCGGAAATGGTACCAATAAAAACGTCAACTTTTCCCGCGAAAAACAAGACCTCACATGAATCTGTGGGCCAAAATATGAAAAAATTATAGCTCTCAAAATGTGGTGATGCAAAAACTATTTTTTACAATAAAAAGCATCTTTTACTGTGTGGCAGCAGCCAAACATAAAAACCCGCTATAACGGGTTTTGATCACTGTGATAGACCCTATCACAGTAATCAAAATTAAAAAATTGTAAATCAAACCCCCTTTATCATCCCCTTAGTTAGGGAAATATAATAAAATAAAAAAAAACTATTAATTTCCATTTTCCCATTAGGGTTAGAGTTGGGCTAAAGTGAGTTGGGCAAAAGTTAGGGTTGGGGCTAAAGTTAGGCTTGGGGCTAAAGTTAGGGTTAGGGTTGGGGCTAATGTTAGGGTTAGAGTTGGGGCTAAAGTTAGGGTTAGGATTGGGGCTAGAGTTGCGGTTAGGGTTTGGATTACAGTGACGGATGGGATTAGGGTTAGGTTGGGATTAGGGTTATGGGTTGGGATTAGGGTTAGGGGTGTATTAGGGTTAGGTTTGTGGTTAGAATTGGAATTAGGGTTAAGGGTGTGTTGGGGTTAGGGTTGGAGTTATAATTGTGGGGTTTCCACTGGTTAGCCACAACAGGGGTTCTCCAGATGCGACATGGCGTATGATCTCAATTCCAGCCATTTCTGCGTTGAAAAAGTCAAACAGTGCTCCTTCCCTTCCGAGCGCTGCCATGCGCCCAAACAGTAGTTTACCCCCACATATGGGGTATCAGCATACTCAGGCAAATTGCACAACTTTTGGGGTCCAATTTCTCCTGTTCCCCTTTGAAAATAAAAAATTGGGGGAAAAATTTAATTTTTGTGAAAAAAATATGATTTTTTTATTTTTTCGGCTCTACGTTATAAATTTTTGTGAAGCACGTGTGGGTTCAAATTGCTCACCATACATATAGATAAGTTCCTTGGGGGTCTACATTCCAAAATGGTGTCATTTGTGGGGCTTTTCTACTGTTTAGGCACATCAGGGACTCTCCAAACACGACATGGCGTCCGATCTCAATTCCATCCAATTTTACATTGAAAAGTCAAACGGCGCTCCTTCCCTTCCGAGCTCTGCCATGCGCCCAAACAGTGATTTACCTGCATATATGGGGTATCAGCGTTCTCAGGACAAATTGTACAACAACCTTTTGTGTCTAATTTCTCCTGTTACCCTTGGGAAAATGAAACAAATTGGATCTGAAGTAATTTTTTTGTGAAAAAAGTTAAATGTTCATTTTTTTTTTAAACATTCCAAAAATTCCTGTGAAGCACCTGAAGGGTTAATAAACTTCTTGAATGTGGTTTTAAGCACCTTCAGGGGTGCAGTTTTTAGAATGATGTCAGTTTTGGGTATTTTCTATCATATAGACCCCTCAAAGTGACTTCAAATGTGATGTGGTCCCTAAAAAAAATGAAGTTGTAAAAATGAGAAATCGCTGTTTAATGTTTAACTCTTATAACTTCCTAACAAAAAAAATTTTGGTTCCAAAATTGTGCTGATGTAAAGTAAACATGTGGGAAATATTACTTATTAGGTATTTTATGTGACACATCTGTGATTTAAGGGCATGAAAATTCAAATTGGAAAATTGCAAAATTGTAAAATTTTTTGCCAAATTTTCATTTTTTCGCAATATATACGCAAGTCATATCAAAGAAATTTTACCACTATCATGAAGTGCAATATGTAACGAGAAAACAGTGTCAGAATCACTAGGATCCATGGAAGTGTTCCAGAGTTATTACCTCATAAAAGGACAGTGGTCAGAATTGTAAAAATTGGCGCGTCATTAGCATGCAAACAACCCTTGGGGGTAAAGGGGTTAAATTTACCAAATGGCTGCAATGAAATAAAGAGAGAAAAATTTAAAGGGGTCTGAATACTTTCTGTACCCACTGTATATGGACATGAAGGTCATAATATGCATAATAAAATGATACCTTTATATCTGAGTCTTATTCCAGATATATCCCCATTTTTCTTATATGTAAATTAGCTGTTCCAGGCAATGGGGAAGAAACTGTTCTGTATGAGAATCTGCCTCCAGAGATTATTTTAAATGAAAGGGGGAGAAAAGGGAAGATACCAGTGTGAGACTTGTAATGACCGACAGTCTGCTCTCATGCTCTTCTCTTGTACTAACAAGTTTGCAGGTGTGTGTGTGTGTGGGCGGAGGGGGTGGAAGTACAGCAGAGCTGACATGACTGCTAATGTATTGGCAAAAGGACATAGCTCAACTCTGCTGTACTGAGTTGGTTATAATAAGGCACAGCTATGCATAACAGAGCTACCAGTACTATGAGATAACAAGTGCTGCTGCTGTTTGTAATGAAGCAAACTTCACTTTTGTTGTACTGTGTTAGCCCTGATCTTACTGTACAGCTGTGTATGATTATGAATGCAAAATGTCAGTCAATACATATCTCACACTAGTAACACTCCCTCTGGAGACAGATTTTCAACTAGGTCTTTGTCTGAATCATAGATCGTAACAGCTCATTTACATATTAAGAAAAACAGTAACAAGACTTCGGATGGCAGATATCAATACACCATTTTATTCAGCTTCCTATAACCTACATGTCCATGTAGACGGCTTAGGAGGGTTGTTCCTACTGACAGATCCCCTTTAAAATCCTGCCTGGCTACTTAACTGGAACTGATGCTATATGAGGAAATGAACTTATATCCTCGCTGTAACTGCTTGCTTCCGGTCATTGGGGTGGTGCAGAAAGCGATTACAGTCAATGTTCAGTCACTATATAAAGATGAATTATATAATAATAATAATATAATTTATTTCACTAAATAAAAATGAAAAAAGCGTATACAGAATGGGAGGAATAGGGCTAAGCAACAACACATGTGAAAAAGACTTGGGTATACTAATAGATCACAGACTGAACATGAGTCAACAGTGTGATGCAGCAGCAAAAAAAGGCAAATACAATTCTGGGATGTATTAACAGAAGCATACAGTCTAGATCACGTGAAGTCATTATTGCCCTCTACTCCGCTTTGGTCATACCTCATCTGAAATACTGTGTCCAGTTTTGGGCACCACATTTTAAAAAAGACATCAACAAACTGGAGCAAGTTCAGAGAAGAGCGACCAGAATGTTGTCTGGTCTGCAAACCATGTCCTATGAGGAACGGTTACAGGATTTGGGAATGTTTAGCTTGCAAAAAAGAAGACTGAGAGGAGACTTATTAGCTGTCTACAAATATCTCAAGGGTTGTCACACTGTAGAAGGATTATCTTTATTCTCATTTGCACAAGGAAAGACTAGAAGCAATGGGATGTAATTTAATGGGAGGAGAAACAGATTAGATATTAGAAAAAACTTTTTGACAGAGTGATCAATGAGTGGAACAGGCTGCCACGAGAGGTGGTGAGTTCTCCTTCAATGGAAGTCTTCAAACAGAGGCTTGACAGACATCTGTCTGGGATGATTTAGTGAATCCTGCTTTGAGCAGGGGTTGGACCAGATGACCCAGGAGGTCCCTTCCAAGTCTACCATTCTATGATTCTATGATTCTATGAATTACTCATTCTTTGCACTTTCATTGACAATCTGCTGGGCACACTCACACTGAGGAGCAGGCTGTCAATCAAAGTGTCAGGGATAGATTACACTTTAATAGAAATATGTCATTAGTATAAAATGCACATACCTCATCTCATCTAGGCTATTACTATTATTATTATGCATAAATTCAACTATGTATAAATACATTTTTATTGGTGTGTCTCATAGATGTAACCCAACTCTATCATTGTAATCTGATATATAATAACACCCAAAAAAAGTAAAAAAAAATCCACCAGCATCCATGTGACTTCTTATATTGGTATCACTTAGACACCGTGACCCTGATTCACCAATTGTGAAGTCACTTTTCTTTTATTTGTATTATGTTTTTTCAAATTCTTCCAAATGGCGCACGCGAGTCATAAATTTGATGCAAAATCAAAAATGCTTTCATTTGGTAAAAATCACATTTCATGAATCTTTCTAAAACATCTGCATAAGCAAAGTTATCGGAGATAATTTAAAAAAAGAATTAAAAAAGAAAGGCTTTAAGCTTGATGCCAAATTTATAGAGAATTAATTCACAAATACAAAAATCACTAAAGAGGAGCAAATTACTCCAGAAAAGTGAAGAAACAGCAATACTGAATTGGGACCTGTATATGGATCCATGCAGGGGACTTTATCAAGTATGTCTTTTTTATGTCTCTTGGATGCGGGTAGATTGTTTTATTTTTTTAATTATCCACTTCTATTGGAGTGAGAGAATGGCTATCTTTATAAGTCCTATGTGAATGAATAGTGTAGTAGTCACAGATGCCTACTATTGCTCAATTCACACAGAAGACTTTAAGACCACCATTCCTGTGAATGGTGGAAGTCCCTGTGGTAAGACCCATAACAATGATACATATATCACCTAACCTGAGAGTAGGTGTAAAATGTATTCAACGAAAAAATCCATGTATTGGCATTTTCTTACATAGAAAAGCTACTGTTTTCTAGAATGGCAATATATACGAATTTAACATGAAATATGCCCAAGGTGATGGGGAGAAACACTTCAGGTGAATGTTTGAGTTAACTTATAGGAAAGATGTGTATCTTCGTACCGTGTTAGCCAGTAGATAGAAAAATATTTAGACTTGAGAGTCCTCAGTGGTTGATACCTTTTAATGGCTAACTGAAAAGATGGTAACAAATTGCAAGCTTTCGAGACTACTCAGGTCTCTTCATCAGGCAAAGACTAAATCTGAAGAATCACATATTTATACACAAGAGGACACAGGAATAATGCAATAGGTAAGACAAGTGACGTGAAGCAGAACTGTCATTATGGCAGAGGGATGAACATAAATATTGGAACAGTTCATAGATATGGAGTGAAAGTTTTATTACCCTCTGATTGGAGTCTGCTTTTGTGTTTTGATGCCCCTAGAAGGTCAGAGAAGCAGATTCCTTAATTGATGTACACAGACATGAATCCGTGTGATATATTCATTCCAGCACTAAGAGTGTCAAAGGTCATCATAAGTTTATATTCCCAAACCTTTCTATCTTTCTCAGATTTGAAGTTAGATTTTAATACAAGTAATTCCATATCCATCATGCTATGACCGGGCATACAAAAGTGTTTTGCCACAGGTAAATCCATTCTTTTTCTCTTATTGTGTGGCGATGAGAATTCATCCTTGTTCTCAGTTTTTGCCCGGTCTCTCCCACATACAGACCCCCAGTTGAACATTTCATACAACTTAGACATTTAACTTAGACAGTTAACTTAGACATTTTTTTCAATTCATCATCATTATCATTATAGGGACGTACCGTTTTCTCAAAATTGTCCAGGCAGAATTCATTTGGCTTAGGAAAAAATTCAACTCTGTGCATACGTCCAAGATTCAAGATGATATTGGTGCCTTTCTTAACATAATACCCATCTATGATATCATCCTCCAGAGCTTTGCGCATGACCAGGTCTACCACGGGCTGGTACCTCATGCTCTCATAGATGAAATTCTCTGTAACTTTAAGTTTTTGCAAATCACTACTCAGTACTTCCCGATCACCTGCAATTATAAGGAAGATATTTAGTAATGTGCCAAGTTCTGTCCAGTGGTTTTTGTGAGTCTGTTTATAATCTGATCTGTATCCTTGCTCCATAAAGTCATAAACTGCAAAAGTTTCCAATGAGTTCTATCCAGAAGTCCTAGCCAATGAGCTTTGCTACTATTAAAGGAATCTGTCACCCTAAATTGGCGAGATATTTAAATGATGGCAGTCAGGTCAGATGGGCGGTGTTTTGGGTACTTGCCTTAACATGTTGTTCGCCGTTGTCTCCATTATTTCTGGGAATTGTAGTCGTTGCCCTCCATATAATGCGCCTGCGCATTGCAATCTTGAATTGCGCACGCGCAGTATGCTTTGCCCGCAGATTGCAATGCGCAGGCGCGTTATATGGAGGGCAACGACTACAATTCACAGAAATGATGGAGACAGCGGCGAACAACAGCAACGACTACAATTCCCAGAAATAATGGAGACAGCGGCGAACAACATGTTAAGGCAAGTACCCAAAACACCGCCCATCTGACCTGACTGCCATCATTTAAATATCCCCCCAATTTAGGGTGACAGATTCCCTTTAAGCCTTCCTATGTACCTAACTGTATAATTTACTATATACTCTATGGCCAAACATCTTCATGTTTGCAAACCCAATTTATTTTTTAGCGTGCAAAGGTATATCTTCTAATATTTATATCTCAAATATATATTATAAGTGCTCCTTAATAATTGCACTTTTCCACATAGATATATATATATATATATATACATTATATAGATGGCAATGATTACATTCCACAGTGAGAATGAATATGACTTCAGCTTTGCAATGTCATTTAAAGGCCTTTTTTTCACCAACTAATCATTATTATTTATGTAACATGTTGCCAGAAGCACAACAAGAATCAGGGCAGCCTTTTGACATTGAAGAGTTGTGGAACTAGAATCGTCCATTGTCTATTGGGTAAAACAATAGATAGATGTAATGTGACATATTTACCATCTTCAGGCTCTTTATAGTCATCAGACTGGACAAAGTCACAGACATATATATGTATGTATCAGGGGTGCATAACCTGTGGCCCAGGGACCCCATACAGCATTCCGCTTTTTGTGGGATCTCCAACCTTCTGTATGAAATCGTTGAATTAGAGAAGAGGAGTAGCACACTGCTCAAGAATGGGCAAGCATGAAAAGTGCACTGTGTACCTATATCTGGGTCCTCTATACATTCAAGAGATTAGTGTTCCTTGACCTCTGTTTAACAATCGAGTAAGGCATATGTGTCACCATACAACCATTAGGTGTATACACCCATACTGGGATGACAGATACAAATACCAAATTTATCAGAGGGTAAATAGACCCTAAATAAGGGATGCATTTAAAACATGACTTTTATTTCTATCTATTAAAAGTGGTAATTAAATTTAAAACACATTTAAACAATTAAAGGTAGCTCGATTGTCTCACTATTTAGGATATACACTGGTCTCTCTAGTGTTAGCTAAAGCACATAGCCACCGCAACAAGTTACGCCACAAGGGATTCATCAGGGGGCTGGGGCTATAATGAATTAGGAAAAACATGGTACTGACCTTTTAAAGCCTTTGTTTGAGCATCATAGGTCCATTGGAGACCAATAGAATGACTACCAATCAATATTCAATCAGGCACTAGTCTGAATAGGGCAATCATATTCCATTAAAGTCAGATGTGTCCAGTGAGCAGTGAAGGTAAAAAATAACTTTCAATTCACATAGATAACAATAATCCAAACATATGGTGTCCAGCACTATTGTGTAATTACCGTATATACTCGTGTATAAGCCGAGTTTTTCAGCACATTTTTTTGTGCTGAAAACACCCTCCTCGACTTATACATAAGTCAATTGTCCCAGAGGGCTGGTGGGGGAGGGGGAGCGATGGAGCAGCGGGTCACAGAGGCAGAAGCCGGCGGGGGAGGGGGAGAGGCAGGAGCCGGCTGTAATAGCGCACAGTGACAGCCACAGCCGCCGGCTTCCAGTGCACATCATACTTACCTACCTGTGTGCCCTCACTGCTGGAACTGCATCTCGTTTGTTCCGGCACCAGCAGCTCTTCCGGCCGAGCGATCACGTGGCCCCGCTCATTATGGTAATGAATATGCACACCTCTCCACTGCTATAGGCGTGGAGTGCATATTCATTACCTTAGTGAGCGGGGCCACGTGATCGCTCTGCAAGAAGAGCTGCTGGCGCCAGCGCAAGATGCAGTGCCAGCGAGGGCGTGCAGGCAGGTAACTAGGATTGTTTTTTTTTTAAACAGGAATCATGCATACAAGGATAGGGGATAAGGAGCCAGGCATACCAGGACAGCGATAGGGAGCCATGCATACAATGAGAGGGAGGGGGAGCCACGCATACAATGACAGGGACGGTGGAGCCATGCATACAATGACAGGACGTGGGAGCCATGCATACAATGACAGTGATGTGGGAGCCATGCATACAATGACAGGGACGGGCGAGCCATGCATACAGGATAGGGATGAGGGGACAATGCATACCTGGATTATACTCGAGTATAAGTTATTGGGGATAAGGAACCATGCATACAAGGATAGGGGTTAAGGAGCCATGCATACAAGGACAGTGATGGGGAGCCATGCATACAAGAACAGGGACAGGGGAGCCATGCATACAAGGACAGGGACCCATGCATACCAGGATAGGGAGGAAGGGACAATGCATAACCGGCTTATACTTGAGTCAATAAGTTTACTCAGTTTTTTGTGGCAAAATTAGGTGCCTCAGCTTATACTCAGGTTGGCTTATACTCGAATATATACGGTAAATGATGTCTAGCATTTAAACAATGCAGGTTACGGGTATCTCATATGAACATCCAATAGGATTCTCTATTTTTTAGTTTCCTTTTATAATTGCCACCTCTTTGTGGTTTATAAACCTTTTTATATGCCATAGAATCTAAAATAATTTGAGGTGGCAATGATACAAGGAAACTACAAAATAGAGAATCCTATTGGATGTTCATCTTAGATACCCGCACCCCGCATGGTTTAAATGCTAGACATGATTTAATTACACAATATTAATGAATATGTATTTGAGTCCATCTATATTTCTAAATATTTTAGACCTAATTATTTGTGGATTTTAATTATGTGTTTTTCATTTTGTATTTAATGCATATGCACGCCTATGTTTCTTTGATTGGTAGAGTTAATTATATGCATGTTGGAAACACTATGTCAGGAGTCGAACCCAGTACCTCTTGTCTACTGGCCAGCAGCTCTACCATCTGAGCTATTCTGCTGGCTGCAAAGTTCCTTGCTGAACCCAGATACCATTGACTGTTCTTCCTGATTGGCTACACCTAGTGCTCTCTTGATTGGGCCTCTGATTGCCAATTACACACCCTATATAAACCTGGCCCTGTGGGTGTGTCATTGCGAGATTATTGAGCTCCAAGCCTTTAGTCAAGCGTTTCCTGCTGATCCATTGCTACAAACACTGCTCTCCTGTGAACCGACCTCGGCCTGCCTTCTGACTACGCTCTCCGCCTGATCCATTGCTACAAACACTGCTCTCCTGTGAACCGACCTCGGCCTGCCTTCTGACTACGCTCTCCGCCTGATCCATTGCTACAAACACTGCTCTCCTGTGTACCGACCTCCGCTGCCATCTGACTACGCTACCTGCCTCTGCTTCCCCTAGTGTTTGCAGTAACATTGGCTCCAACCCAGACGGGATCTTGACAGAATAATCTCGCGCCAAAATGGAGTCCGCTGTGAACACCCTGAGACGGCAAGTTATGGAGCTTCAAAGTTTTTGTACTGACTCTCAAGGAAAATATGCCAAGTTACAAACTGATTTCACGGCGATACAACAGGAAGTAATTGAGCTACAAAAACAACTTCTGGACGTGCGCAATTCAGGGTCCGAATCAAACGCGCGGCTGCCGCTGCCTGCAAAGTTCAGTGGGGATCGCAAGCAGTACCGAGGATTCCTCAATCAATGCCGCATATACTTCCAGATGCAACCTGCTCCCTTTACCAGTGAGAGGAAGAAAGTTTTTTTCATGATAAATCTCTTGACGGATGAAGCTCTTGCTTGGGCTTCACCTTATGTAGAAAAGGACTATGACCTCCTTAATGACCTGGAAGCCTTCACCGCAGCTATGAATCAAGTTTTTGATGACCCAAACCGCTGTGCCACAGCAGAAACCAAATTACATAATTTGCGCCAAGGACGTCGCTCTGTTGCGGAATACACATCGGAGTTCCGTCGCTGGGTGGCCGACACCACCTGGAATCCAGCGGCCCAGAGAAGTCAATTTCGACGAGGGTTATCAGAACCAGTGAAAGACGAGCTTGCCAGGGTTGAGACCCCTGACCAGTTGGAGGACTTTATTCAACTATGTATCCGGATTGACCAGAGACTTACTGAAAGGAGAAAGGAGAGACTGCGAGCACTTGGGAATAGCCCTGGCTTCTCATTTTCAGCATCGGACCACCAAGAAAAGACGCAAGGCGTGTCTGAACCGATGCAGATCGACGTCATCCGAAGACCACTCTCTGCACAGGAGAAGGAGAGGCGACGTGCAGAACATCTCTGCCTCTATTGTGGGGACCCTGGACACTATGCCATCAACTGTCCTAACAAAAGGACTATAGCCTTTACCAACAACAGGTCTGCCAGCAATATGGACCTTTCTCAGCAGTCGGATTCCATCTTGCAGACTATCTCATCAGTAACGCCAGAAATAGACAAAATACATACTACATCATCTCATTTTGTAATCCCCATTCAGGTTGTAATGGGCACCCAAAAAATACAATGCTCTGCCCTGTTGGATTCGGGAGCAGGAGGGAATTTTATGGACTTAAAATTTACACGTGATAATAATATTTCCAGTAGGACCAAATCCACACCAATTGAAATGGAAACGGTGGATGGATCACCCTTGTCTTCTGGACCTGTCACGCATGAGACAATCGAACTGGAGATTTGTATCGAACCGGATCATCATGAAGCTGTCAGTTTCCATCTTATCTCATCTCCGAAATTTCCGGTTATTCTAGGGATCCCCTGGTTTTCAGTCCATAACCCTTCTATCAACTGGGCATCAAGGACCATCACCTTTCCATCTGACTACTGTAAGAATAATTGTCATAAGGAACCCCCTGTTCTCCAACAAGTCCAAATCTCTGAGATTTCGCATGAGAAGGAAGAGAAACTACCACCTCAATATCAGCAGTTCTCTGATGTCTGCAGTAAGAAGAAAGCAGATCAATTACCTCCTCACCGTCCTTACGACTGTCCCATTGAATTGCTGCCAGGAGCAACCATTCCATTTGGACGGATTTACAATCTTTCCGAACCTGAATTGAAGGTATTAAGAAAGTTCCTGGATGAAAATTTAGAGAAAGGCTTTATTCGACCTTCCACATCTCCAGCTGGGGCACCCCTGTTCTTTGTTGAAAAGAAAGACTCCACTCTGCGGCCATGTATTGACTACAGAGAGATGAATAATATCACTGTCAAGAATCGCTACCCGCTACCCTTGATTCCTGAACTATTTGAGAGACTCCGTTCTGCGAAAATCTTTACGAAGCTGGATCTTAGAGGGGCTTACAACCTCATACGGATTCGCCCAGGAGATGAGTGGAAGACCGCCTTCAGAACGAGATATGGACATTTTGAATCTCTGGTTATGACCTTTGGTCTTAGCAATGCCCCAGCCACCTTTCAACATTTTATTAATGATGTATTTCGAGATTTCTTGGACCAATTCGTTGTGGCTTATCTCGATGACATTCTTATATTTTCAGACACCTTGGAAGAGCATCGCAGGCACGTCCAGTTAGTCTTGGAACGACTACAGGAGAACCATCTTTACATTAAACTTGAAAAATGTGAGTTTGAACAAACCAGTATCCAATTTCTGGGATATATCATCTCCCCAGAAGGTCTGAGCATGGATCCCGGCAAAATCAATGCTGTAGTGGACTGGCCTGTTCCAAGAAATTTAAAAGACGTCCAGCGTTTCATAGGATTTGCAAATTTTTACCGAAAATTTATAAAGAACTTTTCACAGATCATACTACCAATTACTACACTAACAAAAAAGACCAAAGCATTTTTCTGGTCTCCGGAGGCACAGGAGGCTTTTGACAAATTGAAAACTCTTTTTACGTCTGCTCCATTGTTAGTACACCCAAATCCTGAATTGCCATTTACTGTCGAAGTGGACGCCTCGGACTCTGCAGTGGGAGCCATTCTGTCTCAGCGAGTTGGGGACAAGATGCAACTTCACCCATGTGCGTTTCTTTCCCACACCATGTCATCTGCAGAAAAGAACTACGACATCGGTAATAAAGAACTGTTAGCCATTAAAGTTGCCTTCTCCGAATGGAGACATCTTTTGGAAGGTGCCAATCACCCTGTGACTGTCCTCACGGACCACAAGAATCTTGAATTCCTCCGTACAGCAAAAAGATTGTCTGCAAGACAAGCACGATGGGCCTTATTTTTCTCAAGATTCAATTTTATAATTTCTTACCGGCCTGGTTCAAGAAATGGCAAGGCTGACGCCCTGTCCAGGATGTGTTCGGAACCTCAGGAGAGGTCTAGTAATGACGATACAATTCTAGGCCCTAAAAATTTTTTGGGAATATTGCACTCTAGAGGACTATGTAATAGAATTAAAGATGGATATCAAGAGGACTCTTTCCTTAACCATCCTTCGGAAGACGTCGATCTTTCATTCAAAGAGGGGTTTTGGATGCAGAAACACAAAATATATGTACCTGAATCTTCTCGCCTTGAAGTCCTCAAAAGTGTCCATGATTCTAAACTGGCAGGACATCCTGGAGTTGCAAAAACACAAGACTTACTACTTCGTTTCTTTTGGTGGCCTAATTGTAGGAAGGACGTGAGGAAATATGTTTCAACCTGTTTAACATGCGCACGAAACAAGACCCCACGATCGTCTCCTCTAGGACTCTTGCAACCACTTCCAGTTCCATCCAGGCCTTGGGGATCTATTTCCATGGATTTTATTGTGGAACTACCCCCTTCCAAACAGATGACCGTCATCCTTGTCATAGTGGACCGACTCACAAAAATGGCCCACTTTATTCCAACTGAAGGAATTCCTACTGCTGAAAAAACTGCAGAACTGATAATCAAAGAGGTATTCAGGTTACATGGAATTCCTGACAGCGTGGTGTCTGACAGAGGCGTTCAGTTTACGTCAAAATTTTGGAAGAGTTTCTGTACAGCCTTGGGAGTCACGGTGAATCTTTCTACCGCTTTCCATCCTCAGTCCAATGGCCAGACGGAGAGAACGAACCAGACTTTGGAGCAATACCTCCGTTGCTTCATTTACTATCTTCAGGATGACTGGGTGGACTATTTACCAACAGCAGAGTTTGCCTACAACAACTCCATACATAGCGCTACATCTCAAACCCCATTTTTTGCTAATTATGGAGTACATCCAGTATTTATCCCTAATCTGCCAGTGAACACTCCCATTCCTGCTGTAAATGACAGGCTTGCAAAATTACAGGAATCCCAGAAGGAATTATCAGAGATATTACTCAAGACCCAGGAAGTATATAAGGAAGCAGCAGATAAACATCGGAGAGTGCCCCCTGCTCTTCAGGTTGGAGACAAAGTTTGGCTGTCCACTAAAAACCTTAAGACACATGTGCCATCCTCCAAATTGGGTCAGAAGTTCATTGGACCTTTTCAAATTTCTGCAAAAATTAACCAGGTTGCTTTTCGTTTAAAACTTCCCAACAATCTAAAGATTCATCCAGTGTTTCACATATCCTTCTGTGAAAACCCGTTTCCAGGAAGAATTCAGCCACCTCCTCCACCAGAAAGGATCCGTGGTGAAGAAGAATACATTGTGGCTAAGATTCTGGACTCCCGAAAATTCAGAGGTAAACTGCAGTATCTGGTGCAGTGGAAGGGTTACGGACCAGAGGAAAATTCATGGGAACCAAGGGACAACGTCCATGCTCCTAGACTAACAAGAGCCTTTCATCAGAGGTACCCGGATAAGCCAGCTCCTGAGATGTCCAGAGGCCATCCTGGAAGGAGGGGAGTACTGTCAGGAGTCGAACCCAGTACCTCTTGTCTACTGGCCAGCAGCTCTACCATCTGAGCTATTCTGCTGGCTGCAAAGTTCCTTGCTGAACCCAGATACCATTGACTGTTCTTCCTGATTGGCTACACCTAGTGCTCTCTTGATTGGGCCTCTGATTGCCAATTACACACCCTATATAAACCTGGCCCTGTGGGTGTGTCATTGCGAGATTATTGAGCTCCAAGCCTTTAGTCAAGCGTTTCCTGCTGATCCATTGCTACAAACACTGCTCTCCTGTGAACCGACCTCGGCCTGCCTTCTGACTACGCTCTCCGCCTGATCCATTGCTACAAACACTGCTCTCCTGTGAACCGACCTCGGCCTGCCTTCTGACTACGCTCTCCGCCTGATCCATTGCTACAAACACTGCTCTCCTGTGTACCGACCTCCGGCTGCCACCTGACTACGTTATCTGCCTGCTCCTCTGTTACCGAACTGCCTTTCCTGTGTACCGACCCTCGGCCTGCCTTCTGACTACGCTCTCCGCCTGATCCATTGCTACAAACACTGCTCTCCTGTGTACCGACCTCCGGCTGCCATCTGACTACGCTACCTGCCTCTGCTTCCCCTAGTGTTTGCAGTAACATCGGCTCCAACCCAGACGGGATCTTGACACACTATATAATTGTGGACAATATGCCTGAAGTTCAGATCATGAATAAGATGTAAATTCGAAACACGTTGATCGTTCACGGCTTTGAGCCAGTGTGTATAGTGCTGGACACCATATGTTTGGATTATTTTTATCTATGTGAATTAAAAGTTATTTTTTACTTTCACTGCTTGCTGGACACATCTGACATTGGATTCTGCTGTGGTTTCTTGGCCAATGTCCGTGCGATGTGTCGGTATGCAAGCAGGAGGTCAAGACAGAAGGATACGGTGAGCTGACTCTTTTGTGCTTAATTGTATTCCATGGTATTAATGGATGATGGATTGAACAGTGCAACGTGTTGTGTTCAGAGATAAGGCTATTTTTTTTTATAACCAAACCCTGCTTTAATCTTCTCTACAACGGTATCCCTGATCTGTCTGTTGTGTTCCTTGTTTTTCATGACGTTGTTTGATCCCTAATGTTCGCAAACAAACCTCTGAGGCCTTCACAAAACAACTGTAGTTATATTGAGAATAAATTATACACAGGTGGACTCAATTTACTTATTATGTGACTAATTGGTCAGTCAGAATCTTATTTAGCGGTATCAGACTTCAGGGGGCTGAACACAAATGCACATCACATTTTTCAGCTTTATATTTTTTAAATAATTAGAAAACCATAAATCATATATTTTACCCTTCACAAATACTTGCTATTTCGTTTTGGTATTGGCAGATTGGTGCCATGGACTTGTATTAGAAGTGGAAAAATCATAAGTGAAAAATTCACATTCGATTTTAGTGTGTCTTACCCTGTTTCTGCCACTGATTCACACTGTGTGTATAGTGTCATGCGGTTTTACATGTAATAGTGATGTGCGTCTTATATAATGTGTTACGTTAACGTATTGCATAGGAGTCATGTAAAATATAAATGTATAATGTGAGTAGTGTATAAGCATAAAGTGCAGGATAAGCATAGGATTAGCTTAGGATAGCCTAAGTATGGTTTATGTAGTAAATGGTGTAGCAACAGCATGGGCATAGGATAAGAACAATATGTTTAGTCTATAGGATAGGAAACAGTTAATGATAGAATTAGCTCAGCGGGTGGGGACTAGTGTTAATAAAAGGAGAGCACTTTCTGTTAGGGAGTGGTTAGAGTAGTGCAGTGTCAAGGTCAAGTTCAGGTGCAGTGGGCTGCTAGGGCCAGTATGTGCAATTGTTCAAGGCATTGGGAGGCCATACTGATATCCCTAATGCACATTCCTGTAATGTCTGGAGCCTAGGGCTTGGGCCAGGTACCAAGGAGCTGGCCTGGTTTTCTGACATCTCGAGATCTGGGTGAATTCTGGGTGCACTGCTGAAGTGGACATCCTTGAGGCTGACAGTCAGTGGACTCAGGAATAGTCCAGGATGAATGAGTGGTAGGGCTAAAGAGGTACTGTACTGTTACTCCCAGTCCCGGTTCTGGCCCTGTACCCGGTTCTGGTGCTGCCCCCAGTTCTGGTACCTCACCGGCTCCTGCTCCCAAAGCTGCCCCTGTACCTCTGCGAGGTCCCTGTCAGGATCCTCGTTCTCTGTCTGTCCCTCGGCATCCTGCTGCTGCTTCTCTCTCTCCCACTTCCTGGCACACTGCCAGCAGGCCTCCAGGGAGAATGCTTAGGACGCGCATGCTTCCCTCTGGTCTCTTAAAGGGACAGCACGCATTTTTTGAAAATATCAATTAACCAATGGCAATGCACTGATTACTATTTCTAGCCACTCCGCCATAGTGGGAGTGCTGGAGCAACGAGTATCTACTCTTGCTAAATCCGGTTCTGTCCCTGCTCTGTCTGCGCTGTTATAGCATTCTGTTTGGCACTCTGCTTATACTGTTTGTTTCTGCAGAATATCAGTGACCTGTTGTTCGGCTATCCTAGATGACATCTGTACCTATACACTCAAGTGCCATCCCATTCCGCCACTCGCCATCCGAAACCCGTGGACAACGCTAAAGTTGTTAGAGCTAGCTTCCTTCAGTCTACCCGGAACCTGACTATCCTTGTCAGAGCCAGCTTCATCTCATATACCCGGTGTCCGCCGGTCAGCTCCACCATATCTGTAATATCTGTTTACCCGTTTGTCCTGTTGGGACAGCAGCCACGTGTCCGGGGTCTAACTGGAGGTAGCACCTATGTCCCCCAGGTATTCCACTCTGGTCCTGTTCGAGGGATCTTAATACGGATACTTGGGGCTCACTAGTTACGCCCCCCTCGGAGCCCCCCAGACCGAGGTCTTGAGGTTCCACTCAAAAAATAAAAAACGAATGTGAACTTCATCACCTGTGCCTCCGCTTCCATTCGTTACATGTTCTAAGGAAGGAAGAAACATGAAATGCCGTGCCTTGTACCACATGTTGCCACTTGATGAACTTGGACTGACTAGTAAACGTTTGCCTGTTGTAAAAAATTTGGTGTTCCCTGAATTGTGTACGGCAGCTCTTGAGGACGGAAGCCTGGAGGCAGCGGAGGCCTGCAGTCTACAAGTGAGTGTGTTGACCAGTGTGTAACCGGACAGCAACTCTGTCATGACTTCCGCTCTGGTGCACTTTACAGTCAGACAGCTAAACTAGTTATTATTTTGAAACTTATTTTCACATTTTGGGTGTTGTAATAACAGTACGTCATTGTAGACATCAGCAAATTGGTAAAATAGATTTGAATGCTATGACCCCCACCTATTGCCAATATCGAGTGTCAGTGGCACTAGGAAAGTTCACGTGCCTTTTTTGAGTATAACTCCAATAGAAGTGCTTGATTTCAGCAGATGGGTTGTTATTAATTGAGATTTATTAATTGGTTCTTTTTCTTGACTCACAAGGGATTTACCTTCTTCTGGATAAACATTGCAGGAGAACAGGTAGCATTGGATGGGTTTATGTTTTTATAGCCTTATACAAACTATATTACTCATTACTTACACACTATGTTACTATGTTGCGTTACCTCTTGTTGCTGCTGCTTTCTTCAAAGACCTCATTAGTTATCTCATTATGTCATCAAAGGCCAACCATGTGGCTGCACAAAACTTTGTGCTGATTTCTAAGTACAACTGCCATGCCGAATACTAGCAATTCATAGGGCTTACAGTGGTTAGATCACTGGCACTGCCAATTGGGAATTGCTGGCATATGATAGTAATATGCTACCAGTGTCTATACTGAGACAACCTATTTAAAATGTAATTTTATCACTTCACACCTAAAGTAAAATGAAAGTTCTGATATCCTAGCTGTCTATCTGGAGATATCCCAGAAATGTCAGTGTTCTTGTCCATGTGATACTTACCAATCACCGTATTGATCTCATTTCTGATCATCTCTTCAGCTTTTGGATGTTGAGCGATGAGGATAAACATGAAGTACAAAGAGACAGACATGGTGTCAGGAGCAGCTATTAGCATCTCCAAGATACTTTGGTTCACGTTCTCAGCTGTGAGATCTCCATGGTTCTTGGATGAAAGAAAATATTAATTAGATTTACATTTGTTATTTGGACCTTTGTTTTTTCAATAAATGCTCGTTTTTATCTTTTAATCCTTCATCTTCTAATTTAATACCATAAGAGGGTTTTTAAATATTTTCTGCAGTCTGCATTGATGGGGCAGGTGATGTCCCCCTCGGACATGCACCCTTATTCCTTATCCACCCATCTTTCCCAAACAGATTTGAATTAAAGCTAAACTGGACACTATTTCTTTCTCTGTTCACTTGAAGCCTGGCAAGGCACGTAAAGAGGTACCGTATATACTCGAGTATAAGTCGACCCGAGTTTTAGACGAGGCACCTAATTTTGCCATGAAAAACTGGGCAAACTTATTGACTCAAGTATAAGCAGGGTATGCATTGTCCCTTCATCCCTATCCTGGTATGCATGGGTCACTGTCCTTGTATACATGGCTCCCCCATCCCTATCCTTGTATGCATGGCTCCCCCGTCAGTGTCCTTGTATGCATGGCTCCTTAACCCCTATCCTGGTATGCATGGGTCCCTGTCCTTGTATGCATGGCTCCCCCATCCCTGTCCTTGTATGCATGGCTCCGCCGTCACTGTCCTTGTATGCATGGCTCCTTAACCCCTATCCTTGTATGCATGGTTCCTTATCACCTATCCTTGTGTGCATGGTTCCTATTAAAAAAAAAAAAAAACATCCTACTGAGATGCTAAGATGCAGGATCCTGATCCTCACTGCATCTCATTTCAGCGCCAGCAGCTCTTCCTGCCGAGCAATCACGTGGTTAAGGTACTGAATATGCACTCCATGCCTATGGGAGTGGAGAGGCGTGAATATTCATTACCTTAATGAGCGGGGCCACGTGATCACTCAGCCGGAAGAGCTGCTGACGCCGGAACGAATGAGATGCAGCGAGGGAAAGAGAAGGAAAGTAGGATGTGTGCTGGAAGCCGGCGGCTGCGGCTGTCACTGTATTCATTTCTCTTTAGCACCGGCACAGGCTTTAGCCACAGCCGCCGACTCCTGCCTCTGTGACCCGCTGCTCTGCCGCTCCCCCTCCCCCGCCATCTTTCTGGGACAATTGACTCATGTATAAGCCGAGGGGGGCGTTTTCAGCAGAAAAAATGTGCTGAAAAGCTCAGCTTATACACGAGTGTATACGGTAAGTCAGCAGACTTGGGTTTCATCCAATGAGGTCACCATGTTGCTAGAGAGGACTTATACATTTCTGATCAAAAAATGTTAACTAAGTATCTCACGTTTTCAGCATTTGTGGCAATAGTGGCATTTTTGTATTCATTAACCCCTTTCCGACATGGTTATCTTCCGTTATTGCGTTTTTTTTTCTCTTTTTCTTGCAAGAGCCATCATTTTTTATTGTTTCCGTAGATATAGTCATATGAGGGCTTGTTTGTTGTGGAATGAGTTGTTCTTTTGAATAACACCATTCATTTTATCATGTGATGTACTGGAAATCAGGAAAAAAATTCCAAGTGTGACAAAATCGCAAAAAAAGTGCAATTATACAGATGTTTTTGGGATTTTTTATTTACCTTGTTAACTATATGGTAAAAGTGACCAAGCAGTATGATTCTCTAGGTCAGTATGATTATGACGATACCAAGCATGAGTATATATATATATTTTTTTAATTTAAGTAGCAAGAAATATTGGAATTTAAAAATATTTAAATATATTTTTTCCCTGTATTGCCACTTTCCAAGACCCGCAACATTTTCTATTTTTTTGGATTCTTGTGAAAAATCGTAAATTCCAGAGTTTAGATTTTTTTTCAAATATGCCATTTAACCGATCAATTTAATTAATGTTATATTTTGATAGACTGGACTTTTACAGACATAACAATACCACATATGTGTATTTTTTTATTGTTTTATTTTTAACGGGGTGAAAGTGTGGTGATTTGAACTGTTATTTTTTTTAAAAAAATTTAAAAAACATTTTTTAAGCAGAACCCCTGCTGTTATTGCAACTCAATGACTCCTTGCAATCTCATCACGGGGGCATCGATAGCCACATGGTATGACGCAATCCCTACTAGCACACTGTAAATGCTGCTACCGGAGATTGACAGCTTAATTTAACAGGTTAACAGCCGCTGGTGGAGCTCCACTCCATGTGCAACTGTTAAAGGCAAATGATTGCTGAATATCACAGCCATCATCTTCTAGAAAAGCTATGGGCTCAGTTCCTCAGGTTGCATCAAAGTCAGGGAGCTGGCATATGATGAAACTGTACATCATATGTTGGTAAGGGGTTAATTGCAGATTGCTGTTGCATAATGTATTTATATATGTTTATATATTGGCCACAGCATACCTGTACCTGCATATTAATTTAATACTACAGAAGTGGTGGCCTTACTCTACATTTCCTGCATTGTGCAAATTAAGGTATGACCTCCTTTGGCCCATGCACCTTTATCCACCAATCTCTCCCAAGCAGACTTTAATAAGAGCTAAGCCAGATACTATGTGTTACTTACTACAGTATGTGCCGTGTTAGTGTCTATACAATGAAATTATCTAGTTGCAGAGGATGACTTAATGGAGTTGTTTACTACTCAGACAACCCATTCTCAATCACTATGTCCCAACCTAATAAAATAATTACACCTAGTATTTTAGTTGTTGGAAACATAGTAAATGTTTCTCAGAGGAGCATTGCATGGCTTATAAGCATCCTTACACTGGCATACCAAACATGTCAATTAAAACATTACCCCTTAAACACTAGTCAGAAGCCTCTTATACAGCCAAATCAGACCTCATGCTTTGCACTAATTAGGTGCAAATTGAGATTCTGGCTTTTACTCTAACGGTTTGCTCACATCTGCATATAAAAGATCAGCCTGCAGCTGCCTGCTTAGTCTTTGCTGGTTATTAAAAATGCGGGGGATCGCACATAATTTTTTTGAGGGTCCCCTCTTTTTAATAACCAGTAGAGGCTATGCAGCCAGCTGTGAGCTGATATTTATAGGCTGGTAAACTTTGACAATATTGGCCACTTCCTAGAATAATAACACCAGCTCACAGCTGTCTTCTTTCCCTCAGCTGGTTAGTAAAAGTAAGGTGGACCCCACCCCATCATTTTTTAAAATTTTATATTTATTAGCTACAGTAAACCACACACACTACACTAATTATATATCTCACTAACATCTTTCTTACTATCATCTATGTATCTATCTATATCTGTATATAGGCTTGTTTATTAGTTCAAAAACTAGATTGAAATGACATAGAGAATTACTGTATGTAAAGCTGATAAAACCGCATTGCATATGGATTGCATACACATGACATACGAATGCTAGGTGAGAAAAAAACACATGACATTTGCCTGACACTCGACAACTTTTCTGGCTGACAATCTCAGCTACTTTATATATGCAGATGTGAGCGTACCCTAAGTAATATAGCAAGGCCTGTTAAAGGGTTGATCTTAACCTTTAAGATTGCTACTTCCAACAGGTGGCACTAGAGTTCAAGTCCTCTTCTCTGAAAAGGCGCATTAGGCAGCGAATACTTAGAAGAGGAGCAGTGCACACATTTTTAGTCTCCTGATCAGTGGGAGTCACAGATATGGACATTTGTAAACTTCTCATTGCTTTTACACCTTAAATTTAATTAAGGCTGTTCTACTGTTGGTTGTTTTTTTATTAGAATGCGTTCACATATGTTGCATTGCTTTATTTTTGCCAAAACACACAAAAAAAAACACTATATGCAAATTCGGAATAAGGCTAAGTTCCCACAATAAATATTTGGTGTGTTTCTGATGCTGCATATACAGTATTCATTGCAGAAATAGCGCAGCTACTTGCTGTTCCAGTAAAGTGAATGACATTTATATAAATCTCATGCCCACTGTGCTATTTTTTATTTTAAGCTGCATAAACTGATGTTCGGAGCAATGTTGAAATCTGCAGCATATCAATATCTCTTGCTGTAAATATGTGTTTTATTTATGAATTTTCCCCATAGACTTGAAAGAGATGAGGAAAATCTGCAGGTAAAAAATACATGTACATTTTTATTGCATTTCAGCAGAGGAAACTCTCTAAAGAAAGCAGAAAAATAACCCAGGCATGAGTTTAGCAATGAAGTTTTATCAAAGCTAAGTAACAGGGAGTTTCAATAACAATGCAGTTTTATTCAAACAGAACATACCCTCAAAAAGACAAAAATCACAGCTGAAAAAAACGCAAGAAAAATGCACTCAAAAACACAATGAAAGAAGCACAAGTAACCTATATTAGCTAATTGGTGCTGAAAATCTGCTGCCATAAAAACGAACTAAGTACTCAAAGTGGGAATTGTAGCCGTTATGATTCGGTAACCGAGGAGGATAACAGAAAAAATAGGCTAGGCAACTAGACACCCAGAGAGGTTGGTAACTTAACGGATTGCAGACCTCTAAACTGACAACACAACTAGAATTAGTCGTGGGACGAACCTACGATGACCTAGACGCCTTGACACAGCCAAAAAGTTAGCTAAGCCTAAAGAGAGAAAGGGAAAGCTAACTGCCCCGAAGTAGAGCCCCAAAGGAATAGATAGCCCCCAAACATATATTGACAGTGAGACAGATGAAGCATAAACACAGACAGAAAATAGAGTAAGCAAATGCTGGGGCCCAAACTGTCTAGATAGAACAGGATAGAAAAGGATACTGTCTGCAATCCAGCAAAAACCCTAAGAAAAATTCCAACACGTCTGATATGCAAAAATACTGAGGCCACACGACCTCTCTCCCGCTAAATCAGAACTCTGGTGTGAACTGGGCGCAAAACAAAGAGATACTGAAATAACAGGGAACTAGAAACACAGAAAAGACTGACACAAGCTGCGGCAGATGAAAACAGAGTCCAGCACGGGTCCCAGCCTGGGACCCAGCTGAAATAACTCCAGCAAGGCAGAAAACTGAGAAAAGCAAAAAGTAACCAAATGCAACAGATTTAAAAAGTCAAATAACTTATCCGAAAGATGCAGGACACAGCAGGGAGCAAGCTGACTTCCAGAAGGCTCAGGAAGAAAACAAATCACCAGCAACAACCCTGGGCAGGCTGCTCCCTTATATCTCCCCAAGCAGTAACATCTGATCTCCAATCATCCTCCTCAGGTAATCGACTTCTGTCAAGCAGACCAGCTCCATTACCAGCAGCAACCACCAGAGGAAGCCCAAACTCAGAAGCTGGATTTAAAGTGTTCACAACATGTAGCCTTATAAAGGAATGCAACCCCGGAGGCGCTCCCTGTATTCGAGCACATCCTGCCTACTGGACGCACTGTTCTGCAGTGCATGGAAAGCAATGAGTCTGTATGAGTCTGAACTATGGACTTGTAGTGTGCTCCATGTATATTTGCATACACGAGATGTTTCAGATATCAGATCTTTCTTAGCATTCAGCTCTTAGATTTGTAAGCAAGGTATCATCTGCTTCTCTGCACACTTACTTATACATGCCTTTACTTAAACTGACTCTTACTACACACCTGTGCGAGAATGAGCTCCGTTGCAAAATCGATATTCTCATCCAGCTTGTCTGAAGTGGAAAGCTCCCGTCGTTTTTGCTCAATGAGAATTTCAACAGCCTCTTTCAAATCATTGCTGAAATACAAAGAGAGGACACTTACTCACAATCTGCAAAATTATTTTTTGGGTTTGTACACATTTACATTCACAGTGTGGAAAGCATTGTTTAGTCAGAGGGAACTCACGCTGATTTCTCATACTTCTTGTAGAGCCAGGAAATTTTAAAGAATATGTCTGGTTTCAGCAGAAGTGCCTGCCACGCATCAAAATATTTCTGAATCTTCACAACAATGTCATTCTCTGGAAACAACAATGATAAAATGATTAGAACATGACACAACACTCCACGCTTAGGTCTATAGAAAACAAGCCTTGTATCGCACAATTATGCATATATCCCAGAGGTACATGAAATCTAGAACTATTCATAGATTAAGGAACATTTGTCAACAAAACACTGCTTTTGTATGTTTTTACACTAATGCCTTTAAATATAATAGGAATGTATTGTACTATGTACTATGGCTTATGATTTTATATTATTAATACTGTGATTTTCCTGAATTTCATCATATTTTTTAAAGTTGAATGTAGACTTAAGTACATTGAGTTCAACCTGTAGCCTAACACGTTGATCCAATAGGAAGGCAAAGACCCAATGGGCAAACACTAATAGCTCCAAATTAGGGGAAAAAATTCCTTCGCAGCTCCACAGACGACAGTCAGACTACTTTCCTGGATCAAAGCCCCATCACATAATATACAGTAGTATCCATAACCTGTAATATTATTTTTTTCAAGAAAGGCATCCAGGCCCCTCTTGTACTTTTCTAGTAAATCATATGGCAGAGAGTTCCATAACCTCAATGCTCTTACAGTAGAGAATCTCCATTTGTGATTATGATAAAACCTTCTTTCTACTAGATAAAGAGGATGCCCCGTTGTTCCCGTTGTAGACTTTGACATAAAAAGATCATTAGAAAGTTCTCTGTACTGTCCCCTTGTAAATTTGTACATTATAATATGAACGCCCCTAAGCCTTCATTTTTCTAAAATGAAAAAACCCAAGTGTAATAATAACCTATCTTGATATTGCAGCCCACCCATTCCCTTAATAATCTTGATCGCTCTTCTTTGCACCCGCTGTAGTTCAGCTATGTCACACTAGTGACTTATATAGATGCTAAACTATGAGCATCTGAGTCTCTTTTAATGCATCCCATTATTTTATTTGACTTGGCAGCAGCTGCCTGACACTGGTCACTAAAGTGGAATTTGCCGCCTCCCATACGCCCAAGTCTTTTTCAGTGAGTTTTACCCAGTGTTTTACCATTTAGAACATAATAATACATTTTATTTCTTCTTCCCAAATGCATGACCTCACATTTATCTACATTACATTTCAACTTCTCTGCCCAAATAAAAAATCCTCTTCTCCAGCTGCAGTTTGTTTAAAAAAAGAAAAACAAAAGCTGCATTTTATTCTCCTTCCCAGGTCCACCGCTGAGTCTCCACTGCTGCTCCTGGGGTTCGTTATTGGCTGCAGAGCTGACATCTCAAAGCAGCTAAACTCACTCATTGGCTGCAGCGCTGTTGATGTGATGTCAGCGCTGCAGAAAAAAAAAAGACACCGGGAACAGCGGCGGAGGTTCAGGTCTGGACCTGTGGAGGTTTCAAAAGCTTCCTATCTATATCAAAAATCATCTGACCTTTAAAGGGGATGCCTGGTATGAAACTATCATTTAAAGGGAGAAAAGGAACTTTAGTAAGGGTGAGATCACTTGTAGCGGCCACAACGCAATTTATGATGTGGCCATAAACCATGATGACATGTGCTTCACCCCAAAACGTTATGGGTATCAAATTGTTAATTGACATGCAATTTGTTGCCAAAACTGTTGTCTATCTGTAAAATCACACAGCTATTAACAATACAGTTTAAAACTGCAACCTATGCAACCAATCTTCCAATTGAAAGTATGGAGAATGTGTTGGTCTGGGAATATATGAAAAAGGGTCAGGTAATATTTACTTGTAACTAAAGAGTGGGCTGTATGGGTTCGCTGATATGACCGTATAAATCGAATAAGTGCAATCTGATATAAAAAAGGGATTGCACTCGGACCAATGATCCTGAATGAGGCAGTACAGATCTGCGTATTTTTTCTCACCTGTATTCAGTGTGAGAAAATAATCACCGCATGCCGTGATTTAACTCCGAAATCGGATGGGTGCGAGAAAATAATTGGATGCCATATGGAGCCACAGTATAGCATCAGATTTTTATTTATCTATTGCTTTTCTGTAAGATGGAAGACTGTAAATGCCCCTGTAAAAGGTCAATAGCTGCTGAGTAAAAAATGGATTATATACTGATGACAAGTGCGAAAAAATCATCTCACTCTCCAGGATTGATTTTTTATATGCTGGTGTGACCCCAGCCTTACTGATGGACCCCAGTCACCCCGCCCGACACCGGCTGCAGTAGTGGTTGTGCAGAATTATGTAAAGAGTCTTTACAAGCTGATTTTTTATATGTTTTGAATCCTCCACCAGATCGCATTATGACACAAAGCCAGCCATTGCTTTAGGTCATAAGACTGCTTTTTACACAAGGTGATCACAACGGATAGAGTATCTGGAAAGGCACAATTTTTAGCATCTTGATTAGTTTCAGTTACTATGGCAGCTATATTCATTACCAGAAACAATGGCTATGGGTCATTTACATCCAGTTTTATTTATAGATCCAGCTGGAATTAATTGGATTCTATACACAATTATTGCACATACCCAATCTGAGTTCTCCCCCATCCAACTAGGAATTGTAATTGTCGCTTCCTATGGACTCACTCAGTAAAGCTGACATAAAATCATTTCGAGCTCACTATAATGTCACTGTTTCATATTCCCAGTCGATGGTAGAAGCGGTACAATACTGATGGCTCCCAGGAGAAGGTCAAAAGGAAACCGTAGTCAGAAGACAGGTTTGGAAATCTTTCCCTTTTTTCGCTTTTATGGTTGTAAACCTTTCAATGTTTTCTTATATAAGTGCAGTATGCGGTCATTACAGAAAGGGAAATATTTATTTTCTTGTTTTGTGCTATAAAATGATCACTCACTCATTAGTTTTGTGATACAAGTAATGTTGCCTACATGTGGAACCTGACTACATACTGGGATTTTGTATAAACATCATCTCACCGGACTTGATGACGGGCTTGTAGGAGACAAACACTCCTGATTCATTAAGAGGCACTTGTTTCTCAATGAATCAGGAGCATTTAACCAGTGGCATGCACCTCTGTGCGCCATGCCAGAAATCTTACTCCCATCAGACACAGGAATAATATTTCGCCCCTGTCCCACCCCAGATCCTTCCATTTCGGTGGAGCTGGGAGAAAATGTTATGAAAATGCCATAAGTTGCAACATTTTTGCACAACTCCAAGGTGCCCACAAATGTATCAACTTTTCAAAGCAATTTACACCAGAATTCTACCGAAATTGCTTTGATGGGTCGGTGACCATTGTGTTCTTTTCAATAATTTGTTATAGTGATGCAAGTGTGGAGCCCAGCTGCGACTGGATTCATATCTTCCAGAAGGGTGCGCAGAAGGAATTCACCACTAGAGGTCACTATATACATTCACACACCTTCACCCATCCCTAAGACCACCAGAGGGAGCTGTTTAGACATATAAAAGAGGGTGAAGACAGGAAGAACAAGTCAGTGGAGTTTTCTGTTCAGTCAGCTCAGTAGCTGAGTTCAGTGAGACTGAAGTCTGCAGCCTGCAGTTCAGTTCAATAGAGTGGAGGCTAGTAAAGAGGAACCGAAACCACTCCAGTCTAGTCAGAGCTGAAACAAGTGAGTGCAGCTCAGTGAGAAAGCGTGCCGACGCTTAGAGAGCGGCGAAGAGGCAGCCCATCAACTGCCAGTGTGTGATCGTGTGAGGGCCCGGGTAAGCCGAAGGCGAGAGGAAAGAGAAGTGAATAAGGCAGAGTAGCCGTTATAGCTCACCTCAACAAGTATTTACCGGACGCCGGGGTCCGAGCCTATAGGGATCTCCACGACCCATTAGGAGAACACCGGAGTTCCTGGAGGACTACAAGTCCCAGGAGTACCACAGAGCTGATACGTAACCGGGCCAGGAGGACGGAGTCCGGCAAGTAGGTACCTGCAAGCAGGGACTGTGTACTTCAAGGGAAGGTCCAACCACAAGGTCAGCCAGGTGCAGGATGGAGACCAAGTTAGGCCCAGCTACAAGCAGGCCAGGACTTTATCACAAAAAGGCAAGGAACAGGAGGCCACACACCTACTCAGTGGAGGAATCTGGATGTGCACCCTTCACCCTACAGTGCGCCGGGGAGTGCCTGCAACATCTTCAGTAAAGGTACCAAAGTGGCTTGTGTGTGTGTCTACCTTATTACCCCTAACTGCCGGGTTCCCATCTGTCCTGCATCCCTACACATCTATCTACCCTGAAGGACTCAGCCTCACCTGTGGGAGGCCTAACATCTAGCTGCACAATATTAACCCTTCATTGGATCTGCATAGCAGCGCTGGTCACCCTGACCAGGTACCACAGGTGGCGTCACGAATCCCATACCAATATTCAATTCACCTGTAAATATCCCACATTAAAGGGTGAGCACCAGAGCCACGGACTGAGCTGTGTTGCCGTGACATCCCCCATAGTAGTCTATAGGCTCAGATCCGAGTTCCCATTGCTCTGGAGGGCGACTCACAAGCATGGGAAAGACACCAGGGGGTAAGAGGGCATTCCAGCTAGAGTGAAAACATAAATGCAAAATAAATCGCTATAGGGTAAGGACAGGAGGAAAAAAACATAAGATATAAGGTAGTCACCAAGATTATCCTAAGACTTTCATGTTAAGGTGGAGTGTGTTCCATTCCAAGTTATGCTATGGTGACTCATGGTTACTGCAGTGAAATTTAAAGACACAGTACTACTAAAACTTAAGCTATTTGTTTTATTAGGAGTTACGCTGAAATTCAGAAAATAATGATTGCATATAAAGCTGTCCATTTTGTTTTGCACTAGACTAAAATATACAGAATGTAATAGGGTCTAAATTCTAATAGGTATTTACTAGTGATGAGCGAATGTGCTCAGATAAGGTGTTATCCGAGCATGCTCAGGTGCTAATGAGTGACTTTGGCATTCTCGAATAATAGGTTTGAGTCTCCGCACCTGCATGTCTCATGGCTGTTCGACAGCCGCAACAAATGCAGGGATTGTCTAAGGGTATGTGCACACGTTGCGGATTTGGCCCTGCGGATCCGCAGCAGTACTGCAAGTGATGTACAGTACCATTCTAGTCAATGGAAATCAAAAAACGCAGTGCACATGCTGCGGATTTTTCCGCGCAGATTTGGTGTGGATTTAAAACCGCAGCATGTCACTTCTTTTGTGCAGAACTGCAGCGTTTTGAGACCTGCTCCATTATAGGAATTTGCAGGTCTCAAAACTCAGTGGAAATCTGCAGTAAATCCGCAGTAAATCTGCACTAAATCCGCAGGTAAAACGCAGGTCATTTTATCTGCGGCTTTAGCAAAATCTGCGTGGAAATTTCCACAGCAGAATCCGCAACGTGTGCACATAGCCTAACAAACCGGCAATTCCTGCATGTGTTGCGGCTGTTGAACCGTCACAAGACGTGCAGCCGCGGGGACTCAAACTTATTTTTTGAGTACGGCGAAGACACTCGGTTAGCACAGGAGTATGCTTGGTTGGGTAACACCTTATCCGAGCACGTTCGCTCATCACTATTATTTACAAAAAATTCAGATGAGAGTCTCTTCTACAATGTAGAGCGTACACAAGCACAGTGCGAGATGGCATGGATAGAACCCATGTATGAAGAGGAAATGGAGGCTATTTCACTGAGTGTAAAATACAGATTGCTGTAGGTTCACCACTCGGGTATTTATAGTCACAAGTTGTTCTTCAAAGATGAATACTAATGCTTGAAATCACCAAAATACTTCTTAAATGAGACAGCTTTCTGAGTCTCATGAGAAGAACACTAAAGGGACGATTCCTACAGGATAAGAATATACTGTCTGACAGGATCAGATACATTGTATTTATTGCCAGTGACATTTATTGTTCTCAGATTGTAGGACCATGTGATGTGATTAGTTACCTTCCACCTCTACCATCAGTTCTCATGAATAACCCCACTGACTTACAATGTACAGGTTTGCTGATTTACCTACCATCTAATGGGATTCTGAGGAAAAGGTTGTTGGAGACGTCTAACATAATCAGCCTCATTAGCTTGAGAACATTTACTTTGCCCAGATCATCAGTGACATCACTCAGCTTTGCCAGGAAATGTTTGGTGGAGCTAATGCAGTTCTCTGTGGTCTGTAATAGTCCAGGTCCAGACAAAGCTAAAAAACAAAAAATCAACAAGTATGAGTTAAATAACCTTGAACACCCTTATGACAAAAGAAAAAAAAATCACAATACACTGTGTACTGAGATAATTCCTTCAAAGGAGCCACTATCAGTGACTGTTCCCTGGTTATACACAGTAAGGCTCTAATCATATGGAAAGGATGGGAATGTTTTACTGTATGTTGGGATCCATTTACATTTTTAAGAACTGATATTCAACTGATAGCAGAGTCTTTCTTTAGAAAGGATCACCTATATTTTATTGCTCATATGAAGCCTTGAAGGGAATCTGTCACCACATTTGACCTATGTAAACTATTAATATGGACATATAGGTTATAAAATGCTGAGCACAGTCCCCCCTGTGTGTCTCATATTAGCTGTGTTGTTGCTGAGAAATCCTCTTTTATCACTTTATATAAGTGACCTCTTCCAGGCTCCTGGGCGGATGGTGCCTGGAGATAACTCTGCCCCCAGAGCATATTTTAAATATAAGAGGGAGTAACCAGTGTCATATGCATACCTCCCAACTTTTGAGGAACAGAAAGACCACATCCCTGGCCACACCCCGATCCACACCCATTTATCATTTGTTTCTCCCCCCTGCAGGAGGAGTTGTCAGCGAGGTGGTGGTAGTAAGGGAAATTCAGCAGACGCCTGACACTGCAGGGTATGGACTGTCCTCTGTATCAGGGACAGTTGGGGACTAGAGATGAGGGGATTGATTCACAGGTCTTTGGTCCAGCGTACAGGTCAGTGGTACCTGGTGGCTGGACGGGAGGTAACACTGCATCTCTAACCATCCAGCGTTCCTGGTGCTGCTTTTGATTATCCAGGGCAACTCAATGTCATCTGTTCCTCCTGCTCATCTCTAGTTGGGACCTGTGGATTTCATTTTTGCTCCTACATTCACAGGCGGAGCCGCCAGAACTTTCTCATCTTTATGTAGCTTCACTATACGACAGTTTTCTTTTTTGTGTCTGTTCCAGAAATACTGTGTTTTTTGTATTCTGTAAGATCTGCACCAAACTACACAATAACAATCTTCTCTTCCTTATTTGATTCATTTTGGTGCAGATGTGAAGCCGCGTTTTTAATCTGTTTTTTATAGTACAGAAAAGCTTAGATTCTGAACTTAAAAAAGTAACTGCAGTTTTTTTACATGCATTTTTTTAGGCTCCACATAGAAGACAAGAGCGAAAAGAAAGAACCCAAACCGCATAGTTCAGCAGCATCCTTGGGCACAGTTTTCATGAAATCACATCCACTTTTCTTGGATATATAAACACAGAATTTTTGTGCAAAAAAAGCAGCAGAAAATATGCATCATTTACGCTACATGTGAACACGGTCTAAATTTCGAAACATAGTGGATGTGAGTCCATGAAATCTCCACCCCCTGTGGGCTGAAGACGCTGCTGAACTCTGCAGTTATGGTGCATTTTTTCTCTAAAGGCTTCTTCTGAAAAAAACGCATGAAAAAAAACACAGAATCAAAGCTTTATTGTAATATTAAGAAAGTGTTAACTCTGCTTCACATCTGCGCCAAAATCTCATCAAATATCTGCGAAAAGGCATGAAAGAAAGGCAGCAAATACACAATAATCAGAGAAGATTGTTATTGCGTCGTCTTGTGCAGACACCTGCAGGAAAAAAGCAGCAGAAATAACGTAGCATTTATGCTACGTGTGTACATGTTCTCAGCATTACAGTTTTATTACATTTTTTAGCACAAGATTTGGCCAAAAATTGTGAGTCCATCCACCATCTACCAAAAGCCATTAGGCTATGGTTCCACGGTCCGGAACCATAGCGCTTTTGACGGAGCGGAAATTCCGCTCCGTCTAAGCCCCGCCCCTTTCTGACGCGCGCTCTTTCCGGAGGTGTTCAGGACACCTCCGGAACACCTCCGGAAAGAGCGCAGGGCTACATAGCCCTGTGTTAATTATGTTGCGGCGACGCACCGTCGCCGCAATACGCGAGGACATGCTGCGGTCTAAAAAGACGCGCCGCATGTCCGTTTACGCAGGTTTGCCACCTGCGTATTGTTACGCATAGTGGAGACGGGATTTCTTGAAATCCCCTCCACTATGCTGTAACATCTGGACGCTGCGTGTTTGGCGCTGCGCCAGCGCACAGCGCCAAACACGCAGCGTTTCCTGACCGTGGAAACTCACCCTTATGCTGTTCACACTTCATAGAACACATACTGATTTGCTTCAGTGCAATTGAGTGCAACCTTTGCCTTATTTACTATGTTATTGTTTTTAGTATGCACTAGTTCAGATTAGCTTTTTGTTCGGTCAGTTTTCCATTATTAAGTAACTTTAACTACATTTTTAGCTAGAAAACCAATTCAAATAAGTCAACAAATTAATCCAACTAACCATAAATATGTGCCTGACTGCTGAATTGGCCACTAAATTTATTAAATATTCCACATTTAAAGAAAAAAAAAAGCAATACGCATACATAGTCATCAGAGAATGATCTGAAAAGACGTTTTTCAATTTTATGAATGCAAATATCAAACTAGAAGTAAAGCTCAGCTTGTGTGAGTTTGGTGCTGTATACAACTGCTATGCTGATTGCATTATGCTCCTTCTCTCCTGGATGATCTGTGCTTCATTGTCAAATGGCAAACTCAAGAAAAGTGAAAAATCTACTCAAAGTCTGAATGAGCAAATAGGGCTTTATAAATATATTTATGTGGAATTCAGGAACACACATAATCGCAGGGTACACAAATTCCCTGTAAGAAAGTGCGTTGAAGAAAATTAACTCTTTGCAAGCTCTCACATATACAAAGTCATGTGAATTTGATTAACAAACATCCTATAAGTGCAGTGCTTTCAGCCTGCAGAGGTTTGACTAGATAAGACCTGCTGGGCTAGCCATCAGCTAATCCCCATGAAACAGGCAGCTGAATACCCCAGAGATCAGTTTTTCTCACCAGAGGCTAGATATCTGCACAGGCTAATTTGGTGGATCGCAAGCATGAAAATTACTTCTATGAAAGCAGATTCCTTGGAAGTTTTGGCTCTGGTACGCTGTGGTAAACGATTGAACTAGTCCAAAGTTCAGCTTGGGTACCAGAACTGTACCCGAACCCTATTGAAATCAATAGGGAACTGAACTCTGGAGCTGAAAAATCTCCCACTCTCACTCCCACTTGGTGTCCGGTGTGAACACCAAACTTTATAGTTAGGGTTTGCTCATCTCTAAAAATGCATTGACAATAGCAGAAAACACCAAGTAAATCTGATTTTATGACACTATTGAAAATACTGAATGAGACTATAAAAGTTTTTCATGGTTCCCTGCTTAAGGACAAACACTCTTTACAGTTACAGTCTATTTTTCTAGATTTTAATATAATATATTGCGGGGACTTGAATGTGCTGCAGTGTCCACCATTGCCAGCAGATGGCATTGTGATACCCCTTGTCTTCTTTCCTTCCATCACAATGTCTTCTGTATCACTCTGTATTCCTAATTTACATCTCATATTTTGTCCTAAATTTTAACTTTGAAAGTTATGTTTTGCATAGTCCTATCTTCAAGGGTTCTTTTAGAAATCAGTAAAATGTTCTTTGGCTTTACTCTTTTCAAAGAATTTTCTTTTGTTCGTTTTTTCATAGCAGAAAGAAACAAAATGTATTGGAAATGTATTATTATTGTTATACAGTTGTTACCAAATATTTACCTTTGTTAAAGAAAGGCCGTATGACTTTCCATAAAGTTTGGTTACTGTTGAATATAATCCCATTTTCATTCATGCCAATACACTGTAATCCCAATTTACTGCCAAACCTTGACACATAATGATTGTGCTTCATCACGTGGCAGGTTGCTGAAGATCTGTGGGGATAAAAGTATCATATTCAGCAGTATATAACATATGTATGATAGAAGAAGCAAAAACTGCTGTTACAGATTTATTAAGTGGTTTACTACTCAAAACTGTATGTGGCAAAACCTTGTGGCTCAGGTATTAAAAGTGTCCCTTGTGTCATTGTTATTTGTATAGTTCTGCTTCTGTACTTAAGCTGGCACAAAAGATAAGCAGATTATAATGCGGGTGATCTGGGTTACAGCCCGGGGCTCAGTGTTTCGGGGTTTGGGGATCTTTCCTGAATCTCCACTGACAGCAATACAGAATGACAGTCCAGCTCCAGGGGATATCCCGTCGCCTTTTGTGTGACGTGCCTGTAAGTTGCCATCATCAGCCTGTGACAATACCACAGCCAGGTCTGGCGCGATGACGTTATCGCACCAGCATGTTCGCACCGGCAGGAGATCATATGGTGAGGTGAGTATGCAAATGTTTTTTTTTTCAATAAAATAAATGAAATGGGGGTGGGAGGCACAAAGGTATAATGAATAGAGGAGAGGAAAGTATAATGAATTAAATGGAACCGTCATATAAAAAAAAACGCTAATAACCTGCAGACATGGGCAGATATGGGGTTAATCTGCAGGTTAAAAAGAGCACTAGCTGACAGCCAGCTCTAATGCTGCTCTGGCTGTCAGTCAGTGCTGGGGTGTGGTTACAGATGCCACTCACTGCCATGCACTGAGCGGTGACTGAAGCCACGCTGGCCGCACCTCTATGACTGAAAGACTATACCTGACAAGAGGAATAGATTCATATCCTCCCGCAATGACATACTAAGTGTGGCAGGCTTCAGAATGCTATTAACCTGCAGATTAACCCCATAGGGTAACTGCATTTTTTTTGCATGACAGGTTCCCTTTAAGGGAGGGGGTTGCGAGAGAGGAAATGAAAATGAATTAAGGGTGGGAGAAAGGACATGACCTAATGAATTTGAGAGGGATGTAATAATGAATTGAGGGGGCGGGAGGTGCAAAGTGGTGGGGCATTGAGGACTAGGAGAGTGACTGCTAATGAATTTGTGGAAAGTACAGGGGCTAATTAATTTATATATTTATTGAGTGAGGAAAAGTAGCTAATAATAATTAGTAGGAGGGCAGAGGGGTGGATTATCAGTTTACATTTGGAATGGTGTCACGTAGTAAAGAATTATATATTAATGGTGGTGCATATTGGTATTCAGTGGTGCAGTGTGGGGGGATTTCTTATTCAATAAACAAATGTGTACATATATGTGAGATTTTTTACTTTACAAGGACTCTGTGATCAGTGCTTCAATCAATGCAATGACCAAGTGAAGGCATTAGGACGATGACATGAAGGATTGACAATATGATGAAGAAGATGTAATTGGCCAGACATCAGAGGTAAGTTACTGGAAGTAAATATTTATTCTGTATAGGGGCTATGAGACCCATCTTCGAAATGTAGCAACGCTTTGGAAGCAGCGTTTTTTTGCTGCGTCCAAAACACTGCATTCTGTTGAATGCAGGTAAATCTGCATGTGTTCACTGAACCATGAAGATTTACCGCGTTTAATACATTATATTGATGTAATTTCTGTTGCGGAGACTAGCGTCTCCACAAGAGAAACTGACATGCTGCGGTCCAGAAAGATGTGCCCCATGTCAGTTTCCGCTGGTGATCCGCAGGTGCACATAGTCACATAGTGGACATGGGATTTCTAGAAATCCCATCCACTATACTGGTGTACAATAATAAATTATATTGTGGTACCGTGTTAGCCAGAAAAATCGATGTGAATACTTTTCGAAAAGTATTCACATCCATCCACTATACTGTAACATCTGACCGTTGCGGTTTTGATGAAGAAATTCCTGGACGTGGAAAGTACTCTAGGGTTATGTGCATACAATAATTTTATTAAAATGACAGAGCTGCTGAGGTTTTCTGAGAAGAAGCCACAGCAGGAAATAAATGTAGCTTTGATGGCGGTTTTGTTTTTGTTATTCCCGCGTATTTTCCCTATGCTTTTCTAAGTATGTAGAGTGGACGACTTCCAAACAAAGTTGTCAAAAGAATCACCATGTTACTTCTTTTAAATGCTTCATGGATTCCAAACACTGATGTGGTTAAAAGAAGTAACAAAAAACTGAAAATAGGCACAAGAATATTATTTTTCCACTTCTGTGCATGATGTAGATTTTCTGCAGCAGTTTTACTGCACTTTTTTAGGTGGATTCCTCTCAGAATCTGCCTTAAAAAGACATTGTGTACACATAACTAGTGATGGACGAACCTGAACAGTAAATTTCAGGCATGGACTCCGAACACAGACTTCTCTAGGAAGTCCGTGTTACTGTTCGGATGTTTCCCACACTGTTATCTGCATGACAGTGTGAGATACACCGATGGCTCTAATCGGCGGTAAGAGATCATTACCGCCGTTCAGAGCGCCAGCAGCTGTGACCAGGTGTAAAAAGTCTGGTCACAGAGGCGTCGGCTGATGAGCGAGTACTACTCCCATCAGTCTATGCCTGCTGCCGCTAATAACAGTGAGACCTACAGCGGCTGAAAACATCAGACGGCAATATAAATAAATTTAAAAACCGGTGTGAGTTCCCCTGTATTTTTGATAACCAGCATGGCAAAACTGATAGCTGTGGGCTGCAACCCTCAGCTGTCAGCTTCATCATAGCTGGTTATCAAGAAAAGAGGCATCCCAACGCCATTTTCTTTAATTATTTAAACCCGTTTTTTATTTATTTGTGAAAATTCCCATCAGCCACGCCTTTTCTTGATGTTATTAGCACCAACAGGTGTAGGCTGATGGGAGTAGTACTCTCTCATTAGCCAACGCCCCTGTGACCGGGCTCACACTGTCATCTGACAGCGTGGTAACCGCAGCTCTCTGACTGCCGGTAATAATGTTACCGCCAATCAGAAGCACTGTTTGCCGTGCTGTCATGCAGATGACAGCCTGGCAAACAATAGATGTTTGAGCCCCCCCATTCATACTGCGCATGATCCAACTAGCTTGCTAGCCCTGGTGACCTGGATGTTGTCATAGCAAAGTTGGGTCACCATGGCATTGTTTGGCCCCTCGAAATGACCTCACTGGGCGACCCGATCGGAGGGAAGAAGGTTCACTCTCCCACTCCCTGCCTTCTAAATGCTGCAATCGATATTGATTGCAGCACTTATGGGGTTAACTGCCAGGAGCTGTGTGGGCACCACTCCTGGTAGTGAGTGCAGGGTGTTAGATGTGCTTAACACCTGACGGCGATCGGGCGCAGGCATAGCTCCTATGCGTGCAAAATTGCCAGGACGTATCCATATGTTCAAGGTCGGGAAGTCCTTCCAAACCTGGACATATGGATACGTCCAAAGTCGTTAAGGGGTTAAAGCATTACAATACTAAGGAAGTCCTGCAAACATGATGTGTTGGAGTCCGTGAGAACGGGGTTTGGGAAGCACTACTCTGGATCACTGGATTGTAAACATTGAAGCTTTCAAAAAGTCTTTAGGCCCCAATACACCTTATACATATTATGATTCATTCAGATGACATAATCCACTGTTACTCGTTTATCGAACAGAATCAGTTCACGCGCACACTTAATATTGTCCTCAGTCTTGGGTGTGGACAGGCATCAGACTCCTTCTTTGTGGTTGACACTTCCTTGAACCTCTCTATCCAATCATACACACATCTTCACAACAAAATACTTCACCATACTGTACACAAAGTCTTCAATAAATATTGGCAGCCGACACACCGTCAGAGCACAACAAACGAATCACTGAACGCTGCTTTTCTTACATGCAAATCACAAGCGGTGCAATCATAGTTTCTCTCACCACAGTCACTGATGATCTGTCATAACACAGCAGTGACTGGGAAGACGGCGACCTCGTATAGAAAACGCTGATAAGGTGGTACGACCAACATAAGTTTTAACTGAAGTGCAGACAATGTTTGACTCCTCTTGTATTTGAATATACACAAGTGGTAATGTTTCCCCAGAAGTTGACACCATTACTACACCTGCTTGTTTATATAATTGCCTGCACTACATTACTGTTGCACATATATACATGCATTTCATTGTGGCTTTCTCGCCATTATGGTCGCCATTTTGAATAGAAAAAGAAACTTTAAAAATGCCAATGTACTTGTTAAAAAAAACTGTGGCAAAGAATACATGGAAATAACATGATTTTGTAATGTAGCAGTGGTGCAGATGCCCTATCAGCACTGCATGTGTATAATAATAATAATCTTTATATAGCGCTAACATATTCCGCAGCGCTTTACAATTTGCACACATTATCGTCGCTGTCCCCTGATGGGGCTCACATTCTAGATTCCCTATCAGTATGTTTTTGGAGTGTGGGAGGAAACCGGAGGAAACCTACGCAAACACGGGGAGAACATACAAACTCCTTGCAGATGTTGTCCTAGGTGGGATTCGAACCCAGGACTCCAGTGCTGCAAGGCTGCTGTGCTATCCACTGAGCCACCATGCTGCCCGATGAAAAATTGTGACTATTGAAATAAAAAAGGCTTGTTCTTTGTTTCCACCTACATATAGCAGTGGGTGAGAAGCTCTGGAGAGGGGCAGAAGGGCACACAAAATAGGGCAACACCGTCTGGTAAAGGATAAGCAGAAGTGATGGTAGCGCTCACCTGATGGTGTTGTGTGCAGGCATAACACCTATAAAAGTGTGGAAAGACGCTGCTGCCCCTCGGCCAGAGTAAATGGTATAATGGCAAAAATGGAAACTGTCACATTAGGCAGGCTGAGCTGCGAGAATGAAAAGCCTTGGGATTCCAAATCAGTTTTAATGCCTACTCGTTTCCGTGCCGGACCAGCGTATTTTTTATACCTTGAGAAAAGCGCCAGTCCAGTGCACAAACGCATTGGTATTAATTAAAACCGATTTGGAATCCCAAGACTTTTCATTCTTGCAGCGTAGCCCGTCTAAACGTGACAGTTTCCATTTTTGCCACTGGGCAGATTCTTACATATTAAATAGTTGGCCAATGTAGGTAAAATCAGTAGATTTTGCCAACTATTCCTCTAATATTTGTGGCCAACTATGGCCTCTCTCCCAAACTGATAGAATGCATGAATGGATCCATTATAATGTACGGGACACAGACACAGACGGGAGGAAATTTGTGTCTAAACTGAAATTGTGTTTGTTACTTATAACAACCAATTGCAGCATAGCGTTCATTTCATATTCTGCTGTTGAAAAATGAAAGCTGCACTGTGATTGGTTGCTATGGAAAACAAACAGAGTTTTATTAATCTACTCCTATCTACTGGGAACAGTATTTCTAATTTGTAATCAACTGGTGCAGCCTCATCTTTAGGCCGAGGTCACACTTCGAGTGTGATGCGCGAGTCTCTCGCTCAACACCCGGCACTGCCGCCAGCACTCGGGACCGGTGTGTGCGGCTGCATGTATTTCTATGCAGCCACACGCTCCGGTCCCAAGTGTCGGGTATTGTTGCGAGAGACTCGCGCGAGTTTCGCGCATCACACTCGCAAGTGTGACACTGGCCTTACTGGGGTAATAGATGTCTGTCATTTGGGAATCTGACAGGCGCTCCAGTGAGGTATTACCCTATGGCTGTTCTCATATAGCTACAGTGTATCAGTCTAGGCAATGCTCTGTGAGGTAATACAGGATTTGCACATATGCTTCTATGGTCATGAACTCACCTGCTCTGACACACTATAACAAGCTGCAGCTGTGCGAGCAGGGCGGTATACAAACAATGAATGTCTCCATTCACTGGCAGCAAACAGTTATAGAAAAATATTCAAAGGGATATTCTGGTGAAAACAAATTATCACCCATCCATAGGATAGACTATAACTTATTCATCGGCGGAGGTCCGACCACTGGTGATCGATCGTCAGAATGGACACTTTTATTCCCATGAGAATGGAGCCATAGTGTGCATGTGCACCTGTACTCCATTCATTATCTATGCGGTTGCTGAGCTAAGCACTTTGTGCTTTCCGACAGCGCCATTGAGAATTAATAGAGTGGCAGCCGGACGGCCGACGTGCCACAACATCTTGTAATGGGAATAATTTTCCCTGATCTACCAATCAATCAGCTAGTTATCACCTATCACCTAAACAAGTTATCATCTAAACAAGGTGATAACTTGTTTTAACTGGACAATCCCTTTAAAATGTCAAGTTCAGGGTGATATTTAGTACAATATGATTAGTTAGGACAATACCAATCTCCTAAATAATCATTTCGGCCTACAATATTAAGTAAGCATCAGTAAAAACATGAAACTGTTGATTTTATCTCCCGTAGGCTGAATATATATGAATATTTCTAGTTTGGCTGGCTGCTGAACATCTAGGCATGTGCTGTCATTCAGTAGCCGACTCAAGTAATTTCCAGTACAGTATATGCATGTCTATAGTATATTGATCAATAGCTACAAAATTATAACAAGTACACATTTACCGGCTGATGATGAGGGTTTCCTCGCCATTAATCCACACCCTGACAAATTCTCCATACATGTCATTGTAATAATTTGATGCTGTCCCAATTCCTGTCAGCAGAAATCTTCCATAGGATATGAGTGGCCCAAGTCCCAGGTAATAGGCAGGACCTATAGAAAAAGTAATGTTACAGTAAATCAGGAATGTGGATCGGGCAGCAGACAGAAAGGTGCAATGATAACAGGATACCTACATATGAAGATGGATTAAGCCTTATCACTGATGGCGATGGGACATTTTTACAAAGAGTGGTTCTGGTTTTACTTCTCCAATGCTGGGCTGCAATTTGTTTAGTCAGGGAATGACAATCCCTACAGTTATTATCAGCAGATAATGGCATAACTGGAGTCACCCCTGCTCTTTCAGATTTTGAGTGGATGTGAATGGGTTGTCTCACAAAAATTATCTCTTTCTGTAGAGAAACTGACCCAGAGAGCAGCAAGGTGCCACATCCCTACTTTCTCTGAGACATTTTCCCTGCACCAACCACTGCAGTGGCCATTTAGCATTACAATTATGTAATATAGGGATGGGCAAGAGATGCCTTTTGAGACTCGTATACTTTATACCATGTATAAGCCCAAACATGCTCTATAGTGATACAGTAGGTCTACCTGCAGCACAGAGTAGACCCATGACTGCCAACTATAACATTTGATTACGGTAATTTAGTATTGCTGCAGCTATATCCATTTATTAATGTATGAAGAGGGGTCATTTCCCAATCGCTGGGAGCTCAACTGTTTGGATCCCCACCAATCCCAAGAACCAGGGCTCTGGAAAAGCCTCATGTGAATGGACTGGTGGTCAATCATACACACATTCTTATCATTTATTTTTATAGGAGTGCCGAATACCAGTTGAGCACAACGCTCAACTATCTCCAGCAGCCCCATTATGAATAAATAGAGAGGATGTGCACTACATTGACCACTGCTCAACTCACACAGGGCTCTTCAGAGCCCAAGTCTCAAGATCGGTGATAGGTCCCATCGATTGGGAAGTTATCCCTTATCTGATTGATCTGGGATAACTTCCAAACATGAGACACCCCATTTATCACAGTGGTGGTAGTAATGCAATTTGACACCTCTTCACGTAAAGTCCCAATTCTCTTACCTGGTATTGATGACGTTTCTTCATAACTCCAAATCAGTATAAGCAGAAATATGAAAACCACCATGGAAGCAGCTGTCGCTGGAGCCACACTGGGCATAGCCTCAGTGATGTTGTACTGCATTGGGTTCAGAACCTCTGTAACCATGTCTTTCCAGCCAGGGCAGTTTTCTCTCCTATGTATAGGTGTAGAGAGAGCGTTATAACTTCTAATCACCTTGGTCTTTTAAAAACCCCAAATGACAACAAACTGATGATACAACATTAGATCCAAGCCCTATGGTGTTGGAATTTAATCTTTTCATGTTTTGGGAATCTGCTTGATAGCAAGAAAATTTAGCCACAACAGAATGATAATATTCCTTCATCAACTTTGCACTACACATTTCTCTTTGATTATACATGTGCCATCTGTGAAAGAGGAAGATGCCCTTGACAACTCATTTACAGCGATTCAACTGAAGGCATTGTGAATTTTGCATATAAGATTTTCAAGTTGAAACCAATTAAGGAGGAAATTCTGGGACAGTTTTCCTCAGTACTTGGTACATTAATGAGGGTTTGTTTTACATCTTTTTAATGAATAAAAAATATATCACACTTCTTTATTGTCTATGCTTAACATCTGTTGTCCTGAAAAGATTATTTGAGATTTTTCATAGGTCAGAATTTTATTACTTCACAACCTCATGTTTTTTTGATAATAAAAATAGCTAAAAATGTAAGCAAGAATAGCCAACTTTTTAAAAAGCATGTCAATCTGTTTTAATTTATAACATTCTGTCTACACACCACTAGAGATGAGCGACTTTCCCTTTTTTCTGGTCGATTCGGGTTTCACAGAATCCGACTTTCGCAAAAGTCGGGTCGAGTGAGATCGGCCGACTATCGCGAAAAATCGGCGGGTAAATCGAAACACGAAACCCAATACAAGTCAATGGGGAAGCAAAGTCGGTAGACAGTGGAGGACAGAAAACACACCTACAGTGCCCATTTCAATGTCAACAACATCAATCATTATTACTTAAGCTTGGCAACCTTTATTGACTTTATAATAATGTTTACGCACTGGAAAATGGGGGTTATTTGGCTCAACTTGTGGGGGGGGGTTGGGATGGCTCCCGGTTTTCGTGTGCCCCGGGGCAAAGAGTATCAGTGAGCCCCTTTATCACATACCACAATTAATGATGCTCCTTTACGGCACAGAAATCTCGGTATACTACAATGCAAATACTTCACTTCTTACATGACATGACTGATATCTATGTTAACATCTACAATAGCTAGAAAAAAGGACACTATATTCCTCCATAAAGTATTATGGCCACCACATAAGGTGCCATACATAAGAATGAGCCCCATATAATGCTCCATACAGAATAGGGCCCATATGATCCTCCATACCCTACATGATGGGCCATAAATAATGAACCCCATATGATGCTCCAGTATATGATGGTCCACATGGATGATGCTCCAGTGCATGATGGGCCAAAATCAAGCTCCATATATAATGGGCCCCATTATTAATGTTCCAGCGTGTAATGGGCCACGTAAATGCTGCTCCAGTGTCTGATGTCCCCCATTTTGAATGCTTCAGTATATGATGGGCCCTATGCCTGCTGCTCCAGTCTCTGATCTGCCCCATGGCTGCTGCTCCAGTCTCTGATTGGTCCCATGCCTGCTGCTCCAGTCTCTGATCTGCCCCATGGCTGCTGCTCCAGTCTCTGATCGGCCCCATGCCTGCTGCTCCACTCTCTGATAGGCCCCATGGCTGCTGTTCCAGTCTCTTATCTGCCCCATGACTGCTGTTCCAGTGTCTGATCGGCCCCATTGACAATGATACTGTATATGATGGTCCCCATTGATGATGCTCCAGTCTCTGATCTGCCCCATGGCTGCTGCTCCAGTCTCTGATCGGCCCCATGGCTGCTGCTTCATTCTCTGATTGGCCCCATGCCTGCTGCTCCAGTCTCTAATCTGCCCCATGCTGCTGCTCCAGTCTCTGATTGGCCCCATGCTGCTGCTCCAGTCTCTGATTGGCCCCATGTCTACTGCTCAGTCCTGATTGGCCCCATGCCTGCTGCTCCACTCTCTGATTGCCCCATGTCTACTGCTCCAGTCTCTGATTGGCCCCATGTCTACTGCTCCAGTCTCTGATTGGCCCATGCCTGCTGCTCCACTCTCTGATTGGCCCCATGTCTACTGCTCCAGTCTCTGATTGGCCCCATGCCTGCTGCTCCACTCTCTGATCTGGCCCATGGCTGCTCCAGTCTTTGATTGGCCCCATGCCTGCTGCTCCAGTCTCTGATCTGCCCATGGCTGCTGCTCCAGTCTCTGATTGGCCCATGCTGGCTCCAGTCTCTTGATTGGCCCCATGCCTGCTGCTCCAGTCTCTGATTGGCCCCATGCCTGTGTTCCAGCCTCTGATCCGCCCAATGGCTGCTGCTCCAGTCTCTGATAGGCCCCATGCCTGCTGCTCCAGTCTCTGATCTGCCCCATGGCTGCTGCTCCAGTCTCTGATCGGCCCCATGCTGCTGCTCCACTCTCTGATTGGCCATGCCTGCTGCTCAGTCTCTGATCTGCCCCATGGCTGCTGCTCCAGTCTCTGATCTGGCCCCATGCTGCTGCTCCAGTCTCTGATGCCCCATGACAATGCTACTGTATATGATGGGCCCCATGGATGATGCTCCAGTCTCTGATTGGCCCCATGCTGCTGCTCCAGTCTTGATGGCCCCATGCTGCTGCTCATCTCTGATTGGCCCCATGCCTGCTGCTCCAGTCTCTGATCGGCCCCATGCCTGCTGCTCCAGTCTCTGATCTGCCCATGGCTGCTGCTCAGTCTCTGATTGGCCCCATGCCTCTGCTCCAGTCTCTGATTGCCCCATGGCTGCTGCTCCATGCTCTGATTGGCCCCATGCCTGTGCTCCAGTCTCATGATTGGCCCTCATGCCATGCTGCTCCAGTCTCTGATCGGCCCCATGCCTGCTGCTCCAGTCTCTGATAGGCCCCATGCCTGCTGCTCCAGTCTCTGATCTGGCCCCATGCCTGCTGCTCCAGTCTCTGATTGGCCCCATGCCTACTGCTCCAGTCTCTGATGGCCCATGCCTGCTGCTCCATCTCTGATCTGCCCCATGCTGCTGCTCCAGTCTCTGATATCTGCCCCATTGATGCCCCATGCTCACTTATGATGGGCCCCATGGCTGCTGCTCCAGTCTCTGATCTGCCCCATTGACATGCTCAGTTATGATGGGCCCCATGGATGCTGCTCCATCTCTGATTGGCCCATGGCCTTGCTCCAGTCTCTGATTGGCCCCATGCCTGCTGCTCCAGTCTCTGATCTGCCCATGGCCTGCTAGCTCATTCTCTGATCTGGCCCCATGCCTGCTGCTCCAGTCTCTGATTGGCCCCATGCCTGCTGCTCCAGTCTCTGATCTGCCCCATGGCTGCTCCAGTCTTGATTGGCCCCATGCCTGCTGCTCCAGTCTCTGATCTGCCCATGGCTGCTGCTCCAGTCTCTGATCGGCCCCATGCCTGCTGCTCCACTCTCTGATGCCCCATGCTGCTGCTCCAGTCTCTGATCGGCCCCATGCCTGCTGCTCCAGTCTCTGATTGGCCCCATGCCTGCTGCTCCAGTCTCTGATTGGCCCCATGGCTGCTGCTCCTCTCTCTGATTGGCCCATGCTGCTGCTCCAGTTCTGATCTGCCCAATGACATGCTACAGTATTGATAGGCCCCATGGCTGCTGCTCCAGTGTCGTTAGATGGGCCCAACATGCCATCTGGTCCATATTATTAATTATCCAGTGTTATTGGCCCCATTCTGCTGCTCCAGTCTCTGATCTGCCCCATGCTGCTGCTCCAGTCTCTGATTGCCCCATGGCCTGCTGCTCAGTCTCTGATCTGCCCCATGGCTGCTGCTCCATTCTCTGATCGGCCCCATGCCTGCTGCTTCACTCTCTGAAGGCCCCATGCCTGCTGCTCCAGTCTCTGATCTGCCCCATGGCTGCTGCTCCAGTCTCTGATTGCCCATGCCTGCTGCTCCAGTCTCTGATCGGCCCCATGGCTGCTGCTCCAGTCTCTGATCGAGCCCCATGCCTGCTGC
>JARQOD010000004.1:400310978-400408710 GCA_033576555.1 Oophaga sylvatica
CCCCATGGCTGCTGCTTCAGTCTCTGTGTAAGGTTCTGTGTACATGTTCCTGAAACTCAGTTTGTTCGTCAGCCATTTTACTTTCTGTCTTGCTGCAGCTATCTTGTCCTCAGTCAAAATGGAGTTTCCAGCTTGCATGTTCCCGCCCTGATTCTCTCCTTTTGCTTCTTAAGCAGCCACAGCTGAGCAATCAGTGCTTCAGGATCTAGCCTGCAGTGAACCTGTGACCTGACTCCTAAAGCCTTGGACTTTGTACTCCAGCTATTCCTACTGAGGAACTCTGAAGCACTTGTGGACTCTGAACCCTGCTCTTTGAAAGACCCACGTTTGCATGGACTTACGGTAACAGAGAAGAAGATCCTGAACCTGTTGTGGAGAGTGATTGCTGAGCTTAGGTTACTCTGGCCTGCTGTGTCTCCTGCTTCTGTGTCTGCAAACTGTGTGACTATTTTTGCCACTTGTATGAAGTAATACAAGACCTTCTATATCAAACCTGTGTCTCATGTATTTTCATCGCACCCAAGCACAAGACGCTATATGAACTGTACTACATACATTACACTCTGATTGGCCCCATGCCTGCTGCTCCAGTCTCTGATCTGCCCATGGCTGCTGCTCCAGTCTCTGATTGGCCACGTGGCTGCTGCTCCACTCTCTGATAGGCCCCATGCCTGTTGCTTTAGTCTCTGAACTGCCCAATTGACAATGCTACAGTATATGATGGGCCCCATGGCTGCTGCTCCAGTCTCTGATTGGCCCCATGCCTGCTGCTCCAGTCTCTGATCTGCCCCATGGCTGCTGCTCCAGTCTCTGATCGGCCACATGGCAGCTGCTCCACTCTCTGATAGGCCCCATGCCTGCTGCTCCACTCTCTAATCTGCCCCATGGCTGCTGCTCCAGTCTCTGATCGGCCCATTGACAATGCTACTGTATATGATGGACCCCATGGATGATGCTCCAGTGTGTTTAGGGCCAAAATCATTGTCCATATTATTAATGATCCAGTGTATAATGTGCCCCATAAATGCTGCTCCAGTCTCTGATCTGCCCCATGGCTGCTGCTTCATTCTCTGATCTTCCCCATGGCTGCTTCTCCAGTCTCTGATTGGCCCCATGCCTGCTGCTCCAGTCTCTGATCTGCCCCATGGCTGCTGCTCCAGTCTCTGATTGGCCACATGGCTGCTGCTCCACTGTTACAGTATATGATGGGCCCTATGGCTGCTGCTCCAGTCTATGATCGGCCCTTGAGAAAGCGGGGCTGCACCCGCGAAACATACGTCGGGACTGGACTGCCGTGCAGGCGGGAGCTATTCTAATCAGTTCCTGGTAAGACGCTTACTTGCTGCAATCACCTTATTACTTTTCACCAGGCTATGTGATTTGATGTTCTGATGTGTCTATCTTGGTGTGGGATTATCTCAGTTATTAAGCATGTGTTCAGGGGATCTCATGAGGTGGCCTGTGTTGGGGTAAGCGCCTATTTGCACTCCATGCACTATTCATGACTTATATCACATTATTGCCATCCTCAGGTGTTCATTTACCTTCCTCCTGCACACTGCTTAATCCTCTTTTTGTGTGTAGCAATTGGATCCTGGCTATGACATCATATATCGGGCATGTGCAATAACTCTTTGAGCATTATGTGTCATATTTTTTATCTGCATTAGCACTTTACGTTACACTGATGTCTTATGACAATTGCTTGAGATTCATGGCATAGTGGTTACCTTAATTTGTTGGTATGTGTATTGTACACTGACCAGGTTTGCTCATTTGGATTACAAAGTAGCCACATACCACTAACTTTGTCACTGCCGTATAGGCTTTGTTGCAGCGGCATCTGCCTGCCTTTGTATGTCCTATAATACTTGACCATATGTATACAGATTTGTGCTGTTAATAAAATGATTTGATATTTTCATAAACCTATGTGCTCCTTTGTTTCTCCTGATTCCAAGTATTCTTTGGAGTAGGTAATTTTTCTTGTTCTAGTGGACTACCACAGGTGGATTTGTTCACTCCTTGGCTTGATATGCAACTAGGGGTTTTGTTTGTACTCTGATCGGCCCCGTGCCTGCTGCTCCAGTCTCTGATTGGCCCCATTCCTGCTGCTCCAGTCTCTGATTGGCCCCATGGCTGCTGCTCCAGTCTCTGATTGGCCCGCTGGATCGTTATTCTCGATACCTTGACACCTAATGGTTTGAACGAAACTCTCAGTTTCAAGTCTTTTTTGTGATTTTTTGTGATTTTAACTTACTGTGTGTTTGTCTTTACTGGGTTAAATTCTTTGTTCTGTTTTATATGTATTTTACATATTTTTTGCTTGCTACACAGTTCTTTATACTACATGAGGTGACCTTCCCCGAATCTTGAACGGACTGGCTATAGTCTATACCGCAGCTACATCACCATCATAAATACGGATGCTTGCCTTCTTGGATGAAGCGTGATTTTGACAAGATTTTCTTCAAATACTCTCGCTTCGCTTAACACACCATATATTTACTATTATTTGGCTTGAGTATAAATATGGATTGCCACTATTTGTTATTTTTGTATTTTTCATAGTGTATTTTTGGTAATTTTTGGTACATGTAATAGTTTGGCTCTTGTGTTAAATTTAAGCATTTTCAGGGGTATTTTACCCACGAATATGCCTTCTCTATCTATAGATATTGATGACAACATACCTGCTGCTCCAGTCTCTGAACTGCCCCATGGCTGCTGCTCCAGTCTCTGATCTGCCCCATGGCTGCTGCTCCAGTCTCTGATCGGCCCCATTGACAATGCTACTGTATATGATGGGCCCCATGGATGATGCTCCAGTCTCTGATCTGCCCCATGCCTGCTGCTCCAGTCTCTGATCAGTCCCATGGCTGCTGCTCCAGTCTCTGATTGGCCCCATGCCTGCTGCTCCAGTCTCTGATCTGCCCCATGGCTGCTGCTTCATTCTGTGATTGGCCCCATGCCTGCTGCTCGAGTCTCTGAACTGCCCAATTGACAATGCTACTGTATATGCTGTGCCCCATAGATGATGCTCCAGTGTGTTATGAGCCCAATGAAAGCTCCATATATAATGGTCCACATTATTAATGATCCAGTGTGAAATGCTACCCATATATTCGTGAAAACTTTTAACAATATTTAATAACTCTCCTTGCTGTGCAGTGGTCTACTCTGCCCTCCTCAGCGTCACCATCTTACAGGTGTCTGCACTTGGACTGTTTATGCAGAGGGAGTACAGTAGTGAGGTAATTTTCCTCTGTAACCTGGAATTTACTGTCAGGAAACGCGCAAGACGTCACAGCGGTGGAGCATGGAGAGGTAAGTATTGCAAGTGCTGTTGCCCTTAGCAAGAAGGGGTGGCCGACTAGTGGTCGACGGCACTGGCACAGAGCCCCGCATAGTACGCCGCTGCGTCTGACGGCGAGAGGGCCCATCCCACCGTCAGAGGCAAATGTTTGTACTATGCGGGTCCCTGTACCAGTGCCGTTGCACACGAGTCTGCCCCCCAACCTGCTCAGTGAACCTGCACTTGCCCGTCTGCGCCAAGTTGCTCATGTATTCATCTGGTGGAAAGCATGGACCCCCAGGATCAAAGTCAGTAGGCTGTATAAGTGTGAGCGCTTAGCTTGCAATGTGCCCCAGGAGTTGGTTGCCGAGGTGGGATTCTGAGCGTGCTTTGAGTGTCATCGTGAGAAAGTCTTGGACTCTCTAGCAACCCGGCACCTGGACTATCAGACTTTGTTCAGTAACCCCACCCCCCCGTATTCCTGGCATTCCAGTCATGATGGGTAATTTTTTTAAACAAGGTTAAAGGTCAGGTAAGCTTTGGCCAGAGAACACAACCGGAAACATGGCTCACAGCTCCACTAGTGGCAGTGTGGTTGGATACTGTGAGCACGAAAACTTATGTACCCGGCATCGGATACGGAGAGCATCGTTGATCCATGTTGCCTATACTGTGGTCTAGGCAGTACTGTCCCAACCCCGCTTTCCCCTGTGTACACTGCATGCACCAAATTCACCCAGGTCGCAGAAGGGACACCGGGCCATTAGCCTATTATATAACTTCCGTACTCACATAGCAAGCCGAAGGCAGTGTCATCTCGAGGAGTCTCAGCTACTGAACATCACTTATGTTTGCCGAAAACGTGTCCATATAATAGCAAGGAAAAGAAGAGCAGATGTTATACCACGTGTTTCTGGCTTTGGACTATGATTGCAAGGTGTTGGCAGGAAGGACAGGGGAGTAATATGACACCGTGAGATGACACAGAAAGGAACATATTTAAAGTAGTCCTGTAAAGCTGTCTTTACAATGTACCTGGGAGTTTGCAGAGCCACTCACCTGGAGGATACTGTACCAAGGGGGCATATGTGCACACCTCAACTTGGAGTAAAGCCTTGTAATCTGGCCCTGAATGTGTGATCTAAAGTTTTTCCAGCGGCACCTTGTACACACTGCTACATTTAACAGCACCATTCATACACCAAAATATACTTCAGCCCTGAGGCAAGAAGCTGTGCCTGTGGCGAGCTAGTCGAACTCTGCTGCATCACCACCAGTTTCGTAGGATATGCACAGCTTTCACCATAAACTACAGGTGGCGTAACCAACTGTGTAATAGAAAATCTAATCCTCCCCTGTTAATTATTCCCCTTTTCATTGAACAGCCAGGGACACGGACAGGGTCACTGCTGGCGTGACACATCCCTTTAACACACGGGCAGAGTACAGAGTACCCCAGTGCCCTGCTGAGCAATCCACTTGCAGGAGCCTATAGGCAGACTCACGCTGAAAGGGTCATCATCATCAGTATGTATGACACAAGAAAAGAACAATTTTGTTGGTGGAGGAGGGGTGGTGAGGCAGGCCACATAGTGAGGTAGCCAAAATGCCATTTGTTTAGGTGTCTAATGGTTGTTAAGATGCTGCAAATGGATTAATTGGATAACTCCAACAAAGAGTCGGCACAAAACACGTGTAGTGGATCTACAGATAAAAGGTATATGTAGTATACTGAAAATATTAAAAATATCCGTCTACATTTCTGCAGTAACACCCACTTTGGATAACACCCAGAATTTTAAAGCAGTAAAGTTAATTCTATCAGTACAATGCAGCAGAATACATTGTTGTTGGAATTCTTCATCTTCGTATCTATTTACGTAGAAAAAATCTTAGCCAGAGGCCCAGTCTGGCTACCAACCAATTCTGCAAAGCATGAAAGTGAACTCTAGAAGTACAGTCCAGCTGTACATATTATTGTGTCAATTGGTCAGCTCCGTATCTATTTCCACAGGAACACCCATACTCAGAGGCCCACTTTGGCTAACACCCTAATTGAAAAGCAGGAAAGTGTATTGTATCAGTAGAATTCAGCTGTATACATTGTTGGGGGAATTGTTCTTCTCCGTATCTATTAACAAAGATAAAATGTTAGCCAGAGGCCCAGTCTGGCTAACAGCAATTTCTGCAAACCAGGAAAATGAACTGTATAACTACAGTCCATCTGGAGATATAAATGTGTTCATTTTTCAGCTCTGTATCTATTTTCAAAGAAAATATGTTAGCCAGAGGCCCAGTCTGGCTAACAGCAATTTCTGCAAAGCAGGAAAATGAACTGTATAACTACAGTCCATCTGGAGATATAAATGTGTTCATTGTTCACATACGTATCTATTTTCCGAGAAAACTTGGTAGCCAGGGGCCCAGTCTGGCTTCCAGACAATTCTGCAAAGAAGGAAAGTGAACAGTACAACTACAGTCCATATGGAGATATAAATGTGTTCATTGTTCAGATATGTATCTTTTTTCAGAGAAAACTTGGTAGCCAGAGGCCCAGTCTGGCTAACAGACAATTCTGCAAAGCAGGAAAGTGAACTGTACAACTACAGTCCACCTGGACATATGGTTGTGTAAATTGTTCTGCTCCTTATCTATTTACGCAGGGACACCCATACTCGGAGCACCAGTTTGGCTAACACCAAAATTGAAAAACAGGAACGTTTACTCTATCAGTACAATACAGTTGTATACATTGCTGGTGGACTTGTTCATCTCCGTATCTATTTACGAATATAAACTGTTAGTCAGAGGACCAGTCTGACTAACAGCAAATTCAGCAAAGCAGGAAAGTGAACTGTATAACTACAGTCCAGCTGGAGATATTGCTTAAACGCTGCGGGTTCATTTCTGGAGCATGTCAATTCTTTGTGCGGATCTGCAGCGTTTCTGCACCCATTGACTTGCGTTGAGTCGGGCGCTATCACTCATGTAAGAAGTGAAATCTGGCATTGTATACCTATATTTCTCAGCTGTATCTGTGCATCCTGAATCGTGGTATGTGTTAAAGGGGGGGGGCGACTGAGACTCTTTCGCCCGGGGCACTCAAAAACCTGGAGCCGGCCCTGTGCAATGCGAACCTTTTACGGCACTGCACTGATTCTGTTAGGGGGCAGAGGGACGGGACTCCCATCGCACATACAGATATAGCAGCTGGGATAAAGGTTACGAATTGTTACCACATGGCATTATTCATTGAGTCATCATAGTGGTTCTCTTGTGTCAATAACTCAGCATAATAATTTTAGCTCTTTATTGCATTGCCTGTTCATGGTTTCCACCAGTAAGGGGAACAGTATCGAGAAATTGGCTTACTCACATGCATTGTTTTGCACAGGGCCCTCAGTTATACCTCTTGGCAACAGATAGGAAAAAGTCAGCATAATATTTCATTTTTTTTTTTATTGCCTGTTTATGGTTTCCACCGGTAGATGGAACAACATTGAGAGAGTTTGTCACTGCCATGCATTGCTTTTTACGGAGCCCTCAGTTACACCTCTTGCCAACAGATACGCAAATATTTTCTTGACTATAAAAGTAACTTTTTTTGGAGGGCATATTGCCACACTGTTTTGTATATCACATGTATCTGGGACTATACTCATTATTTGTTCTGTACCCAACTGTAGTTAATCGATAGGCAACAGATTCTATTAATATTTGGAACTTGCTGAAGATAAATTTATAGACAGCGAATTTTATTCACTAAGCCACGGTCCTTATTCTAGGATCATGACATTGGAACATAATGGCAATAAATCTATTATGTATAGAGACCTGCAGGTGTTTTATTAGAACTTGCGATTGATGTGGTCACAAAACTGTAGTCTGACTCTTCCACATGAAGCAATGTGGTGAAAATGTAAGGGACAGTCCTACGTCCCTTTTTGTAAACGTGCATACTTTTCAGAAAAATTGATAGTTTTTTTTTCTTCATATGTCACTCGATTTTTTTTTTTTTTGGGGAAAAAAACAGTATCTGAGAAAATTGATTGGGCTTATGTAATCCGGGTTTCACCTTTGACTTGGAGAGGAGGTGTTCATACACCTTCTGTTATGTTGTAATGTCGTCGGTGGGCATCCCATGGCTGAAGGCAGAAGCAGTCAGGTGTGTCTGTGTCAAATGCTATGGAGCGTCTGCGGGAGCTCGCGCGCTCCAGGAGAGGGGGATTGCTATAAGGCCAGCTGTCTTCCCTCATGGCCGCTTACGGATACCCTGGACGCTGAGAGAAAGGGCAGGAGGACCAGGCCCCCAGAGAGGCTGTCACCGGAGCTGTCATCGCGTGGCTGGAGCATGTTCTGGAGCCCCTACAGGGACCCTACGGAGGCTGGAGGAAGCGGCGCGGCTCCCCCCCTTGGCACACCTCCGCCAGGAAACTGCCTAGCCGGGCGGCAGGCGCAGGTCTGCCGAGCGGACCTGGATCAAGTGCCGCAATGGAAGTGCAGGCCACACAGGATGTGCAGCCTCCTCGTAGAGCGCAGTCGGTACCAGGGGATAACGGCACTGCGGGGGGTGGCGTGGAACCCAGTAGTGAGCCGGGAGAAGCGTCGTAGCAGAGGCACGGGGTACAGGACAGAGCAGGCAGGGAGCAAGACCAGGGGGCTGTGCGTGCGGCAGGCGCCCTGGAGGAGGACATCGGTAGCGGGCCTGCAACGGGGAGGAAGAAGATGAGGTGTTCAGCAGGCAGGCTGCATCAGCTGGACCCCCTGTTGCCTGGCCCTGACAGCAGGCAAACCAGGAAGACAGTGTTGGCAGCAAGGTCGCAATGGCGGACGGGGCACAAGGATGGCCATCGCTACAGTTCACGGGATCGCAGGGGCGTTCCAGGGCCGTACGAAGATCGGCAGTTTGTTGCGCTGCACGCGCTCCGGTTCCCACTGGTGATGAGGAGGCCAGGGACGCAGCCCAGGGGCGCGTGCCTGGGGCAGCGAGGCGGGGCAGAATGTTATGATACAGACAGCGACATGGACGTGGCTGTAGAGCTACAGAATGCGTGACGTTCGGTTGCCGGGGACACAGCACCTGTGCAGCTTGTTGAGTATGAGTCTTTGTAATGTTTGTTGCCCGCAGGGGCTGGTTGAGGTGTAATCGGTGGGGGTAGTGCGTTAGGATTAGAGGAGCTGGGTCCGAGGGGTGGCGTCACTATGGTAGGCCCGGATATTAGGGAGATGCTGTTAACTATGTCTCCCATTTTAAAAAGAATGGAAGGGGGTACAGCGACTGGGGCAGGGGTGTCACCTATCGGGCTATGGGTCGCGGCATCGGGTTCGGGGAATCAGATTGTGTGTGACCCCTGTAGGGCCATGGAGGGGGAACAGGTACCTAGCTCTGGTGTATCCGTGTCACTGCAAATGGAGAAGGATAAAGGGGATGCTTTAAAATTGGATGATAGGGCAGAGGGTCAAGTTAACGTTTGCTTTGAGGGCCCCTTGGGGGCGCATTTTTAAAAACAATTGAAGGCGAAAAAGTGTGGTGCTGAATAAGTGGAAAATTTTCCCTTTACCCCCTTGGAGAACATAAATTTGGATAGGGCAAAGAGGGATGACAGGAAAAAGGAGGAGAAGCGAAGCTGACACTGGCGCCTTATCCAGCAAACTTTCCTGAACTCTATGCAAGCATTCCCTATATTACCGAGTGTTACAGTTCATAAGTCAACGGGAAATAATTCATGATTATTTTGTTATGTGTACGCGATTGGGGAAGCTCACCGCACTTGTGGTGGGCTGACCCGGTTGCGTTATGATGAACAATTCAGGCAACGTAAGGCAGTCAGGCCTCACATTAGGTGGTTTCAAAAGGATATAGGCCTGTGACTTTAAGTGATGGCGCCCGCAAGGTATGGGCAGTCCTTTCACGGGAGCGGAGGGAGCATTTCCCAGCAGGCGGGACAAGGAGGAGGTAGTCAGGGAGGGCAAGGAGCAAATGAAAAATCTTGAACATGCTGGCAGTTTAATGAGGGCCAGTGGAAATATGGCAATACATGCAAATTTAAGTATGTGTGCAGTCGTGTGCAGGTAGTTTTATTTATTGGAATTTTACATGACTTTTGATGTTTATTGTTTTTATCCTGCTGTTTTTCATTTTTTTGGTTGTGAATCAATACCTAAGGTGTGGGGGTGGGACAGAAATTACATGAACAACTGAGGTAGCTAGCAACTTTTAGCTTGTATTTCTCTGCAGGATGTTTTTCTGATCTAACAATGGGCTCTACATCACACGGAAGACAGTGATGAAATGATCCAAATATTTTTGGCTACACCTGTGTAAAATTTACTGTGAAGACTCAGAGGTGCAATATTACTGACTTTGGTAAGAGGGTGTATTGTGCGTACTTCAGAGTTAAACTTGGAGAACAAGACAAGCATTGTTCCCCTCACAAAAGTGTGCAAAACCTGTATTGAGAGCTTGACATCATGGTCTCAAGGAAAGAATGCTAAACTTCAGTTTGGAGTTCCTATGGTTTGGAGAGAACCAAGCAATCATTTACAAGACTGCAATTTCTGCCTTGTCGATGTAAAAGGTTAGAATAAGAAAAAAAAAGCAATATTTGCAATACCCGAGTATCCCTTCAGCTATTCGACCAGTTGCCGATAGTGAAGACATACCTGTTCCAAAATGAACTGCGCTTCCAGAAAACGTTGACACAGATCTATCCCCCTCACATTGTTATACTAATGAAGAAGACAGTACAGATATTTTTCTGCCATGTCATGAAGATAGTGACAAAGCTATTATGTTTACTCAGTCTGCTTTGAATGATCTGGTTACAGATCTTTATGTACCAAAACAGTCTGCTGAACTATTGGCTTCACGAAGACTACAAGACAATCGAATGTTCAAACCCAGTACAAGTGTCTCATTTTATCGGAACAGGGAAGCAGAACTGCGTAAGTACTTCCATTCAGATGGCCAGCTTGTCTATTGTTCTGATGTTGGGACTTCTTTATGGGACTTCTATGATTCAAGGGATTGGAGGCTTTTATGGATAGTTCCAAAAGAAGTTTAAAATGTGTTCTGTTACATAATGGAAATAAGTATGGCTCTGTAACAATAGGTCATTCTGTCAAACGTTAAGAAGAATATAAAAAACATGCAGATTGTTCTACAGAGGTTACAATATAATGTTCATGGGTGGTTAATTTGTGTGAATTTGACAATGGTTAACTTTATTTTGGCTCTGCAAGGAGGGTACAAAAACACCCTTGTTTTCTGTGCTACTGGGACAGTTGAGCTACAGCTGAGCATTGCTTTAAAAATGAATGGCATCAGCGACAGAGTTTTAAATCTGGCGATAAGAATGCGATCCATGATCCTGTAGTGGATAGGAATAACATTGTCTTTCCTCCCTTGCACATAAAACTTGGATTGATTAAGCAGTTTGTCAAAACTCTCAATCACTGTGGAGAATGCTTTAACTATATATGTTCAACTTTTCATGGTCTTACTGAAGAGAAGAAAAAGTCTGGATTTTTGGATGGACCTCAACTAAGAACACTTCGGAGAGACCCAAATTTTATCACATCAATGAATGAGACAGAATAAAGAGCTTGGAAAGCATTTTGAAATGTGGTGCAGAATTTTCTAGAGAATAAGAAAGCAGACAACCATGAAGACATTGTGGAAGAGCTACAAATGAGTCTGCCAAATATTGGATGTCGAAGGAGTATCAAGATTCACTATTTACACAGCTATTTTTACTTTTTTCAAGAGCACCTTGGGATGTGAGCGAGGAGCAAGGGGAGCGTTTACATCACGACATTACAACAATGGAAGAACGGTATGAAGGCCGCTCGGACTCACACATGATGGCTGACTATTGCAGGAGCTTGATGAGAGACAACCCAGAAGCTGTACATCACAGATCATCCAATAAAAGAAAATTCTAATAACTGACATTTGCCATTCATCTGTGTGCCATATATATGTGTTTTTATATTTGGTCTTTGAATTCTGTAAGTATATTTCATTTGCTGTACATAGACTTTGGAATCTTTGTTATTCCTTAATTAAAAATATACAAAATGTAGTACCGAAAATCATGTATTTTTATCATAAAACATTCGATACTAGTAATTTTCAGCAAAAATGGAAAATATCTATAAATCCTGATGTGATAGCCAAGCACAGAGTTCATATTTGTTCTCGGCAGCCAAAATTGAATGAAAATATGGTTTAAAACCTTCGGACTGAAAAATTGCGTTCGCCAGTGATTACTTTCAGGCTAGGCCTAGCAGTCACCAGCCAAACCACATTACAGCTGCAGCAACCCGTGTTTGCCCATCGTGCCCAATGGCCCCCACTTTTCAGGCTCCTGTTCCTTTTTGGCAATGATACAACTGTCGTGTTTGATCCCTGAACCTAGTATGGCCCATCGGCCAGTAACCCTTACACTTTATAAACGCAACGTGCCAACAGGTTTCTCACACAATTCTTTAATTACGAGGGGGGCCTGAAAAGTTTGAGGCCCACCCATGAAATCTTTTTTGCATGTTCTTGTTTTGTAATGCAATATCTTATTTACTTAGCTGAATGGTCTTATGATGAGCAATCTTTATTTATTTACATTTTTTGGGTTTCTGTGACAGCATTTTAAAGTTTGGTGGCAAGGCTAAAATACGGGAATGGAGAAATTGTCAAAGCGAGCAGTAATTCAATACCTTCAGAAAAAAGGACTGACACCATTGGAAATTCACAAGGACATGCTGGAGACATTAGGGGACAATGCTTCTTCTTATACAATGGTGAATAAGTGGGTTGCAGATTTCAAGCGGGGACAGACATCAATTGAAGATGCTGCTCGCAGTGGTCGTCCCTCAACCGCATGCACAGAAGAAAATTTTCAAAAAAGTGCAAGACATTGTAATGGCAGATCGACGTGTCAAACAGCGGCACATTGCACAATGTGTGGGCATATGAGTGGGGAGGGTTGGCCATATTCTAACACAGCTGGTGAACATGCATAAACTTTCGGCCCGATTGGTGCCAAGACTTTTGACATTACAGAACAAACGTCTCAGAGAACTTCACTCTGCGGAAAATGTGCAACTGTTTGAAGCTGATATTCAACTTTTTAGGCAGAGATTTGTTACAATGGATGAAACTTGGGTACAAACACTCTTTTCCGGAGTCAAAAGAAGCCTCAAAACACTGGAAACATCCCACCTCCCCACGGCCCAAAAAGGCAAAGCTGGTTCCATCCGCTGGCAATGTGATGGCATCAGTGTTGTGGGATTCCAAGGGTGTCATTCTTCTGGAGTTCCTCTAAAAAGGTCAAACCATCAATCGGGAATATTATGCAGCTTAGATTCATCTTCTGAGGTCATCAATTAAGGAAAAACGTCGAGGGATGCTGCGGAAAGGGGTGTTGTTTCACCAGGACAATGCGCCAGTTCACACATCAGCTGTTGCAATGGCTGCAATTCACTTCTGTGACTTCCAACTGCTTCAGCACCCACCCTATTCCCCTGATTTGGCTCCCTCAGACTATCACCTATTTCCACAAATGAAAAAGCACCTTTGTGGAAGTCGTTTTCCTTCTGATGAAGCCGTCATGGACGCCGTAAAGGAGTTTTTGGAGGAGCAAGACGGAATATTCTACCACAGTGGACTAATGAAACTCCAAGATCGATGGCATACCTGTGCGACCCTCAAGGGAGACTATGTGGAGAACTGACTGTAAACATTTGGACCCACGGTCGGTCACGACTTCTGGGTCGGCCCTCAAAATTTGCAGTCGCCCCTCGTATATACAAAAGTGTGGTCACACTGGTCAGGGTTTCAAGAACATTTCTGGGTACAGTTTAAAAGGTCGACATTTTATTCTTAACACACAGACCTAGTAAAGCAGTCTGTGTAAATATATTTGTCATCTTTTTTGGTTACTTCATGTTTGTATTGTTCATGTTCACAAAGCATATTAACATATGGCAATACTATTGGATTGGCAGGAGAGGAGACATTTAAAAAGGGTGCCACGAATATCAGACGTCTGTTACTAGAAAAAGTGTGAAAAAAGATCACCATAAACCGCCAATGCATCCAATTGTGAGTCGACGTCCATTCAAAATGGTAGCCAATGGCATTGAGCATCGTAGGGTAGAGGCCAGCAGTACATGCCATTGCTAAGTCTTAACCAGCATGGATCAGTTACCAAAATAGGTAGTGGCTGTCCCTGTGAATGATTTCAGTGCCAAGACTCCACAGCTGTGGAGCAGGGAGAGGGAACTATTGCGAGTGCTAGGGCCATAAGCAAACAGGGGGGTGCCCAGTCATGTGCGCCAGCACTGGCACAGGGCCCCTCATAGTATGCCCATGTGTCTGACGGCGAGAGGGCTCATCCCACTGTCAGAGCCACTTTTTGGTACTATGAGGGACCCTGTGCCAGTGCCTTCGCCCGAGAGTGGAAGCCCCCACCTACTCAGGGTACCGGCACTAGCCCAGGGGTGCCCGGAGGTTACCCCGGCCCTGTGGGGGGGGCAGGCCAGATAGAAAGGTGGCAAAAAGTTACATAGGTTGAGGTGTATGCTGGACGTTCTGCAGCTGAAAATGGAGGAATTTTGAGAATTCAGAGGAAGACTACGACAAAACAAGCCATTTTGCTGACAACCTATGTGTCCTGAGGGGAAGGTGGGACAAAATCATTTGAAACCCATGCATGGTTCATTTTAATGAAGGTTAGATCATCTAGGTTTTTTTAATCCACCAAATTTATTGCCCCTTTAACACAGTCAGGCAGCTTACTATCTAGATGTGATGGTCCACTAAAGCTATTTGTACACTGTCAGGGCCAGGCAGCTGTACTACTCCAACAAATTAATTGCCCCCTTAACACAGTCAGGCAGCTTACTATTCAGATGTGATGGTTCACTAAAGCTATTTGTACACTGTCAGGGCCAGGCAGCTGTACTACTCCAACAAATTAATTGCCCCCTTAATACAGTCAGACAGCTTACTGTTCAGATGTGATGGTCCACTAAAGCTATTTGTACACTGTCAGGGCCAGGCAGCTGTACTACTCCAACAAATGAATTGCCCCCTTAACACAGTCAGGCAGCTTACTATTCAGATGTGATGCTCCACTAAAGCTATTTGTACACAGTCAGGGCCAGGTAGCTATACTACTCCAACAAATTAATTGCCCCTTAACACAGTCAGGCAGCTTACTATTCAGATGTGATGCTCCACTAAAGCTATTTGTACACTATTAGGACCAGGCAGCTGTACTACTCCAACAAATTAATTGCCCCTTAACAAAGTCAGGCAGCTTACTATTCAGATGTGATGCTCCACTAAAGGTATTTGTACACTGTCAGGGCCAGGCAGCTGTACTACTCCAACAAATTAATTGCCCCCTTAACACAGTCAGGCAGCTTACTATTCAGATGTGATGCTCCACTAAAGCTATTTGTACACAGTCAGGGCCAGACAGCTGTACTTCTCCAACAAATTAATTGCCCCCTTAGCACAGTCAGGCAGCTTACTATTAAGATGTGATGCTCCACTAAAGGTATTTGTACACTGTCAGGGCCCGGCAGCTGTACTACTCCAACAAATTAATTGCCCCCTTAACACAGTCAGGCAGCTTACTATTCAGATGTGATGCTCCACTAAAGCTATTTGTACACTGTCAGGGCCAGGCTGCTGTACTACTCCAACAAATTAATTGCCCCCTTAACACAGTCAGGCAGCTTACTATTCAGATGTGATGCTCCACTAAAGGTATTTGTACACTGTCAGGGCCAGGCAGCTCAGCTACTACACCCAATTAATTGCCCCCCTATCATAGGCAGGCAGCCTGTAATCAGATCTGATGGTCCACTCAAGCAATTTGTAGACTGTCACTAGCAGGCAGGCAGCTCAGCTACTACACCCAATTACCGTATATACTCATGTATAAGCCGACCCGTGTATAAGCCGACCCCCTAATTTTGCCACAAAAAACTGGGAAAACTTATTGACTCGTGTATAAGCCTAGGGTGAAAAATGATTATGCCCCCATATGATGCTCCACAGATTATGCCCAATATGCTCCACAGATTATGCCCCTATATGCTCCAGATTATGCCCCTATATGCTCCAGATTATGCCCAATATGCTTCAGAGATTATGCCCCCATATGCTCCAGATTATGCCCCCATATATTACACAGATTATGCCCCCATATGATCCACAGATTATGCCCCCATATGCTCCAGATTATGCCCCCATATGTTCCACAGATTATGCCCCCATATGCTCCATATTATGCCCCCATATGTTCCAAAGCTTATGCCCCATATGCTCCATATTATGCCCCCATATGCTCCAGATTATGCCCCCATATGTTCCACAGCTTATGCCCCATATTCTCCATATTATGCCCCCATATGTTCCAGATTATGCCCCCATATGTTCCACAGCTTATGCCCCATATGCTCCAGATTATGCCCCCATATGTTCCACAGCTTATGCCCCCATATTATGCCCCCATATTATGCCCCCATATGTTCCACAGCTTATGCCCCCATATTCTCCATATTATGCCCCCATATGCTCCAGATTATGCCCCCATATGTTCCACAGTTTATGCCCCCATATGCTCCAGATTATGCCCCATATGTTCCACAGCTTATGCCCCCATATGCTCCATATTATGCCCCCATATGCTCCATATTATGCCTCCATATGCTCCATATTATACCCCCATATGTTCCAGATTATGCCCCATATGCTGCTGCAAGAAAAAAAAAATGACATACTCACCTCTCGTCGCTGGGGGACAGGGGCCGGTGTCACCGATCGCTCAGGACCCCGGCACCTGAGATATTTACCTGTCCTCTCTGCACCGCAGCGCTGCGTCCTCTTCCTGGTCCTCGGCAGTGAATGATCAGGCAGGGGGCGCGGCGCTCACTAACGACGTCATCGCGCCCTCTGCCTGATCATTTACAGCCAGGACAGAGGGAGCAGCGCGCAACGGTGGCACGGGGACAGGTAAATATAGCATATACTCACCCCTCCGCCGCGCGTCCCTGCAGCCTCTCCTCTTCTCCCGGTGCTCTCCACAGCGCTTCCTTCCTACAGCGGTCACATGGTACCGCTCATTAAAGTCATGAATATGTGCATATTCATGACTTTAATGAGCGGTGCCATGTGACCGCTGCAGGAAGGAGCCGGAGATCGTGGGAGAAGCAGGGGGGCTGCAGAGACCGCGCCGGCGGAGAGGTGAGTATGATCCGACACCCCCGCTCCCCCTCCCCCGCCGACCCCCCGTATATGACCCGCGTATAAGCCGAGAGGGGGACTTTCAGCCCTAAAAAATGGGCTGAAAATCTCGGCTTATACACGAGTATATACGGTAATTGCCCCTTTGTCACAGGCAGGCAGCCTGTAATCAGATCTGATGGTCCACTCAAGCAATTTGTAGACTGTCACTAGCAGGCAGGCAGCTCAGCTACTACACCCAATTAATTGCCCCTTTGTCACAGGCAGGCAGGCAGCCTGTAATCAGATCTGATGGTCCACTCAAGCAATTTGTAGACTGTCACTAGCAGGCAGGCAGCTCAGCTACTCCACCACATTAATTGCCCCTCTATCATAGGCAGCCAGCCTGTAATCAGATATGATGGTCCACAAGCAATTTCTACAGCGTCACTGGCAGGCAGCCTTAGAACCAGCGTTGCTGCACACACTAAAATTCTCCCCTCTCGCTGCACAGTCACTGTACAGATAATCGCTAGCAGCACAAAGTTATTTTTTTTGTTTAGGCCCTGCCTAACGCTCTCCCTGCTCAGACGCACCGTCAGCAACCTTCCCCTACACTGAGTTCGGCAGTTGTAAAATGGCGGTCGGCGCTGAGGGATTTTATATGCAATGTAACGCCACTGAAAGCCAGCCAATCGCTGCAATGCCCTTCTCTAAGATGGTGCTGGCCAGCTGCTATGTCATCACGTTGCCCACAGCCTGCGTCCTTGCTCATTGGCCGAGAAAAGGCGCTTAAACTGTAGAGGAAAACCGACTCCAGCAAAATGGTCGCCGAACACGTGACCGAACTCGCGTCATGGTCGGGTTTCGTTTCATGAAACCCGACTTTGGCGAAAATTGGCGATTTTTGAAAATGAACAACCTGTTTCGCTCAACTCTGCAAACCACTATTAATCCAGCAGAAGAACAACCTGTCAAAACAAATTGAATATAGATCCAGAAGAATGGCACTTTAAAACGTAACCATTAATAGTCCCTTCAAAAAACACACTAGTCAGTGAAAATGTCATAAAATTAGTATCAAGCTTTATAGCTACCATTTTTTGGTTAGTCATAGATATCAAACTCATCAAGGGCCAAGGCCAACACAAGATTAAAAAGATAATATATTCAGATTACGGACTATCAGTAAACAATAGTATAAATAGTGCAGTGATGAGATCCATGCTCAAAGGAAATAAATTGGTTTGGTCTCCCCAAATCCTTCAATGAGAAAGTGATCTATCAGGTGGAGCCTGGGAACAGCATTCAGGAGCAGGACCACAGTCTCTATTCGGCCAAGTTTTAATAGCTCACCCCTGCTCACCCTAATAGCTGCCGCTCTGAGGGACTACAGTGTCCTTACTATGCTCCCAACATGTTTCATCTAATACTCTTCAGGGGAGAAGCCTTATTGCAGATGGGACTAGATCTGATCAATAGATGACAACACCTGTCTAGGGTTGCCAACTTGACTTTTTATTTCTTCTTGACAGCTTTTAAAAAAAATCACGGACAGACAATATTTTTTACAGACACATTGGAAAACTATAACAAATCATTATGATTAAAAGTGATACATGTCTACAGCCCATAATTCTGATATAGATATTATCTACATTCACTATGAACTGTAAAATTACAGTCAAAACAATCTGTATAAATTTCTTCAGCTTAAAAAAAAAATTTACAGACAGGTCAAAAAAGTGAAAAAAAAAAAAAAAAAGGAAAAATCCAGTGTTGAGCAGAAATAGTTAAAATAATTATTCTTTAATAAATGTGATTAAAAATAAACAGCAATGTTTAGGCAGTACAGGTCCACAAACATATAGCAGAGCGATCAACGCGTTTTGACGTTAAGTCTTTCTCAGATCTTGAGAAAGACTTAACGTCGAAACGCGTTGATCGCTCTGCTATATTTTTGTGGACCTGTACTGCCTAAACATTGCTGTTTATTTTTAATTACATTTATTAAAGAATAATTCTTTTAACTATTTCTGCTCCACGCTGGATTTTTTTATTTTTTTTTTCATCTGCTCTGGTTGCTCTGCCACATCCGTGCGAGGAGTGAAGACATGATGTGCATCGTGAACATTGGGGTAAGCTGACACCGTCTGTTTCTTTTTTGCTTATAGGTCAACAAAAGTGCCCTATTTTTTACGGACTATCATGTGCTCTATGGATGGTTAGCAAACCCAGTACCTGTCACTTATCCGGTTATCGTTCATATGCACATACCATACCACTAATGAGATAAAACTGTATACTTAGTTATTATTAAAGCGTTAGTCCTGCTTTGTTGCTTTCTACTTCCAATGAGAAGTGGGACATTAGAATGGGACAGGTGCACAATAACTGCCAATTGTGCATGCCTCTCGGTAGGTCGCAGAAGATGTGACGTCACCAGCCCTGCTCATCTCTTGAACAGAGTGGTGCAGGACCATAAAGCATTGGTCCTGCACCACTCTGTTCAAGAGATGAGCAGGGCTGGTGACGTCACATCTTCAATTTACAAAAGGTAGGCAATAAGCTCTTAGGCTTCAGCTATTGGTATTAGAAGTTTAAGCCTTAAGACTGACTATATTAGAGATCTGTGCTAGAAAATACTGTCAGTTAAAGAAAGACATACTGCAAATTATCTGACCTACAGTGGGTACGGAAAGTATTCAGACCCCTTTAAATTTCTCACTCTTTGTTTCATTGCATCCATTTAGTAAATTCAAAAAAGTTCATTTTTTTCTCATTAATGTACACTCTTCACCCCATCTTGACTGGAAAAAAATAGAAATGTAGAAATTTTTGCAAATTTATTAAAAAAGAAAAACTGAAATATCACATGGTCATAAGTATTCAGACCCTTTGCTCAGACACTCATATTTTAGTCACATGCTGTCCAGTTCCTTGTGATACTCCTTGAGATGGTTCTACTCCTTCATTGGAGTCCAGCTGTGTTTAATTAAACTGATAGTTAACCATTATCACCAATTCCTTACATGGCTGAAAAATATTTAGAATTGAGAGTCCTCAGTGGTTGATACCTTTTAATGGCTAACTGAAAAGATGGTAACAAATTGCAAGCTTTCGAGACTACTCAGGTCTCTTCATCAGGCAAAGACTAATACAAAATTTGAAGAATCACATATTTATACATGGCTGAGGAACTTGAGAAAGCTTTGCAATGGAGTACTCCTCAAGTTGCAAATTGCAGAAAAACATAAAGAAGGACTGGTGAGTGGTACAGATGAGCGAATTTGTTCGGATTTTGGCCCCAAATCTGATTTTGACATATTCGGGCCATATTCGAACCATATTCATACCGAATGTATGTCTTATGATCGGTGCCAAACATAATCGGTAATTTCTACTCCCATTCACTCTAATGACGTTCGGCTGTGTTCGACGAATATTGCAAAACCAATATTAGAATCCGATGGTATTAGTAACTGAATGTGAACAAATTCGCTCATCTCTACTAAGTGGTGATGAAATAAAATTGGTATTGGGCTTAACTGTACTTTTTATGGTAAACTGTAAGAATTCTGAGTCATCGATCTTTATGAATCGCGCTGCCATAAAAAATCATCATTATTGAAAGAACATTCAGGAAATACTAATTCAATTTATATTGACATTTATATTAACAATAGGCATTACTGCCTCATTCATGGCTTTCTGTAGGGCCATCACAAGACAGCAATGAGCGTTGTGTGACAAGGAGACATTTCCTCCTCGCTCCTTGCGAAATAAATATTTATCAGCCACTCCCTGCTACCTAACTTCGCGTAGAAGGCTGTCAATCAGCATGACGTGTGCAGAAATGCCCCATCGACAGAGAAGACTGGAAGAGAAGGTGCTGCTCAGTTGATGAGAAGTGAAATTAAGTAAGGGTATCTCTGGCTGAGTCAGCCAAGATCGTTCCTGTGCAGAACATAATTCACCATCAAACTCCACTGCACCCAAAAGCACTACAAATACTGGCTGGTGACCAGCTCATGGAGTCTTTATCTATCCCCCATTTCCTCCAGATGGTTGGACCATCATTGCAAATACGCACCTGTACTATGTGTTTCCCTCCCCTCATTGTAGATTGTAAGCTGTTACGAGCAGGGTTGTCACTATCTTTGCTTTAATTATTGTATTATCTTTAACTTTGTTACTTATGACTATTGTATGTGAACTGCTGAATTGCAAAGTGCTGCAGAATATGTTGGCGCTATATAACTAAAGATTATAATTATTATTAGAACAGGCAAGTAGTTAGCAACTAACTTATTGATCATTGTTAGCCCCTGCACAAAAATAATAAAATCCTGGTTAACCCCTCTTAATATCTGCTTTAAAGGGAGCCAAGCATTTTGGAAATATACAATGAATATAAAAAATCTATTGTACATACCCCTATAAAAATACCAGGCTTTTGTTACGTAAAACATTTATACCAAGAAGGTTTGTTTCAGAATTTTTCTGCATTTAATATCACTCATAATCTTTAAAATTCATTTGAAAGACAAACTGAATTTTTTTGGGTGGATGAAGAGAAATAAAGACAAAAATTATAGTGGTTACATAAATATGCCCACATGTAATGAGTTTGCCCACTACTTTTATCATTGATCGTCAATGTCTGAATGGTTGGAAACCAACAACTGGCACCTATGCTGATCAGCTGTCTTCGCTGGTGGCGGCCACCAGATGGAACTGCTCAATTGTGGAGGTGTTCCATCTTCTGATAGTTGCGCGGCAGGGTACTGCATATCCACCTCCTATTGATTTGAATAGGGATAAGGATAGGATAGGTAATCAATGATAAAAGTAGTGGACAACCTTTTTAAACTAATACTTTGTTGAAGTACCCTTTGAATCTATGACACCACTTAGGTTTTTTTGGGTAGGAGTATTTCAGCATGGCACAGAATTGGCAATCTTTGCCCACTCTTCCTTGTAGTAGGGCTCCAAATCTATCAGATTGTACACATCTCCTGTGTACAACCCTCTTCAGGTGAACCCACAGATTTTCCAATGGATTCAGGTCTGAACTCTGGACCATGGCTTTTGCTGTAAAATGCAGCCAAGAAAATATTAGGCTAATCTTACTAGAATGATAACCTTTATATGGGGTTAATCAGAATCACTATACATGATGGCAGCTTTGCACTGACCACTATTTAATATGAGTTTAAATGTTTTTGGCTAATTCTGAACACAACCACATCCCCACTTATAATCGGGGGTTCACATTTAAGCAGCCACTTTTTTTTTAGTTTATTTTTATTTCCATCCTTTAAAATGATTTCAGTTTGTTTCTCATTGGATTTGTACAGATTATGGGAGACAGTAAAGGTAGAAAAAGTTCTGAAATGATTCTTATTAATATTATTTTCTTGCATGACAAGAACCTGTCATTTTAACATTAGGGTATAGACTTTTTATATTCATTGTATGTGCAGTATAATATAGAGCAGGAAGAGCTGGCCAGATTAATATATTTTTGAAATACTATCAAATAGATTTTGTATTGTATTCATTGAAATCCCTGCTTGTTCTCAGTGTTGGGCAGCCTTCCTTGTCTAAATGTGCATAAAAAGATAGCTATCAATTACTGATTAGGAATTGTAGCATAAGGGCCCCGTCTCACATAGCGAGATCGCTAGCGAGATCGCTGCTGAGTCACAAGTTTTGTGATGCAACAGCGATCTCAGCAGCGATCTCGCTATGTCTGACACGTACCAGCGATCAGGCCCCTCCTGTGAATCGCTGGTTGTGTCAGAAATGCCTGGACTTTTTTTTGATCGCTGGCCTCCCGCTGGCCAGCACGCATCGCTACGTGTGGCAGGCAGGAGACCAGCGATCAGCTGGTAACCAAGGTACACATCGGGTTTCCAGGCGCGGGGCTGTGCCTGGAAACACGATGTGTACATTGGATACCAGCGCGCTGCTGCAGGGAGCTGGTAACCAAGGTACACATCGGGTTTCCAGGCGCGGAGCTGTGCCTGGAAACCCGATGTGTACCTTGGTTACCAGCTCCCTGCATAAGCGTGCTGGTATCCAACGTACACTGTGGGTTACTAAGCGACGTTACCCGCAGTGTCGCTGTCCTGATCGCTGCCTGAGCTGCCTGTTTGGCAGCTCAGCAGCGATCATGTAGCAAAACACCAGCGATCCTGACAAGTTCATATCGTTGTCGGGATCGCTGGTGCGTCGCTATGTGAGACGGGGCCTTTGAACACCTTCAATTCTAGCAACATTTTTGTGCAACTCGAAGTTGTGCATTAATGTTGTGACTAGGCTGAACTGAGGCGGGACAGAGCATGGCAGAGCCCACCCAGCAAACTACATCTTGACTGGAGTAACATTTATGACCATGGCAAATGTTACTAGTAATATGTACCTAATTAATTAAGAGATACACGCCACTTAATGAATAAAGCACATTTTAGTCCTTGGTGGACTTCATTAAGAGCGGCGTGCAAAACACCAGTGTTAATAAATTGGACTCTAAAATTGAGGTCAATGAAAGGAAATTGAGACAAGTGCAAAGAGAATATCATTAGTACTCACTAACATATTCTTCTAGAAGATAAGCATGGAGGGGAAAACAATAGCAGATATTTAATGCCTACACGAATAATAAATACAAATGGAATATAATTTTTCTTTAAATCTTTTCAGCTGACCATTTGGTACCAAGAGAGAAAATTATATGGAAGATCCACCAATAGATCTGGACTAGTACCAACCTGCTGCATCAATTAATGCTATCAAAAAAGATGAAGGTGAGAATAATAAGTAAAATAGAAGAAGAGAGATTTGAATTTGTGACTTTCCTGGGGAAATATGGAAAAACACAGGTCCCCCGATCCCTTTGTCTTTGCCCCCACACATTGTTTCCTACCACTTGAATAGTTACTCATCTTAAATTGAGCTGTAAAGAATTTTATTAAAAAACTATTGGCTGTTACAATGTCAAATGCATTGATTACTTTATCAAAATGTGTGTAAAATTTCTACATCACAATAAAAACATTTTTATATATAACACAATCTAAGTATTCATTGAAATACACTCTATATTTCTTATTTTTTTAATTTTGCATTTTTAATTTAATTTATGTTTGGTAGCCAGTTTGGGAGAAAACCGAACAGCAGCTGCATTGATTGAACAGTAAGCAAATGTCTTAAAGAACTTATATCTGTTCTGGTGACCTTATTCCTGCCACTTGATTTGCAGCACTCTTATTACTGACTCCCTATCTGAAATTGTTATGAGGGATCTTTGACGCTTCCTAATTTTGTCTGTCATACATCATCTCTTTCTTTATCCAATAATATTAAGATTAGTCTTCTGACCCAGCTTCAATGTTCTCTGCACAAGCTCAAAAGTGTTATGAATAAAATAGCAACATATTGTATGTGTTTCAGACACAAAAATCAAAACTGGAAATGTCCCTTAAAAAAACTACACCCATCTCAATAACAGTTACCAACCCTCAAGTCCTGAAATCTCAAAAAGTATGTCTATAATAAAAATTTGAGTTATATAATATCATCAAAATTCATCATCTTTCCCCATCTCATTCGACTCCTCCAACAGACCTATCCATTAAAGTAAATGGCTGCTCACTCTCCCCAGTCCCACAAGCTCGCTGCCTTGGGGTAATCCTTGACTCTGACCTCTCCTTCAAACTACATATCCAAGCTCTTTCGACTTCCTGCCGACTTCAACTCAAAAATATATCCTTGATCCGTACATTCCTTAGCCTAGAATCTGCAAAGACTCTAGTGCATGCCCTCATCATCTCCCGCCTTGACTACTGCAACCTCTTACTTTGTGGCCTCCCTTCTAACACTCTCGCACCCCTCCAATCTATCTTAAACTCTGCTGCCTGACTAATCCACCTATCCCCCCTCTATTTCCCAGCCTCTCCTATCTGTCAGTCCCTTCACTGGCTCCCTATTATGTTAACCATGGCATACAAAACCATCCACAACCTGTTTCCCTCATTCATCTGTGACCTTGTCTCCCGGTACTTACCTACGCGCAACTTCCGAACCTCACAAGATCTTCTTCTCTCCTCCCCTCTTATCTCCTCTTCCCACAATTGCATACAAGCTTTCTCCCGCATATCCCCCTACTCTGAAATTCTCTACCCCAACATTTCAGACTCTCGCCTACCATGGAAACCTTCAAAAGGAACCTGATGACCTACCTTTTCCGATAAGCCTACAACCTGCAGTAACCACTGATCCACCAAACCACTGCACGACCAGCTCTGCCCTTGCCTATTGTATCATCACCCATCCCTTGTAGATTGTGAGTCCTCGTGGGCAGGGTCCTTTCTCCTCCTGTACCAGTCGTGACTTGTATTGTTTAAGATTACTGTACTTGTTTTTATTATGTATAGCCCTCCTCACATGTAAAGCGCCATGGAATAAATGGAGCTATAATAATAAATAATAATAATTTTTTCTCATTGTACATTCTCTTTATCTATACATCAAACGTTTCCACAATATATTCTCATTTACAACTTTTTCAATAGCAGAAATGTATTAATTCATCAAACTTTATTAGAAATATTGATTGAGGGATTCACCTAGAACATTAAAATAAAATCCATATTTAATTTGATAAAAAGTCTCTATTCTGCTTATTTCCTTCATATAATATTACATGGTGAAATATAATGATGGATACAGGAAGGTTTGGGAGCAGAACTAAGACGCAGAATAATAATGATACATGTCTTACATTATCATGATGATATAAGATGTTTCCTCTTTCCGGATAGCATTTCCATCAAAAGTTGCTATCTGGGTCTCAAACCAGTCCAATAACTAAAGAGCTGGACAGCTGGACACCATCCCAGTGCAGAAGAATGAGCTCCGTTTTTATCTAGTACTTTAGATAAATGCTGGAGAAAAACTAGAAAAATATTTAGACTTGAGAGTCCTCAGTGGTTGATACCTTTTAATGGCTAACTGAAAAGATGGTAACAATTTGCAAGCTTTCGAGACTACTCAGGTCTCTTCATCAGGCATAGACTAATACAACATCTGAAGAATCACATATTTATACACAAAATAGCACAGAAAAAATGCAATAGGTAGGACAAGTGACATGAAGCAGAACTGTCATTATGGCAGAGGGATTAACATAAATATGACTAGTTCATAGATAAGGAGTGAAGGTTTTATTACCCTCTGATTGGGGTCTGGTATTGTGTTGTGATGACCCTAAAAGGTCAGGGAGGCAGATTCCTTAATTGTTGTAGAACGACATAAAACTCTGGGATATATTCATCCCAGCACTAAGAGTGTCAAAGGTCATCATAAGTTTATATTCCCAGACTTTTCTATCCTTCTCAGATTTGAAGTTAGATTTTAATACAAGTAATTCCATATCTGTCATGCTATGACCGGGCATACAAAAGTGTTTGGCCACAGGTAAATCCATTCTTTTTTCTCTTATCGTGTGGCGATGAGAATTCATCCTTGTTCTCAGTTTTTGCCCGGTCTCCCCCACATACAGACCCCCAGTTGGACATTTAGTACATATAATTAGGTACACCACATTAGATGTGATGCAGCTGAAAGTACCTGGTATCTTGTAGTCCTGATGGGAGTTGGGGATCTTTATCCTGTCCGTGGTCATTATAGATGTACAGGTCTTGCATTTCTTTTGTCTGCAAGGAAAGGTTCCTGCAGCTGTTGGGGAGGACAGGGAGCTTCTGACAATGATGCTTCTTAGATTTGGGGACTGCCTAAAACATAGTAGTGGGGGGTCTGGGAATATGGATTGTAATCGGGCATCTTTTTGTAGTAAAGGTTGTAGTTTCCGTGCAGCTCCCCTTAGCATCTCCAGACTTGGATTGTAGGTGACCACTAGAGGCACCCGGTTATTTTCTTCTTTAGCTTTGTAATGTAGCAGGTGATTCCTTGATATTCTGGTGGCTCTTGTAATTTGGTTTTCAATTGTTCTTGGATGGTAGCCCTGGTTCAAAAAAGTCTTTCTGAGGCGACCAGTTAGCCATTAAAAGGTATCAACCACTGAGGACTCTCAAGTCTAAATATTTTTCTATCTACTGGCTAACACGGTACGAAGATACACATCTTTCCTATATGGAGAAAAAACTACCAATTTGAGATATAGGGGCAGGGGTCCAAGGTTCACTTTCTAGACTGAAAGATGTGAGAGTCAAGTTTGTGATGTCAATAAACTTAAATAAATTGCTGGATTATGGATTCATTTCTTGAATGTAATTTTTCTATAACTAAATCCATTCAGCTGACCTCTTGGTACCAAGAGAGAATTTTAATGGAAGATCCACCAATAGATCTGGAATAGCTACTATCCCCTCTTTTCCACTTTTTCTCTTTGGAAGCCTGAAGCGTCAATTAATGGTATCATAAAGATGAAGGTAAGAATAATAAGTAGAATAAAATAACAGAGATTTGAAATTTTGGGGATTTTTTTACTCAATCCATAATTATAACTCAAGTATGAAATGTCCTTTTACTGAACCAGATAAAACAGGTGTGAAGTGTAAGGATGCTCCAAACTGGTCGATATTCCAGCTTCTTGGAGCCTTCCCAATAGAACATTGATCAGACTTGGGTTTTTTGTTTTTGGGTCAAGTTAGAAAGGTTATGTAAGAAAACTCACACAATGTGACAATGAGTTGTTAATAGTTGTATTCGGTATCACAAAGGAAAACTGTTAATAAAATGACTTCTATTGCACTAAAAGCATAAAAATGATTGTAAATTGGCATTACTTTACGAAGATCAATGCAAAAATGTCAGGATCAAAAGCTACAAAGTTGGTCAGTGAGTGATATATTTTATATCATATTTGTAATAACTGTTATATTGGTATAAATGTAAATGAGTGTATGTGTGCATTATATGTTCACAATATTTACAGTACTTATAATAACTGTGAGATTTCTAATATTAGACCCATTCTTTATCCAAAAATGTAATTGAATATTCGTCAATAAATTGATTTAATCATTGTAGACTGGGCTAGCTACTTCTCAGCAGCTCCATAATAATTAAAAAAATAGTTTTTTGCGCATATTGCTGAAATTTGCACTACAATAACCAGTTTCTAATATATTTTTTCATTTTAGGCACACAACATTTCATATGTTCATCTCTATAAAACATACCTTCTATTACAAAGCATAATGTGATCAGATCACACCAAGGCTCTGCTAAAAAGAAATTCTACATATCTGGTTTTAACACAATTTATGTAAAAAAGACATTAGAAAAAGTGCAACTCAAAGTACTACAACCATTTATCTATAAATGTGCTGTAGCGATTTCAGAGATTAAACTATAGAAGATAAAATACAGAAACAAATAAAGAGGAATAAAAAAAACATATTCAGTTGTCTATGGAGCTACAAATTCTTATCTCTATAATAAGTCAATAACATGCTTTGTTCTTAAATGTAAAAAAAAATGATAAAATGCTTTCTCAGTCAATATAAAATATTAGTATTAAATGGATTAAAAACATTCATTCCAATTTCAATGGGGAGCAGTAGATAAGGCAACAGTAAAGAGAGTGAACTCTACCTGTGTGCATAGGGCAAGTCTTCATTCTCTGAAAAGCCTCTGAAGTTCTTACCCCTTTAATATACTGACTGTGGAAAAAAAATATGACCAGCCCTATTTGTAGGAAAGGTGCTTCAAGTTGCTATGAGATCAGTTGCTTAGATACAGGTGATTTATTTCATAAGTGTCATTACTACAAAAAAGGAGAAGTTTGTAACTTGACCTGACATGCAAAGCTGTTTTCATTCAAAGAAGGTCCTAAATTAAAAATTCCCACAAGAACTTTAGTTCAATATTAACTCTATATACTGTATCTGAAATCACAAATTAATTTTCATTTCATTTTACAGGGGATAGTAGAGACTATTCATAATATGAAAGATGCTATCAACTACTCTACGCAGACCAAAAGCAAGCCTGCCAATAGGTCAGATAGTTATTGTCTTTTATGGCACTATGCATTGAGATCTTGAAAACAATGAGGTATTGATACATAAAATACAGTTAAACCATTTTAAAACAACCATCTAAAACTGCATTGAAAAATGGTCTTCAAAAGGGCTGGTCTTCTTCATAAGGATGGCTAGAATGCATTACACAGTGAAGAAAATAATTATTTGAACCCTTGCTGATTTTGTAAGTTTGCCCACTGACAAAGACATGAACAGTCTATAATTTTAAGGGTAGGTTAATTTTAACATTGAGGGATAGAATATCAAAAATAAAATCCAGAAAATCACATTATATAAATTGTATACATTTATTTGCATTTTGCAGGAAGAGATAAGTATTTGATCCCTCTGGCAAACAAGACTTAATACTTGGTGGCAAAACCCTTGTTGGCAAGCACAGCAGTCAGATGTTTTTTGTAGTTGATGAGGTTTGCGTACATGTCAGGAGGAATTTTTGCATATCGTCTCTAAATGATTAAGATTTTGAGGCTAAATAGAATAAAACTTGGCACTCAGCTTTGATAATCTGTAAACAACTTTAATGCAGTCCAATGTATAGTACAAACGTTTCGGTCATTAGGAGACCTTCATCAGTGTACTAAGGTATAGGAGCATTGAAAAAATATACAAATCAAACATACAGGATCATGTAGGAACATTCCAAAAATCTCAGAACAGACAGGATTTTATGAAAATAAAAAATAAAAATAAAAAATAAAAAACATCACATTTATATTTTTATAAAGGCAAAAAAATGAAAAAAGTAAAAAAAAAAACAGTCCGGGGTAATGAGAGACATTGTGGGTAAATGAGGAAAAAGACAGTGAAACCTACCCGACTGCTTTTTTCAAAACGAATAGGTTATGTGGGTCACTCGGTGTGAAATGTTAGTGACATCTGTAATGATAGTGAAATGCATAGGTAATATATTACTTCCATGGATTGCTACACAAAGTCAGTGAAAATAAGTCATACCTGTGGAACCAAAGTGCTTTCTAATGAGAAAGCTGAAAAGACGTGTGTTCCACTGTGGTTGGTGCTCCTAGGTCCTAGTAAGAGACCTAGATGTGAGTGAAGCAAATATCCATAATAAATTAAACTACAGTCATGGCCAAAAGTTTTGAGAATGACACAAATATTAATTTTTACACAGTCTACTGCTTCACTTTTTCTAATGGCAATTTGCATATACTCCATAATGTTATAAAGAGTGATCAGCTTAACAGCAATTACTTGCAAAGTCAATATTTGGCTAGAAAATGAACTTTATCCCCCAAAACACATTTCAACATCATTGCAGCCCTGCCTTAAAAGGACCAGCTAACCTCTTTTCACTGATTGCTCCATTAACACAGGTGTGGGTGTTGATGAGGACATGGCTGGAGATCAATCTGTCATGATTAAGTAAGAATGACACCACTGGACACTTTAAAAGGAGGCTGGTGCTTGGCATCATTGTTTTTCTTCTGTTAACCATGGTTATCTCTAAAAAAACACGTGCAGTCATCATTGCAATGCACAAAAATGGCCTAACAGGGAAGAGTATCGCAGCTAGAAAGATTGCACATCAGTCAACAATTTATCGCATCATCAAGAACTTCAAGGAGAGAGGTTCCATTGTTGCCAAAAAGGCGCCAGGGCGCCCAAGAAAGACCAGCAAGCGCCAGGACCGTCTCTTAAAAGTGTTTCAGCTGCGGGATTGGGCTACCAGCAGTGCAGAGCTTGCTCAGGAATGGCAGCAGGCAGGTGTGAGTGCATCTGCACGCACTGTGAGGCGGAGACTCTTGGAGCAAGGCCTGTTCTCAAGGAGGGCAGCAAAGAAACCACTTCTCTCCAGAAAAAACATCATGGACAGACTGATATTTTGCAAAAGGTACAGGCAGTGGACTGCTGAGGACTGGGGTAAAGTTATTTTCTCTGATGAATCCCCTTTTCGATTGTTTGGGACATCAGGAAAACGCCTCATTCGGAGAAGACAAGGTGAGCGCTACCACCAGTCTTGTCTCATGCCAACTGTTAAGCATCCTGAAACCATTCATGTGTGGGGTTGCTTCTCAGCCAAGGGAATCGGCTCTCTCACAGTCTTGCCTAAAAACACAGCCATGAATAAAGAATGGTACCAGAATGTCCTCCAAGAGAAACTTCTCCCAACCCTCCAAGAGCAGTTTGGCGATCAACAATGCCTTTTCCAGCATGATGGAGCACCTTGCCATAAAGCAAAGGTGATAACTAAATGGCTCAGGGAACAAAACATAGAGATTTTGGGTCCATGGCCTGGAAACTCCCCAGATCTTAATCCCATTGAGAACTTGTGGTCAATCATCAAGAGACGGGTGGACAAACAAAAACCTAAAAATTCTGACAAAATGAAAACATTGATTGTGCAAGAATGGACTGCTATCAGTCAGGATTTGGTCCAGAAGTTGATTGATAACATGCCAGGGAGAATTGCAGAGGTCCTGAAGAAGAAGGGTCAAAACTGCAAATATTGACTTGCTGCATTAACTCATTCTAACTGTCAATATAAGCTTTTGTTACTCATATGTTTGCAATTATTATATTTCTGTCTGTGATAAAAACATCTGTCAAACACACATAAAAACCAGCGGGCAACAGATCATGTGTAAATATAATATTTGTGTCATTCTCAAAACTTTTGGCCATGTATATGATAAGGGCCTAGCTATGTCCCAGGTATGTTTAACTCCTTTCTACCAATTCCCAAGGACAGAATAGTACGAGGGGAGCGCGGCCGGGTGTCAGCTGATTTTCACAGCTGACACCCGGCACTAAGTGCCAGGAGTGGTCACGGGCCGCTCCCGGCACTTTAACCCCCGGAACACTGCAATCAAATATGTTTGCAGTGTTTTGGCGGCTGCAGAGGGGCTGACAGCCCCTCTGCTTTTGGATCAGAGACCCCGCGGCTTGCCATGGGGTCTCGATCGCTGCCATGGAAACCCAATGTTGTCACAACGACATCCGGTTCTCCAGGCCTGAGGGACTTCCTGCCATGCGCAGTGATGATGAGGAAGTCTCTCAGGTCAGTGCTATAGGTGCTGCAACGCTGACAGCTTCTATAGCATGCAGATCTGCATGCTATAGAAGCGTTCAGCCTGCACAAAATGAGTGTCCTATAGTGGAAAAATGTGTAAAACTAAGAATTAATTTAAATTGTTTTTTAAATAATTGTAAAAATATTTTAAAAACTAATAATAAAAAAAACTTATTCTATCAATGAATAAATATTTTAATAAAAAAAAACCTAAACAATAAAAGTACACATATTTGGTATCCCCGTGTCCGTAACAACCCGCCCTATAAAACTGTCTCATTAGTTAACCCCTTTAGTGAACACCATGAAAAAATGAAAAAACAAGGCAAAAAAACAATGCTTTATCATCATACCTCCAAGCAAAAAGTGGAATAACATGCGATCAAAAAAACAGATACAAATAAAAGTGATACCGTTGAAAACGTAAATTTGTCCCGCAAAAAAAAAGCCCCCATACAGCGTCATCAGCAAAAAAAATAAAAAGTTATAGCTGTCAGAATAAAGCGATGCAAAAATTATTTTTTCTATAAAATAGTTTTTATTGTATAAAAGCGCCAAAACGTTAAAAAAATGATATAAATGAGTTATCACTGTAATCGCACTGACCCGAAGAACAAAACTGCCTTATCAATTTTACCACAAGTGGACCGGTGTAATCGCCCCGCCAAAAGAAATTCAGGAATTGCTGGTTTTTGTTCATTTTGCCTCCCAAAAATCAGAATAAAAAGCGATCAAAAAATGTCATGTGCCCGAAAATGGTACCAATAAAAACGTCACCTCGTCCCACAAGAAACAAATCCTCACATGACTCTGCGGGCCAAAATATGGAAAAATTATAGCTCTCAAAATATAGTGATGCAAAAACTATTTTTTGCAATAAAAAAGCGTTTTTTAGTGTGTGACAGCGGCAAAACATAAAAACCCGCTATAAATAGTAAATCAAACCCCCTTTACCACCCCCTTAGTTAGGGAAAAATAATAAAATGAAAAAATGTATTTATTTCCATTTTCCCATTAGGGTTAGGGTTGGGGATAGAGTTGGGGTTGGGGGCTAAAGTTAGGGTTGGGTCTAAAGTTAGGGTTGGGGATAAAGTTAGAGTTAGGGTTGGGGCTAAAGTTAGGGTTAGGATTGAGGCTAGAGTTGGGGTTAGGGTTTGGATTAAGGTTAGGGTTGGGATTAGGGTTAGGGATGGGATTAGGGTTAGGGGTGTGTTGGGGTTAGGGTTGGGATTAGGGTTAGGGGTTTTTTAGGCTTAGGGTTTGAGTTAGAATGGGGGGATTTTCACTGTTTAGGCACATCAGGGGCTCTCCAAACACAACATGGCATCCGATCTCAATTCCAGCCTATTTTAGTTTGAAAATGTCAAATGGCGCTCCTTCCCTTCCGAGCTCTGCCGTGCACCCAAACAGTGGTCCACCCCACATATGGGGTGTCAGTGTACTCAGGACAAATTTGAAAACTTTTGGGTGCAATTTCTCCTCATACCCTTGGGAGAATAAAAAATTGGGGACTAAAAGATTATGTTTGTGAAAAAAATATGTTTTTTTTCATGGCTCTACGTTATAAACTTGTGTGAAGCACTTGGGGTTCAAAGTGCTCACCACACATCTAGATAAGTTCTTTAGGGGATCTAGTTTCCAAAATGGTGTCACTTGTGGGGGTTTTCCACTGTTTAGGCACATCAGGGGCTCTCCAAACGCGACATGGCATCCAATCCAAATTCCAGCCAATTTTGGTTTGAAAAAGTCAAACAGCGTTCCTTCCCTTCCAAGCCCTGCCGTGCGCCCAAGCAGTGGTTTTCCCCCACATATGGGGTATCGGCGTACTCAGGAGAAATTGCACAGCAACTTTATCTGTCCATTTTCTCCTTTTACCCTTGTGAAAATAAATAAATTGTTTGTAAAATATAATTTTTGTGACTAAAAAGTTAAATGTTCATTTTTTTCTTCCACATTCCAAAAATTCCTAAGCACCTGAAGGGCTAATAAACTTCTTCAATGTGGTTTTGAGTACATTGAGGGGAGCAGTTTTCAGTGGATATGCGTCCGGCTCCAATAGGGTATCCGCCGCTTGTTGGAGTAGCATACAGCACAATATGCTGTGTTTAAAGCCTGTCACCTCATTTTTCGCATATAAGCTGCAGCCACCGCCATTAGGGGCTTATCCACAGAATTCTATAATGCTGTAGATAAGCCCCCAATGTAACCTGAAAGATAAGATAACAAGCTGCAGCTTATATGCAAAAAATGAGGTGACAGGTTCCTTTTAAATAAGCGAGAGGTGGGACTTCTGCCCTCTCGATGAGCGGAAGTGTGATGCCGGTGCGCTCCGGGAATAGGAGGTATTTGCGCTCCATGTCCAAAGTGACATGAGAAGCCACATGGCTATGCCATGCTGGGATGTGTTCCACTGTGGCGGCTTGAGTTCCACCGCATACTGGTGTTAGGCGCTGGGATTTTTCCGCTGTGTGGGATAAATCCCAAGCCTTGTCTGGTGTTGTGGTCTCCCATTTGGACCCAGCCACTGGGTCTGCTGCTTAGCACAAACGTCAGTCCCAGCAACTTGCTCAGGCTCCTGTTATTCGTGTGGTTACTGCTGGCTCGTCAGCTAAAGTCTATGGTAACCAGTGGTATACTAAGGCTCTCCGTCTATGTTCAGAAGTCACCTTACTGAGCATGTCCGTGATGTGGCACCTTCTTATTGGTGCTCGGACTGCTCTGGTCATGTGGCAGCTCCGGATTGGCTCACGGACGATGGCCCATCCGACTGGGCGTGAGTGTTTGGGGTGAAGCCTAGTGCATAAAGGGCTTTCAGCAAAGCACGTGGGGGTGCTAGCGTCACTTGTGCTTGGTGTGTGTGTGTTAGGCGTCGAGATTCCACTGCTGCACAGGGGGAATCTCGAGCCATGTCCTCTGCGGTCTCCATTCTTCTTCAGCTGCAGAGGATCCAGCTCAGCGGAGACATCGGTCCCAGCGTCTTGCTCAGGCTAATGCTATGCGTTTGGTTGCTGCTGCCACCCCAGGTTCAGCTATAGCAACCAGCATTAGTCAGCAGCAAGCAGACGCTCCTGGTACTAAGTCCTGCTTTTCTCCATCTGAGCATGCCCGTGAGACGACCGCTCATTGGTGGTCGGAGTTCACATGCTCAGGTCCTCAAGCAGTTCCTGGAAGGCTGCAGTTATAAAAGGATCGCACGGCTGTGCGCTAGTATAAAACCATATAGTGTGTGAGCGAGTGGATACGCTACCTCTCTGTGTATGCACGTGTGTGTTTGGGCCGAGAACCTGCCGCACTGTCAGCGTGTATGATGGTCTAGTTTTCCTTAGTCAGGCAGGTTTTTTACTCAGCTTGACCTAGCGCCTGTCTCAGCCACGTGTGCTGCTTAGCACGGGCTGTTCACAGGGCACAGTCAATCCATGTGCTCTGGCCCACACCTTTTGGTACCGCTCTGTATTCAGTTGAGCTTTTGCTTTTGTTTTGCGCCAACTCGTGGTGCGCTTTAGTTAGCTGTATTTTGCTACCACTCAGCACCAAGTTGTGGCATCGCCTGTGTGACGCCGTGTGCATTGTGGGTCCGGTCAGACTCAATATTGTGTCTCAATATTGCTGATGCTCTCCTTCATGGAGATGATCGCTTTCTGCAGATGTTTTACAGTCAGGGACATACGCTCAAAAGAGCATTTATTCAAAATTTGTTCAAATTTATGACAATACTCTGGTAGTTCACTAAATAAAGTAGGACGGATAGGAACCCTGAAACCCTTAGGGATTCTTTGGACATGAAGGTATTCGGTCAAAGTTGCACAGTGAAGCTCGTAATTGATCTGGTGACGCAATTCATGTTCGAGGTCAGTCCCTTTGGTTTCCCTTGGGGGTACTTTGAGAAAGTCACTAGAGAGATTAGACTTAGAAAGGATGTTGGAGATAATAGGAAAAGGTCCCTTACTAGGACTTAGGAACACCAACCACAGTGGAACACGTGTCTTTTCAGCTTTCTCATTAGAAAGCACATTGGTTCCACAGGTATCACTTATTTTCACCGACTTTGTGTAGCAATCCATGGAACTAATATATTACCTATGCATTTCACTATCATTACAGATGTCACTAATATTTAACACCGAGTGACCCATCTAACTTATTTGTTTTGAAAAAAAGCAGTCGGATAGGTTTCTCTGTCCTATTCCTCATTTAACTACAATGTCTCCCCGATTACCCGAATTGGAGTTTTTTAACTTTTTTCATGATTTTAATTTTTTTGCCTTTATAAAAATATAAATATGTGACGTTTTTTATTTTTTATTTTCATAAAATCTGGTCTGTTTTGAGATTTTTGGAATGTTCCTACATGATCCTGTATGTTTGATTTGTATATTTTTTCATTGTTCTTATACCTTAGTACACTGATGAAGGTCTCCTAATGACCGAAACGTTTGTACTATACATTGGACTTCATTAAAGTTCTTCACAGATTCTCAAAACTGAGTGCCAAGTTTTACTCTATTTACATATATTGGTTTGGAAACCTACTTGTGCACCTCTGCAGTTGCGCCACGGTGTACTAGTTATTAAGATTTTGAGGCTTGGCAACTTGGAGCTACAACTCCCTACATAAGTTTTCTATAGGATTAAGGTCTGGAGATGGGCTAGGCCACTCCATGACCTTAATGTGCTTCTTAATTATTTCCTTCACTGTATATAGTGAAACTAAAAGCAGAAAATCAAGTCTGAATACTGAATAAATCAAGATATTTTGAAAAAAAATGTTTTCATTTTTTTTATCATTTGCATATCATTATCATTTATATTGATCCTGTGATTTTCATAATTTCATGACTTTTCCCTCTTGGTGTTACAATTTTAATTTTGAGAAATATATATATAAACTGTTCTTGACTTAGTATGTATTTTCTATTCATTAATAGTGTTGAGCATTCCGATACTGCAAATATCGGGTGTCGGCCGATATTTGCTGTATCGGAATTCTGATTCTGAGTTCCGATATTTTTGTCATATCGGATACCGGAATCGGAGATTTCAGAGAAAGTCTATGGGGAGTTCCTGTGTCACAGAACAAAGTACGTGACACAGGAACTTCCCGAAACTGTCACTGTCAGTGTCGGTCGGGTCTGTCAGGTGTCAGGACTCAGCAGAGTCCGCACTTACCTGGCAGAAGATCCCCTTCCTCGGTGGTCACGTCCTCCGTGATGGCCGCCATTTCCCTGTCCCTGGCGGTCACGTGCAGAATCTCAGAATCTGACTGCCGGGAACTGGGTAATCTCGGCCAGCTGTACTCTCGCGACAGCTGGCAGTAAACCAGTCCGGATTATGTCATCGCCGGGGACGCAGCTCAGGTAAGCAGCTCTGCTCTATGTGGATGTCAGGCTCAGCCTGTCATCCAGATGTAGCAGAGCTGGACTCGTCGTGGGACACTCGTGACTTTGGACTGCGTCGGACAGGGAGTATTTGTGTTGGTTTGTTATTTTTGTTTTTTTACAGGAGAACGATGGCGTCGCAGGAATGAGAGTTAAATAGAATTAATGAAAACTGTGTGGCATTTTATTTCATTAAAAGACTTTTTTCTTGCTGTGTTTTTTTTTAATCCCACAGTGTCTGTCTGCTATCTCAGCCTTCTTTTCTGCTCGCTTTCTCAAACTGAACATGGACAAAACAGAATTCATCATCTTTCCCCCACCTCATTCTTCCCCTCCACCAGACCTATCCATCAATGTCAATGGCTGCTCACTTTCCCCAGTCCCGCATGCAAAATCAGTTTTTTTTTACAATGAATTTACACCTTTAATTAACCCCTACAGGTGCGAAATTTTGCACACATACACTCATGTAATTGTTTGTGAAAACCAGATATCAAACTACATGAAAAGACATGGTTAACTCTATGTAAACCATGTGTCATTTCATGTCGGGTGCTTCTGTATTTTCACAAAAGCCGGCATTACCCGGCAATTGAATCAGAGGCTATTTTACTATGTAGAAGTGTATGAACTATAAATATATGTATATATATGTCACAATGACATGTATATATATATATATATATATATATATACATATATATATATATATATATATATATATTATTCTATGTGTGTATATTTAGTGTTTACAAGGAAAGAAAGGTTTTTTTTTTAGTTCCGATATTTCTGTCCCAATGACTTGCATTGTGTTTCCGGTATCGGATCGGCGATACCCGATACTTTTTGAGTATCAGGCCGATCCAATCCGATCCGATATTTTAGGATATCGGGCAGTATCGCTCAAAACTATTCATTAATATAATAATAAATGTATATTTTTAGGTAATAAGAATGGACATAATCCATATTTACAAGAGATGAGTGGATCCTATGAAATTAGACCAAAAGAGCTTACACTCTACAGAAGAGAAAGGACCCCGCTGAGCATAAGAGCTTACACACTACAGAAGACAGAGAGAGGCCCATGCTGAACATAATAGCTTACACACTACAGAAGAGAGAGAGGCCCACGCTGAGCATAAGAACTTACACACTACAGAACAGAGAGGAAGGACTCTGCTGACCACAAAAGCTTAAACTCTACAGTGGAGAAAGGCTTACCCAGTAGATGTTACTGCACAGGTGCCAGCGGCACCATCTTGCTAGAGAAAAAAAAATTGCCCCTCCAAGATGTCACCGCTGGCACCTGGCAGTAGCTTCTATCGGATTGCCAATAGCTGCTACTGCGCATGCACCCGCGACGCCATTTTTGTGGAAACACATTTTTTTCTCTAGCAAGATGGCGCTGCCGGCACCTGTGCAGTAGCAGCTATCGGATCGCTGATAGCTGCTACTGCGCAAGCGCGGCCAGCACCATTTTCAAACTGATTTTTTTTTTTTAGGAATTTATGGATAACATAAAAGGAAAGGATTACATACACATTATGTATGCAATCATGCTGCAGCGCAGGCGTCACCGTCGGCACCTGCCTGCAGAAGCGGATTTTTTTCAAGATATATACTGTATAATATTTATTATGTAAACTAGGCGGCAGGTTACTGAAGGATCAGTGACCTGTCAGAAGCCATACATATGAATACATAATTAGAGCACCACATGAAGACCCCCCACAGCCCAGCCTTGGAGCACGAGCATATCATTAACTCAAAACTACAAACAAAGATTAAACAACAACCACAAGACGGATTTAGTCACCCAAGGTATCATTTTAATCAGTATAATGACGCTAACCTGACACGATCTGTTGGTTACTGTGCACAATCCTGCTGACAGGTTCCCTTTAAAAATATCAAGCAAATTATTTACCTGGAACTCCTGTCGCGATTCGCGATGTGACTCACGGTCCAGGAACACCTATCCCTTCACCTCTGGAGAAACTTGAAGATACACCTGATTTTAGAAGATTCAGAACAAGAAGAGCAAGATTCTGATAAAGACTTTCACGCTAATCCCAACAAACCACAGCTTTTCGCAACTCAAATTAAATAATTTAGTCAGGGACTTGGACCTTCCTAAACATTCTGCAGAACTTTTAGGCTCTAGCCTAAAGGAAAATAACCTGCTAGCTCCTGGTACCTGTTTTTCATGATAAAAAAGCAGAGAAAAGGAAGTCCTTCTTTACTTTTCTCAAGACAGTGCTCTAGTGTATTACACAATGTGAACGAGTTGAGACATCCAAAAAAAGTCTAAAAGCTGTGCTAGTGCACAATGGCAGCAAGTGTGCTTCAGTATCTGTATTACATTCTTTGCACTTGAAGGAAAGCTATGAGAATTAAGACATTATTTTCAAGAAACTTATCTATGATGATTAAACATGGTCAATATGTGATGATCTGAAAGTTCTCTCTTTGCTCCTTGGGTTGCAAGAAGGGAATGGGACTCAACACTGGAGCCAAAAAGTTAGCCAACGAGCACATCTTTGCAACCTGGAGTCAAGAACATAGTTGCGGAAAGTTTAGTTGATCCCACTAAGGTTCTCCTGCCACCACTCCACATTAAGCTTGGACTGATGAAACGGTTTGTGAAAGCTCTACCGTAACAAGGAGAGACTTTTAAGTACCTGTATACCAAGTTTCAGGGACTGTCCGAAGCAAAAGTTAAGGAAAGTATTTTTGTGGGTCCAGATATTTGGAAAACTCATGAAAGATGATGAGTTTGAAACAAAAATTAAAGCTGTTGAGAAAAGGCTTGGAATTCTTTTAAAGAAGTTGTGAAGAAATTTCTAGGTAACAACAAAGATCCAAAATTTAAGTCCATCATGGAGAACATGCTGAAACGTTTCAAAGCCTTGGGTTGTATGATGAATTTGAAGTTACACTTTTTACATTCTCAATTGTACTACTTTCCTGAAATCCTTGGTGCTGTTAGTGATGACCGAAGAGAAAGATTTTGTCAGAATATTATAAAGATGGAATGACAATACCATGGTAGATGGAATGTGAACATGATGGAGGACTACTGCTGAATGCTTGGCAGAGAAGAATCGCAGGCTTTCTATAAAAGAAGAGGTATTGAAGCTTTGAAGGTAAAAGGAAAAGGCACAAGAATTAATTTCCACTGAAGTTGCAGAATGAATGTTCTAATAAATTTTTATGTTTTCAAATATTTGTATTGATTTTAAATACATTTTTATATATAATATTGTGTACATTTTTGTGCAAATTCCATAAGTGATGGTTAAAAATAGAAGTGTTTTTTTTAAATCAGGGTATAAGAAAACATAAGAATCAGTCATTGAATTTGAAAAACATTTCATGAACCCAAAATTTGCATGCTTGTGTAAGCTGCAAATAGAATGGTGGAGGAGAGAGCCGATGAGTTTTTCTCCAGCATTCAGTTTGTGCATCTGAGACTAGACATGGCAGGTGCATTGGCACTATTTGATTGCACCTACTGTGCTGAGCCCCATACTGCAGAGACCGAAATATCTTGTTTGGGAACACGGTGAGGTATTATTTTTAATCTTGTTTTTCATTAGTTGTGAAGACAGGGGAGTTGTGGAGCCCCCATGCTATCTGAAAGGAGATATTGGGGACGTCATACTGCATATAGTAGGCTGTGGGACTTAATACTGTGTATAAGAGAGCTATCATGTTGTATGTAAGGGAGCTGTGGGTGCATCATGCTGCATATAGAGTGCTGTGGAGGCCACTAGACTGTATTTAGAGAATCTGTGGAGCCATCATACTGTGTATAGATAGCTGTGCGGGGCAACATTCTGTATATAGTGAAATGTATGGGCCATCATACTTTATATATGGGGCTGTGGTGCCATAATACTAAGTATAGCGAGCTGTGAGGGCCATCGGGCTATATATAGAAGTCCAGCTGTGGAGGTCTAAATTTGTATATAGAGAGTTGTGGTGCCATCACACTGTATATAGGGAGCTGTGGGACCATGGTAATTTACATAGGTGAGCTTTGTTGCCATCATAAGGTGTATTAGGAGCTGTGGGAATCATAATACTGTGTATAATGAGCTGCAGGGACTATCATGCTATATATAAGGGGCAGACTGTGGAGCATACTATATTTAACGAACTGTGAGGTACATTATACTGAATATAGGAAGCTGGAGTCATCATACTGTAGATAGAGGCTGTTCAGTCAATGTACAGTATATAGGGGTGCTGTGTGTGCCATCGCGCTATATATAGAGCTTTGGAGGACATACTGTATATAGGCCATCATATTGCACATAGGGAGCTGTGCGGGACATCATACAGTATATAGGGATTGGTGGAGGTGTGGCACCCCAGGAGTTCGGTTGCCACAGTGACCTTGCCTCCCTCCGGGGGGGGTGATGTCATGCCTGGAAGCAAGGAAGGATCCCCTTAACAGGTAACACACAGCATACAACACTTTTCCTACTCCAGACCAGAAAGGGGAGCTCTAACACCTGATTTCAGGGGAGTTTCCCTGGAACATTCTGGCTGGGGGAGGAGTTAGAGTTAGTTAATGTCTGAGCAGGGTTGAGGAAGGATGTGTGGAGAGAAGCTGGGGGACAGGAGCTATAGCTGAGCTCACCCCTAGTCCTGAGCACCAGAGACCGGACCCCGGAGTTCGAGGCTGAGTGGGTGCTAAAGCACCAGCAGCAGAATCCAGAGGGCAGAAGACAGCAGATCCTCTGCCCCAACTGAGACTCGATGACACAGCAGCACATGTGAGCCGGAGATGCCAGAGAGGAGCAATCCCTGAAGCAGACTACAGCTGCCTGTCATGCGAGTGGAGTTCTACTTAAGCAACAGACAGAGAGAGGAACTTGAACAGAGTTTACAGCAGCTAGTACCTCAGAGAATAGCGCTAGAAAGGAGGCCTGAATAGAAGATTCCCAGATTGCTTTCAGGCTGACCGACTCCAGAACCATCTGTAATCAGTGCCCTGGATGCTCTGCCCGCAGAACTGTGAGTAAAGCTTTGGAAACTGCATCTGACTGTGTCTTCTCAAGTTCTTCCTACAACACCCACTCAACACTACTACATCCCTTGCCAAATACTACATCATTACCATCCACCTTACATTACATCTGCCCTGGGACTTAGCTCCACCTGAGGGGAGCTTTGCCTACTCTGATGCATCACCATCAGTCCCAGAGGATCTGCACTGCAGCGCTGGTCACCTCTGACCAGAAACTACAGGTGGCATCACAAACACTTTATTACAAACTCTATCATCCCTTGTTAATATACCCCTTTTATTGGACGTCCAGGGCCACGGACCGGGTCACTGCCGCTGTGACATTTCCCCTTTAAGAAGCGGCCCGGTACCGAGTATCCCACTGCCCTTGCGGGCGATCCAACTTGGCATCACAAACAGGATAAGTACCCCAGCATAGCTGGGTACTGTGTGCCATAGACTGTATCAAATTGTGTGATTGCCGCCATTACAGTGCCACGAGGCACGCAGGAGAAGAAGGGGCATGCTGTCATGGGCGGAGCCAGAGAGAGAGCGCGAAAGGTGAAGGGCTGTGCGCAGAGACAGCAGCTAGCAGAGCACAGGAAGCTGAGGCCTGGAATCCTGTCGCGCACCGTTCATCCCGCCGACGGAGCAACAGCCTGGTAAGCCAGTGGAAAGTCAGAGCCTGGCTAAGATTAACTAGGGGGGAAGAGAATGTCTAACGCAGGAGAAGATCTAGTGGCGGATGCCGCCGCAGCCCCCATAGCGCCGCAAGATTCAGAGGCAGGTGTCGCCGCAGCCCCCATAATACAGCAGAATCTGGCGGCCGACGCAGCTGCAGCCCCATAGCACAGCAGAATCCAACGGCCGACGCAGCCACAGCCCCAGAGTGCAGCAAGATCTGACGACCGCCGCTGCAGTCCCTATAATGCCTCTATCAATGCCATATATACCGGGCGCAGCCTGGCTGCCGCATTACTCAAGGGAGTCACATACTCTGAGCGATTTCAAGTAGAGACTGTGCAGTTTATTTGGTGTGTACCCCTTGTCTGAAAGCCAAAAAGTAAGCATTCTCATTGGACAGTTAACTGGAGCAGCTCAAAGAAAAGTAAAGTCCTGGCAGGACGCTGATAAATAGACTGTTCAGCAAATTCTCGCTAAGTTGAAGAGCACATTTGACACCCACAGTACAGCAGAAATAAAAATGAGGTTCTTTGGGTGCAAACAAAGGGTTCAGGACAGTATATGGGACTATGCTCTTAACCTTCAGGAGGCACTGTGGGCCATAAAGCAGATTGACCCAGACAGTGTGCAGGATGGAGACAGATTGATAAAGGAGCAATTTATTGAGGGACTCCTGTCCAGCACTCACAGGACACAGTTGCGCATCATGGCCCTACAAAATCCTGACCTGAACTTTGTAGACTTTAAAGATAGGGCTATCCGGGTGTTGCATGAACCAAATGTCAGCGGCCCAGCGCCCCCTAGGCGCCCAGCAATGACATACCACCAAGAGGCAGCGTCCTTCCCTCAGACCCCTCTGAGGCCGACGCAGACCCTGGATAATGATCCATCTGCAGAACTATGTCTGCAGGTTCAGGAGCTGACTAAAAGTGTGACTGCACTAGCCAAAACCATGCAGTCCATGCAAGTGCCCCCGATGGAGAAGATCCAGCTGGCCTCCAGTCCAGATGATGTCCCATGGTGACGGCGAAAGAGGATCCCACCGATCAGAGGGAGAGACAACAATCGCTACGACCAGGACAGACGACCCATTTACCGCCGCTGCAGCAAAGCAGGGCACATCGCAAGATTCTGTCATTTAAACTAGCAAACCCTGGGTCAGAGGGCCAACCCCCAAGAGTAGGACGATCAGGCCCACAGAACTGACGAGCCAGGTATATCAGAGGACGACCGGTCCTCCCAGTTGTGATTGACGGCATCCCAATAAATGCTTTACTGGACACCCGCTCTCAGGTGACAACTATGCCATATATTCTTTACAAACGGTACTGGGCTGACTCTGATCTTACTCGTGGCTCAGATGATGAGCTGACAGTAGTCGCCAGCAATGGTCAGCCTTTGCCACAGAAGTAGAATTAAAAGCCCAAGGTATGATAATTGTAGACATTGATCGACGAGAATGTAACCCAATGATGACCTTAGGTACTAATGTGATAGAAAATTGTCTTGCCGAGGTTATTGTTTTGTTGCAACAGGTAGCCAAAACTGCTGGTTCCAGTGAGCAACGGGTCCTGCAAAAGGAGATCAAGGCCCTGATGCAAAGACAGAAGGTAGAGCTATCTAGCGGAGAAGTCGACAGTGTCAGAGTGAGTGACTCATTCCCCATTGCAATAATCCCAAGGAGTGAAATGTTGATTTGGTATCGGGCAGCCATATGCCTCAGGGAAGAGATTATCAAGGCCTGGTAGAACCAGTGTACTCTGATAGTGGGCCCACTGTCCTGACAGCCATAGGGGTAGTCGATGTCCGCAAGGGGAGGGTGCCAGTACGCATCTTAAATTGTGGGGAGGAGGAGGCCAAACTACCTCGGTATGCCACCGTTGCTAAGCTGTTCACTGTCAATCACAATGCAATTCAGACAGCAGAACCATTGGTCTCATCCGACCAGGCGGATGACAATAGCACTGTAAAACAGCTGGAGGATTGGAGTCATCAGCTGCACGTGGGCACTGACTCCACCCTTCCACACCAAAAGAATGGGGTTTACCAAGTAGTCGAAGCGTTTGAATGGGTATTCAGCAAACACCCTTTAGACTTTGGGCTGGTAAAAGGAGTCCAACATCATATCCCTATTGGAAATCATCTGCCCATTAAAGAAAGGTATCGGCCTGTACCCCCAAATCACTACCAATGTGCCAAGAGTATGTTATGAGAGATGAAGGAGGCTGGGGTGATCAGAGGCAGTTGTAGCCCCTGGGCAGCTCTGCTAGTCCTCGTTAGAAAGAAAGATGGTACAATGGTACAATGAGGATGTGTGTTGACTACAGGAAAATTAACAGCTTCACCCACAAAGGCGCCTATCCGTTACCTATTATAGAGGAATCACTAGCTGCACTGAGATCCGCTAACTATTTCTCTACCTTAAATCTCACTAGTGGGTATTGGCAGGTTCATGTGGCAGAGGCAGACAAAGAGAAGACCGCCTTTGCAGCACCAATGGACCTCTCAGAATTCAATTACATACCGTTCGGCTTTGCAGCACGCCAGGAACGTTCCAGAGGTTGATGGAGTGCTGCCTCGGACACAAGAATTTCGAGACAGTTCTGTTGTACCTAGATGACGTCATTGTCTTCTCCAAGACCTGCGAAGAACATTTGGAGCACCTGGTCGAGGTGTTCGAAGCCCTGTCCAAATTTGGCCTGAAAGTGAAACCGTCCAAATGCCACCTCCTGAAGCCCAAGGTGCAGTACCTAGGCCACGTAGTAAGCGCAGAAGGCGTGATGCTAGACCTCGACAAAGTCACCATTATCCAGGACTGGCAGAGGCCCAGCAACATTCATGAAATACGTCAGTTCCTCGGGTTGGTAGGCTACTACTGAAGGTTTATCAAGGGCTACACTGAAATAGCCACACCCCTGCAAAACCTTCTTGTGGGCCAACCCAGGAAGGCAAGGAAAAAGAGTTCTACGTTTGATTGGAATGACGAAATGGAAAGATACTTCACTAAGTTGAAGTTGGCTCTTACGTGGGATGAAGTTTTGGCCTACCCAGACTATGACCAACCATTCATCCTCTATACTGATGCCAGCAACGTGATACTGGGAGCAGTACTGTCGCAGGAGCAGCGATGGATGGCCCGGCTGTCCAACTACGAGTTCACCATCAAGTGCCGAGCGGGACGTAAGAATGCCAATGCTGATGCGCTGTCCAGAATGCCCAACTTACCAGATGGGGGAGAAGATCCGGATGCACTCGAAGAAATCGAGTTACCAGCATTCCATCGTCCAGTTGCGGCTCAACGTGCCCAAGGGGTGAAAAACAAGCGCTACATCATGAAAGAGGCAACATTAAACCCATTGTCTCACCATGAATGTGCAGAGACGCAGGATAGCGACCCAGCAGTCTGCCTGGTAAAGGAGCTACTGACCCAAACTGACGTCCCGGTCCAGATGATCCACAAGAGACCCAACAGTTGTGGAAGGAAAAGGGCAGGCTGTTCATCTACGAGGGAAAGCTGTGTCGGAGGAGTATCAACGCCTGAACTCACGAACTGGACTGGCAGGTTGTAGTCCTGAGGTGAGATGCGTCAATGGTCCTGGAAGCATACCACAATGGAGCAGGACACTTCGGATGGAAGAAGTTGGAGGTCCTACTTCGCGAGAGATTCTACTGGGTTGGTATGAGGAATGCCATTGAAGATCAGTGCTGGGAATGTGGACCATGAAACTTGCGCAGGAAGGATCGTAACAGCCAGCGAGCCCCGTTGCAGTCAATAATCACCAAACAGCCACTTGAACTGGTAGCCTTGGACAACGTGAAGCTGACGCCATTCAGGCTATGTCTACGCCCTTACCATAGTGGACCATTACTCAAGGCTCCTGGTAGTTATGCCTGTCAAGGACCAAACAGCAAAGACAGCGGCGAAAGTATTTCAACAACACTTTTGTCAACCGCACGGTTACCCTGAACAAGTGCTTACAGACCAAGGCCCAGCCTTTCAAGCAGAAGTGTTCCAGGAGTTCTGTAACATGTACAGCTGCAAGAAAATCAGGACAACGCCGTACCATCCAAAGACAAATGGCATGTGGGAGAAAATTAACCAAGTGGTAATTGACCTATTGAAGACCTTGACCTTGGAAGAGAGAAGCCTGTGGCCAGAAAAGTTGCCAGATCTGGTGGATCTCTACAACCACATCCCTGTAAACTCCACCAACTGCACACCGGCCTACCTAATGAGAGAAAGACCTGGCAAGTTTGCCATTGACTTGGACATGGGAGTCCTGACACCTGAGGTAACATCACCAGATGCAAACTGTTATACAGAGTGGCAGCAGCAGTTCCGCAAAGTGCAAGAATGCGTAGAGCAGAGTTTGTCTCAAACAAGACAGAAGCGAGAAAGAAACTACAATCAGCACGCGCCTGCAGTTCCCTTGTCGCCTGGAGAACAGGTACTCAAAAGAAAGAGATGAGTACACAAACTTGATGATCAGTGGGAGGCTGAACCATACCCTGTTATGCCTTCAGACTTTGATAACACCAAGGTGTGCCTCATCAGCAAAGATGGAGGAGAAAACTCTGCAGCAATATCAAAGGATCACCTAAAACCATGTCCTGACCAACTAAAGGAAAGGATTAAAGACAAAGACATTCCTCAGTCAGTAGAAAAAGTGGAAGAGAAGAACCGCACTGTACTTGGCGAGTTCCCTTCAAATTGGATAAGAGTAAACCAAGGCATAGTCGTGCCCGTCTTAACCTTTCCCCAGCTGGAAGTACCAGAAAGAGAAGTGATTCAAGATCAGCCTGAAGATCAAGTGACAGAAGCCACATCTGCAGTGGAACGTGAAAATCTGCCCCTGCTAGCGGTGAATCTGTCAGACCCACAGTGAGTCTAAGAAATCGCAGACGGCAATGTTTCAGATGCTACACATCTCGTATCTTCACAGCATAGACAATTGCCTTCAGATGACCCCAAAAATAAAAGTCTAATGGAGTCAGATCGGGTGACCTTGGTGGCCATTCAACTGGCCCACGAAGACCAATCCACTTTCCAGGAAGCTGAAGATGGCACGTTCCATGAGTTTTTCCAGCAAGATGGTGCACCACCACATTATGGGTGTCAGGTCTGAGCATTCCTACAAGAACAGTTTCCTGGAAAGTGGATTGGTCGTCGTGGGCCAGCTGAATGGCCACCAAGATCTCCCAATCTGACCCCATTAGACTTTTATCTTTGGGGTCATCTGGAGGCAATTGTCTATGCTGTGAAGATACGAGATGTGTAGCATCTGAAACAACGGATACTGGAAGCCTGTGCTAGCATTTCTTCTGCGGTGCTGCTATCAGTGTGTCAAGAGTGGGAGAAGATGGTTGCATTGACAATCCAACACAATGGGCAGCACTTTGAACACATTTTATAAGTGGTAATAAACATGTAAATAAATAATGAAAGAATAAAGTTACGTTAACCCCTTAACGACCGCCGATATGCATTTTAACGGCGGTAGTTAAGGGTACTTAAACCACAGCGTCGTTAATTAATGGCGCTGTGGAAAAAGTATATAGCGCCCCCTGAGACACCAGAGAACATAATTCGGGTCAGTTTTTACCGACCCCGCTTTTGCGATCGCTGTTATTAACCCTATAACGGCGACTGCAAAAAAAAAAATTTCTCTCTCCTCTGATGTGATCGCACATCAGAGGGGAGAGAAATAGGGTCCCACGGGACCCCCGATCTGTCCCCCATGCCTTCTTGTGTCCCCCCATGTCTCCCGCAGCTGCCCACATCTTCTCCGGCAAAGAAAATGGCCGAGTCGGATTGTCTCCGGGGGAAGCCGAGACCCCAGAGAACATAATTCGGGTCCCCCACTTTTGCGATAGCCGTTACTTACCATATAACGGTGATCGCAAAACAAAAAAAAAAAGCCGCGATCCTGCATGTAATTTCTCTCCCCTCTGATGTGATCGCACATCAGAAGGGAAAGAAATAGGGTCCCCGGGAGTCCCGATCCCCCCCGGTACCTCCCGGTGTCCCCCCTGTCCTCCCGCAGCTCCCAGGCTCCCAGCATCTTCTTCCTGCTGGCAGATTCATTCATTCTGTGAAAGTACATTTTGATCACTGTGATAAACGCTATCACAGTAATCAAAATAAAAAAATTAGTAAATAAACCCCCACTTTATCACACCCTTAGTTAGGAACATATAATAAAATAAAGAAATTATATTTATTTTCATTTTTCCATTAGGGTTATGGTTATGGTTAGGGTTAGGGAGGGTTACAATTAGGGTTAGGGTTACAGTTAGGGTTAGGGTTAGGATTAGGGTTACGGTTACGGTTAGGGTTACAATTAGGGTTAGGGTTACAATTAGGGTTGGAATTAGAGTTAGGATTAGGGTTAGGATTAGGGTTATGGTTGGGATTAGGGTTAAGGTACTGCCACACTACACAATCCCGCTAGCGATCTCGTTAGCGTCGCATACTAATGAGATCGCTAGCGGGATTGTTTCTATATCGCTAGTAGCTACCTATTTTAGCGATGTCGTTAGGACGCTATCGCGGTTAGCGATCTCCTTAACGACTTTAGCGGTACAAAAGTACCGCTAAATCGCTAAAAAAGGTGCCACACTCAGCGATTAGATACTTACCAGCGGGGCGCCAGCGACGAAAATAGGGTCCGGAACGATTCCAGCGACGAGCGAGATCACAGCAGGAAGCTCGTCGCTGGCAGATGCCGCACAGAACAACATCGCTAACGGGATCGCTAAATAGTGACGTTTTTTAGCGATCCCGTTAGCGATGTTGTTTAGTGTGGCATACCCTTTATGGGTGTGTTGAGGTTAGGGTTGGAGCTAGAATTGAGGGATTTCCACTATTTAGGCACATCAGGGGGTCTCCAAACATGACGTGGCGTTCAAAAAGTCAAATGGTGCTCCCTCCCTTCCGAGCCCTGCCGTGCACCAAAACAGTGGTTTACCTCAACATATGGGGTATCAGCGTACTCAGGAAAAATTGCACAACAACTTTAGGGGTCCAATTTCTCCTGTTACCCTTTGGGAAAATAAGAAAATAGCAGGCTAAAAAATCATTTTTGAGGAAAAAAAATGATTTTTTGTTTTCATTGCTCTACGTTATAAACTTCTGTGAAGCACTTGGATGTTCAAAGTGCACACCACACATCTAGATAAGTTCCTTAAGGGGTCTAGTTTCCAAAATGGGGTCACTTTTTGTGGGTTTCCACTGTTTAGGCACATCAGGGGCTCTCCAAACGAGACATGGCGCCCAGCCAATTCTGCATTGAAAAAGTCAAACGGTGCTCCTTCACTTGCGACCTCTGCTGTGTGCCCAAAAAGTAGTTTACCGCCACATATTGGGTATCGGCGTATTCAGGAGAAATTGCACAACAAATTTTGTGGTTCAGTTTTTCTTTTAACACTTGTGAAAATAAAAAAAATTGGTTCTGAAGTAAATTTTTTGCAAAAAATGTTAAATGTTAATTTTTTCCTTCCACATTGCTTTAGTTCCTGTGAAGCACATAAAGGGTTAATAAACTTCTTGAATGTGGTTTTGAGCACCTAGAGGGGTGCAGTTTTTAGAATGGTGTCACTTTTGGGCATTTTCTATAATATAGACCCCTCAAAGTGACTTCAAATGTGATGTGGTCCCTAAAAAAAATGGTGTTGTAAAAATGAGAAATCGCTGGTCAACTTTTAACCCTTATAACTTTGTAAAAAAAAAAAAAATTTGTTCCCAAATTGTGCTGATGTAAAGTAGACATGTGGGAAATGTTATTTATTAAGAAATTTGTGTGACATATCTCTCTGATTTAAGGGCATAAAAATTTAAAGCTTGAAAATTGCTAAATTTTCAACATTTTTGCCATATTTCCATTTTTTTCATAAATAAACGCAAGTCATATAAAAAAAAATTACCACTATCGTGAAATACAATATGTCATGAAAAAACAATCTCAGAATCAGCTGGATTCATTAAAGCGTTCCAGAGTTGTAACCTCATAAAGTGAGAGTGGTCAGAATTGTAAAAATAGGCCTGGTCATTAAGCTGCAAATTGGCTCTGTCACTAAGGGGTTAAAACTAGAGATGAGCGGTGTTCGAAGCGAACTGTTCGCCAATCTCAAATTCGAGCTGTTTTGGGCAGTGTTCGAGTCGTTCAACGAACCCGAACGATTTGGAAAAAATTCGGCTGTTCGAGGTTATGTTCGATAACTGTTCGTGCACCTAAATCGTCACTGGATTTTTTCACAGTTATGCTGAGAATCACTGTTAATACACATTTTGAGTGTCCAGCGTGGCGGGGGGAGGGGCATGGCATGAATCTCTGCAGAGATAATGAAGATCTCCATTTTTTTTTCTCTTTCCCGCATTTCCAGTGGGCGGTGCAGTCTGTCAGCCTATCAGCAGCGCACACACGGAGTGAGGTGCTTTTTTTCACACAAGCAAGGGCATGTGTCATTGGCTGTGTATGTCACATGTCCTTGCCCTACAAGACCCAGCCATTTCCCCCCTCGCCACCATTTTCTCACTGCTGCAGCTCAGTGTTAGACGGCACTGCTATATTGTGTGTGCATTGTTCAACTGCGACTTGCAAGCGAAATAGCTGAGAAATAGAGAGGAAGGTTTAGGGAGTAGAGACTAGTTCGTAATTGCAGCCCTTTTGAGGGCTACGTTACATCAGTTCCTAGCAGTTTTAGCAGGCAGGTCTGTGCTCAGTCTTAAATAGACAGATAGGTCAACTTGGGACAGTGACTATTTGTAATTGCAGCCCTTTTCAGGGCTAGGTTACAGCAGTTGCTATCACTTTTTGTCAGCTACACCAGCGTTCAAATCACTCCTAATTATTCGCTGCATCTAGCCTGTTCAATAATTGTGTGCATAGTAGCAGTGTGTGCTACTCATTCTATTAGGCCATCTATACTAAGCTACACCAGAGTTTAAAAAAAAAAAAGAATTTTTATCTGCATCTCGCCTGGACAATAATTTTGGGCATAGTAGCATTGTGTGGTACTCATTCTATTAGACCATCTATAAAAAGCTCCACCAGTGTTAAAAAAAATAATAATTTTTATCTGCATCTCGCCTGGACAATAATTTTGGGCATAGTAGCAGTCTGTGGTACTCATTGTATTAGGCCATCTATACAAAGCTCCACCAGCCTTAAAAAAAAATAATTTCTATCTGCATCTTGCCTGGACAATAATTTTGGGCATAGTAGCAGTCTGTGGTACTCATTCTATTACGCCAGCTATACAAAGGTCCAGCATCATTGAAATACTCATAATTTTTTGCTGCATCTTGCCTGTAGAATAATTGTGGGCATAGTAGCAGTCTGTGGTACTCATTGTATTAGGCCATCTTTTTAAAGCTCCACCAGCCTTAAAAAAAAAAGAATTTCTATCTGCATCTTGCCTGGACAATCATTTTGGGCATAGTAGCAGTCTGTGGTACTCATTCTATTAGGCCATCTATACAAAGGTCCAGCAGCATTGAAATACTCATAATTTTTTGCTGCATCTTGCCTGTAGAATAATTGTGGGCACAGTAGCAGTCTGTGGTACTCATTGTATTAGGCCATCTATACAATGCTCCACCAGCATTCAAATACTAAGAATTTTTAGCTGCATCTTGCCTGGACAATAATTTTTGGGCATAGTAGAAGTGTGTGGTACTCATTCTATTAGGCCATCTATACAAAGCTCCACCAGAGTTTAAAAAAAAAAGAATTTCTATCTGCATCTTGCCTGTAGAATACTTGTGGGCAGAGTAGCAGTCTGTGGTACTCATTGTATTAGGCCATCTATACAAAGCTCCACCAGAGTTGAAATGCTCATAATTTTTTGCTGCATCTTGCCTGTAGAATAATTGTGGGCAGAGTAGCAGTCTGTGGTACTCATTGTATTAGGCCATCTATACAAAGGTCCAGCAGCATTGAAATACTCATAATTGTTTGCTGCATCTTGCCTGTAGAATAATTGTGGGCATAGTAGCAGTCTGTGGTACTCATTGTATTAGGCGATCTATACAAAGCTCCACCAGCGTTGAAATACTCATAATTTTTTGCTGCATCTTGCCTGTAATATAATTGTGGGCATAGTAGCAGTCTGTGGTACTCATTGTATTAGGCGATCTATGCAAAGCTCCACCAGCGTAGAAATACTCATAATTTTTTGCTGCATCTTGCCTGTAGAATAATTGTGGGCATAGTAGCAGTCTGTGGTACTCATTGTATTAGGCCATCTATACAAAGCTCCACCAAAGTTTAAATAAAAAAGAATTTCTATCTGCATCTTGCCTGTAGAATAATTGTGGGCAGAGTAGCAGTCTGTGGTACTCACTGTATTAGGCCATCTATACAAAGCTCCACCAGCGTTTAAAAAAAAAAGAATTTCTATCTGCATCTTGCCTGTAGAATAATTGTGGGCAGAGTAGCAGTCTGTGGTACTCATTGTATTAGGCCATCTATACAAAGCTCCACCAGCGTTTAAAAAAACAAGAATTTCTATCTGCATCTTGCCTGTAGAATAATTGTGGGCAGAGTAGCAGTCTGTGGTACTCATTGTATTAGGCCATCTATACAAAGCTCCACCAGCGTTCAAATGCTAAGAATTTTTTGCAGCCATCGTTTTTTGTGCAAACAACTCCACAGTTGTCAATTAGGTAACCACCAAAATGAGTGGCAAAAGGCCTGCTGCTGGTGGAAAGGGGAATAGGCGTGTTGTGAAGGGAAAAAAATGTTGTGTCCGTGGGGTAGGTTTTAAAGCAACAGTAACATCTGCAGAAGAAAGACCATCTTCCAGCCAAACTAAGATGTCTACTTCTTTTAGTGGACAATGTGGTACGATCCCTTTCTTACGGGCACGCCCATCGCTACAAATTCCAGATGAGGCACAAAAAAAAGGTGCTTCAACAGATATCAAGTGCTCCTTTAAGTCGGCTCTCCACATCAACTTCAACAACACAAAAACTCCAGTCCTCAGAGCTGTCACCCCAATCGCACTTGTTTCCTCACAGCTCCCAAGTCTCCAACTGCCCGTCTGAGTATGGGGTAGAACAGATGGTTGAGTCTGCAGAGCTGTTTACTCATACTGTAGCCTGGAATCAGAGGTCGTCTCCACAGCTTCTGTGAATCCAGACGAGGAAATGATCTGCACTGATGCCCAGAATGTTTATGAGTCGGATCCAGGACCAGATGAAGAAGGTTCTGAGCATAATGTAGACCCTCGTTCCCAAACTGTAATCCTGTTGGTGGAGACAATGAGGAAGACGATGATGAGACTCAAATACCTGATGTGAGTGACAACTTGAGTTTTGTGTCAGGGCAGGAAGAGGTTGGCTCTGAGGACGACGGGGTTGAGAACACACAGGGTGATGATGACGAGGTTGTAGATCCCACTTACTGTTAACCCACAGTCAGACAGTCAATGAGGTCAGCAGAGGAGGTGGAGGAGGATTCGAGTGACGACGAGGTCAGGGTGCGCCTTCCTGGACAGAGACTTAGTACTGGAAGCACGTCACCAACTGCATCCTCAACCACAACTCTGCCTCTGACCACAAGTCAAGGTGGCTCTTCAGGTCGCAGAGGTTCTAAGCCTTGCATAGCCTGGGCATTTTTTAACATCAATAAGGATGACCCAACTCGTGTTATCTGTAACATTTGTGACCAAAAGCTAAGTAGAGGCCAAAAAATCCATAGTTTGAGTACTTCATGCATGAACCGTCACATGGATATGAAGCATAAGTTGCAGTGGCAAGCTCACTGTGCTACAATGCGGCCTAGCAGGCCGGCCCAACCACCGTCTGCCCCATCTTGTGCATCCGCGACCCTGGCCTCTTCATCCTCTGTGACTGGGGGGACAGCAGTCAGACCTGTTTTGAGACTCAGACCTGGCACCACTTTACCAGCAACAGCCAGTCAGATTGGCAGGTCATCAGTTCATTTGGAAGTGGAAACACCAGCTGGTGTTGAGCGCTCTCCAACATCGAGAGCACCACCTTTGGATCAAGGCAACCTAACTTTTGCGCCTGCATCTTCCTCACAGACCGTCAGTTGTCCGGGGACACCCTACTCAACCCCGTCTATGCACAACAGCCAGCCCTTGGTCTCTCAGATGTGGGCAAGTAAAAGACCATTTCCTCCTAGCCATGAGAAAGCTAAGAGGTTGAATTTCACCATCTGCAAGCTCTTGGCTACAGAAATGCTGCCTTTCCGCCTTGTGGACACAGAGGATTTTCGAGACCTTATGTCCGTCGCAGTGCCCCAGTACCAAATGCCCAGTCGGCACTACTTCTCAAAGAAAGGTGTGCCTGCGCTCCACCAGCATGTCGCACACAACATTACCGCTTCTTTGAGAAACTCAGTGTGTGACAGGGTGCATTTCACCACAGACACTTGGACGAGTAGGCATGGACAGGGGCGTTACATGTCGCTGACTGGGCACTGGGTAACTATGGTGACAGCAGGACAAGGGGCTGCTGTCCAAGTCTTGCCGTCCCCAAGAGTTGTGCGTCAATCCTCTTTATCTCAAAGTTGCTCCATTGCTTCTGCCTCCTCAACCTCCTCTCGGTCCTCCACCTGCACCCAAAGCCTGTCTGGTCATGCCACGGGCTTTCTAACTGCGCAGAAGGGATCCTGCAGCACACCTCCTTGCTATGCTGGCAGAAGAGCTCAATGTAATCAGGCAGTTTTTACGTTGAAATGTCTGGGAAATGTGAGTCACACAACTGAGGAGTCAGACTCATCAGATGAGGGAGACCTTGATCACATTTCTGTTGTGCGAGGTTGGGGGGAGAGGGCAGAGGAAGGAAGCATGATTCGTACCTCACCACCAACACAACAGGGACTTGGTGCTCCTGGATGCGCAAGACACATGAGTGCCTTCTTGCTGCACTACCTGCAACATGAACTTCGATTTGTCAGAATTCGAAATAATCCTGACTACTGGGTAGCCACACTGTTAGATCCCCGGTACAAAAGTAAATTTGCAGAAATAATTCCTGCCATAGAAAGGGATTCACGCATGCAGGAGTATCAGCAGAGACTGTTGCAGAATCTTACATGTGCTTTTCCACAAACACCAGTGGTGCACGTAGTGAATCTCACAGTTCTAACTTGCCAACCGTGGGACTGTCGAGTCTTCAGCACTCAAACTGTAACAGAAACATAGTATCTGCTGGTGCTCACAGCAATTTTGCGGAATCCTTTCACCAGTTTTTTTAGCCCATCCTTTGCAAGGCCACAGGAGACAAGAAGTCAGACACATAGTCAATGCCTAGAGACGATGGTACAGGAGTATCTCCAAGTGAACATCGAAGCCATGACTGTGTCACTGGACCCTTGCTCTTTTTGGGCTTCCAATCTGGATAAATGGCCGGAGCTCGCCACTCACGCCTTGGAGATCTTGTCATGCCCCGCAGCCAGCGTTCTCTCTGAACGTGTGTTCAGCGCTGCTGGTGGTGTTCTGACAGATAAGCGCACGCGGCTGTCCACTGAGAATGTAGACAGACTCACGTTCATAAAGATGAACAAATCATGGATCCGCAAGGACTTTTCTACACCTGTGTCATCCTGGGGAGAGTAAAAGCTATAGGATTTGGTAAAATCACCTCACCAAACGTGTTAAGCTTTAAAATTGATAATAATTTGTAGCTGCATCTAGGTCGGCAAATAATTTTGGGCCTGTAGCAGTGTGTGTTACTCATTCTAATAGGCCATCTATACTAAGCTCCACCAGCTTTCAAATTAATAATAATTTTTAGCTGCATCTTGCCTGTAGAATAATTTTGGGCCTGTAGCAGTGTGTGGTACTCATTCTAATAGGCCATCTATTCTAAGCTCCACCAGCTTTCAAATTAATAATAATTTTTAGCTGCATCTTGCCTGTAGAATAATTTTGGGCCTGTAGCAGTGTGTGGTACTCATTCTAATAGGCCATCTATACTAAGCTCCACCAGCTTTCAAATTAATTATAATTTTTGTTCTCTCTGAACGTGTGTTCAGCGCTGCTGGTGGTGTGCTGAGTCTGACAGATAAGCGCACGCGGCTGTCACATTCATAAAGATGAACAAATCATGGATCCGCAAGAACTTTTCTACCCCTGTGTCATTTTGGGGAGAGTAAAAGCTTGAGGATTTGTTCAAATCACCTCACCAACCGTTTTAAGCAACTCTGGGGCAATTGATGCTACTTAAGTGGTGTCTGTGCCCCAAATTTTTTGAAAAACTGGAGACTCTTTTTGGAGTCCCCTTGCTGTGTTTTACATGACGTTGGCATCGTCAATTACAGTTGGGTTTGGTCTTTCCCCACCCCCCTTTTAACCGTAAGAAACTACATACACTATGGCTTGGGGTAACACAGATGGTTGAGTGTGAAGACTAGAGCTGTTTACTCATACTATAGCCTGGGAATAAGAGGTCTGCTAAAAAAGATTGAGTGTCTGCTAGTCAGCGGAGTAGCCACCGGCTGTAGATCTAATTACAAATTTTTAACTGCATCTAACCCAGACAATAATTTTGGGCCTAGTAGCAGTGTCTGCTAGTCAGCGGAGTAGCCACCGGCTGTAGATATAATTACAAATTTTTAACTGCATCTAACCCAGACAATAATTTTGCAACCAAATTCAGATAGACGGTTTCAAAGGAGCGCCAGGCTGGCGATAAAGGCAGATGAGATTAAGGTTGTCCGCTGCAGCTCTGGCCGGGTACCTCAAGAGAGGATCAGACATAAGTGATGATAAAGCAATCCGGTCATAAGGAGCGCGAGGGACGCAATTCAGCTGATATTAAAAAGTCTTCATTGATTGATATCCACAACGCGTTTCAACGGAATAGCTCCGTCTTCCTAAGGTGGCAGTTATACATAGAATGGAGTAGGAAAGCTATATAAAGGTGGAGCAGCAAATAAAAATTAAAAGGCAATTAATCAGAACACCCACATGATTAAAAATGCAAATATGACTGCAAAAAAAGAAAAAAGAAAAAAAAACCAAACAGATAAATTGAATAAAACCAACCTAAAAACGACATAAAAACAATGTACACAAGGAAAAACAAATGAAAATAAATAAATAAATCTCAAAATGCATATTGTGAGACAGTGAGAGTATGTGTGTTGAATGGGGTGTACATTTCACCTAGATACTTTGCTGACTGGTATAAGGGAAATGTATGGCTTTGTAAACCTAGTGGTAGAGAAAGGTCACTACACCTTACATTCATTACACACTTGCAGCTCAGGCCTGAAACTACTCAGGTGTTAATTAGGAGACCAGAAGTAGGTGTCTGCGAACTCAGACAGAGAGCTCGCTTAGTCTGGACAAGGAGTCCAGGCACAAGAAGCAGTCTCCAGGAGTATGAGCTGTCTCAGTCTGGGTGCTCGATGTACCCCGGACACAGGAGTAGTCTCTGTGAGAATCCATGCGGATAGCTGCTGAATAGGAGGGGAGCTCTCTCAAGTCTGGACGTTGAAGGTGCCTTCAGACACAAGGAGGAGACTCTGTGAAACTCCACGCTGGTAAATGCTGAACATATGTGTTGTTTTGGGCACAGGCTGGTAGAGTCTGGACCCGGATAGAAAGGGAAATCTATCTAAGTGTAGTAAGTGGCTGGACAAGCCCAGGCTTTCTGTTTATGATTTTTTTATGTCTTGTTTGCTTTTGACTTTAAATAAAACTGGTTGCGGCCAGTTGCACCAGTACTGCTGTGAATGAACTGTTTCTATGCCACTCCGTCTACCCGGACGGCGATCCCGGAGCTATATCCCCTGAAAAGCTTACAATATATTACGTGACTTTTTCAGTAGTGAGGTTTAACCCCTCAGGGGCCAGTGTACCAAGATTATTATACCGATCAGGCATATCATGTGGTATCTGGTCAATAACAGTGAGTTTTAACAAATTCAAATTCTTTTGGTGCACTAGGGAGAAATGTTTTGAGAGACTGTGTAGCATGAACCCATTTCGGCTATTTTGACGGTGCTTGTTGAGCCTTGCATGCATCATCTGTATCGTCCGACCGATGTACTGCAACCCACAACCGCACTCAATTAAATAAATAATGTAGCAGAATTGGCAATTGACATGACAGTTGATTTTAAAACTGGTGCCTGTGGTACGAGATTGAAATTCTTGCACCCCATTCATAATAGAGACGCAACATAAACACTTAGAGGTCCTACATGCAAAACAACCCGGATTAGAATTTATCCGGGTTGCAGATGAAGATAAGGACTTGAGAGTTGTGTTGCTGGGGGCAACTAGATTTCGAAGAGTTCGTTTTTCTGAAAAATCGACAATAATTTTGGGCATAGTAGCAGTGTCTGCTAGTCAGCGGATTAACCCAGCTGTTAAGCAAGCTACACCACCTGTACTTTGGACACTTAATTTTTTCAAAGGAAATGCTTCGGGCCCCCGGGACAATCAGTGAAGAGCACAGGGGCTGTGACTGGCGGTAGGACGCCTTGCGGTGGACAGCCAAGCTCGATCCTTATGAAAGCTTTTTAACTGCAGCAGCTTTACTTCACGCTACTGGACCTGGCATTACCGCGGCTGCTGGCATGAGACTTGCCCTCCAATAGATCCTTGTAAAAGGATTTAAAGTGTACTCATTCAAATTAGAGAGACAATTTAAATAAAAAAGATTAGATCTGCCTCCACCGCAGGGGGCTCGCTCGACCCACCAGCGGACAGGCACCAGTATTGGGAGGGGGGGCTGGCCGTCAGGGTCCACCGCAGCTCTGACACAAACCCGGTGACACACAGGTCGCACGGGCAGGAACGGACTGGCCGTGTCGGCTTGACACTTTTTTGGTTTTAGAAGGGCATGACATGCCTATATCTGTGTCTCCCCCTCCTTTTGCTCCTCCACCTCTTTTCTTTTCGCATGACTATATGTACTTGTCACTTTTTCATGTGTTAGTTGTGTCTTGTGAGCAATTTGTCAGCTTTTGGACACCTTTGAAGTGTTTTCTATGTGTTTTCTATGTTTTTCTATGTGTTTTGGTTTGCCTGCCATTGGTTTTAACGGTGTTCGACGAACTGTTCGTTGAACACACGGCTGTTCGGTGAACCGAACCGAACTCGAACACTACGGGGGTGGCTCATCACTAGTTAAAACCAAGCACACCATTGTTTTTCTTGTGAAATTCTCAATAAGTTTGATGTGTCACATGACCGTCTTCCCATTGAAAAAAATAAAGTTGGATCCAAAATGGCCGACTTCAAAGTGACCGCCATGGTCACCACCCATCTTGAAAAGTTTTCCCCTCCCATATACTAATGTGCCACAAACAGGAAGTTGATATCACCAACCGTTCCCATTTTATTTAGGTGTATCCATAAAAATGGCCTACCCTGTACAGCAATAAATAGAGAATTAAAACATAACATTTAATGGAAACATTAAAAAGAACACAACATAAAATGGTTCAAAAGCAAGACTGCTTTCACCAAAATCTTTAAAATGGTGCAAAAGACAGACCAGGTTCCCGCACTGCTTCCCCCTGCAGGAGTCTCTTTATTATTGCCCCAACAAGGCTGAAGTTATTAACTAGTCTGCCATTTCCCCTGATGAATCCCAGGAGGGACGAAACGTGTTGGGATGCAGTTATTGTTCCTTACTAACACCGTCAAATAGGCTTGGAATGTGGCTACATCTAAGCATCATGATGCTTAAAGCCACATAGGACTGTCCCCAAATCGGTTTGTCAGTGGTCCCTTGCCAGCCTGAACTGGGTGAGATCACTCCATTGATGTTCTTTCTACTCCTTATACATGCCTGAATTAGATAAGATCTCTGTATGATTGTCTGATCTGTCTAGCTATACAACATTCTGATCAGGTTATGTCAGGCTCTATATGCATATGTTTTCCATTTCAGTGATACTGACATACGGTGCCAATTTTCTATATTGGCAGTTTCTTTGACCTGTAAGTGTGGGAAGCAGGTCTGTCTTTTGCACTATTTTAAAGATTTTGGTGAAAACAGTCTTGCTTTTGAACCATTTTATGTTATGTTCTTTTTAATGTTTCCATTAAATGTTATGTTTTAATTTTATAAATTTACGTCTTAGCAATCATGCAGGCACAGGAGCAGTGCCTGCAAGTTCGCCACCGGGAGGTTGACTTAAATGAAAGCCGAGATTGGCTGTCACTGTAAGGAGCGGTGCCAGCACACACCCTGGTTGTTTAAACCACTAAATGCCGTGATTGATATCGATTGCAGTATTTGGAAGGCTAGGAGGGGGAGGAGGTTCCCTCTCCCTTCAGATCGGTGACCTCGTGACATCATCGCGAGGGCCTGGTTGTTTGGTTGTTGCCATGGTAACCCGAAGTCATCATGCCGACCTTTGGGTCAGTCAGCTACAGCAAGCCTGTTAGAACATGCTCAGAGCATGGTCTCAGAGGCTTCTGTTAGTGCAGCACTGACAGGTATATTTATACCATTGATCAGACTAATAAAAATTAAAGTCCTGTAGCGGGCTTAAGTAGAAAAGTAAAATAAAAGTTTAAAAAATTGCAAAAATATTTTTAAAATGTCATTAAGAAAATAAACAAAATCAAATGGGAAAAATATTAATCCCTTAATGATCTAGCCAATTTTGACCTTAATAACCAAGTCAAATTTTAGAATTCTGACCATGTCAATTTATGAGGTTATAACTTTGGAACGCTTCTCACACTGATTCTGAGAATGTTTTTTTCATGACATATTGTACTTCATAATAGTGGTAACATTTCTTTGATATGACTTTCATTTGTTTGTGAAACAATAGGAAATTTGGCAAAATTTTAAAAAATATAGCAATTTTCAAACTTTTAATTTTATACCCTTAAAGGGAACTTGCCAGCCCCCCAGCCGTTTTGAAGTAGAATCATAGAATCATAGAATGGTAGAGTTGGAAGGGACCTCCTGGGCCCTCTGGTCCAACCCCCTGCTCAAAGCAGGATTCTCTAAATCATCCCAGACAAATGTCTATCCAGCCTCTGTTTGAAGACTTCCATTGAAGTAGAACTTACCACCTCTCGTGGCAGCCTGTTCCACTCCTTGATCACCCTAACTGTCAAAAAGTTTTTTCTAATATCTAATCTGTGTCTCCTCCCATTCAGTTTCATCCCATTGCTTCTAGTCTTTCCTTGTGCAAATGAGAATAAAGATGATCCTTCTACAATGTGACAGCCCTTGAGATATTTGTAGACAGCTATTAAGTCTCCTCTCAGTCTTCTTTTTTGCAAGCTAAACATTCCCAAATCCTGCAACCGTTCCTCATAGGACATGGTTTGCAGACCGGTCACCATTCTGGTGGCTCTCCTTTGAACTTGCTCCAGTTTGTTGATGTCTTTTTTAAAATGTGGTGCCCAAAACTGGACACAGTATTCCAGATGAGGTCTGACCAAAGAGGAGTAGAGGGCAATAATGACCTCACGTGATCTAGACTGTATGCTTCTGTTGATACATCATAGAATTGTATTTGCCTTTTTTGCTGCTGCATCACACTGTTGACTCATGTTCAGTCTGTGATCAATTAGTATACCCAAGTCTTTTTCACATGTGCTGTTACTTAGCCCTATTCCTCCCATTTTGTATATGCTTTTTTCATTTTTATTGCCCAGATGTAGTACTTTGCATTTTTCCCTGTTAAAAACCATTCTGTTAGTTGCTGCCCACTGCTCCAGTTTATTTATATCTTTTTGAATCCTCTCTCTCTCTTCTCTAGTATTAGCTACCCCTCCTAGCTTTGTGTCATCAGCAAATTTGATCAGTTTACCCTCAATTCCTTCATCTAAATCATTGATAAAGATGTTGAACAATACAGGGCTGTTGTGAATAGGCTGGAAATGAGTTCTGAGCAGAAGCTCCCTCTGGTGGTTACAAACGGTACTGGACTGTCCAGTGAAGATTGTGAGGATTGGGAATCAGGTGTTACTGACTGGTCTTATATAAGGGAGTCGCCTTCCCATCAGGGTTGCCGGTGATCAATTGTTCTGGTCTCAATCCTTGATTCCTGTTTCCTTGGTAGCCTGCTGTGTCGTGTCTGAATCTCCTGCTAACAGATAAGACGTTTTCTTCTTTTTGTTTTTGTGCTTGATTTTTGCATTTTGTCCTGCACTCTGTGGGGGCCTTCAGGGTCCCCTCGGGGGGCTTTTGCCCTCTCAGTTCAGTTCAGCCACTGATGTTTGTACATTTTCTTTTTCCAGTTTTTTCAGTGGCTGCTGTTTTGTTTTTGGTTACACCAGAGAACTAATTTAGGTGGTAGAGGTCGTGTGATCTCAGGTGTTTTTGAAATTAGTAGTGTTGGTGCTTTTCAGGGTTTTTTGGGATTGCAGTAAGTGCCCTTCCTATCCTTTTCTATTTAGTAAGTTTGGGCCCCAACGTTTGCTCATACTATTTTCTGTCTGTGTCAGTATTTCTTCTTGTCTAACCGCCATTACATGTTTGGGGGCTTTCTATGTTCTTTGGGGATCTGCTCCGGGGCAGATAGCTTTCCTCTTTCTATATTTAGGTGTAGTTAGTTTCTCAGGCTGTGACGAGGCGTCTAGGACCAACGTAGGAATGCTCCACGGCTGCCTCTAGTTGTGGTGGTTAGTCAGGGTACTGCAATCTCATAGTTTCCAACTGCTCTGGTGTATTTCCTTTTTTGCCTGCTCTCCTCAGTTACCAAATCATAACAGTATCACCGGCCTAAACTGAAAATTATATGGTACTCACAGAAGGGAAAAATATTGTGGAAAGTAAAAAGTTGTCAGAGTTGTCAGAGATTTTTTTTTTTCTGTTTGTTGCATTTTTTTTTCCCTCTGTATCTCTGAGTGCTGAGGAGGATTTTTTTTTTCTCTCTCAATGGAGTTTGCACAGTTGTCTGGCCGTGTGGATCAGCTTGCCACTGAAGTTCGGAGTATTGCTACCTATCTTGCTGGGTTGCCTGTTGTGGAACCTAGGATTCCCATGCCAGATTTGTTTTTAGGGGATCGAGCTAAGTTTCTGAATTTCAAAAATAACTGTAAATTGTTTTTTGCCTTAAAATCTAAGTCCTCAGGGAACGCAGCGCAGCAGGTTCAAATTGTCATCTCTCTCCTGCGCGGCGACCCTCAGGATTGGGCTTTTTCCCTGACACCTGGGGATCCTGTTTTGAGTGATGTTGATGCGTTTTTTCAGGCTTTGGGGTTATTGTACGATGAGCCTAATGTCACTGATCAAGCTGAAAAAACTTTGTTGGCATTAAGTCAGGGGCTTGAGGACGCTGAGTTATACTGTCAGAGATTCCGTAGGTGGGCAGTCCTGACCAAATGGAATGACGACGCTTTGGCAGCTCTTTTTCGGAAGGGACTGTCAGATAATGTAAAGGATGTTATGGTGGGATTCCCTGTTCCCTCTGGTCTCAATGATTCTATGTCATTAGCGATTCAAATTGACAGACGTTTGCGTGAGCGGAGAAGTATGCGTGGAATAGTGTTGCCTTGTGAACCTGCTTCTGAATCCATGCAGTGTGATAGAGTGGTGTCTGGGGCACAGCGTCATGAGTTTCGAAAGCGCAATGGGTTATGTTTCTACTGTGGTGATGCCTCTCATGCTATTTCAGTCTGCCCTAAGCGGGGAAGACGTTTTGCACGCTCAGTTGTCTTGGGTAGAGTTCAGACTAAGTTTTTATTAACTGTCACTCTGATATGCTCTCTGTCCTCATTTTCTGCTCAGGCTTTCGTTGATTCTGGAGCAGCTATTAACCTGATGGATTATGATTTTGCTAAACGTTGTGGGTTTCCCTTGATACCCCTACAGAAGTCTATTCCCCTACTGGGGGATCGATTCTACCCCTTTGGCTGAGAATAAACCTCAGTTCTCTACTCAGGTGATAATGAGAGTTGAACCTGATCATCAAGAGTGCTGCAAATTTTTGGTTCTGTATAATCTGCATGATATTATCGTACTGGGTTTCCCTTGGTTACAGTCTCATAATCCTGTTTTGGATTGGAAATCTGTGTCTGTAACCAGTTGGGGCTGCCAATGTGTTAATACCAACACTCTTGTTTTTTCTGCCTCCCCCCAGGCTCAGGATGTTCCTGACTGTTTGATTGATTTTTCTGATGTATTTAGCGAAAGTAAATCTGCATCCTTGCCTCCCCATAGGAGCTATGACTGCGCTATTGAATTAGTGCCTGGTAGTAAATTCCCTAAAGGTCGCATTTTTAACTTGTCTGTACCTGAACATGACGCTATGCGGTCTTATATCAAGGAGTCATTGGAGAAGGGTCATATCAGACCATCCTCTTCACCCTTAGGTGCCGGTTTTTTCTTTGTGGCCAAAAAGGATGGTTCATTAAGGCCGTGTATTGATTATCGTCTTTTGAACAATATTACTGTGAAATATCAATACCCGTTACCCTTGATTTCTGACCTGTTTTCCAGGGTGAAAAACGCTACTTGGTTTACCAAGCTTGACCTCAGGGGGGCATATAACCTTATTCGCATTAAGCACGGGGATGAATGGAAGACGGCAATCAATACCCCGGAGGGGCATTTTGAGTACCTTGTGATGCCCTTTGGGCTCACTAATGCTCCTTCTGTCTTCCAGTCCTTCATGAATGACATTTTCAGGGATTTTGTGGATAAATTTCTGATTGTTTATTTGGATGATATCTTGATTTTTTCTAATGACTGGGACTCTCATGTGAAACATGTTCGAACTGTATTCCAGATTTTAGAGAGAATGCTCTGTATGTGAAGGGATCAAAGTGTCTTTTTGGCGTACAGAGGATCTCATTTCTGGGATTCATTTTGTCCCCATCTGTTATTGAAATGGACCCGGTCAAGGTTCAGGCCATCTGTGATTGGGTCCAACCTACTTCATTAAAGGCTCTTCAAAGATTTTTGGGTTTTGCCAATTTTTATCGTAAATTTATTGGTAATTTCTCGGTTATTGTTAAACCATTAACTGATTTGACCAAAAAGGGTTCTGATGTGGTGAATTGGCCTCCTGAGGCAGTCTCTGCATTTCAGGAACTTAAGCAGAGATTCACTTCTGCTCCTGTTCTACGGCAGCCTGATGTTTCTCTGCCATTTCAGGTGGAGGTTGATGCCTCTGAAATTGGGGCAGGTGCCGTTTTGTCCCAAAAAGATCCAGAGACCTCTAAAAGTAACCCTTGTGCCTTTTTCTCTCGAAAATTTTCTCCTACTGAACGTAATTATGACGTGGGTAATCGGGAGTTATTGGCCATGAAGTGGGCTTTTGAAGAGTGGAGACATTGGCTGGAGGGAGCCAAACATCAGGTGGTGGTCCTTACTGACCATAAGAATCTGGTTTATCTGGAATCTGCCAAGCGACTCAATCCTAGACAGGCCAGGTGGGCCTTGTTTTTCACACGTTTTAATTTTGTGGTTTCCTTTCTTCCTGGCACTAAGAATGTTAAGGCGGATGCCCTCTCGAGGAGCTTCCTTGCGGACTCTCCTGAGTTATCTGATCCTTCTGTTATTTTGAAAGAGGGTGTAGTTCTTTCCGCCATCTCACCTAATTTGAGACTTGCTCTGGAGGGGTGTCAGGAGGATAGGCCCGAGCGCTGCCCTGTTGGAAAATTGTTTGTCCCGGACCAGTGGAAAAAGAGTGTGATGTCTGAGATTCATTGTTTCGCGTTGGCTGGGCATCCCGGAATTTTTGGTACCAGAGACTTGGTTAGTCGGTCCTTTTGGTGGCCTACCTTGTCTCGTGATGTCAGGGAATTTGTGCAGTCCTGCGGGACTTGCTCTCGCTCCAAGCCTTGGTCTCGCTCTAGTGGTTTGTTGATGCCATTGCCTGTGCCCAAGAGACCATGGACCCATATCTCTATGGATTTCATTTCCGACCTTCCTGTTTCTCAGAGAATGACCGCCATCTGGGTGATTTGTGATAGGTTTTCCAAGATGATACATCTTGTGCCATTACCTAAGTTGCCTTCCTCCTCTGAATTGGTGCCGTTGTTCCTTCAGCACGTGGTTCGTTTACACGGCATTCCTGAGAACATAGTGTCTGACAGAGGAGTCCAGTTTGTTTCCAGATTTTGGAGGACTTTTTGTTCTAAACTGGGTGTTCAATTGTCTTTCTCCTCGGCATTTCATCCTCAGACCAATGGTCAAACTGAGAGAACAAACCAGACATTGGAGACTTATCTAAGATGCTTTGTGTCTGCTGATCAGGATGACTGGGTCTCTTTTTTGCCTTTGACTGAGTTTGCTCTTAATAATAGGGCTAGCTCTGCCACTTTGATGTCTCCGTTTTTCTGTAATTCTGGGTTTCACCCTCGATTTTCTTCAGGACAGACGAAAGGCTTCTGTCTGTCCAGGTGTTGACTCTGTTGTGGAGCGTATGCAACAGATTTGGGACCAGGTAGTGGAGAGGTTGTCCCTCTCTCAGGAGAGGGCCCAGCGGTTTGCTAACCGGCATAGGACTGATGGTCCTCGGTTTGAAGTGGGGGACTTGGTCTGGTTGTCCTCAAAAAATATTCCTATGAGAGTAGCATCTCCTAAATTTAAGCCTAGGTTCATTGGACCTTATAAGATCATGGAGATTCTTAATCCTGTTTCTTTTCGTTTGCTTCTTCCAGGGACATTTAAGATACATAACGTGTTCCACAAGTCCTTGTTGAAGAGGTTTGTTGAGCCAGTGGTTCCTGCTGCTGTGCCTCCTGACCCTGTTTTGGTTGAGGGCAATCTGGAGTATGTGGTTGAGAAAATATTGGATTCTCGTTTTTCTAGACGGAAACTCCAGTATTTGGTTAAGTGGAGAGGTTATGGTCAGGAAGACAATTCTTGGGTGTTTGCTTCGGACATCTATGCTAGGAGACTCATCCGTGCGTACCATAGGGCTCATCCTGACCGACCTGGTTGCTCAAATGAGGGTTCGGTGACCCCTCCTCAAGGGGGGGGGGTACTGTTGTGAATGGGCTTGAGATGAGTTCTGAGCAGAGGCTCCCTCTGGTGGTTACAAGCGGTACTGGTCTGTCCAGTGAAGATTGTGAAGATTGTGAGGATTGGGAATCAGGTGTTACTGACTGGTCTTATATAAGGGAGTCACCTTCCCATCAGGGTTGCCGGTGATCAATTGTTCTGGTCTCTATCCTAGATTCCTGTTTCCCTTGTAGCCTGCTGTGTCGTGTCTGCATCTCCTGCTAACAGATAAGACATTTTCTTCTTTTTGTTTTTGTGCTTGATTTTTGCATTTTGTCCTGCACTTCTGTGGGGGCCTTCAGGGTCCCCTCCGGGGGCTTTTGCCCTCTCAGTTTAGTTCAGCCACTGAGTTTTGTGCTTTTGCTTTTTCGGTTTTTTCGGTGGCTGCTGTTTTGATTTTGTTGCACCAGAGAACTAGTTTAGGTGGTAGAGGTCGTGTGATCTCAGGTGTTTTTGAAATTAGTAGAGTTGGTGCTTTTCAGGGTTTTCTGGGATTGCAGTAAGTACCCTTCCTATCCTTTTCTATTTAGTTAGTTTGGGCCCCAACGTTTGCTCATACTATTTTCTGTTTCTGTCAGTATTTCTTCTTGTCTAACCGCCATTACATGTTTGGGGGCTTTCTATTATCTTTGGGGTTCTGCTCCGGGGCAGATAGCTTTCCTATATCTATCTTTAGGTGTAGTTAGTTTCTCAGGCTGTGACGAGGCGTCTAGGACCAACGTAGGAACGCTCCACGGCTGCCTCTGGTTGTTGTGGTTGGTCAGGGTACTGCAATCTCATAGATTCCAACTGCTCTGGTGTATTGCCTTTTTTGCCTGCACTCCTCAGCTACCGAAACATAACAGCATCCTTCAGCCGGGCCAGGAGCTTGCCTAACAGTTCTTTTGTTGGTGTTTGGCCAGGACTTCACCTCCCTCTGGGCCGCACCGGTTAGCTGGCCGATAAGGATGCTGACTTTTTGGCTCTCAGACAGGGGATACACTTTGAATAAACTATGCAGTCTCTCCTTAAAGTCGCTCAAGGTGTGCGACTTCCCTGAGTACGGAGGCAGCCAGGCCGCTCCTGGGATATATGGCATGGATAAAGGCATTACGGTGGCTCTGGCCATGCCCGTTGCTAAATCCTCTCCTAGATTGGGCATCTCCTTCCCTCCTAGTGAACCTCACCCAGGCTCTGGGTATCGTTACCGTAGTAAGCGGCTGCTTTGAGCACCCAAGGGTTTCCAAGTCGGGGCCTCCTGCTTCCTGAACACCGTGTGACGTAGTAATGGTGGCAATTATACAGTTCAATATAGTCTATGGCACACAGTACCCAGTAATACCGGGCTACGAGATCCTGTTCGTGACGCCAGAATGACACGCCCACCAGGGCCGAGGGTACTCGGAACCGGGTTGGACAGTTCTTTGGGGTAGTCACGGGGTCGTGACCTGACTCTGTGGCCCTGGCTGTGCCGTAAATGGGGAATATGTATATGGGATTTAATGTGATGCCACCTGAGGTGTTCGGCCAAAGATGGCCGACGCTGCTAAAGGAGACCGCTGGGGCTGATGGTGACGCAGCTGGGATGGTTCTACTCCCCACAAGTGGAACGGGGCCACAGGGCTACCAGTTTGGTTTATGTCAAGCTTTGTGTACCTTGTGGTGCAGGACTCAGGGCGCAAGAGATCACTGGAGGACACAAGGACTGTAGTTTTCTTTTCCTTTACTTGATGGTTGATAGTACAGGCCTTGGGCACTGGTAACAGATCATGATGGAGAGCTGGGCAGCCTGGAAGCAATTTTGGATACACCTGGCCAGGTAGGTACAGAGCCCTTCCTTCTGCGCTGTCCTCCTTCTTTTTTTCGCTGCCTAACAACTCCTGCTGCTAACTGACTCTCTTTTTAAAAACAAACCATTGCCCGCATGGCAGGCAGCTCGAGCCTATCACAGGTGCTGCTCCTTTGTGTCGGCTCCGGGCTCTGGTATGCTGCTGTGCCGCCGGGTATTAGATCAGGCCAGGAGACCTGCAGTCCTCTCCCCTCTGGATTTAGCTGCCGAGACTTCAGTACCCGAGCAACCGCAGACTCCGGTATCCGGTCCCTAGTGCTCAGCTCTGGGGCGATTATAATCACAGCTCCACTCCCAAGGTTCTGCTCGACTTCTCTCCTACTGACATCTGGTAAGGGGACCCCCTCCTTGCTTCCAGGCATGAAATTTCTCCCTTTGAAGGAGGCAATGCCAATGTGGCAACCGGACTCCTGGGGTGCCACATTATCATAATTTTTTATTTTACTTTTGGAAAAAAGAAAAAATTCTAACCCCAACCCTAACTCTAGCACAACCCTATTCCCATCCCTGACTCTAACACAACCCTAACACAACCCTAACCCTAACACAACCCTAACCCCAACCCTAACCCTATCCCTAAACCTAACTGCAAAGAATGGAAAAAATATTTTATTATCTATATTTTATTAATTTTTTATCTAACTATGGGGGCAACAAAAGGGGATTTGATTTACTATTTGTCTTATTTTGATTACTGTGATAGAGTCTATCACAGTGATCAAAAGGAACCAATAGGAACAATTTTCTATTGTTGCAAGGTACCGGCTGGCAGATCTCAGCGAGCGCACTGTGCATTCACCCTCCATTTTTTTCCAGGAAGATGACGCTGGGCCGGGCGACAAATCAGGAGGACCCAGGGATGACAGAGGTAACAGGTGGTCTCGGGGGAGCATCAGTTCTCTCTCCTCTGACATGTATATCATGTCAGAAGAGAGAGAAATCATTGTAACAGCGGACATCCTTTTTTTGTTTTTTGTGATTGCCGTTATTCAGTGAATAACTGAATAAATCTGGCCCTGATCATGTTCTCCGGGGTCTCAGTTTCCAAAATGGGGTCACTTGTGGGCGTTTTCCACTGTTTAGACACATCAGGGGCTCTGCAACCACAACATGTTGACCGCTATCGATTCCAGACAATTTTGCACTCCAAAAGTCATATGGTTCTTCTTCCTTTCAGAGCCATGACGTGCTCCCAAACAGTAGCTTTCCACCACAAATGAGGTAGCGGCGCACTCGTAAAAATTGCATAACGAATTATATGGTCCATTTTCTTCTCTTACTCTAGAGAAAATGCAAAATTTGAGGCTAAATCAACATTTTTGTGAAAAAAGTAAAATTTTCACTTTTTCCTTCCACATTGCATTAATGCCTGTGAAGCACCTGGAGGGTTAATAAACTTCTTGAATGTGGTTTTGTGCACTTTGAGGACTTAAGTTTTAAAAATGGTGTCCCTTTGGGATATTTTCTGTCTAATTGGCCCTTTAAAGTCACTTCAAATGTGATGTTATCCCTACAAAAATTGGTTTTGTAAATTTTGTTGGAAAATTGAGAAATTGCTGACCAACTTTTAACCCTTTCAATTTCTTAACAAAAAAATTATGCTTCAAAAATGATGTTATTTTGTGTGATATATCAATCTTGCTTAAGGGCATAAAAATTACAAATTTTAAAATTGCCATTTTTTTGGCCAAAATTTCGACATTTTCACAGATAAATGCAAAAAATAGCGGCCTACATTTACCAGTATTATGAAGTACGTGTCACAAAAACACAGTCTCAGAATTACTGGGATATAATGAAGCATTCCAGAGTTATTACCACATAAAGTGACACTGGTCAGAATTGTTAAATTTGGCCTGGTCACAGAGGTTTTCCAGGCTAGAGCTAATCTTCTTCAGACACAGTATCATACAGTACATTGTATATATTGTTAGGATTCGGCCCAGCTTCCCAGTTTGATCAGTCATCATGTTACTTATCATCATTCTTTTGCCACTAGCATACTTGTAATCCTATACCAACTAACTTCTCTCCCTACTTCTCTCAATTCTTTAACTTTAGCATTCAGAGAAGAATGAAGATTAGCTAATTGTATATGAGCGATCACGTGATGATCGTTCCAACAGGCAAGCAGAGCCAAATCCTAACATTGTATATACAGTGCATGACGAAAATTAGCCCTGGTCCAAAAAAACCTTTAACCCCTTTACCCCCAAGGGTTGTTTGCACGTTAATGACCGGGCAAATTTTTACAATTCTGACTACTGTCCATTTATGAGGTTATAACTCTGGAACTCTTCAACGGATCTTGGCGATTCTGAGTCTGTTTTCTCGTGACATATTGTACTTTATGATAGTGGTAAAATTTAGCAATTTTCAAACTTTGAATTTTATGCCCTTAAAACAGAGAAATACACTACAGACCAAAAGAGATTTAAAGATTTTTCTGTATTTTCATGACTATGAAAATTGTACATTCACACTGAAGGCATCAAAACTATGAATTAACACATGTGGAATTATATACTTAACAAAAAAGTGTGAAACAACTGATAATATGTCTTATATTCAAGGTTCTTCAAAGTAGCCACCTTTTGCTTTGATGATTGCTTTGCACACTCTTGGCATTCTCTTGATGAGCTTCAAGAGATAGTCACCGGAAATGGTTTTCACTTCACAGGTATGCCCTGTCAGGTTTAATAAGTGGGATTTCTGGCCTTATAAATGGGGTTGAGACCATCAGTTGTGTTGTGCAGAAGTCTGGTGGATACACAGCTGATAGTCCTACTGAATAGACCATTAGAATTTTATTATGGCAAGAAAAAAGCAGCTAAGTAAAGAAAAACGAGTGGCCATCATTACTTTAAGAAATGAAGGTCAGTCAGTCCGAAAAATTGGGAAAACTTTGAAAGTGTCCCCAAGTGCAGTTGCAAAAACCATCAAGCGCTACAAAGAAACTGGCTCACAAGACGACCGCCCCAGGAAAGGAAGACCAAGAGTCACCTCTGCTTCTGAGGATAAGTTTATCGGAGTCACCAGCCTCAGAAATCTCAGGTTTACAGCAGCTCAGATTAGAGACCAGGTCAATGCCACACAGAGTTCTAGCAGCAGACACATCTCTACAACAACTGTTAAGAGGAGACTTTGTGCAGCAGGCCTACATGGTAAAATAGCTGCTAGGAAACCACTGCTAAGGACAGGCAACAAGCAGAAGAGACTTGTTTGGGCTAAAGAACACAAGGAATGGACATTAGACACGTGGAAATCTGTGCTTTGGTCTGATGTGTCCAAAATTGAGATCTTTGGTTCCAACCACCGTGTCTTTGTGCGATGCAGAAAAGGTGAACGGATGAACTCTACATGCCTGGTTCCCACCGTGAAGCATGGAGGAGGAGATGTGATGATGTGGGGGTGCTTTGCTGGTGACACTGTTGGGGATTTATTTAAAATTGAAGGCATACTGAACCAGCATGACTACCGCAGCATCTTGCAGAGGCATGCTATTCCATCCGGTTTGCGTTTAGTTGGACCATCATTTATTTTTCAACAGGACAATGATCCCAAACACACCTCCAGGCTGTGTAAGGGCTATCTGACCAAGAAGGAGAGTAATAGGGTGCTACGCCAGATGACCTGGCCTCCACAGTCACCAGACCTGAACCCAATCGAGATGGTTTGGGGTGAGCTGGACCGCAGAGTGAAGGCAAAAGGGCCAACAAGTGCTAAGCATCTCTGGGAACTCCTTCAAGATTGTTGGAAGACCATTTCCGGTGACTACCTCTTGAAGCTCATCAAGAGAATGCCAAGAGTGTGCAAAGCAGTCATCAAAGCAAAAGGTGGCTACTTTGAAGAACCTAGAATATAAGACATGTTTTCAGTTGTTTCACACTTTTTTGTTAAGTCTATAACTCCACATGTGTTAATTCATAGTTTTGATGCCTTCAGTGTGAATGTACAATTTTCATAGTCATGAAAATACAGAAAAATCTTTAAATGAGAAGGTGTGTCCAAACTTTTGGTCTGTACTGTATGTCATACAAAATAGTTAATAAATAACATTTCCCACATGTCTACTTTACATCAGCAGAATTTTGGAAGCAAATTTTTTTTGTTAGAAAGTTATAAGGGTTAAAAGTTGACAAGCAATTTCTCATTTTTACAACAAAATTTAAAAAATCATTTTTTTAGGGACCACCTCACAGTTGAAGTCACTTTGGTCTATATAGCAGAAAATACCCAAAAATGACACCATTCTAAAAACTGCACCCTGAAGGTACTCAAAACCACATTCAAGAAGTTTATTACCCCTTCAGGTGCTTCACAGGAATTTTTGGAATGTGGAAGGAAAAAATGAACATTTAACTTTTTACTCACAAAAATGATCTTTTACAAACATTTTTTTCATTTTCACAAGGGTACAAGGAGAAAATTGACAAATAAAGTTGTTGTGCAACTTCTCCTGAGTACGTCAATACCCCTTATGTGGGGGAAAACCACTGTTTGGGCGCACGGCAGGGCTCAGAAGTGAAGGCGCGCCATTTGACTTTTTCAAACCAAAATTGGCTTGAATTGAGATCGGACGCCATGTCGCGTTTGGAGAGCCCCTCATGTGCCTAAACAGTGGAAACCCCCACAAGTGACATATTTTTGGAAACTAGGCCCCTAAGGAACTTATCTAAATGTGTGGTGAGCACTTTGAACCCCCACATGCTTCACACGTTTATAACGTAGAGCCGTGAAAAAAATCATATTTTTTTCACAATCATGATCTTTTTGTTCCCAATTTTTTATTTTTCCAAGGGTAAGAGGAGAAATTGGACCCCAAAAGTTGTTGTCCAATTTATCTTGAGTACGCTGATGCCCCTTATGTGGGGGAAAACTACTGTTTGGGCGCACGGAAGAGCTTGGAAGGGAAGGAGCGCCATTTGACATTTTCATACCAAAATTGGCTGGAATTGAGATCGGATGCCATGTCGTGTTTGGAGAGCGCCTGATGTGCCTAACTAGTGGAAACCCCCCAATTCTCACTCCAACCCTATCCCTAGCACACCCTAACCCTAATCCTTACTTTAAACACAAACCTAACCTTAATACACCTTTAACCCTAATCCCAATCCTAACCCTAATCACAACCCAAACCTTAATCCAAACCCTAACCCCACTCTAGCCCCAACCCTAACCCTAACTTTAGCCCTAACCCTAACCCTTACTTTTGCCCTAACCCTATCTTTAGCCCCAACCCTAACTTTAGCCCCAAAATTAACCCCAACTCAAGCCCCAACCCTAACCCTAACTTTAGCCCTAACCCTACCTTTAGCCCCAACCCTAATCCTAACTTTAGACCCAACCCAAACTTTAGTCACAAACTTAAACCTAACTATATCCCCAACCCTAACCCTAACTTTATCCCCAACCCTAACCCTAACTTTAGCCCAACCCTAACCCTAAAAGGAAAATGGAAATAAATAATTTATTTTTTTTCCCTAATGGGGTGATAAAGGGGGGTTTGATTTACTATTTAGAGCGGGTTTTTATGTTTGGCAGCTGTCACACACTAAAAGACGCTTTTTATTGCAAAAAATTGTTTTTGCATCACCACATTTTGAGAGCTATAATTTTTCCATATTTTGGCCAACAGAGTGATGTGAGGTCTTGTTTTTTGCGGGACGAGTTGACAGTTTTATTGGTACCATTTTTGGGCACATGACATTTTTTGATCTCTTTTTATTCTGATTTTTGGAAGGCAGAATGAACAAAAGCCAGCAATTCATGAATTTCTTTTGGGGGAGTTACTTATACCGTTCCGCATATGGCATAAGGCAGTTTTATTTATCAGGTCAGTACGATACAGCGATACCTCATTTATTTAATTTCTTTATGTTTTGGCGCTTTGCATCGCTTTATTCTGAAACAATAACTTTTATTTTTTTGCTGATGACAGCTCGTTTTATGCGAGATAAAGTGACATTTTCAGTGGTGCCATGTTTATTTATATCCGTCTTTTTGATCGCGTGTTATTCCACTTTTTGTTCGGCAGTATGATGATTAAGCATTTTTTTTTTGCCTTGTTTTTTTTAAGGGGTTCACTAAAAGGGTTAACTAGTGGGACAGTTTTACAGGGAGGGCCGTTACGGATGCGCGATACTAAGTATGTGTAATTTTATTTTTTTATTTACATAATAATAATGTGTGTATTGAGGATTTTTTTTTTTTATTTATTTAGGGATTTTTTAAAAATATTTTTACACAGTATATATATATGTATATATATTTTTACATTTTTACATTGTCCCAGGGTGGGACATAACTATATAATGTCAGATCGCTTATCTGACACTTTGCAGAGCAGTGCTCTCAGCAGGCACTGACAGCCACCTCCCTGCAGGATCCGGAAGGACCCTGTGGCCATCTTGGATCCGGGGGCCTGCAGGTAGGAGTGTTCTGAGGGTCTCAGGGAAGCACGCAGGAAGCCCCCTCCCTGCCCGATGCTTCCCTATGCCATGTTTGATCGCAGTGTGCTGGGGGTTAAAGTGCCAGGAGCGGTCTGTGACAGCTCCTGGCTTTTAGTGCCGGGTGTCAGCTGTGAGAATCAGCTGACACACAGCAGCGATCAGCACACTCCCCCTGTGAGAGTGTCCAATTGCATGGGATGTACTATCCTGTCCATTGTCATACAGGCCCAGGTCCCATGGACGGGATAGTACGTCAAATTCTATGACTAAGGCCTTCGGCCAGAAACGCGTCAGAATGTCTTCTATTTCTTAACCTGCCTGGACTCATTTTAACAATATGAAATAAAGGAGAAGTTTTTTATCCATATCCAGTTGGTTGATCCTTCTTTTTCCTTTTTGATAGTACGTCTGATGTCAGAAAGGGGTTAATGATAATGCATTGATTTTGGATAGATGAAATGTTGGCCCTCAGAGTCAAGTCCTCTGGTAAGTCCAACGTTCCCCAGCCTGAAACTGACTGCGCAAGATCTCATCAGTGCTCCATCCATCTTTTTAATTCTGAAAATAGTGACTTAAGATTATAAAAATCATCAATGTGATCTTTTCATATGTATACAGTACATAACGCAAAAGATTACTATGACTGGAATTTCTCCATCAAACACTAGACCTACACCCACAACTGCAAGCCAATGAAACACTAGTATAACGTAGGTAACACAATTCTGAACTTCCACTATTCATCCTAAGCAGGGGCGGAACTATCGTGGAAGCAGGGGAAGCAGCTGCCATAGGGCCCGGGCTAGCAGGGGGCCCGTCCCTGCTGCAGCTGTCTTCCCTGCGGCTGTGTTCCGCCGCCCATGGCCTGAGAGTCGGCGGTTCCCTGTGCTGGCTGTCATGCTGACAGCCGGCGCAGAGAAGCTGCTGCGTGCCGTCTCCCAGGAATCAATTGCACTGGTGTCTATACAGACGCCAGTACAATTGAAGCTCTGACCGCCGGGTCAGAGCGACGTCTGCAGCGTGATCATGTCATGTGATCACGCTGCTGACGTCACTCGTCGGCGGCGCCCAGAAGGGTGAACACTGGTGGTGAGTGTGCTCCACTGTGGAGCTGAAGATACCACCGAAGATTAACGGGGGCACATACTGTGTGAGTGATAACTCTGCATTCTTGGCTGCATTACTACTTGAGGGGCACATTACTACTGATGGGAGAATAAGAGGGCTTATTACTAGTTATGGGGGCATAATGTGCCTGCATTAATAGTTATGCGGGACATGGTTACTAGTAATGGTAGCATAAGGGGGCTGCATTGCTACCAGTCCATTATATTATATTGTGTTTCCATAATGTCTGCTTTAAATACAGCTCTGATTTGGGCAAAAAGCTGGCCGTTATGAGACTGAAGAGTATTTTTTGGGTCTAGAGAATTGCTGTGATTTGCTCCGCCCACTGCTATTGGCTCCGCCCACTATCAGAACCCCGCCCCCCCGCCGCCCGTTTGGGAGAGGGGGCCCCGTTCAAAATTTTGCTGTGGGGCCCCGCCATTTCTAGTTACGCCACTGATCCTAAGTATTTGGCATGAATGTTGATTGTTCATAAGTAAATTAAGTCAGTATAAGAGGTTTTTTTTTATAATTTTGTATTATAAATGTAATTTAAAATGAAAATATATCCACAGGCCACCAACAAATTATAAAGCATTTACACAAATTACAGCATACAGAGAACACAAGTCAGAACATCATCTCCATTACTCATATTGTTAATCTTATTACATTCTAGAACTTAGTATAATTATATTGCCTTAAGGTACTTTAACCTGTATGATATGATAATACATGCTTAGAAGAAACCTGTCATGTTTCTAATGCTATTAACCTAAGATATAAGGTTAAAGGGGTTTCCCACAAACAAAGTTAATTTTAATCAACATTTTAATCAATGGAATAATAATAATTTCCACAATTGGATGTGTAAAAAAATGTTGCTGTGCTGAGATAATCTTATAAATGTGCCCCTGCTGTGTACTGTGTAATGGCCGTGTGTGACCGTACAGGGTCATGGTTTGATCATACCACAGCTCCTGGCAGGGGAGGAAGCAAAAGAGTATGCAGACAGGACAGCATGGGGTCACAGCTGATTCTTACTTTGAGGTAAAACATTTCTTAAAAACTGGCAGTGAAATGTTTTTCCTCACAAAAAGAATCAGCTGTGATCCCATGCTGTAATGTCTGTATAATCTTTTGCTTTCTCCCCTGCCCAGGAGATGTCGCATGATCAGACGATGTTCCTGCACTGGAACCTTTTTTTTAACACATCCAATTGTGGAACTTATTATTATTCCAAGATCTATTAATTAAAATGTACTTTGTTAGTGGGAAACCCCTTTCATCAGCACGTTAATTGCATTACAATGCTGTCTGGCCGGCTTACCGAAAGCATGGCTACCTGGAGAAAATGAACGTTATTCCTCCCGGAAGCCGCCAGCTTTCAGTCATAGAGGCGTGCATGGAATGGCTATATGCACTGGGCAATACATAGTGAGTAATAGTTGCCGAGATCTCAATCTGAGCATGCGCCGCCCCCAGCGGCCATTTTCCCGGAGGCCACCGCATCGCAGCAATGGATGTGTGGGGGCCTCCGGGCTTTCACAAAATGCTGGTAGAGCCTCCCGCACCACCGAGCACCACAGCCGAACTTGCCGCACCAGCCTGGGAAGAGGGTGTGATCGTCGCCCTGCAGGGTTGGATGGGGACCACCGCAGAATCGCCCAACTCCTACTGCTTTCACAGTATTTGTAAGTATATTCTGACTATAAGATGCACCCCCATTTTCCTCCAAAAATTTTTGGGAAAAAAGTGTGTGAAATTTCTCATGGTATTTCTCAGTATTGTAACGCGATTAACCTGTAGATTAACCCTATATCTCCTGAATGACTGTGTTTGGAGACATGACAGGTTTTTTTTAACTGTTAGCAAACACACATTAAGATACAATATTTCACATTGTGATTGCTTTACGCAATGGAAAAAATACCACCAGGAAAGTAATTAATTAAAATTCAGAGAAAGTATTTTTCTATTAATTACCTCCTAAAGATGATGAAATTAGATGAAAATTATAATAAACTACAATACTATAAAATTCTCCATGTCTTTGCATTTTCATAATTAGTAATTTTACGCAAAAAAACTGATCACAATTTGTAGTACATTGGGAAACGTATCCAAAGTGGTTCAAAGCAAAGATAGAATAACTGCTCACAACAACCAGATTCCTTTAATTTTTAATACACCCTTTAAAAATGATAACAGTGATTTGTTGATATGGGAAACCACTCCGATTTGCTTTGAAAAAGTTGTGATACATTTTCCCCAAAGTCTGTTATCTTCTGTAGATCATCAGCATTGTCATTTGTCTTATAATAGATTTTCTTATGTAATAAACTAAATGCACAAATCTAAAAGCTAAATGAGGTAGATCCATAAATGTACTTCAGTTTGAGTCTGTAGAAATTTTTATAAAAATGTGTTTTTGCCACTTTTTTCTGATTTTTGATTTCATGGAGAGAATTTGGCTATTTGCCCAGGGTAGGAAATACCAAATCTAGTAACATGCACCACCATCAGCATATTAATACATGACTCCAACATTTCCTCCCCTGGCACTAGGTGAGCTTTTACCGCCTTATTTGGCATTGATCTTGGTGGGTTAATATATTGTGTTGTTCTTAGAGATGTTACTTCAAAATTTTTTTCTTAAAAATTTAACAATGAGAAATTCCATAGAGCTAAAAAAAGTGTTCCCCTTATTTTCTGTAACGCTCACCTTTTTGACGGGAAAGGGCTCGAGCGTGGGTTGTGCCCCCACTATGCCCACCAAACCAGATCCCGGAAAGTGGTTTGATAAGAGCCCCTTTGGTTTTCAGGGCCTTGATGGTTATGCCCAAAAAAACGGTCGAATTCATGAGCGTCAGCGAATACAGCGGGGGCCCACATGCCACTACAGTCACACACGCGAGTCGCTAACGAGACGCTTGGTCATAAATCGCTGCGCTTTAGAGATTGCTTAGTGTGACAGTCCCTTTAGTGGTTAAAAAAAAAAAAAAAAAAAAAAAAAAAAAAAAAAAAAAAAAAAAAAAAAAAAAAAAAAAAAAAAAAAAAAAAAAAAAAAAAAAAAAAAAAAAATTAAAAAATTTTTTTGTGATTTACCTTTCCCACTGCAAAAACATATCCCGGTTGTCAATGGCCCAAGGACCGCAAAAAAAAATGTATTCAAAACACTTTTAGTGTGTGCTGAATTACTGTCATACCCATTGGCTAATGTCAATTATTTTTGTGCACAATAATAAATTATTTTTATTACTTAAGGGGGTTGTCTTCCCTTTCCCTGATGAAAGTTTGCAGGCAGTTAAGGGGATTTACAGACTTTGAATCTTTACACTGGGCGTTCACATGCTATCCGTTCTGAGGTGTTCTGGTGAGAGTAAATGATCACGTGACCAGAAGTATTGTTTGTATAATATGGTCACGTGCCAAACTAGACATGCCAGCATATTGTGAGGATGTGACCAAAAGTGGCAAAGGTTTACTTACAGTCACGTGACAGACAGCTCTGCCAACAATACTGAGGATCCTGAATTTTGGGAAGCCATTATATTAAATGGCAGCTTAATAGAGTGCCTGCAGCTTTCATAGAAGTGGAAACCCTTAACGTTGTCTCCCAAATGATAGGGAAACCAATTCAGGTCAGTAGGGTACAGCATGATAGCTGATTGTGAGTGAAGAACATTATTTATTGTGCTGAAGAAATACTTTACCTTACATTTTTTAGATCCTCCTGTGTAATACAGTGAATTGTCTACACTAGATGCCGCATCCATGTGTAGACCAGCGCAGTTTTGTAGTCTTGTAATCATCACTACAGAGTAGTTTATTTTCATATTGCTTTACTATTATCCTGTAAAAAGGATTAACAGATAAAATAGGATTTTGTTTATCACCGTAAAACTTTTCTCTCGAGACGCTCATTGGGGACACGACTGTGGGTGTATGTACTGCACTGGAGGCTGCACTAAGTAAACATAAAAAAAGGTAGTCTCCTCCGCCGTATACACTCAGCCTGGCCACAGGCAAATCCGATTTAGTCAAAAAGCAGGGAGGCTAAATAAATCAGATTAACACAGATACAGCATCCAGAAGAAAAACTGCGGATCAGATTAATCAGAGATAGAGTTAACTCAAAAACAAAGCCATCCGGCTATTAGGGAGGGAGCTGGTCCCCAATGACGTCTCGAGAAAGGATTTTACGGTGAGTAACCAAAAAAATCGTATTTTCTTGTCTCATTGGGACACAGATGTGGAGTCCAAAGCAGTCCCTTGGGTGGGAAACGGCTCCACTGGTTTTATAATCAAGCATTGCTATGGTGCGCAACCGCCCGAAGAATCTTATACCCAATGGCATCCCAGAAGTCTGGTAGGAACATTATAATTTGTTGGAAAGGTAGCAGACTGGACCAGGTTGCTGCCTTACAAACCTGTTCCACCGAAAACTATGCGAAGGGCCCAGGAGGCACCCACCGCTCTGGTGAGTGAGCCTTGATCCCTGCGGAACCACCGCCCCTCTGATGCGGTTAAGCCTCCTGATGGCTAACCCGAATCCACCTAGCCAAGGTTGATTTAGAAGCGCAAGTCCCTTCTGCGCCTTAGGGAGGAAAAAACGCGTCCTTCTCGAAAAAGGACGCCGCCGAGATACATATCTCCTAGCTCTCACCAGACCAGCGTATGGAGGCCTTCTCACTCGGTGCGTCGGAGATGGGCAAAATGGGGGCCCAAAACAATTCCTCATTAATAGGGAAATTTGAGGACACCCTTAGGCAAAAAGGGGGTGTTGGTCTGGCACCACCTTATCCTGAGGAAAAATAGTACGGAGCTCGACAAGCAGGGCAGCCAGCTCCGAAACCCGCCTTATGATGTTTAGGGCTCCCAAAAAAACCACTTTCCAGGAAAGAAATGACAGTAACCTCCTGCAAAGGTTCAAAAGGAGACTTTTGCAGGACTCCCAGGACTAGATTGAGATCCCAACATCTAAGGGAGCCTTGTGGGGGAACTTATGGACAACCCCCTGAATAAAGCCTAACTTGAAAATAACGCGTTTCCTTTCGCTGAAAAAGCTGATAAGGCCTGATATCTGGCGTCTAGCGTACTTGGGCGGGGACCCTGAATCTAGGCCTGCCTGGGAGAAAGGGACAGAATGTTTGGAATTGAAAACCTTGAAGCGGGGAAAAATCATGTTCCCTGCCCAAAGTAAAAAAGACCTTCCAAGCCCGTGGTGATGCGAGCCGAAACAGGCTTTTGGGGGGCTGCCATCGTCGCGGCGACTTTTTAGGAATCCAGCCTGGTAGGATCCAAGATCAACGGCCAAGCCGTCAAAAAAGGCCGCTGAGTTGGTGGTAAATGGCCTTGAGAGAGAAGGTCCGCGCGCTCTGGAAGTCGCCAGGGTGCGTCGGCGGCAATTGTACCAGTCGGTCCCATGGGCGACGTGGCCATCTGGAGGATTAATATCGCGGGGAAACTCTTCTAACCTAAATCTTTTGTCCCCCTTTGGGAGCGGGAGCTATTGGTGGAAACAAGTATGGAAGATGAAAACTAAATTCCATGGTAGAACCGGGGATTTCTACTGCAATTGCCTTCGGATCCGGTACCGGGAAACAATTGGGCACTTTGCATTTATTTGGAAGCCATCAGGTCCACACGGGGGTTCCCCAGCTCGGCATATCTGCTAAAAACCTGGGTGTAGAGACCTTCCCCTGCGCTATGCCGGTACGGTGAGAAAATCTGCTGCCCAGTTTTCCCGCCCGGTATGTGGACTCTGAAATCACAGAGTGATTTTTTCCTCCCCAGGTCAGAATCTGTTTTACCTCGTGCATCCGGCCCTGCTGCGGGTACTCCTGATGGTTATGTATGCCACCCCCGTGGCATTGTCCGATGTATTCGGACTGGGCGGCCCGCCAGATCTGGTGAAAATGCCTCAAGCAGCGAACGCTGGGTCTCAAAAATATTGATCGGGAGGGTCGATTCTTGCTGAGACCAAACTCCCTGAGCTGTGTGGTGACGAACCACTGCTCCCCATCCGAAAGGCTGGCGTGTTGTGACTACCAAAACCAAAATGTTGGGAAACAAAGACCCTGTTCGAAGATGGTGTTTCCCTGTCGTAACCACGTAGGTTTGGTCTATTTTGCGGGGGGGGGGGCAGGAGTTTCCCGCGATTGAGGGAGAGGGCTCCCTCCATACTGCCAAAGTGCATGTTGAGGGGCGAAGATGAAACTGGAAAAAAGGGAATAGCCCGATTTGCCGCCCCATCTTCTAGGCCCTCATGCAAAACCGGATGGGGGGGAAAAAGGGTTGGGCAAAGTATCCGTACCTCTTGGCGGAGAACGAAGGCTTGTCCGAGGAGAATTATCAACCCTGAGCGGTGTCGAAATTCATCCCTAAAAAGGTGATCTTCCGAGATGGCAGGGGAGATGACTTCTTCATATTCCCCAGCCACCCCCAAACGAGAAAGGGGTTTGTCTAAGTATTTGCACTTTCCGCAGGTCTAAAAGACGGCCCTTGATGGGGGTTCGTCTAAGAAAGGCAGGTGACTACCCCCGAGTGCAAATGGACCAACAGCAGCCATGACCTTTGTGAACACCCTGGGGTGTGGCAGCCTATTGGCAGGGCTGCGAACTGAAAATGATGTTTGTCGTGGCAAACCGAAGAAACCTTTGATGAGGGGGAAATATGGGAATGGAAGTAGGATCCTGGTGTCTATTATGTAAAATTCCCTTTTCATGGCTGCAATGACTGACGGAGAGATTCATTCGGAAATGCCGAATTTGACAACCGTTCAATCCTTTAGATCTAGAATAGCCTTCGGTACCTCTTCTTGGGTACATGAACGGTTGGAATAAATCCCTGACCTCTTTCGACTCTGGTAGGTCGACAACCCGCTGTGCGAAGAGGACTCGGACAGCCTTGAATAAGGCACGACCTGAACCTCCTTGGGAAGGCGGCGAGAAAAAAAAGCGATTTGGGGGAAGGTGGTAAATTATTTTGTACCCGTGGAGACTAACTCCTGACCCTATGCATGGCATGACAGCCAAGTGGAAAAATGCCAGCGGGGCGCCCCCCCCCGACATACGGTTTTTGTCCTCGGGCATTGTGGGCTTGGGGTTTGGACCGGTCTTGGTGATAAAACTGCCACTTCGAGGTGGTTCGTAGGCGTGGCAATGGTGGATTGGAGAATGGCGGAAGAGGGGAAAGCGACCCTTTGGGGCCAACCATGTGTATCGGGAAGGGTAAAACTTTGAAGCTGAGGCTTGGTCGATTTTAAGGTGTTAATCTCTAAGGATTTTGGTCGACCATGGCCTTCTTTCGTAGGATTGATGCAGCGTCCTGAGTCTCTTCCGATAGCACACTCAGTGGAAAGAGCGCAGTTCTTTGGCTGATCGGCCAGCTCAAGTTTCAGCCAAGTAGTTCTAAGGAATGCATTGTGAGGGCGAAATGTAATAGGGTGACGTACTTGGAGCTTAATTACAACTGCTTCTCAGCAGTTTAGATTGAATCGGTGTTCCAGGGCACCTCTAGCGTAATCCACCTATTTGTATGACCCCTACCAGGATATTTGGCTTGGACCCAACGCCTAAGAAGTGCAAAGAGCAAGTGAACCTGCACAATGGGGCAAACTCCTAAGCGGTCGTTGTTTTATGGGGTAACGGGGTAAGGTTTTAGATGCCAAACGCGAAATTTGGTAAACCGAAGGAGATTGCTGTCCAACTTTGGAGTCAGAGCAAAAGGATATTCTAGTTGAGGCTTTTTCCAGCAAAGCTGGGTTGTTTGCCCGTGGCGCACTAATTCCTAAACGGGAGACCAAACTTTATGGTTCGCAGGGTTTAATCACCTTGTGGGCCAAGAAGGATGTCAATGATCATCTACCAGAGTGGTTGGAGACCCTTTCTGCAAATTTCCCAATCCCTCTGTACCATCAAACCCTGTATGACTTGCAATCGTAATCAATTTTGCACTTGCATCTTCTCCAAGAAATGCCGGAGACTGGAACTCAGTGCCCCACTCTTCGGAGTTCCTGATCAGAGCTGACTTCACGGTCTGCCTGTCTCCCTCCGCTGCAGGCTGTCCTAGATGTGTCAAAGTTTGCATGGCAACTAGTGTGCTCATCTGAGTGAGGGTCGCGCCTACGGGTGCATTCCAGCCTACAGACTTTACAGGGTAAGGTCATTTGGGACTGCACGCACAGGTGCTGCCCTTAAGGGGTCCCTGTAGCCTTCAAATCAAGTACGCCCTGGTAGCTGGCCTCGCAACAGGCAAGGTGGACGTTCACTTGTTAACGTTATGTTAGGCGGTGCTTGGGTTTGGATTGAATCCTCCAGCTCATAAACTGGATGTGTCTCGTGCGGAAGGGGAAATGCGGCAATCTTCACCTTGTAGCAGGTTGCAACTCTCGTAATTCTGACACTGACCATCAGGTTCAAGGGAGAACAAAGCAGGTTGTTCTGAGGTTTGCATGAGCGGTCCTTTAAATAATGGGCTATCTCTCAACTGGCTGTTCAAGTAGCCTCCCGAGGAGGCAAAGGTCGGCTGCATAGGGTCGTCCCCACTCCGGCGTTGGCCAGAAACTGGGCTATAATTTGACCCGGCCTGACCGCGAACCGCGTCTAAATTCGGCGGAGGCGGCCCAAAGTCAGGGGCGGTCCGCAGGAAGGTAAACCCGCGGGGGCGGAGCCACCTCGCGCCGCGATCCCTCATGACGCCGCATAACATTCTGGCAGCGGCACCACAGCCCCGGGAAACCGGGGATAGATTTGAAGCGCGGCCTAGCGCTTTAAAACCGGGTCTAAATTTTTCCGGCGGGGCCCCAAGTGGGGCCCCGCCGAGGAGCGCCGGAAGGTCCCCATACTCAGACCGCGGCCCTCCACTACTTCAGCCGCGGCTAGTCCAGGGTAAGCTTTCGCTTCTGGAGGAGGAGGGACGAACACCTACAGCCAACTGTTGCCTATACCGTGGGCTAGGCAGCACTGTCCCACCGCCGCTATCCCCTGTGGAGCCCAGTGCACAGTTATGGACATGTAACGGCCCTGGCCATGCCTACTGGCCCATGCATCTGTTGTGAGGTGCACCTTTCCACTCACTGATTGTTTGAGTGCATGGACAATGTGGTCTTTCATATGCAGGTGGAGGGCAGGGATGGCTTTTCGAGAAAAGAAGTGCCGACTGGGTAGGTCATAGCGTGGGACAGCGAAGGCCATGAGGTCTGTGAATGCTGCACTGTCAACCAAATGGAAGGGTATCATCTCTAATGTGATCAGTTTGGCAATGTAGGCATTCAAACCCAGTGTACGCAGATGAGAGGATGAGTACTTTCTTGTCCTACTCAGAGTGTCTAGTAGGGTGAGCTGGACTTGAGAGCTGCATATGAGGGAACTAGCGGTAGACATGGCGGACTGAAAGGGGGTTGGGGTTGGTGATGGTGGTGGTGGTGATGGCCTAGATCCAGTCTTTCGTTGGAAAAACATTGCGATTCCCTGACTGCTTTGGCCTTGCGACGACACCTCAACATTTCTTGCTGGTGGTGTGCTAACCGGTGGGCTTACAGTGGGGGAAGCGATGTAGCGTTGCTGGCTACCTTCAGTCGGAGCAGGTGCACATGTTCTACCTGAGGTTTTGTAGTCCTTCCACGCTTGCAAGTGCATGGTGTTCAAATGTCTAAGCATGCAACTGGTATTCAAATTTCGGATATTTTTCCCTCCGCTAAAGGTCCTTCCGCACTTCTTACTGATAACCTTTGCCTCATCAATAGGATTTTGGACAAAAAAGTGCCACACTACCTCTTCCTACTATGGGCTAAATTTTCAGTGCTTGCATGCTGTGCTAATTTAACTGTCTGGTCAAGCTGTCCTGCAACTCTTTTTATTTTTTTAACACGATTTTGGACTGCTACGGGCCTTCCAGATAACTGCAGCTGCAATGTCGATGCCTGCTGCGGATCCTCTTCTGAGCTATTGCCAGCGGCACCCTCTTCCCCCACTGGATGCCACTCCGGGTCAACAACTGGGTCATCCATCACCTCATCTTCAATTTAATTTGCACCTTCCTCTGTGTCACCGTGTAAGGTGGTAGAGTATGCAGGAAGGGGCACCTGAGTTTCATCAGGGTTAGAATCTGACTCAGTAGACTGCGAGGGCAATGCAGTGCTCTGGGTGAATGTACCAGCAGAATCATATAACAGTGGCTGTGCATCAGTGCACTCCATGTCATATTCATCTTGGACTGGGAATTCAGGATTTCACTTGATAACCCAGGCATGGTATGTGAAAAGAGCTCCAGGGAGTAATCTGAGGTGTGGCCTTCCGCATCCTTCACTTTTGTTGGGGGTGAAGGACACAAGGAAAGGTGTCGTTCTTGACAAGGAGCCTGCACTGACGACTCAGTGCTTGCAGTTTTTGAAACTTCAGAAGAGGAGTCGATAGAGCTGGAGGCTGTTTCGGCAATGTAAGCCAAAACCTGTTCCTGATGCTCCGGCTTTAAAAGCGGTTTACCTACTCCCAGAAAAGGGAGCCTTCCAGGCCCTCTGGAGCCAGACGATGACGCAGGCTCAACACCTTCTGCCTTAGGTGCTATTGTGCTTTTGGCACTACCAGCAGATGCACCACCACCACCATCAGTACCAGCTGCCCCCCCCCCGCCCACGTCCACGGCCTCTTTCAACATACTTCCTAATGTTTGGGACAATGTACCAAAAATACCAGCAGATATATGGTACTGTATCAGAAGCGTACAGCTGTATACAGTGTAGGGGAAAATCTAAATCTCCTTCTATATTTCCGGAGTCACACGCAGACTCTCACTCAGTATGGATCTGACCGTAATACAAAAGGCAGAAAAACGGTACTGTATTAGAAGCGTACAGCTGTATACAGTGTAGGGGAAATTTAAATCTCTATATATATTTCTGGAGTCACACACAGACGCTCACTCAGTATGGATTAGATCAGAATACAAAAAGCAGAAAAACGGTACTGTATCAGAAGCGTACAGCTGTATACAGTGTAGGGGAAAATTTAAATCTCCGTATACATTTCCGGAGTCACACACAGACGCTCACTCAGTATGGATTTGACCGTAATACAAAAGGCAGAAAAACGGTACTGTATCATAAGCGTACAGCTGTATACGGTGAAGGGGAAAATTTAAATCTCCGTATATATTTCTGGAGTCACAAACAGAAGCTCTCTCAGTATGGATTTGACCGTAATGCAAACAGCAGAAAATCGGTACAGTATCATAAGCGTACAGCTGTATACAGTGTAGGGGAAAATTTAAATCTCTGCATATATTTCCGGAGTCACACACAGACGCTCTCTCAGTAAGGATTTGACCGTAATACAAAAGGCAGAAAAACGGTACTGTATCAGAAGCGTACAGCTGTATACGGTGAAGGGGAAAATTTAAATCTCCGTATATATTTCCGGAGTCACACACAGACGCTCTCTCAGTATGGATTTGACCGTAATACAAAAAGCCAAAAAACACACACACAGATAGTCAGCATGTACAGTATTTGTCCGTGATACCAGCCGGTACACGGTAGTGTGTGAGGAGCGTACAGCTCTATACGGTGTGGGAAAAAATGAACTCTCGGTAACTGTGCAGAAAAAATGAATACAAGTATTAGTGCTGTATAAAAAGCAGTCTGCACAGCACTGTACACACAGCAATACAGCTATCAGGCAGCCTAATAACCAGCGCTGCTGCACACAAGAAAATCCTCCCCTGTCACTGCACACTAACTGTACAGCACAATTGCTATCAGCACAAGCACAGAATAACTTCTCTTTCCTGCCCTAACTCTCTTCCTACTGATAAACAGCGTCAGAAACCTCTCCCTACTGTTATGATCGGCAGAAGTAAAATGGAGGTCGGCGCTCAGGGCTTTTATAGACACTATGACGCCCCTATGAAGCAAGCCAATCACTGCAATGCCCTTCTCTAAGATGGTGGTGGACGCTGCCCATGTCATCTCGTTGTCCACAGTGTACGTCCTTGCTCATTGGCTGAAACAAGACGCTTGCAAGCATTCTGGGAAAATCGACTTTGGCGCTTGTTTTGCCGAACGCTCGGCGAAACCCGACTTTGGCGAAAGTCGGCGACTTATGAATCTGACCGACCTGTTTCGCTCAACTCTATTATTCAGTATTTGTTGTTGGTCTGACCAAAGATAACTTGTATGTTCTACCCATGTTTGTGTGACTTACCTTTCACACTGCAAAAACATATGCCGGTAGGTCAATGGTCCCAGGACCGCAAACAAAAACTGCTATTCAAAACACTTTATAGTGTGTGCTGCAATTACTGTCATACCCCATTGGCTAATGTCTAATATATTTTTGTAGCACAATAATAATAATTATTACTATTATTACTTAAGGGGGTTGTCTTGCCTTCTGATGAAAGTTTGCAGGCAGTCTAAGTGACTACAGACTTCTGAATCTTTACACTGGGCGCTTCACATGCTATCATGATTCTGAGGTGTTGCTGGTGAGAGTCAATGATCACGTGACCAGAAGTATGTGATTTGTATACATATGGTCACGTGCCAACTAGACATGCTCAGCATATCTAGTGAGGATGTGACCAGAAGTAGGCAAAGGTTATACTTACAGTCACGTGACAGACAGCTCTGGCCAACAATACTGGAGGATCCTGACAGTGTACCGTGCAAGCACTGTAAGTATTCAAAAGTCAGCAGTCACTTAGAGTGCCTGCAGACTTTCATCAGAAGACTGGACAAACCCTTTAACGTTGTCTCCCAAATTGAATAGGGAAACCAATTCTAGGTCAGTAGGGTACAGCATGATAGCTGATTGTGAAGTGAAGAACATTATTGTGATTGTGGCTGAAGAAATACTTTACCTTACAATTTTATTAGATCCTCCCTTGTGGTAATACAGTGAATTGTCATACACTAGATGCCCGCATCCATGGTAGAACCAGCGCAGTTTTGTAGTCTTGTAATCATCACTCAGCAGAGTAGTTATATTTTCATATTGCTTTACTATTAATCCTGTAAAAAGGAATAAACAGATAAAATACGGATTTTTGTGTTACTCACCGTAAAATCCTTTTCTCCGAGACGCTCATTGGGGGACACAGGACTGTGGGTGTATGCTACTGCCACTAGGAGGCTGACACTAAGTAAACATAAAAAAAGGTTAGCTCCTCCTCCGCCGTATACACCTCAGCACTGGCCACAGGCAAATCCAGTTTAGTGCAAAAAGCAGTAGGAGGCTAAAATAAATCAGAGTTAACACAGATACAGCATATCCAGAAGAAAAAACTGCTGATACAGATTAATCAGAGAATAGAGTTAACTCAAAAACAAAGCCATCCGGCTATTAGGGAGGGAGCTGTGTCCCCCAATGAGCGTCTCGGAGAAAAGGATTTTACGGTGAGTAACACAAAAATCCGTATTTCTCCTTCGTCTCATTGGGGGACACAGGACTGTGGGACGTCCCAAAGCAGTCCCTTGGGTGGGAAACCGACTCCACAGTGTAGTTTATAATCAAGCATTGCTTATAGGTGCGCAACCGCGCCCTGAAGAATCCTTCTACCCAGACTGGCATCCGCAGAAGTCTGGGTATGGACATTATAATGCTTGGAAAAGGTATGCAGACTGGACCAGGTTGCTGCCTTACAAACCTGTTCCACCGAAGCCTGATGTCGAAGGGCCCAGGAGGCACCCACCGCTCTGGTGGAGTGAGCCTTGATCCCTGCGGGAACCACCGCGCCTCTGATGCGGTAAGCCTCCTGAATGGCTAACCGAATCCACCTAGCCAAGGTTGATTTAGAAGCAGCAAGTCCCTTCCTGCGACCTTCAGGGAGGACAAACAGCGTGTCCGTCTGTCGAAAGGACGCCGTCCGAGATACATATCTCCTGAGTGCTCTCACCAGATCCAGCGTATGGAGAGCCTTCTCCACTCGGTGCGTCGGAGCTGGGCAAAATGAGGGCAAAACAATGTCCTCATTAATATGAAATGAGGACACGACCTTAGGCAAAAAAGGTGGTGTTGGTCTGAGCACCACCTTATCCTGATGGAAAAGTAAGTACGGAGCTCGACAAGACAGTGCAGCCAGCTCCGAAACCCGCCTTATGGATGTTATGGCTACCAAAAACACCACTTTCCAGGAAAGAAATGACAGAGAAACCTCCTGCAAAGGTTCAAAAGGAGACTCCTGCAGGACTCCCAGGACTAGATTGAGATCCCAAACATCTAAGGGAGCCTTGTAGGGGGGAACTATATGGACAACCCCCTGAATAAAGGTCCTAACTTGAAAATTAGACGCGATCCTTCGCTGAAAAAGCACTGATAAGGCTGATATCTGGCGTCTAAGCGTACTTGGTGCTAGACCTGAATCTAGGCCTGCCTGGAGAAATGACAGAATGTTTGGAATTGAAAACCGAAGCGGGGAACAATCATGTTCCCTGCACCAAGTAAAAAAGACCTTCCAAGTCCCGTGGTAGATGCGAGCCGAAACAGGCTTTCGGGCGCTAGCCATCGTCGCGGCGACTTTTTTAGAGAATCCAGCCCTGGTCAGGATCCAAGATTCAACGGCCAAGCCGTCAAACACAGGACCGCTGAGTTCTGGTGGTAAACTGGGCCTTGAGAGAGAAGGTCCGCGCGCTCTGGCAGTCGCCAGGGTGCGTCGGCGAGCAATTGTACCAGCTCCGCGTACCATGGGCGACGTGGCCAATCTGGAGCGATTAATATCGCTGGGACTCCTTCTAACCTGATCTTTCTGATCACCCTTGGGAGCAGAGCTATTGGTGGAAACAAGTATGGAAGATGAAACTGATTCCATGGTAGAACCAGGGCATCTACTGCAATTGCCTGCGGATCCCGGTACCGGGAAACAAAGTTGGGCACTTTGGCATTTATCTTGGAAGCCATCAGGTCCACATCTGGGGTTCCCCAGCTCGGCATATCTGCTGAAAAACCTCGGGATGTAGAGACCATTCCCCTGACGCTATGCCGTGACGGCTGAGAAAATCTGCTGCCCAGTTTTTCCTCGCCCGGTATGTGGACTGCTGAAATCACAGAGTGATTTTCCTCTGCCCAGGTCAGAATCTGTTTTACCTCGTGCATGGCCGCCCTGCTGCGGGTACCTCCCTGATGGTTTATGTATGCCACCGCCGTGGCATTGTCCGATTGTATTCGGACTGGGCGGCCCGCCAGATGCTGGTGAAAATGCCTCAAAGCCAGCCGAACCGCTCGGATCTCTAAAATATTGATCGGGAGGGTCGATTCTTGCTGAGACCAAACTCCCTGAGCTGTGTGGTGACGAAACACTGCTCCCCATCCGAGAAGGCTGGCGTCCGTTGTGACTACCAACCAAAAATTTGGAGGAAACAAACGACCCTGTCGAAGAGTGGTGTCCCTCGTCCACCACGTAAGAGTCTGTCTGATCTGCAGGGACAGACGACACCGCAGATTGAGGGAGTAAGGGCTCCCGTCCCATACTGCCAAGAGTGCATGTTGAAGGGGGCGAAGATGAAACTGGGCAAACGGAATAGCCTCGATTGCCGCCACCATCCTTCCTAGGACCCTCATGCAAAACCGGATGGTGTGAGGAATAGGTTGGCGAAGTATCCGTACCTCTTGGCGGAGAACTAAGGCCTTGTCCTGAGGAAGAATTATCAACCCCTGAGCGGTGTCGAAATTCATCCCTAAAAAGGTGATCTTCCGAGATGGCACGGGAGATGACTTCTTCATATTCACCAGCCACCCCAAACGAGCAAGGGTGTCTAACGTAATGTTGACACTTTCCTCGCAGGTCTGAAAAGACGGCCCCTTGATGAGGAGGTCGTCTAAGTAAGGCAGGATGACTATCCCCCTGGAGTGCAAAATGGACACAACAGCAGCCATGACCTTTGTGAACACCCTGGGGGCTGTGGCTAGCCCGAATGGCAGGGCTGCGAACTGAAAATGAAGTTTGTCGATGGCAAACCGAAGAAACCTTTGATGAGGGGGAAATATGGGAATGTGAAGATAGGCATCCTGGATGTCTATTGATGCTAGAAATTCCCCTCTTTCCATGGCTGCAATGACTGAACGGAGAGATTCCATTCGGAAATGCCGAATTTTGACAAACCGGTTCAATCGCTTTAGATCTAGAATAGGCCTTACGGTACCATCCTTCTTGGGTACAATGAACAGGTTGGAATAAAATCCCTGACCTCTTTCGACCTCTGGTACAGGTACGACAACCCCGCTGTGCCGAAGAGACTCGACCGCCTTGAATAAGGCACGACCTCGAGACCCCTCCTTGGGAAGGCGCGAGGAAAAAAAAAAGCGATTTGGGGGAAGGCTGGTAAATTCTATTTTGTACCCCGTGGAGACTAACTCCCTGACCCACTCGTCGTGAGTCACTGATAGCCAAGTGGGACGAAACCAGAGTAAGCGGCCGCCTACCCTGGAAAAATTGACCGGATTTTGCCTCCAGTCATTTGTCTGAATATCTTTGGGGTTTGGACCCTCTGGATCTTGGCTGATAAGATCTCCCTCTTCCCAGAGGATTGGTCCTGTAGGTGACCTGGCGATCTTTGGCCTGATTAGGCCGACCTGAGCCGCTGGAGGTGGCTGGCATGGCCCAGCCTGGGTTACGAAAGGCCCTAAAACGAGGCTGAGGTTGTCGACGAAAAGGTTGTTTAATCCTTTGCTGAGGAAGGAAATTGCTCTTCCCTCCCGTTGCATCAGATATGAGCTGATCCAGTCTCTCGCCAAATAACCGACCACTCTGATATGGTAAAGATGTAAGCGACTTCTTTGAGGTTGAATCTGCTCGCCAAGTTCTCAGCCATAAGGATCTTCTAATGGCAATTGCATTAGCAGCGGCTAATGCTGCGCAATTTGCCGCATCCATGGATGCATTAATTAAGAAGTCTCCAGCAAGAGCTATTTGATTAGAAATCTGGGTTACCTCAGACGGCACCTCTATGCCGTGAAGAGCCCTATTTAGAGACTCCGACCAGGATATTATGGCCTTGGCAACCCAAGTCGCTGCAAAAGAAGGAGAAAGAGCAGAACCTGATGCCTCAAATACCGAACGGGCCAAACTCTCAATTAGACGATCCGTTGGCTCCTTAATAGAGGAACCGCTGGGAATAGAGAGGAGCGTTTTAGATGCCAAACGCGAAACAGGAGGATCAACCGAAGGAGATTCTGTCCACTTCTTAAGGAGCTCAGGAGCAAAAGGATATCTAGTATTGAGAGCCTTTTGTCCAGCAAAGCGCTTGTCCGGTTTCTCCCGGTGGCGCTGCACTAATTCCTCAAACTCAGGATGAGCACCAAAAACTTTATGGGCTTGCCTGGCTCGTTTAAAGGTCACCTTGTGACCAGAGGTCAAGGTGGACTCATCGTCTATCCCCAGAGTTTGATTGATAGCTTCAATCAAACTGTCAATTGTTTCTTGACTATACTGTGCCTCTAGATTAAGTGATTCTTCCAAATCGGAATCCGAATATTGATCACTTGCCAAGGGAGAGGGAGAGCGGGAGACGGAACTAAAAGATGCCGAGGCTCCAGACGGCATGGGCGACACAGTGTGGGTTCGTTTCCCCTGTGTCTGCCTGGTGCGAGCGCGGCCCCTGCAGGCCTGAGGTTCCTGAGATGTAGCCAAGACAGGTGAACCACTGTCCCTGCTCCTATCGGGAGCTTGAAGGGACTCGACCGCTCTGGTCAATGACGCCACAGATTGAGCCAGGGAAAGGGCCCATTCAGGGGGGCTTGACGCACTAGGCTCGGCTATAGGAGAGGGTTCCTGAGCCCGTTCAGAGTCACAGGCCTCGCAGACCCGAGAAGTCTGGGCATGCGGAAAAGGGGACCTACAAGCAATGCATGCAGTATAAAGTATCGTATGCGTCTTGGTTCTTTTGGACATTCTGAATCCGTCACAGTACACAATAAACTGGATGTGTCAGTCAGCGGAAGGGGCGCAAAAGTGCGCAACAATCAGGCTGGAGGTAGTAGCACTCACCCCAGTCCTGTATCCCAGCGTCCTTTCGTGTACAATGGGCAGAAAAAAACAGGACATCCGAGTTTCTCCCGGTGAAATTGCCTGCGGCTCCAATCTTTCAAAAAAGAGCGCTTCTCTGCCAAAGAGGAAGTGCTCATGTAGCCGAGCCTCAGGAGGGAGGGTCAAGAGGCGCGGCCTAGACGTCAGGGCTTCCGTCCCCCCAACTTCCGGCCGCGGCCTATCTCCGGCAAAAGCCGGGGACTAAATTTGAAGCCGCGGCCTAGCGGCCGCCGAAGCCGCGGTCTAAATTTCCGGCGGAGGCGGCCCCAAAGTCAGAGGGCGGGTCCGCCGGAAGGAGACGCCGCCGGGGGCGGAGCCCACCTCCGCGACCGCGATCCCTCAAGCTGACGCCGGCATAACATTCTGGCCAGCGGCCCAGTCCCCGGGAAAAGCCGGGGACTAGATTTGAAGCCGCGGCCTAGCGCCATTAGAAGCCGCGGTCTAAATTTTTCCGGCGGCGGCCACCCCAAAGTCGGAGAGCGGCCCCGCCGACAGGAGACGCCGGGAACGGTCCCCATACTCACGACCGCGGCCCCCTCCACCATACTTCAGCCCGCGGCCTAGTCCAGGGTAAAGCCGGGGACTAAATCTTTACTCCGGAGCGCTGCTGTATCTTTAGCCATTCTGGATTTGAAGGTGAGATTCTTCTTCCAACATCTTCACATGCAGCGCATTAAAGGGGGACTCTCCGTGAAAAATAAAAGGACGGTGCAGGAACCCTAACTCCATCACCCCTTCAGGGGATGAGGAGAGGGACCGTCCGCCACCTTGCAGCACCGCAGTCTAGCATTGGTGGTGCAGTGGGGGCCGCACGGACTAACTCCCGCCTCTGTACAGCCTAGGGCTTCAATACCTTAGGGTGGTCAGGGCTGAGTCCGGCATTTATGTCCCACGTTGCGGGAGAGGATACGATGGAGGCTTTACTCCACGTGCTCGCCCGTTGATGGTTTGGGGAGATCGGACCCTTTCAATAGGATCCGTCGCCCCTATCTCATCTTCGTGGGAAAAAAAAAAAAAAAAATGGTCTGGAAAAAGAACCAGACGTGTGCCTCCATCAGACACTAAGCAATAACTGGATTTGCCTGTGGCCAGTGCTGAGGTGTATACGGCGGAGGAGGAGCTAACCTTTTTTTATGTTTACTTAGTGTCAGCCTCCTAGTGGCAGTAGCATACACCCACAGTCCTGTGTCCCCCAATGAGACGAAGGAGAAATAAGCCAACACATATAGGTGACATAACCCTGCTGCCTCTGTCATGATAAGCATGCACATTTTTTCAATTCTGGGGTTGTCTTTGCATCCTCTGACAACTGGAGCATCTTATGATAGAACCATTGTACAGAAAGGCTCTTTCCACACTGTAATACGTTTTGGCATATGCTGGGTAAATGGAGGATTCTAGAAACATTCATCATATGTGCTTAGTGCTTTCCAGATGAATATGTCAAATGTAGTTCACAAGCCAGGTAAATAAACTGCTAAATGAAAAAAGAATGCAACAAACTTCACAGCAGTGCTGAACACTCTCTTAGATGTTTTAATTCTCTCCATGTCTTGTTTTATTGCACCTGAGAAATGAGCCACAATCCAAATTCTTTCATCACTGGTTTGGTTTGAGAAATCCGTCATCCAAGCTCCAAACGTCTTCTTTTACTTTGGCAATGTGAATGGGATCCTCTATCGCCTTTATGGTGCAGTCTGGTCAACAAACACATGTTATTAGATATCAGCAGGGCATTAAAAGTATTAAAGGGAACCTGTCAGCAGGATTGTGCTCAGTAACCTACAGACAGTGTCAGGTCGGTGCCGTTATACTGATTACAATGGTACCTGGTGATGAAATCCGTCTTGTAGTTGTTATTTAATCTTTATTTGTAGTTTTCATGTGGTGCTCTGAATATATATGCATTGGTATGGCTTATGACAGGTCGCTGATCCCCTAGTGACCTGCCCCTTATTTTACATACTGAATATAAAATGTATTGAAAAAAAATCATGGCGGTAGCGCTGCCGCATGATTGCATGTATAATATGTATTTAATTATGTTATTTGCTGATATAAATTTATTCAGAAAAAAAAAAATCTCTCTCAAAATGCAGTGGCATCTATCAGCGATCCGACAGATGCTACTGGGCAGGCGCCAGTGGCGCCATCTTGCTAGAGGAAAAAAGTTGTCTCCACCAAGATGTGCCAGTGGCACCTGCGCAGTACCATCTATCAGCAATGTGTTAGATTGCCTATATAGCTATTTTGAGTGATTTTTTTTTTTCTTTCAGAATAAATGTATATCACTAAATAAAATAATTTAGTGCATATTGTAGATACAATCGTGCTGCAGTGCAGGTGCCGCCTGCTGAATGTGATTTTTTTTTCAATACATATTATATGCATTACGTAATCTAGGGGGCAGGTCAGTGAGGGATCAGTGACCTGTCAGCAGTCTGCATTATGAATACCTAATCAGAGAACCACATGAAGACCCCCCACAGGCCGCCCTGGGGCACAAGCATATCAATAACTCAAAACTGAATATAAAGATTACACAACAACCACAAGACGGATTACATCACGAAGTATCATTGTAATCAGTATAACGGCGCCGACCTGACACTGTCTGTAGGTTACTGAGCACAATCCTGCTGACAGGTTCCCTTTAAATAACATTAGACACTTATTTACCGTCTTTCTT
>JARQOD010000004.1:400408810-400495849 GCA_033576555.1 Oophaga sylvatica
GTAAAAAAACGGACTTTTTTGCTACGAATTTACACCTTTAATTAACCCCTACAGGTGTGAAATTTTGCACACATAGACTGATTTAATTGTTTGTGCAAATTAGATAGCAAAGGACATGAAAAGACATGGTTAACCCTATGTACACCAAGTGTCATTTCATGTCGGGTTCTGCATTTTCACAAAAGCCGGCAATTGAATTAGCGGCTATTATACTATGTAGAAGTGTATGAACTACAAATATAAATATATATATATGTGTCACAAATTCAATGACATGTATATAAAATATATGAGGTGTAAAATTGCTGAAAAAAAATGCGTGGGCTCCCGCCCTATTTTCGCAACCAGACAGACAAAGCCAGTGAGTGGGGGCAGATAATAATAGCCCAGAGAGGGACCATTATTTTTGCCCCCCCCCGGCTACTAACATCTGCCCCCAGACACCCCAGGAAAGACAAATCTATAATTAGATTCGCCCTTTCTGGCACTTTGCCCGTCTATTCCCATTGCCCTGTAGCGGTGGCGAATGGGTTAATATGGGGTTAAAGCCACCTTGCTATTGAAAGGTGACCTTAAGCCAGGTTAATAATTGAGAGCTGTCAATTAGACAACTATCAATTATTAATCCTATTGCATGAAATAAAAATAAAACACACACACTTTAATTAAAAATCATTTTAATGAAATAAAGACACATGTTTTTGACCATCTTTTATTTTACTGCAAAAACCATTTCCTGTAATAAAAATAAAATAAAAAAGCAAAATTATTCTTACCTATCCCATGCACAGTCAGGTCCCACGGTGTAATCCTTCAGAAAGGGTTAATGTTTACTGCAGGGACCGCAGCTAATGCTGCAGCCTCACAGTAAACCCCAAATGAATGAGTTCCTCTCCTGCCTGACAGGAGAGTAAAGGCTGGGTGTCACATAACGATACACCAGCGATCCCGACAACGATATGCACTTGTCAGGATCGCTGGTGTATCGCTACATGATCGCTGCTGAGCTGCCAAACAGGCAGCTCAGGCAGCGATCTGGGACAGCGACACTGCGGGTAACATCGCTTAAGGGCCCGTCTCACATAGCGATATCGCTACCGAGATCGCTGCTGAGTCACTAGTTTTGTGACGCAGCAGCGAGCTCACCAGCGATATCGCTGTGTGTGACATTCAGCGACGATCAGCCCCCCTGCCGGGTATCGCTGATCGTCGCAGAAATGTCAGGACCTTTTTTGATCGCTGGTTTCCCTCTGACAGGCACGCATCGCTGCGTGTGACAGGCGGGAGACCAGCGATCCGCTGGTAACCAAGGTACACAGCGGGTTTCCAGGCACCGCGCAGCGCTTGGAAACCCGCTGTGTACCTTGGATACCAGCTCCCTGCATCAGGGCGCTGGTATCCAAGGTACACAGCGGGTTTCTAGGCACAGCCCCGCGCCTGGAAACCCGCTGTGTACCTTGGTTACCAGCGGATCGCTGGTCTCCCGCCTGTCACACGCAGCGATGTGTGCCTGTCAGCGGGAAACCAGCGATCAAAAAAAGGTCCTGACATTTCAGCGACGATCAGCGATACCCGGCAGGGGGGCTGATCGTCGCTGAATGTCACACACAGCGATATCGCTGGTGAGCTCGCTGCTGCGTCACAAAACTAGTGACTCAGCAGCGATCTCGGTAGCGATATCGCTATGTGAGACGGGCCCTTAAGTGGAAAGCTTAATTGATTGCTTTCCACTTTCACTTCAGGTCAGCCAGGGACACAATCAGTGACGTCAGAGGGAACTGATTAACAAAAATAGGGGTTCCCTTCGAAAAAAAAATGGCGTGGGGTCCCCCCTATTTTTGTTAACCAGCCAGATGAAGCAGACCGCTGAGGCCTGGATTTTCAGGCTGTTAAGGAGCCAAGATCCATGGACCTTGCCAGCCTGATAATACCAGGCCACAGCAGTCTGCATATCTTGGCTGATTAACAAAAATAGGGGATCCCCTCGAAAAAAATTGGCGTGGGGTCCCCCCTATTTTTGTTAACCAGCCAGATGAAGCAGACCGCTGAGGCCTGGATTTTCAGGCTGTTAAGGAGCCAAGATCCATGGACCTTGCCAGCCTGATAATACCAGGCCACAGCAGTCTGCATATCTTGGCTGATTAACAAAAATAGGGGATCCCCTCGAAAAAAATTGGCGTGGGGTCCCCCCTATTTTTTGTTAACCAGCCAGATGAAGCAGACCGCTGAGGCCTGGATTTTCAGGCTGTTAAGGAGCCAAGATCCATGGACCTTGCCAGCCTGATAATACCAGGCCACAGCAGTCTGCATATCTTGGCTGATTAACAAAAATAGGGGATCCCCTCGAAAAAAATTGGCGTGGGGTCCCCCTATTTTTGTTAACCAGCCAGATGAAGCAGACCGCTGAGGCCTGGTTTTTCAGGCTGGTAAGGATCCAATATCCATGGACCTTGCCAGCCTGATAATACCAGGCCACAGCAGTCTGCTTAGCTTGGCTGGTTAACAAAAATAGGGGATCCCCTCGAAAAAAAAACGGCGTGGGGATCCCCCTATTTTTGTTAACCAGCCAAGTAAAATGCAGACTGCTGCGGCCTGGTATTAAAAGACTGTCAAGGCCCATGGATTTTGGCCCTCAACAGCCTGATAATACCAGGCTACAGCAGCCCCACATTTGGCGCATCAAAAGATGTGCCAATTGTGGCACTTTACCCGGCTCTTCCCACTTGCCCTGTAGCGGTGGCAAGCGGGGTAATAAGGGGTTAATGTCACCGTTGATTGCACGGTGACAATAAGCCCGGTTAATAATGGAGAGGTGTCAATAAGACACCGATCCATTATTAATCCCAAAGTTATTAAATGTATAAAAAAAAGACAAAGCAAGAAAAAAGTATTTTAATGAAATAAAAGAGACAACACAGTTTTCATTAATTTTATTGTACTCTCATTCCTGCGATGCCATCGATCTCCTGTAAAAAAAGAAAAAAAAACAAACCAACAGTATACCACCTGTCCGACGCAGTCCATAACGACAGTCCCACGACGATCCAACTCTGCTACATCGCAATGACAGGCAGAGCCTGTCATCGCGACGCAGCACAGCTGATTACCTGCTTCCCCGGCGGTGACGTCATCGGACTGACTGCTTTACGGCCGGGATTACCCAGCAGTCACTGCAGTTATCGCGAGAAACTGCATGTGACTGCCGGGGAAAGAAGATTGCGGCCATGAAGCAGTCCAGCCCGTGACCGCCGGAGATCTTCTGCCAGGTAAGTGCCGCTGACTCCTGACAGACCCGACCGACGGACACTGACAGTGACAGTGACAATCCCGATTCCGGTATCCGATAAGACGAAAATATCGGTACTCGGAATCGGAATTCCGATACAGCCAATATCGGCCGATACCCGATATTTGCAGTATCGGAATGCTCAACCCTACTTGTCACTCCTGCGGCCTGTACGGTGTTGTGCTACCAGTGTTCTGTGTCACTCTCGAGGAACCAGCAGAAGGAACTGTATCCACGAGTCAACGGACCCTTGGACAAGGGACCCAAGACCAACAGATCTGGATACTTCGGCATGGTCAGGAGACATCTCGTTCCTACGCACTAGAGCCAGAGACTTTGTTCACGGATTGCTACGCCGTCAGGAGTTGTTCCAACCATTCCCCAAAAAGAGCTCCAATCGATAAGTCATTACCTTAATTTCTCCCCTTCTCATTTCATTTATTGTGTATCTGTTTATGTGAGTTCAGTACTTCCCTGGTGTTTTATTTGCCTAATCATCTCCCTGCGTGGAGGTTTCCCCGAATTCCTACTCAGAAATTGTTTAAATAAATTCTTGTTAACCCCTTCTCTGCCTCCTACTCTTTCCTGCATGTAGTATGGGTCATGTGCCAGGTGGGATTGCCACGATTATATATTTTTTTATTCCTTCATTCATTTGAACATTATGAAATAAGATTACTGGTAATTAAGAAGGTGGAATATTACTTACCTGGAGGCCCAGGCGGTCCTGCAAATAAAATGAGTATAATTATTAAAATTGCGAACACTTTAAATTATATTGTTAAAATATTTTCTACACCTGGAATTTACAGGCAGCCCATGCAGAGAATAGATTAGGTATTACTCTGTATCTTCCTTATGAGCAAGGAAAATAAAATGGAAAGCACAAATAGTGAAAACCAATTTTCATAAGTTAAATCGGTTGTCTGGGATTTTTTTTCTAAGCTTGGGTGAGGGACAGGACAGAAATGTGTTAAAATAATTATATAAATACTGTAGGGCTGCTGTTTTGGGTGTCCTCACCAGTCCTACAGTGATAAGCTCATCAGTCACGTGACACATGACTGTGCGAGCTAATTGACTTCAGCAGTGTGGTCACATGATTAAGGGCTGTAATGTTAACATTGCAGGAGGGGCAGAGCAGCAGAGACAACTGGAGCAGTAGCTCCGACATGTTAGCACTTGACTAGGGCAGCACGGTGGCTCAGTGGATAGCACTGCAGCCTTGCAGCGCTGGAGTCCTGGGTTCAAGTCCCATCAAGTACAACATCTGCAAGGAGTTTGTATGTTCTCCCTGTGTTTGCGTGGGTTTTCTCCGGGTTTTCTCCGGTTTCCTCCCACACTCCAAAAACATACTGATAGGGAATCTAGATTGTTAGCCCCATCGGGGACAGTGACAATAATGTGTGCAAACTGTAAAGCGCTGCGGAATATGTTAGCGCTATATATAAAAATAAAGATTATTATTAGGTAAATAAAATATATTTTATTATGTTATCACACCTCCTGCTCTTACCTAGTTTTTTTAAACATCTAACAACTCCTGTAATTGTGATGCCTTTAAGACATAATAGGGTTAAACTATGTAAATTTATGCCCAATTGATAGTAAAATAGATATGGAAAGAAAAAAATTAGCTCCATCTGTGCAAAACCACAGAGTTTTTGGCTGCTACTTTTGTGGCTTTTTTTCATGATGTCTCAGGAATTTATCAAAAGCTGCACACAATTACAGACAATATTGTAGCATTATGAGAATATGCTATACATACAGTATTGTAGCAGTATGAGACCATACCATACAGTATTATAACACTATGGGACTAGACTATACATACTATTGTAGCACTATGAGACCATACAGTATTGCAGCACTGTAAGACTATACCATACATACAGTATTATTGCACTATGAGACCATACGATACACATAGTATTGTAGCATTATGGCACTAGACTATACACAGTATTGTAGCACTATGAAACCATACCATACACATGATATTGTAGCACTGAGACTATACTGTACATACAGTATTATAGCACTATGACACTAGACTATACATACGCTATTGTAGCACTATGAGACTAAACTATACATAGTGTTTTAGCACTATGAGACTAAATTATACACAGTGTTTTTAGCACTATGAGACTAAACTATACACAGTGTTTTAGCACTATGAGACTAAACTATACACAGTGTTTTAGCACTATGAGACTAAACTATACACAGTGTTTTAGCACTATGAGACTATACTACACACAGTATTGTAGCATTATGACACTAGACTATACTATACACACAATATTGTAGCATTCTGAGACCATACCATACACACAATATTGTAGCACTATGAGACTATACCATCCATACAGTATTTAAAATCAAGGAAATGAGCTGTAACACATGTTGGTATAAGTGCAATGTAAAGATGCACACTTACAATGTGGCTATTTAACAACAGAACCTAAGATAAAAATAAAATGAGCAAATACACTGCAGTAAGTATATAGATAAATAAATAGGAATAGTTGACAATATTTTGATCACAAAAGAGTATCAAGGTGTATCCAAATGGAACAGACTTTATCTCTTGTATTTGACCTCAATTTGTGTTAGGAGGCCTCAATATGGATGGGGGCAGATCAGGACCCAGATCCAGCTGTTCAGACTCCTGCCCATGGAAAGCTATACAGACAAAATGCCCACCCCAAAAAGGGGCAGGTCCCCCATCCATTGTGTAAGTGTAACAGTGTCAGTATAACGGCGGTGACCTGACAATGCCTGTAGTTTACTTAGATAAATCTTGATGACAGGTTCCCTTTAAATTATCATTACCGGGGCTTAACGCCAGTCTGCATTGTTTTTTTGCCCCAAAATTGACACGCCTCACTATTAATTCACCTCCTAATGCACCAGAAGATTTGGGAAAGAGTTGGTTACCCCCATAAACAGACCACCCAGTGTGATAGTCAGTGCCTGGGAAAGCTACAGGTTATTATTTTTAGTTTAGAAAGTAACCAGTATCTAAGGACCTTCCCATCCGGGTGAGATCAGTTTGCTTGAGTTGGTCTTGTATTGGCTTGTTATGAAAATGTGCAGACTCATAAAAAAATGAATAACTAAATACATTAAGTTGTTTCACATGTAAATATTTTATCCTGGGTTAGCATGAAAACGTAACCAGAGGCTCAAGAAAGCAGAACTTACCTGCTTCTAAAGAATGCTCAATTTTCCATGAATGAAGAGTTAGAAAACGAAAAAAAAACATGGCTCCTTCCAAGGTAAAAATGACAGCAGCAAAGTGATACTATCAAGATGGGAAAATTTGTGGATATCGGTCCATTCACACCTTAAAGACCAGTCAGCAGTCACCTCAGAGGTAGCCTGTCTCATTGAATGGTCCAGTTCTGAGTGTAACCAGGCTCTTCTAAATACCCTTGTGTTGGGTAGTTAAATAATAGTGTGGGGGATGGGCAGTCCTTGGGCAACAAACAACACTGACTGATACCAAGTTCCAGCAGTAGTAGTGGAAAGTTGTCTGTAAGATTCATTACTAATGCTGTAATAAAGTGTTTAAATAATAAAATTCTTTACTTTAAAAAACATTCCTGACACTGTCCCTCTGTGACCATTTTATTAAAGATATGGATCCCATGCTGGTGCAATGTAGTCCATCAAATGATATGTAGACCAAATTTGAAACCTGCAAAAAAAAGTAAAAGTGCTACAAAAGCAAGGTTTCAATAATTTTATATTTTCATAGAGTGGACTTTCTTGACTTGGTAAATATGTTTATTTTTATTGTAGGAAAGGGGTGGTGAACGGTGAGTTGAATATTTTTTTATTTATTAGAAATTTTTAAAACATTTTCTTCATTTTTTAGTTCCCATTGGGTACATGAACATGTGATTGTTTAATTGCTTAGACTACACACTTTAATACTTATTCATGCTATAATATATAGATGTTGTGGTTCTGAAGCGGAGTTCACTCTGTGACTGAGCTTCACAGGAGGATCAAAATAGCAAATACAAGGCCATTGTTTGTGTCACGGGGACGCCAATAAGAGCCAGTGCACACTTATTATTTAAGTTCCACTGTCACAGATTGACCACAGCATTTAAGTGACTAAACTATGATGACTGCAGCTCACTCATATGCTGGCATGGTAACACCTGGGATCTGCCGGATGTGAGGCAGAATCATCTCCTCAGCAGCTTCATACATTCCTTATCGCCGTTTGATGCAACTGTACGTCATAAGTCATTAAAATGTTAAACAATAGAATATGGACAGCGCACATCTGTGTGTTATCTGTTTTTTTATTTCATTGACTTGCACTGCTGAATTTGATCAGGATCACGGATCACAGTAAAATGTTTCAGTTTTTTTGCAACCAGAAATAAAACAGTGAAAAAGCATATTCACTGTAATGGGTCCGGAATCTAACTGCAAAATTGATGGCTAGCGCACATACCAACAATATCTGATGTGTAAAAACAAAGACGGTATTATGGGGTCTTAGTAGAAGGAAAAGCAAAGTGGAGAAAGATACCCCTTAAAAATAACTTTTATTAATATTTCTAAAATACAAAAAAATCCTCTTATATATAAAGAGTAGTTTTGATGAGTGCTGGAAAAAAGGCTCCACTCACTGTAGCTTCAGCCTGCAGATTTCCTCCCACTATCTGTCTTTACAACAAGGAAGATAGGTAGTACTGCAGAACTCAAAGTAGATGTCAGTACTACCATATAATGATGCTCCAGACTTCAGCCAAAGTGTCTCTGCTCTAAACGTTCAGAATGAGAGCAGAGGTGCTTGGTGCTATGCTGCTCTGCGGGGCCAATCCAACACCAAAGAGACCTATGTTTAATTCTAGTCACCTTGTCAATGGTCACAGTTTTAAAGTGAGACCCACACTGCAAGCCACAGGCTGTAGAGAGGAGGACCTCATGACCAGGATATATGCCAGCCCCTAATAGGGGTTTCAGCAGAAGTAAACTAAAATGGAGTTTTAGGAGGGGATTGGGGGGAGGACTAGGATCTAAAATGGTGGAATAAGGGAAGGTAGGAGGGGTTTCGGTTCAAATTATGGTGGGAGTTAGTAAAAGGGGGTGTGAATGGGGCCATTTGATTGGTTAAAGGGACTAGGTATATAAGGGGGGATTGAAAGGGGCAGGGACAGTCTGTTAGTACATCTGAGTCAGGGACACAGTACCGTAATGGAGGCTCTATTCCAGGACTTTAAGAAACTGGCAGCGACAAAGAGCACAACGTGGCTGCAGGAGCAGTTGCGGCTGTTGAGTGGCAGCAGCGACGGGTCAGCTGTGGACCCGATACCCCCAAAACGCCTTAGGAGGTCGCAGCCCTCCTAAGGAAGGCATGAAGCCCATCCAGGGACCATCCGAGTCGAGATGCAAGCAGCCAGGAGACGCAGGAGGCCTTGAATCCACGCCGGAAGTCTGCTACGATTGCGAGCATGTGTTGGTGCTGGGAGGTGACGTCATCTTCCAGAGTGGAGGCGCCGGTGTCATGCAGAGAGACGAGGTCACAGGGTTCCGGGAAAAGGAACAGTGAAGTGGCTGGAGTACCCGGGAGTGAGGACATGAGCGGGCAGATCAGCGCTCTACCTCCTTTTGAGGATGGAGTGTGGGGACTGGCCCTGGGAATGGAGGAAAGAATGGAGGAAAGACCGAGAGGGCACCTGCTGCACCGCACAGGGCCAACAAAAGAACAAGAAGCAGATGAGCTGAAGGTCCTAGGGACGATGGATCGGAAGGGGAGGATAAAGGCATTCGGAGGATTGCTGGCTGCAGGCGTGGAGCTGAAGTGCCTTCCACCACTGCAGGGACTTTGGACATTCGCAACACTGACGCAACAAGGGCAGAGGGGTCCTTGGTTGCTGGGGAGTCGCTGGTGGAGTCTGAGGAGAAGGGCCTGGCATGTACAGGAGAATAATCGGAGGATGACCAGCGGGAGAGATAGGCAGCGGCTGTTCCGAGGGGGACTCGAAGTCGGCCCGGTAAGCATTGTGGTCACTGTAATGCAGCGAGTAGTTGTGATGTGGGTGGCGTGCGGCAGGTTGTGTCTGAGGGGTCGGCAGGTAGCGAGGTGTCGCAGTTGTTGGGAATGATGCGTGAATTGATGGGCGTGGCTAGGTCTTCCCCAGCTGCAATGTAACAAAGGGGTGGGCGCACATGGCGCAAAAGGCTGCAGTGGTTTCAGCCTCGGTAGGGGTGGCAAGTGATACTCATGGTGGGGCCCTGCTTGAGGGGGGCCCCCCTGAATTGGAGAGTGCAGTGAGTGTTGACCCAGTGAGACTAGATGATAAGGCTCATGGGGAAGTAAATGTGTGTTTTGATAGGCCGTTGAGTGCGCATTTAAAACCGGAGGTGAAAGAGAAAAGAAGATATGGAAGGATGAATATGTGGAGATTTTTTCACGTTTTCCATTGGAGAAGTTTAATTTGGACAGGGTGAAATTGACAGAGAGTGAAACAGAGGAAAGGCGTAGGTATCGGTTGATTCCCTGAACTTTTGCCAACTGGCTGCAGGCGCTCTCTATATTGGTTAGTGTGGTGGGGGAAAAGGCTCGGAAAAGTGTTCTTCTCTTTTTTGCTATCTGGATAGCTTCAGGGAGGCATGTCGTACGTATGGTGGGACTGGTTGGTTGCGGTACGACGAACAGTTTAGGCAAAGGAAGACAGTTCGTCCGAGCTTGTGGTGGAATAACAAGGACATAAGTTTGTGGATGCGTTTAATGTCGGCACCAAGAGCATCATTGTCTTCTTTTCTTGGGGCCGCTGGGGTACCCGCTAATTCAGGGGCACCACCGGCGGGAGCAAAGAAGGTTTTGTGTTGGCACTTTAATGAGAAGGAATGTACTTTTACATCCTGTAGGTTTAAGCACAAATGTTCGGGTTGCGGGGGACACCACAGCCTCACAAAGTGTTTTAAGAGAGGAAAGGGAAAGCCTGGGGAAGCTGTAGGTAAGAGGGACAACTCCGGTGAGGGTAGAGCAGATAGAGCAGTATTTAGATAATTACCCTGATAGGGAGGCAGCATGTTTGTTGAAGGAGGGTTTTCGTTTTGGTTTCAAGATCCCTTTGGCTGTGAAGGAAGTATCGGTTTTGGTTTGGAATTTGAGATCTACTATGGAGCAACCGGAGTTAGTTGGTCAAAAATTGGGTAAAGAAGTAGAGTTGGGCATGATGGCTGGTCCATTTCTGGAATTACCATTACCGCATTTAAAGATTTCTCCATTGGGTTTGGTCCCAAAGAAAGAACCAAATAAGTATCGGTTGATAAACCATTTATCGTACCCAGAGGGGTAGTCAGTCAATGATGACATTGATCCAGAGTTGGTCTCGGTGTCTTACGTGTCATTTGATAAGGCAGTGTAGTGGGTAAGGCGGAGTGGTCATGGTGCACTGTTGGCCAAGATGGACATAGAGGCGACTTTTCGATTGTTGCCGGTTCATAGCGACAGTTTTCACCTATTGGGCTGTTTTTGGGAAGGACATTATTACATTGATTGTTGTTTGCCCATGAGCTGTTCTAAGTTATGTGCGTATTTTGAGAAGTTTACTTCCTTTTTGGAATGGGTGGTTCGCACAGAGGCAGGCGCAGATTCTATTACTCACTATTTTGATGATTTTTTGTGTATTGGACCAGCTTGGTCTCCGGTGTGCACAATATTATTGCGAACGATGGAACAAGTAGCGGAGAGGTTTGGAATTCCTTTGGCCGCAGAGAAGACTGTGGGTCCAACCACCACGCTGTGTTTTCTGGGCATTGAGATAGATACGGTTTTGATGGAATGTCATTTGCCAGTTGAGAAGCTGGATGATTTGAAAATGGTCTTACACGAGGTGTTTAGAGCTCGCAAGATTCGGTTGCGCCAGTTGCAATCTTTACTAAGCAAATTGAATTTTGTGTGCAGGATTTTACTCATGTGTAGAATATTTACCAGGAGATTGGCTGTAGCAACGGTAGGTGCGACTCCCCACGACATTAAATTCGGTTGAATGCAGGGCAGAAAGCGGATTTACACATGTGGGAGCAGTTTTTGGGCAGTTATAATGGATGATCGGTGTGGTTGGACGAGGTGGTTGACAGCGTTGACTTGGAGTTGGTTACGGATGCAGCAGGATCATTGGGATTTGGAGCCTATTTCCAAGGCAAATGGATGGCTAGGAAGTGGCTGGGCGAGAGGAGAGTCAATCGGCTGACAAAGAATTTAGTAGTCTTAAAGCTATTCCCCATTGTGGTAGCCATGGAAGTGTGGGGGGAGGCTTTGCGAAACAAGAAGGTGAGGTTTTTGTGTGATAACGTGTGGTGCAGAGTATTAATCGCTTGTCAGCTCATTCTCCTCCTGTGGTGAATTTCATGCGTCATTTGGTACTTCGATGCTTGCATTTGAATGTATGGTTGAAGGTGAAGCATGTCCCAGGAGTCAAAAATTCCATTGCTGATGCAATTTCTTGCTTTCAGTTGGGTCTGTTTCGGAAGCTGGCACCTGAGTCGGCGCAGCATGGAATACAATGGCCGGCGAGCTTATGGAACCTGGTATCGCATCAGCAATGAGGTTGATTGAGGCATCGGTGGCTCCTGGGACATGGCATCGATATAATTCGGTGTGGGACTATTGGTATAGGTTGGAGTCGAGTACAGGGAGTTGTCAGTCAGATGAAGATAGAGTGGAAGACGTTACCAAGGCTTTTGTGATACGACAAGCATTGAAGGGGTACAGGAAGGGAAGAGCGTTTCGGATTGGAGGCATCCGATCTCATTTCATATGTTGGGTAGACTGTTAACAGCGTTGGAAAATGTGTGTCGGTCTAAATATGAGACATTGTTGTTTCAGACGGCTTTTAGTTTAGCTTTCTTTGGCGAGTTTCGAATAAGCGAATTAGTGAGTAAGAATTGTTGTCAAGAAGGGGGTTTGCAATTCCATGATGTGGTATGTAAACCCGGGGTTATCCATTGTATACTTCGGAGGTCGAAGACATATCTATAGCAAGGGTTGTATGGTGGAACTCTGGGCGTTGGAAGGATTAATGGAGTGCCCGGTATATAGAATGTCTCAATTTTTCTTGGTAAGGAGCGGTCCGGGGGTTCTTTGTTGATTCATCATGCTGGTTCGACTTTGTCTAAATTCCAGTTTATAGCCATATTCAGGAGGTGCTTATCTTCAATGGGCATGGATGATTCTAAATTCTGGTCCCATTCGTTTCGTATAGGGGCAGTGACGGAAGCAGCCAGGTGGGGCCTTAGTGCAGCGGCAGTGCGCAAGATTGGGAGATGGGAGTCATTAAGTTTTGAGTCATATGTCCGTACAGGAATGCTGGATATTTAACAGTGGTGAAGGGGGTTTGCCTGTGGGGTTGCAAGTTACAATTTTGTTTGTTTTCTTTTGCAGATGATCCGCTGTTGGTGTGGGTGTTAGGACACTCGTGTGGTTGAGGGCATAAGCAGGAGGGTTCTCAAATCGGTGTGGTGCTGCCTAAGGTGCGGCTGATGGCGCAACAAAGCTGGTGCACGGCTTCAATAGACCCCATTCCTTATTTGTCAATGATATATTGATATGTTCATTTTTGTACTGTAAATATGTTAATAAACAGGGCTGCTGTGGCCTATTTAACTAAAAGGTCTGGAATGTGTATGTGGTTATTGTAGGTGTAGGGCTTACATAAGATGGACGTTGAAAGTTTGCTGAGTCAAACATTCCTAGGTCAAGTGGGGCCCGTACTGCAAGCCACAGGCTGTAGAGGGGAGGGCCTCATGACCAGGATGTATGCCAGCTCCTAATAGGGTTTCAGCAGAAGTAAACTAATATGGAGTTTTAGGGGGTGGGGGGAGGGGTGACTAGGATCTAAAATGGTGGAATAAGGGAAGTTAGGAGGGGTTTCAGCTCAAATTATGGTGGGAGTTAGTAAAAGGGGGTGGGAATGGGGCCATTTGATTGGTTAAAGGGACTAGGTATATAAGGGGGGATCGGAAGGGGCAAGGACAGTCTATTAGTATATCTGATTCCCACGCACCCGAGGAAACTGATAGGAGGTAGTTATAGTTTTTTTTAGGGTGTGGTGCAGTTGAGGGCCTAAGGTGCGGCTGATGGCGCAACAAAGCTGGTGCACGGCTTCCATAGATCCCATTCCTTATTTGTCAATGATATATTGATATGTTCATTTTTGTAATGTAGATATGTTAATAAACAGGGCTGCTGTGGCCTATTTATCCAAAAGGTTTGGAATGTGTCTGTGGTTATTGTAGGTGTAGGGGTTACATAAGATGGATGTTGAAAGGAGGGTGGAGTCAAACATTCCTTGGTCAAGTTTATATTCTCTGAAATGTCCAAAGTGCAGGCTCCATAAAACATCTAAAAAGCTCCCTTTATAGCTTCTAGTGAGAAGCCTGGAAACAAATTTCTACAATATGTAAAAGCATCTTGTAACACTTGTCAGGTTCACGGGGACTAAAAGGGGTTTTCTTATCATCATCACTAATTGATAAAATTGCAAACTGCTATTAAAAATTAATAAGTTTGTAATTTACCTCTTATTAAAAATCCGCACTGGTCTCAAAAACAAAGGGATTTTTTTTCTAGGATATCGGCCACCGTTTCAGTCCATTAAAGGTGCCAAGTTTCCTGAGAAAAGAGAGTGTGCTAGCAATTTCGTTATTATAGAGCAGGGTTCTGTAACACCGGTATTGTCTGTACTTTGTTTTCCGGCATTACTTTGCATGTCTTTGCTTTAACCCTTTGCTCCTTTTCCCCTAACCAGCTGGGATACTGTTGTCTGTTACCTGTATGGATGCTGCTCAGTTCCCAGCTCCGCTGCGTAGCCGTACATGCGTGAGTGTCTCCGCTGCGCTGCATGACCACCCGCATGTGCGGTCCCTGGCTACTGCTGTAGAAGCTACCCGTAGGTTGCAAGGTCCTCTGCAGTGGTGCATGACTTACTACGTGTGTTTAGGCTGCAGACATTGCCAGGTGTCCTTGCTGTGCTGATTTGTGTCTGGCTCTGCATAGGGGGCGCGGCCCACACCTTCCTTGCTTTTATGAGGAATGGGTGTGCACTTGTCACTGGTGTGTCGCGGAGGAGATCGTCGCGATTGCACACCCTGACTTCGCACAGCTGAGTTTCTGGTGCTGGGTGTTTTTCGGCACTGAGGGAGTTAATTCTTTCTCTCTCGGTGCTGGACTGACCAGCCTCGCCCAGCTGCGATTGATGTTTTGTTAATTAGCTTCCTTCATATACCTGCTGGTCTGCTGGGGAAGTTGCCGGTGAAAGCATTCATTCAGACCAGCAGAGCGGATCGTTTCTGAGAAGACTTAAGCTAAGAGTGCCTGTTGTGGTTTTTCCTCTCCTCGCTTATTGTTTATCCCCTTTACCTTTTGTGTTCCTCTGTAGTGGAAGTTTTGTATGCAAGACAGTGTTTTCTTTACCCCTTGTCTGTTTCGTTTGTCTTAGACTGTGTGTAAGCTGTGACCTGCCCATTCCCTGTGGTGGTAATCAGGGTCCTTCTCAGGACTAGATTACAGTGATCAGGGATCTACAGGAGACAGGGTTACGCTGGCGGCCTGGACCTCTGTACCATTAACAGTACCTCCAGGTAGAGGGACTAGTCAGGACCCCAGTTCAGGGTCAGCATAGACCCCGGTCCACCTCTATCCTGAGACAGCGTGGCACGTACACAGTATAGACCCACAATTCATAGGATATTATGTCAGGTAAGACATTGCTGGCAGATACTATGTATACATGTTGATATTTTCTATTATATGTAATATAGAATGTTGTCACATTAGATATAGGTTACTATCATAGAATATATCTGTTATACGTCGTGACATTTTCACCGGCCACTCTAAAAGATTCTCCCCAGCTACCATGGATCCAGTAGCCCAGTTAGCTCAGCAGTTACAGAGTTTGTCCATGGAGCTGACGGACGTTAAGTCCAAGGTTTTGCACCCCGGGAGCAAACCAGATCTGAACCTAAAGTAGCTCTCCCGGACAGGTTCACTGGTGGGCGGGACAAATTTTTTACCTTCCGGGAGGCATGTAAATTATATTTTCGGCTACGGCCTCGGTCTTCGGGGAGTGAAGATCAGAGGGTGGGAATTGTCATCTCGCTCTTACAAGGGGACCCTCAATCCTGGGCGTTCTCTCTTCCTCCGGACTCCCCGGCTCTCCAGTCAGTAGATCGATTTTTTACAGCCCTGGGTCTGGTATATGATGATCCGGATCGGGTCTCCCTTGCTGAAATGAAGTTACGTAAGATACAGCAGGGAGATCGTCCGGCGGAGGAATTTTCTTCTGAGTTCCGTAGATGGGCCACAGATACTCAGTGGAATGACCCAGCTCTTAGGAGCCAGTTTTGTCAAGGATTATCTGACAAATTAAAAGATGTGTTGGCTCAGTATGATTCTCCCCTGTCACTGGAGGCCGTTATGGCCCTTGCTATTTGCATTGATAGACGGCTTCGGGAGAGGTGCGAGGTAACTCCGCCCCCTGTGATGACTCCACCTCCTTCTAAAGTCCCTAATATTGAGGTTCCCCTGGTTTGTTCTGAGGAGCCTATGCAGTTAGGAGGGACATCGTTTTGAGGGAGGGGATCGGCGGTGCGCCGCAAGACAGGAAAGTGTTACTTCTGCGGGAGAAAGGGACATTTTGTTGGGGGGTGTCCATCCCGTACTTTGCTGAGCAAGGAGTCGCCGGAAAACTGTTGATCCCAGGTTGTGTGGTGGACGACAATCTGGGAGTATGTATTTCGTCCCCAAGTCCGTCTCAGTTTCTCGCACCAGCGGAGGTGGTGGTAGGTACGAGAACTGAGAGGATTTCTGTTCTTCTGGATAGTGGGGCCGCGGCTAATCTGGTGGACGCTCGGTTTGCCCAGGTGCAAGGTATGCAACTGAGTGTATTGGCCAAACCTATCCCTATATTCTCTATTGACGCCAGGCCTCTCGGTCAAGGTAGCTTTGTTCAAGCCGTGCATAACATAGACCTTCGAGTGGGGGCAATACATAAAGAACTATTGTCTTGTTATGTGTTGGAGGGCCTTCCCACTCCTATTGTGTTGGGACTTCCTTGGTTAACTAAACATAACCCAGTTATTAATTGGCAATCCAGAGAGATAAGCCAGTGGGGTGAATTTTGCAATAGTAACTGCATGAACACGGTCATCGGTGCGGTCGTGCCTAGAACCTTACCTCCTTTTCTGGAGGACTTTGAGGATGTGTTTTCAGAGGAAGGGTGTCAAGAATTACCTCCTCATCGCGCATATGACTGTGCTATAAAATTGCTTCCTGATGCTAAGTTACCAAAATCTAGGTTATATAACCTTTCTGGTCCTGAGAGGCAAGCTATGAAGGATTATATTTCGGAAAGTCTGGCCAAGGGGCATATTAGACCTTCATCTTCTCCAGTGGCCGCGGGGTTCTTCTTTGTGAAGAAAAAAGATGGAGGTCTACGCCCTTGCCTGGATTTCCGTGAGCTTAATCGGATTACGGTCCGAGATCCGTATCCGCTCCCACTTATTCCTGATCTCTTCAATCAGATTGTGGGCGCCAAATGGTTCTCTAAGTTGGATCTCAGGGGGCGTATAATCTGATTAGGATAAAGGAGGGGGATGAGTGGAAGACGACGTTTAACACTTGGAGGGACATTATGAGAACCTTGTCATGCCTTTTGGTCTGACTACTGCCCCAGCGGTGTTTCAACATTTTGTTAATGACTTTTCGCCACCTAGTGGGACAGTTTGTTGTCATTTATCTAGATGACATCTTAATTTACTCGCCGGATCTTGTGTCTCATCAGGAGCATGTGAGACAAGTGTTGCAGATCTTGCGAGACAATAAACTGTACGCCAAATGGGAGAAGTGTGTATTCGCCGTACAAGAACTTAAGTTTTTAGGATTCCTGGTGTCAGCTTCCGGTTTCCGTATGGACCCTGTGAAAGTGAAGGCTGTGCTTGAATGGGATCGGCCAGAGGATCTTAAAGCACTGTAGCGTTTCCTGGGGTTTGCTAACTACTACCGGAAATTTATTCGTAATTTCTCATCCGTTGTCAAACCTCTCACTGACATGACAAAAAAAGGGACGGATTTTTCTAGGTGGTCTGACAAAGCTTGTCAAGCATTTTCCTCCTTGAAAAAATGTTTTGCTTCAGCACCCATACTCATCCAACCTGATGCATCACAACCGTTCATTGTGGAGGTAGACGCATCTGACGTAGGAGTGGGTGCGGTATTATCTCAAGGTCCGTCCCCTGGTAAATGGCATCCGTGCGCTTTCTTCTCTAAAAAATTGTCGTCCGCCGAGAGGAATTATGCTGTCGGCAATAGGGAACTCTTGGCCATTAAGTTGGCTTTTGAAGAGTGGCGTCACTTTTTGGAGGGGGCAGTCCACCCGGTCACCGTCATTACTGATCACAAGAACCTGCTGTATTTAGAGTCTGCAAAACGTCTGAATTCCAGAAAAGCTAGATGGTCGTTGTTTTTTACCAGGTTTAATTTTGTCGTCACATATCGTCCTGGGTCAAAAAATGTAAAGGCTGATGCCTTATCTCGTAGTTTCCCGGGGGCCGGGAAGACGGATGACCCGGTTCCTATTCTTCAGGAGGGAGTTGTGGTGTCGGCTGTATGCTCTGAGCTTGAGGAGGAGGTATTGGAGGCTCAGGGGACGCCCCTGTAGGACCTCCAGGGAAACTGTTTGTTCCAGATCAGTTAAGACAAAAGGTTATCGAGGCACATCATAATTCTGCTTTGGCAGGACACCCAGGGAGTAAAGCAACTGTAGATCTCCTTTCTCGCCGGTTTTGGTGGCCTAACTTAAATAAAGAGGTGGTAACTTTTGTCGCCTCCTGTGGGGTATGTGCGCGCTCTAAGACCCCACATACCCTCCGTCTGGGGCCCTTTTACCGTTGAAAATCCCGGTGCGTCCATGGACCCATCTGTCTATGGACTTCATTACGGACCTCCCTCCGTCTTCAGGTAAAACTGTCATACTAGTTGTAGTTGACAGGTTCAGCAAAATGGCACATTTTATTGCTCTTCCTGCTCTTCCTAATGCTAAAACTCTGGCGCAGGTGTTCATTGGGGAGATTGTGAGACTTCACGGGTTGCCTTCCGATGTGGTGTCGGATCGGGGGTCTCAGTTTGTGTCCAAATTCTGGAAGGCATTTTGTTCTCGTCGGGGGATGCAGTTGTCATTTTCTTCGGCTTTTCATCCGCAGACCAATGGTCAGACAGAGCGTCTGAATCAGAGCTTAGAGACATATCTCCGGTGTTTTGTCTCAGAGAACCAAGAGGACTGGGCTTCTTTCTTGCCTCTGGCAGAGTTCGCTCTTAACAATAGGCGGAGCGAGTCCACTGGTAAGTCCCCGTTTTTTGGGGCATATGGTTTTCACCCCCAGTTTTGTACTTTCAATGGGGGGGCTCTTCTGGGGTTCCTGAGGAGGAACGAGTTTCGTCGTCACTTGCTTCAGTGTGGAGAGGAGTGCTTAATAATCTGAGCACTATGGGGAACCGATACAAACGTATGGCTGATAGGAGGAGAGTGTCTGGTCCGGACCTAAGTGTGAACGATCTGGTATGGTTGTCTACCAAGAATATAAAACTTAAGGTTCCCTCCTGGAAACTCGGTCCCAGATTCATCGGGCCATACAGGATCAGTTCAATAATTAATCGGTGGCTTTCCGTCTTGACCTCCCTCCTACGTTTAAAATCCACAATGTGTTCCACAAATCGTTGCTTAAGAGGTACGTGGCACCAGTTATACCATCACCTCTACCTCCTCCTCCTGTGGTGGTCAATGGTAATTTGGAGTTTCAGGTATCGAAGATCATTGACTCACGTCGGAATCGCTGGTCCCTTCAGTACCTTGTTCATTGGAGGGGGTATGGTCCTGAGGAGAGGATGTGGGTTTCTGCATCGGATATTAACGCAGACCGATTGGTTCGGGCCTACCACACTACTCACCCAGATAGACCAGGCCCTGAGGGTCCAGAGGCCCCTCGTAGAAGGGGGGGTACTGTCACGGGTGTGTCGCGGCGGAGATCGTCGCGATTGCACACCCTGACTTCGCACAGCTGAGTTTCTGGTGCTAGGGTGTTTTTCGGCACTGAGGGAGTTAATTCTTTCTCTCTCAGTGCTGGACTGACCAGCCTCGCCCAGCTGCGATTGATGTTTTGTTAATTAGCTTCCTTCATATACCTGCTGGTCTGCTGGGGAAGTTGCCGGTGAAAGCATTCATTCAGACCAGCAGAGCGGATCGTTTCTGAGAAGACTTAAGCTAAGAGTGCCTGTTGTGGTTTTTCCTCTCCTCGCTTATTGTTTATCTCCTTTACCTTTTGTGTTCCTCTGTAGTGGAAGTTTTGTATGCAAGACAGTGTTTTCTTTACCCCTTGTCTGTTTCGTTTGTCTTAGACTGTGTGTAAGCTGTGACCTGCCCATTCCCTGTGGTGGTAATCAGGGTCCTTCTCAGGACTAGATTACAGTGGTCAGGGATCTACAGGAGACAGGGTTACGCTGGCGGCCTGGACCTCTGTACCATTAACAGTACCTCCAGGTAGAGGGACTAGTCAGGACCCCAGTTCAGGGTCAACATAGACCCCGGTCCACCTCTATCCTGAGACAGCGTGACACGTACACAGTATAGACCCACAATTCATAGGATATTATGTCAGGTAAGACATTGCTGGCAGATACTATGTATACATGTTGATATTTTCTATTATATGTAATATAGAATGTTGTCACATTAGATATAGGTTACTATCATAGAATATATCTGTTATACGTCGTGACAGCACTAGAATTGATGCCAGTGTTCTGATGTTCCTGAGATCCAGTCCGTGTTCCTGTGTTCGTGTTCCTGATGTCCAGTCTGTGTTCCTGAGTTCCAGTCTGTGTTCCGGTGTCCGTGTTCTTGAGTTTCAGTCCATGTTCCTGACGTCTTGTCCGTGTTCCTGTGTCCATGTTCCTGATGTCCAGTCCCTGTTCCCGAGTCAGTGTTTCTGAGTCCGTGTTCCTGAGTCCGTGTTACACTTGAGGCCTGAGAGAGATGACCCCGCCATCATCTGAAGTCTGTCTGAGGTCGGTGTCTGATGTTCTCCTGCTGAGCCTGTGCTATGCCTGAGGCCTGAGAGAGAGGCCGTTTTAGTATGCCCGTGCCAGATAACCCTGGACTGCATCTAGCCGAGATGTCCTCCTGCACTCGTCTGTAATCCTGAGACGTGTACCCTTCGCTGATGTGCGGAATCGGGAGCCCGACATTATGTTCTGTTTATGTACTGTGTTTGTCTTCAAGTAAACTTTATGTTTCTTCATACCTGAAGTTGTGCAGTGTTGTCTAGTCCTGCAGGTCGCCATCTTGCCCACTTGCTCAGCTGCCACGGATCCCGGTCACTGCCCTCCCCTAGTCCGGGCAGGCCCGGTCTCCCTCTGTGGTCCAGTGGGTCCACATTCCCTTACCATCTGGGACGCATGCCTCACATCGTCATGGTCTGGCGGCGTGGGAGCATTGGCTAGTTAGGCAAGCTATGCCATGTCCCGACGCCCCGCAGCCGTGGGAAGTGTTACAGGTTCCCCAACTCCAGTACTTAAGGCCCACCAACAGGTCATGTTTTCAGGATTTCCTTTGTTTGCACAGGTGTTGCAAATATCACCTAGGCAATACTAAGGAAATCCGGAAAACATGACCTGTTGTTGGGCCTTGAGGACTGGAGTCGGCGCACCCTGTTATAGAGTATGCTTTGAAGGTAGCTGAATCACAGGATAAAAAGTTCTGTTTGTTACATCGGCACAACCATGCCACTGACTATCAATCTTTGGAAGTGCATCGGCCCCAAACAAGCAGAAAGAAAAATTAGTCACATTATATTCTGCATTATTTTTGAAGTGTAAAATGGACAATATCGTGCTATCTTCTGTATGAGAATTGTTGACAATTTACCAGGTTAGATCTGATTTAGTGTATGAATATGTAAAAGGAAATGGAAAGTGATATTGTTCCACATCAAAATAAGCCCAAAGCTTATGAGTCCCTATATAGCATTAACAATATATAAAGCAAAAAAGAAGGAATGCCTAAAAGTGCATAATCATATTAACTTGGCTACACAAAGGTAGTTAGAAAATCCAGAAGAGGAAAATCCAGAAAGAAGCTACCTGGTCTGGGAATAGAGAACATGCTTCTCTCTCGATTCTTCTGTTGAGAGCCATTACTATTTTATATGTGATACCCTACTTTATTAGCACAAAAGTGTGGTTTCAATTATTATTGTATTTTACTTATTTCCAGGCAAAGCATGGTTGTTTTCCCTCTTTTTTTCTGGATTTTTTTACCACCTTTGTGTAAGCTTTTTTATTTGATTATATACTTTAAGGTATTCTCTAGTAAAGATTACTATAATTTTTAATGCATTGCATTCTGCACTTAGACTTTTTGTTACACACATGAACTGACAAACCTCCCCATTCATATTGATTAACTCAATTCCTATCACATATGGGCACAAGTATGGACATACCTGTTAAACAGAGTCCTCTTGTACTGTTGCACAAATCAAGCATGACACGAACCTATAATGAAAGTGCATTTTATGAATAGCATGCAATGATGCAACTATATCGAGTCCAGAGAGCAGTGTAGACGAAGCACAGATAAGCAGGCAAGAAGATTGCAGAAGTGAAAGAGAACTCAACTCCAAATTTAAAGTATTTTAATCGTTACTTTCAATAAGCACTGTACATTTGGCTACAATTAACAGAACTCAGTGAACTGTGTAAAACTCTCACACACAGTTGTTGTTATGATGCCCCCATAGATAGTTCTCATAGGGTGCTTTCAGTTTTATGCTCAGCTCAGGCCAATATAGGTTTAATAATTAGGTGGTATGATGAACACATACAGAATTGTGAAAAAGTGTTTACCTCCTTCCTGATTTCTTTTGCATTTTCATCACACTTAAAGGGAATCTGTCACCCCATTTTGGCTATATCAGATAAAGATATGCCTGAATAGTGCGTCCCATAAGTAACCTATCGGTATCTATCATATATCCTGACACGGCGTAGTGTTCCCGCGATTGCGCGTTTTAAAATCCCCCCGCGCCTGCGCTGTGTGCTCTGCCCAACAGTAGGCAAAGCATAAAATCATTACAGGGCATGCGCAACTATTTTTAGTCACTTTTCTTGCCCCGGAAATGACTGCTTGCCTTGGATGACTTCCGGGGCAAGGAGAGCGACCGAAAATAGTTGCGTCTTTATTAAGGGAAAAAGAAATGCAAACCTACAGGGCCTTGTGAGAAAAAAATGATTCCCCCCCTTCTCCTTTAAAACATAAATTAACTGTGGGATATCACATATTTGGGAGGCTGAGTTCAAATTCCCTAGCCATACCCAGGCCTGATTACTGCTTACCTGTTCTCAATGAGGAAATCGCCTAAATAGGACCTGTCTGACAAAGTGAATCAGATCAGAAGATCCTCAAAGGCTAGACATCATGCCAAGTTCCAAAGAAATTCTGGAACAAATGAGAAACAAAGTAATTGAGATCTATCAGTTTGGAAAAAGTTATAAAGCCATTTATATAGCTTTGGGACTCTAGCGGATCACTGTCAGAGCCATTATCCACAGATGGTGAAAACATGGAACAGTGGTGAATCTTCCTAGGAGTTGCTGGCTGACCAAAATTACCCCAAGAGCGCAGCGACGACTCATTCAAGAGGTCACAAAAAAACCCACAACAGCATCCAAAGAACTACAGGCTGCACTTGCCTCAGTTAAGGTCAGTGTCCATGACTCCACCATAAGAAAGAGACTGGGTAAAAATAGCCTGCATGGCAGTTCCAAAACAAAAACTACTGCTGAGCAATAATAACATAAAGGCTCTACTCATTTTTGCCAGAAAATATCTTGATGATACCCAAGACTTTTGGCACAATACTCTGTGGACTGACAAGACAAAAGTTGAACTTTTTGGAAGCTGTATGTCCCATTACATCTGGCGTACCACAGCTTTTCAGAAAAGGAACATCATACCAACAGCAAAATATGGTGGTAGTAGTGTGATGGTCTGGTACTGTTTTGCTGCTTGAGGACCTGGAAGACTTGCTGTGGTAAATAGAACCATGAATTCTGCTGTCTACCAAAAAATCCTGAATGAGAATGTTCGTGACTTCAAGCTGAAGCACTCTTGGTTATACAGCAGGACAAAGATCCAAAACACACCAGCAAGTCCTCTTCTGAAAGGCTTAAGAAAAACTAAATTAAGGACTTTGGAGTGGCTTAGACAAAGTCCTGACCTTAATCCGATTGGGATGCTGTGCCATCACCTTAAAAATGCAGTTCAGGCTCGGAAACCCACGAATGTGGCTTAATTACAACAATTCTGCAAAAATTCCTCCAGAGCATTGTAAAACACTCATTGCCAGTTATCGCAAACACTTGATTGAAGTTGTTGCTGCTAAGGGTGGCCCAACCAGTTATTAGGTTTAGGGGGCAATCACTTCTTCACACAGGGATCTGTAGGTTTGGATTTCTTTTCCCCTTAATAATAAAGACCTTCATTTAATGACTGAATTGTGTGTTACTTGTGATACCTTTGTATAATATTTTTTATATTTGTTTGGTGATCTGAAATATTTAAGTGTGACAAACATACAAAAAAGAATAAGAAATCAGGAAGCGGAAGAACACTTTTTAAAACCAACTGTATATTATAAGTTAGTACAGTTCTACTCTAGACCATAGCTGTCTTTTGTTAGAAATGAGTGGGGGAGGTGGGGTGCAAGCCCTGTACAGCAAAACTTGTTGCAATATCAAAGTAATTAACATATTCTAAATTAATTTTGGTACAGAATTAACTCTGTGAGCTTGCTCAGACGAGTATATAACTCGGCTGAGTCCTATCCAATGTTTTATTATGTTATTTATTATGATAGCACTGGACAAAATGCTATACTATAGGGCACTCCTCATGTGCTATTTTCTTTTTCATGGCGATTTTGAAAGAGAAAAAAAAGGAACAGCAGGCTGCAAGTGGTTTCGCAAATCGGACCATCCACACAAATTCATGTTTATGGGTGCAAGGAAACCATCAGAATGCACTCGTGTGATATCTGAGTGCAGTCCAACTTACGCGACACAGACATTGGAGAAGATGGAGATATTAAGTTCTCCGTCTTCTTCACACCTGTGATACAATCCTCTCATGGGAAAGAATTGATTCTCAGTAAACTGACAGTTTGAGCAGAATGTCAGTAGCATTATCGGCCCAATTCTCTCACATGGGAGAGTCAAAGCTCATGTTTCCCCGGCCTGACAAGGAGTAGTATTTCATGAATAGGCAATACTCAAAGCCAGAGGCCAGGTGTGCACTGTGCACAATATTTATTGGGAACCAGTCTTATGCATCATGCTGCCTGAACTACAAGCTGCATGAATCAGAGCCAGGCTGTATGATTGCAGTCAGGTATAATTTTCCCTGAAACACTTCAAGAACATATACTATAGACATCAGGGGACTATATCTGGAGATCAGACTAGCCCAGTACTTTCCCTGGCCGAATATTCCCAGAGCTGCTGCAGATAATTGACAGCTCTCTACAAACATATAGTTCAAGCTTCAGGCTGCAGTATTCACTCATCACGTGTACTGAGATCCCTCAAACCCAGCTACAGTCAATGCAATAAAAACATTCATGGATACTGATGTTTCAATTTTGAAATATTTTTCTTTTCCTTATCAGACTTATACTGATCAACCAATGGTACAATAATTATAATTGCCATTGTAATATATTATTGTTCTTATAACGGTAAAAAATCTGCTACATTGTCTCTCCATAAAAAGCTACAAAATAATAGGAATACTCATGAAGAGGTTTTGCAAGGATTCAGGAGCAAAACTGCTTGAAATGTTGCAAAAAAATTTTGCAGCTGATAGTTGAGCAAAAATGCTGAGATTTTTGACGTTTTGAAAAGTGCAAGCAAATTTGGTGGGATGTTACCAAACACGTATGACAAATGTATCATAATTTACGCCTCAAAGGTGGTTTAATTTATGATGGAAATATGTCAGCTCCTGCCTTGTGTACATTTCAGGCGGTGGCGCACCACAGTTGAGTGATGATTGAAGTTCATTAAATACGTGGATGCCTCTTCATGTATTTGGCGCGTCTTACTCCAGCACTCCCATCACACAAAACACGAATCTTAATGAATCAGGACCTATGTATAACTTTTCATTACAGACAATAGCCTAATTTCTAGAAATATTAGCCTGTCCAATGAGTGTATCAATAGATCATGCTGCAATATAATGACTTACAATGATACCAGAATAAAAAGCGCTATTTACTGCCTATATATTCTGGAATATGATGAAGGCTTCGATGCAGATGTTAACAGAGCCTTACAGAGAAGAAAAACAGCAATAATACCCAAATGTAGAACTAGTAACCTTTCCTGTATACACAGAAACTGGAGTAGAATTTCTATAAAGTCACCAGACAACATAATCACGGCCTGAAATGGTCATTACCGTGGATCTCTGGGTTGTAACAGTGCACCTAATTGTATTAATGAAGAGTGAATGCCATGTTTCAGTGTAAATTGTAATCCTGTAAACCTCACTATAACATTTTACATGTCGTATTTGATGATTGGTATAATATCTTATGTATCGTAAATCATTAATGAATGTTAGGGCTGGTGCATACTTCTAAAAAATTGGACAAGTGCTATCCATCGTTTTGATGGCTACCACTCATCTCCATGTTTTTCAATAAGGTCATCCACATGTCCAATTTTTTTCTCAGGCCGAGAGATCCAAGAAAAAAAATTGCAGCTTTCACGATTTGCCTCCGATAAACGGAATGCACTTGACCATTCAAGTCCATGGGTCCATGAAAAAAATCGAATCACACTCAGATAACATCCAAGTACAGTCCTATTTTTATGGACAGACTGGATAGAGATACTTATTTTTCAATTTTTTTTATTTTCTACATCCGAGAAACTCAAATCACACTGTGATCAAATCACACTCATATCAAACCCTGATCAGAGTCTGGTCAGAGTGTGATTAGCATAATCGGATCAATTTTCACAGATGAGAGAAAAACAGTCATGTGACCCTAGCCTTACAGTATTATACTATGTAGATAAATGAAACAAACTTGTGTGATTAGAGCTAACAAAGCTAAGAATGCATCTGTGATGAAATATTAGTTAGGGGCATTTTCTGCCATTCTGCAATTTGTAAATGTTTTGAATTCTAGACAAACACTGGAAGTTCACATTCAATGCATGACTGGAAGAGTGAAGTCATTTAGGCTTTATTCACATGTCAGTAGTGTGGTTAGTTTTTGCATCAGTATTTCTAAGCTTCACAATACAAGCGTAAACATTTTCATAATAGTTTTTCTCTCTATATAAAGAATAAATAACTATAAAGTGCTGATATAAAATACTGACTTGTAAATAATGCCTAAAGACCAACGATCATCTGTGCTATAAACATTTCCTGCTTTCTATTCAGTTAGAGAAAAAGTGAAAATAAATGTATGTCGGATCCATTATATACCAGGCATAATTAGTATCTTAGGCTATAAAGGAGTTTTCTGGGTTCCATCATAGAGTCCACCATTTTACCAGGCTAGAATTGCACCACACTATTTTTCTCTGGCATAATCGATGGACTCTGTGAATCTAGCCTAATAATAAATCAGTTTGATTACATGGTGATATACGTATATGTTTCCAGATTACCGGGACCATTGAATATGTCATCATCATAAGCATGTCTTCATTCTCAGCTCGGATGTAGGATTCTTGATGCCTGTGGCGATGGCTCCTTTTGTTTCTGGACACCTGCGTTCTTGTTTCTTCTAAATCTTTATCCTTTATTTCTGATACTAACTGGTTCAGGTGAGCTGTCAACATGTCCTCCTGGAAGGTCTTTGAAAGGATTCCAGTTCCTTAACCCTAGAAGCAAGATCTCTCCATTGCAGTAGGATAAATAAGGTTCCACCAACATTGAGCAGTGTGACAATGGCCAGGACAGCTATCACACCTCTGAGGACCACATTATAGCTTCCTCTTTCAGAACAAGCCACCAAACTCACAACCCTTTCTGTCCCCATGCCAATGGTCGTTTTAAAGCAAGGACACTCTGCTCAGCGTCCTCTTCTTAAGAATATCCAGAAGAAGAAAAACGTCTTCTCTTGGATAACAAAGTGCTTTTTATGGGCTGGAGACTGTTTAAATGTCTTGACTTGCCGTGGGCTGTTTAACAAAGATTATACTTTCAGATCCAAATTAATGATGTGGAAGTGATGGCAGAGGCGTGTGTCCGGGAGAGGCAAGGAGGGGCCCTATAAGGGAATGAAGGGTGTCTTGGAAACAGCAGTCATAGTCTAAGCTTCTTTTGTAAAGAGGAGCAGTCAATTACCAGAAGATGTTAGAAAACTTGACAAGGGCACTGACATTATATAGAAATATCATGGACAATAAGCCTATTAGGCACAAACTTCAGCCCTGAGGTGAAGATCTAATCTTTGTATAAGGCAAGAAATTGGAAAAGCTCATCTTTAAGAGAAGTGTTAGTCATTACACTCAAAGAAAAATAAATCTGTCACGGTTCAGCACTTACAAATACAATATAAACAATATACAATATAAACTAAGCTTGTTGAACTCATATACTAAACATGTTTGTTTATTTTGTCTGGGGTATAAGTTTTTAAAATTACATCAAAATAAATAGCCCACTAAATAAAAAATAATTAATAAAAAAATATATATGCCATTGGAGAAAATATGTCCCATATGTGGACATACCTTTAATATTCAAAATAATATTTATTTAAAAAAAAAAACTGTAGAAAATAAAACAAAATGTTTTTACGCATTCTTGTTTTTTAACCCCTTAGTGACCGAGCCAATTTTGACCTTTATGACTAGGCCAAATTTTTGAAACTATTTTCACAAGGATAGCAGGAGAAAATGGACCCTAAAATTTGTTATTCAATTTCTCTTGAGTATGCCGATGTAAGAGGTTGAGAGTCTTACCCCTTAATACCGCCATGTTGTTATTGTGTATGTATGCATATTATTTTATATTTTATGTTGTTGTATTATTTAAATTTCATATGCTGATATGTTTCTGCACCATGTGCTTGGTAGGGACAGTGCAGTCTGGGTTATGGTCACTAGATGGGGGCATTGAGCTCATTACATAGCAGATATAATTGTAGGACGTATAAGAGTTAATTGTAAGAGGGGTTACCTGAGGAATATGCCAGGGAGGTCTTCCTATATCAGTCAGTCAGGGGCTTAACCAGTTTGTGTTCGGGTGGGCTATATGCCCGAGATGCCTAACAATGTTAAAGCTTGTGCCCAGCCATCCAGGGGGTACACAGAGTAGAGCAAAGTACAGCAGAACCAGCAGTAGAGAGGAAAAGGAAAGAAGGAAGTAGAGGAAGATTGAAGGTCACCGTAAAAGTGTATGGGCAGGTCACTCCAGAATGTGGTGGATAGCTACATGGGCTGAATCTCTGATGTCTGTGACAAAACGGCAGGAGAGCGTTTCACCATGGTGACACTTTACAGGGAGGACACTGAGGGACTGTCTGAGATGCCTCGTCTCGCGGAAACACTTAGTGAGGCAAGGAACAGTGAAGGGAAAGGAGAAGTGATGAGCCATCTTTACTGTTATGGAAATGCTGGAAACTATTTGGATGTGCTGTGTCCTGAAGTAAATAAATCTGTTCAGTTAAGAGTTGCCCTGGACTGTGTCTCTATTCGTTGGGATCTAGAAGCAGCGTCATGCCAGCGCAGCAAAGAGGACGCTGACAGCACAGTGAGTACTGACCGTACCATGCAAGATAAGAGGTACCGTTTTCCTTTAAAGGGAGGCCAGGGTATACAATGCCCACAATACTCAGCCACGACTACAGCCCTGGCCCACCATTAAAATTGGCGTAGTTGGCAGGATGCCGACACCTTGCACTGCGGAGGAATCACAGAAGATGTGAAAGAAGAAGTTGCCGATGATTCTTTTTTTAAAGATGTGACCCGAGAGGAGCGGGTTAAAGATTTTAAAAATGTAAGTAAACTACTGGATGTGACTAAAGGACTGAATTTGACTAAAGCTGTGATATGGACTGACACAGTGAGTAACAAGATGGCGGCCATGAAGATGGAGGATTTTGGCACCAAAAAGGACTGTAAAGACACCCTTCGTGGGCGTGACGGTGCAGAAATGGCACCAACAGAATGCTGTCAACAACTCTTGGCCCGCCCTTGGTGGGCATGACGAAGAAGAAAAGAGACTCGCCCACTGCAGCAGGTTACAAGAAAATGGGAGGAACGGCTGGAACAGACCCCTCCCTTGAAAGGGTGGGGTCCAGAAGAGGGCCCTTTGTGCAGCTGACTGACGCCACTACAAGACGAGATGATGACCGCGTTGCACCACTGCCAGTGTATTGGGCAAATGGAATGGTGGTGGCGGAAGGAGATTGAGAAGATCCGACCTGTGCGCCTCTGGGTCAAATAGATGGTGGAGGAAGAAATACCTATAAAGAAGGATCCGTGGCGGCTGCCTGGACCTGAACCTCCACACCGCCAGAACGCGGAGTCTCATTTCCCCACGCCGGAGCCAGTGACCATGCCGGTAAATCATCAACCGAGGGAGTGTGCTGTGCCAAAGTCCCGTGAGGGCGAGGTGCAGCTTCCACAACGTCGGGAACCAGAACGGGAACACAATCGGAGGGAGGAACTTTTTTCTCCGGAGCCCATTTCATCACCACGGGGACCGGAAATCGCAGCGTCCACCTCTGAGGAGTCAAAGCTGAAGGAACAGGCCATGTTAGATCCACGTCAGCGAGGGACTGAGTGTGCAGCTGCGCCCGTGAAGGAATCTGACACCTGCGGGGTGAACGCAGCTGAATCGTCAGATGCTTTGGCAGCCTGTGTGCATCAGATGTTGATGGAGGTCAGGTCGAGCCTTGGTGCGACGGGAGCGGATGGTGCTACGCGATCAGTGAGTGACCTTCGGCCCCCCAAATCAGAGGATAGGTCCTTACCCCAGGTTGCTTTCCCATCTGGCTACACCAACCCTGGGCCCGTGTCAGACACCGTTCCGGCAGCACACACGTCTCAGACCTCCAGGGTGAATCAGGGTCCCAGGGAATCCCCTGGTCCATCCGTTTGGATAACAGACATTATAGCCCAGAGAAAGGCAAAGGAGAAAGAAATGTGGGCTCAGCTGCACCGATATGGGAAGGGCGCTATGGTCGGGTGCCGCTCCTATGGACAGTTAGTCTATACCAACATTGAGAGAGGATATGGCTTCAAACGGGAGGCAGGAACCGATGCCAAAGTTTACATCAACGCTGCCTCCGTAAAGCATGGTAGACACATGGTAGAGGGGGATTGGATCTCCTTCATAAGGGAGGATTGTCCCAGGGGCTACTATGCCATAGCTGTAATGCGGTGCCAGAAGGACGGTAGTCCCACAGTGGATGCAGATCCCAGTCAGGAAAAGTCAGTCCCACGCGGGACTTCAGTCTCCAGCTCCGCTTCTGCTGTCTCTCGGCAGTACAGGGATTTGTGGCTGCAGCGTCCTCTTCGGACCGTACGCGGGTATAGAACTCAGAGGAGGCACGGAGAGCGTGCCGCTGAGAAAATGTTTGTTTATTTGCTGAATAAAAGGACTAGGTGCCTGTTGCACCTCAATTAAGCCGGGACTGTTCTGCGTCCCCACAGGGCAAGGAGCCCAGCTACGCTCTGAACTGAAGAGCAGAATGGCCATAGCGGCCCACTAAGCACGCAGATGTGGAGACTTGTGTTTTTGTTGTTTGTTTTGTTACACCCAATGTGCCCCTTCTGCTGAATAGCAGGACTTGATTCTTAACCAGTGTGGGTCTACGGACTGACGGACCATATGCAGCTACAGCAACAGATTGCGTATTAGAAACAGGCAGCCCGCATATAAAGCGCGGGACCGTGTTATCCTCAAAGGGAGGGGGACGTCTCCCTTAATGGCTACGTATCTGAAGGTACAAGCTTATACAGTGTAAATATGTTAAAGTATGGACAGACAGTGCTGCCTCATTATAGTGAATAGATCCCTCTGGCATTTCATCTGAATCATGTCACTAGGAGATTTAGATGAAACCCCAAGGTAAGTGCAAAGAGTAGAGCGCAGGATAAATGTGATAAAAATGTTATGTAAAATGTTCCCAACAGAAGCTTCAAATAAACAAAAAACACAAGTCCCCACTAACATCTGTCATCAGTTAATGGAAATATAGGGGCTTCCACAATACTGGTTGTACAAAGGCTCTCGAAAAGCGAAATGGCTCTTTGCCCCCCAAAAGAAATTCCGCAAATGCCCCCTTCCTTCTGAGCCCCCGTGTACCTAAACCACATTTAGCATCCATGTGTTTGGCATTTCTGTGCGATGAGAACCCGCTGAATTTATGGGTGCGTGTCTTCAGATGCACAACCTGGGTATAATGTCTAGGCACTACAACATACTGATGACTACAACATATTGGGCACTACAATGGCAGTTTGCAATTTTCACTCAGCACCATTCACTGCTACTTGTTTCTGGAAAACACACATGTAGTCAAAATCGTCACTACACCTGTAGATAAATTCTCAAAGGCATATAATTTCCAAAATGGGGTCACATGATGGGGAATTCAGCACCTCTAGCACTCAGGGGCTCTGTATATGGAGTCTTCAAACTATTATAGAAAATTCTGTACTCTGGGAGGCAAATAGCATTCAGTCCCTCCCAAGACTCGCCATGTGGCTAAGCAGTACTGCATAACCAAATATGGGGTATTTCCACATTAAGCAGAAATTGTGTGACAAATTTTGGTGCCATTTTTACCCATTTCCCCTTGTGAAAAAGTTTGTGATAAAAATGTAATTATTTTTTCTTCACTGTCCAATGGTATATAATTCTTTGGCACACCTGTGATGTCAATATGATCACTGCACCCCTACATTAATTCATTGGAGGTGTAGTTTGTAAAATGAGGTCACATATGGGATGTTTCTGCTGTTCTGGCACCTCAAGTTCTCTCCTAGTGGGTCATGGCACCTGAAAATCATAACAGTAAAATCTGCACTATAATATGGCGCTCTGTTGTGTATTGGTAGTTGAGGAGAATAAGCAAAAACGGCAATACACCAGAGAGCCTGGAACCTATTGGATTGCAGTAACCTGAACTAACCACACAACTAGAGGTAGCCGTGGAGCGTTCCTACGTTGATCCTAGACGCCTCGTCACAGCCTGAGAGATAACTACACCTAAAGGCAGAAAGATGAAAGCTATCTGCCCCGGAGCAGATCCCCAAAGAAAATAGGAAGCCCCCGAACATGTAATGTCGGTTAGACAAGAAGAAGCACGAACACAGACAGAAAATAGAATGAGCAAACGCTGGGGCCCAATCTGTCTAGACAGAAAAGTACGGGAAAGGATACTCACTGCAATCCAAAAAAAAACCTAAAAAATACCAACTTTTCTGATTGCAAAAACACCTGAGATCACACGATCTCTACCACCTAAATCAGATCTCTGGTGTAAGAAAACTAAGCCGCTGCCACTGAAAAAACAGGAAAAAGCAAATGAACAAATAACAGTGGCTTCAGATAAACTGAGAGGAGTACAAGCCCCCTGGAGGGGACCTGGCTGACCTCCACAGAAGTGCAGGGAACAATGCAAAAAGCAAGCACAAAAATAAAAGCAGAAAATATCTTATCTGATAGCAGAAGATGCAGGCAAGATTCAGCAAACTTCCAAATGAACCAGGAACCACAATTGAGACAAGAACAATTGATCACCGGCAACCATCATGGGAGGGAACCTCCCTTATATCAGACCAGTCAGTGATCCCAGATTGCCATTCCTCGCTGAAAGGTTCAGTACTGTCAGTAACCACCAGAGGGAGCCTCTGCTCAGAAACCATCTCTAGCACATTCATAACAGCGCTCCTTCCCTTCTTAGCTTCTTAGCTTTGCACGGTGTCTGAAAAGTATTTCCCAATTACCTGTATGGTACAGGCCTACTCAAGAGAAATTTTTACAACAAACTGAGGTCCATTTTTTCCTACTAACCCTAATAAAAATTGTAAAACTTTGGGCTAAAACTACATTTAAGTGGTAAAAATGTAATTATTCATTCTTCACAACCCAATGGTATAAAATTCTGTGAGACATGTGTCAATATGATTACTGCATAGATGAATTCATTGGAGGTGGCGTTTGTAAAATGAGTTACTTTATGATAGGTTTCTGATTTTATGGCACATCTGGGGCCTTTGCCAATGTGTCATGGCACCAGGGCCGGCGTCAGCACCTGGCCTACCCAGGCACTCGCCGTCGGGCACCCCGGCACCCATTAGCGGATGAGAGCGGTACCAGAGCCGCCACTGGGCCCCCCCCGCTTGCTCAGGGCCCCGGCAGCAGCCGGAGCAATACTTACCTCTCCCGTGCCTCCGCAGCTCCGGGCTCCAGGGGGAGCCCACGCTTCCTGTCACAGCAGCACCGCTGAATGATGTCATCATTCAGCGGCCGGCTGTGGCAGAGAGTAAGCGCGGGTGCCGGACAGGTGAGATGTGAGGTGTGTGTGTGTATGTAGTAGTGCGGTGCTTTGTTTGTGTGTGTATGTGAGCAAGTGCTGCGGTGCTGTCTGTGTGTAGTGCTGTATGTGTGATGGTGGTGGGGGGAGGCAGTGATTGTGGTGAGGAGGCAATGATGATGATGGGGAGGTGATGATGATGGGGAGGCAATTGTGATGATGATGGGGAACCAATGATGATGATGATGGGGGCGATGATGATGGGGAGGCAATGATGATGATGGGGAGGCAATGATGATGATAATGGGGAGGCAATGATGATGATGGAGAGGAAATGATGATAATGGGGAGGCAATGATGATTATGGGGAGACAATGATGATGATAATGGGGAAGCAATGATGATGTTAATGGGGAGTCTTTCCACAGCGCCCTTTCCTGAGCCGTAACAGTGCAGAACGCAGCACAGTCCAGAGGAGAGCTCCATATTTTGTATGGAGCATTATATGGGGACCAGTATCCTGTATGGAGCATTATTTGGGGTCCAATATTCTTTATGGAGCATCACATCCTCTCCTGTAGGGCTGGAGATAAGCTCATTCATTCAGGAGCTTTCAGCTCAGCAGGCAGCATTAGCTGCACTGCTTGGCTGAAAGCTAGTTAACCCTTCGTGAAGGATTACAGCGTGGGACGTGAGAGATCGCCGGAGAGGTAAGAATAATGTTGTTTTATTATTTTTTCTTTTTTTATAGGAGATCAAGGGCTTCACAAGGATTAACCCCTTAGTGACAGAGCCATTTTGCAGCTTAATGACCGGGCCAATTTTTACAATTCTGACCACTGTCACTTTATGAGGTTATAACTCTGGAACGCTTTAACGAATCCCGCTGATTCTGAGATCGTTTTTTTGTGACATATTGTACTTCACGTTAGTGGTAAACTTTCTTTGATATGACTTGTGGTTATTTATGAAAAAAACGGAAATATGGCGAAAATTTTGAAAATTTAGCAATTTTCAAATTTTACATTTTTATGCCCTTAAATTAGAGAGATATGTCACACAAGTTTCTTAATAAATAACATTTCCCACATGTCTACTTTACATCAGCACAATTTTGGGAACAAAATTTTCTTTTGTTACGAAGTTATAAGGGTTAAAAGTTGACCAGCGATTTCTCATTTTTATAACACCATTTTTTTTTAGGGACCACATCATATTTGAAGTCACTTTGAGGGGTCTATATGATAGAAAATACCCAAAAGTGACACCATTCTAAAAACTGCACCCCTCAAGGTGCTCAAAACCACATTCAAGAAGTTTATTAACCCTTCAAGTGCTTCACAGGAGCTGAAGCAATGTGGAAGGAAAAAATTGACATTTAACTTTTTTGCAAAAGCTTTACTTCAGAACCAAGTTTTTTTTATTTTCACAAGTGTTAAAAGAAAAAATGAACCACAAAATTTGTTGTGCAATTTCTTCTGAATACGCCGATACCCCATATGTGGGGGTAAACCACTTTTTGGGCGCATGGCAGAGATCGCAAGGGAAGGAGCGCCGTTTGACTTTTTCAACGCAGAATTGGCTGAATGCCATGTCGCGTTTAGATAGCCCCTGATGTGCCTAAACAGTGGAAACACCCCACAAGTGACCCCATTTTGGAAACAAGACCCCTTAAGGAACTTATCTAGATGTGTGATGAGCACTTTGAACCTCCAAGTGCTTCACACAAGTTTATAACGTAGAGCCGTGAAAAAAAAAATGATTTTTTTTCCACAAAAATGATCTTTTCACCCCAATTTTTAATTTCCAAGGGTAATAAACCGCAAAAGTTTTTGTGCAATTTGTCCTGAGCATGCTGATACCCCATATGTGGGGGTAAACCACTTTTTGGGCGCACGGCAGAGGTCGCAAGGGAAGGAGCGCTGTTTGACTTTTTCAACGCAGAATTGGCTGGATGCCATGTCGCGTTTAGAGAGCCCTGATGTGCCTAAACAGTGGAAACCCCCAACAAGTGACCCCATTTTGGAAGCTAGACCCCTTAGGGAACTTATCTAGATGTGTGGTGAGCACTTTGAACCTCCAAGTGATTCACACAAGTTTATAACATAGAGCCGTGAAAATAAAAAATCATATTTTTTCCACAAAAATGATCTTTTCATCCCAATTTTTATTTTCCCAAGGGTAACAAGACCCCAAAAGTTTTTGTGCAATTTGTCCTGAGCATGCCGATACCCCATATGTTGGGGTAAACCACTTTTTGGGCGCACGGCAGAGGTCGCAAGGAAAGGAGCTCCGTTTGACTTTTTCAACGCGGAATTGGCTGGACGCCATGTCGCATTTGTAGAGGCCCTGATGTGTCTAAACAGTGGAAACCCCCCACAAATGACCCCATTTTGGAAACTAGACCCCTAAGGAACTTATCTAGATGTGTGGTGAGCACTTTGAAGCCCCAAGTGCTTCACAGAAGTTTATAACGCCCGGGCGTGAAAATAAAAAATCATATTTTTTCCACAAACCTGATCGTTTAGTCCCCAATTTTTTATTTTCCCAAGGGTAACAGGAGAAATTAGACCACAAAAGTTGTTGTCCAATTTGTCCTGAGTATGCTGATACCCCATATATGGGGGGGGACCACTGTTTGGGCGCACGGCAGGGCTTGGAATGTAAGCAGCACCGTTTGACTTTTTCAAACCAAAATTTGCTGGAATTGAGATTGGACACCATATCGCGTTTGGAGAGCCCCTGATGCGCCTAAACAGTGGAAACCCCCCACAAGTAACACCATTTTGGAAACTAGACCCCCTATGGAACTTATCTAGATCTGCTGTGAGCACTTTGAACCCCCAAGTGTTTCACAAAAGTTTATAATGCATGGGTGTGAAAAAAAAAAAAAAAACAATTTTCCACAAAAATGATTTTTTAGTCCCAAATTTTTTATTTTTCACAAGGAAATTGGACCCTAAAAGTTGTTGTCCAATTTTTCCTGAGAACGCTGATACCAAATATGTGGGGGGGGGAAACTGGGCGCACGGCAGGGCTTGGAAAGGAAGTAATAAAGCTTTGGAATACAGACGTTGATGGGGGTCATGTTCCTTTTGCAGTGCCGCAGATGTGCCTAAACAGTGGAAAACCCCCACAAGTGACCCCATTTTGGAAACTAGACCCCCTAAGTATCTTATCTAGATCTGTGGTGAGCACTTTGAACCCCCAAGTGTTTCACAAAAGTTTATAACGCCTGGGCGTGAAAAAAAAAATCAATTTTCCACAAAAATGATTTTTTAGTCCCAAATTTTTGATTTTTTCACAAGGAAATTGGACCCCAAAAGTTGTTGTTCAATTTGTCCTGAGTACGCTGATACCAAATATGTGGGGGGGGGGGAACTGTTTTGGCGCACAGCAGGGCTTGGAAAGGAAGTAATAACGTTTTGGAATGCAGACGTTGATGGGGGTCATGTTCCGTTTGCAGTGCCCCAGATGTGCCTAAACAGTGGAAAACCCCCACAAGTGACCCCATTTTGGAAACTAGACCCCCTAAGGAACTTATCTAGATGTGTGGTGAGCACTTTGAACCCCAAAGTGCTTCACAGAAATTTATAAACGCAGGGCCGTGAAAAAAAAAAAAAAATTTTCCCTCAAAAATGATTTTTTTTAGCCAGCTATTTTTTATTTTCCCAAGGGTAACAAGAGAAATTAGAACCCCAAAATTGGTGGGCAATTTGTCCTGAGTGCGCTGATACCCCATATGTTGGGGTAAACCACTGTTTGGGCGCACGGCAGGGCTCGGAAGGGAGGGAGCGCCATCTGACTTTTTGAACGCCACGTCATGTTTGGAGACCCCCTGATGTGCCTAAATAGTGGAAACCCCTCAATTCTAGCTCCAACCCTAACCCCAACACACCCCTAATCCCAACCCTAACCCTAATCCTAACCCTAATCCCAACCCTAATTCCAACCTTAATTGTAACCCTAACCCTAATTGTAACCCTAACCCTAATTGTAACCCTAACCCTAATTGTAGCCCTAACCCTAATTGTAACCCTAAACCTAATTGTAACCCTAACCCTAATTATAACCCTAACCCTAAGGCTGGGTTAATTTTGCGTTTTACCAGCCCGTTCAACATATAGCGTTGACGGGCTGGTAACGGTATAGCATAACGCGATCGCGTTATGCTATACCCGCTAGCGCAGAGGAATCAGCAGATGATTCATCTGCGCTAGTGGTGACGGAGCCCAGACGCTGCAGCCCGCGCCAAGACTCCGTCACTGAATGACGGCACGTTGCGAACGCATGCCGCTTTATGGCATGCGTCGCAATGTGCCCTCAAATGGGGGTGAATGGCAGCGCTAACGGACTGCGTTACACCGCGTTATACCGCGGTGTAACGCCGTCCGTCTAACGGACTGCCATAACGCAGTATGATCCCAGCCTAACGCTAACCCTAATGCTAACCCTAACCATAATTGTAACTCTAACCCTAATTATAACCCTAACCCTAATGAAAAAATAAAAATAAATAAAATTTCTTTAATTTATTATATGTCCCTAACTAAGGGGGTTATAAAGGGGGGGTTTATGTACTGTTTTTTTTTTATTTTGATCACTGTGATAGTTTATCACAGTGATCAAAATGTACTTTTACAGAATGAATGAATCATTCTGTTTTTGAATTTGCCGCCAGGCAGAGTCGGCGGGGGCACTGCGCGTGCGCCCGCCATTTTTTTTTACAGGGTGAAGACGCTGGAGGATCGGACCACAGGGGGCGCTGCAGGAGCCAGGAAGGGACACGAGGAAGAGCCCTAGGTACCGGGGGAGGGGATCTTTTGCGATCGCTGGTATAAGGTTAATACCAGCGATCGCAAAAGCGGGAGGGCTGGGGGGGACCCTGATTATGTTCTCTGGGGTCTCGGCTACGCCTGGTAGCCGAGACCCCGGAGAAAATCTGGCTTGGCGGGCGCACTGCGCATTGCGCATGCGCCTGCCATTTTCTGTACCAGATAAAGACGCCGGAAGATCTGGGAGGTACAGGAGGCCTGGGGGGACACCGGGAGGCACGGGGGGTTGATCGGGGGTCCCGGGGACCCCATTTCTCTCCCCTCAGATGTGCGATCACATCAGAGGAGAGAGAAATTACAGGGAAAACCGCTTTTTTTTGCGGTCGCCGTTATACGGTTAATAACGGCGATCGCAAAAGCGGTGTCGGTAAAAACCGACCCGAATCATGTTCTCTGGAGTCTCGGCTACCCCCGGTAGCCGAGACCCCGGAGAAAATCCGACTCTGGGGGGCGCTATAGGCTTTTTCCACAGCGCCGTTAATTAACGGCGCTGTGGTTTAAGTACCCTTAATGACCGCCGTTAAAAGGCGTATCGGCGGTCGTTAAGGGGTTAAGAGTTAAATAAAAGATGGTCAAAAAAATGTGTTTTTATTTCATTAAAGATGGTGTGGGGGTGCTATGCTGGTGACACTGTTGGGGATTTATTCAAAATTGAAGCGGTGAGCGGCCCAGCTCATCCCAAACCATGTCGATTAGGTTCAGGTCTGGTGACTGTAGAGGCCAGGTCATCTGGCGTAGCACCCCAACACTCTCCTTCTTGGTCAAATAGCCCTTACACAGTCTGGAGGTGTGTTTGGGGTCATTGTCCTGTTGAAAAATAAATGATGGTCCAACTAAACGCAAACCGGATGGAATAGCATGCTGCTGCAAGATGCTGTAGTAGCCATTCTGGTTCACTATGCCTTCAATTTTGAATAAATCCCCAACAGCGTCACCAGCAAAGCACCCCCACACCATCACATCACCTCCTCCATGCTTCACGGTGGGAACCAGGCATGTAGAGACCATCCATTCACCTTTTCTGCGTGCAAAGCAGTAATCAAAGCAAAAGGTGGCTACTTTGAAGATCCTAGAATATAAGACATATTTTCAGTTGTTTCACACTTTTTTGTAAAGTGTAATGTATAATTCCACATGTGTTAATTCATAGCTTTGATGCCTTCAGTGTGATTCTACAATTTTCATAGTCATGAAAATACAGAAAAATCTTTGAATGAGAAGGTGTGTCCAAACTTTTGGTCTGTACTGTATATATATGTCACAATGACATGTATATATATATATATATTATATATGTATTCTATGTGTGTATATGTATTCTTTCCATTCTTTATTAAAGCTGTCAGTGTGATTTTACAGTATAGCCGGGGATGAATTAGGGCTATTATACTATGTAGAAGTGTATGACATATATATACAGTATATATATATATATATATATATATATATATATAAGTATTTGCTTTTTGTCTACATTTTTTTTTACAATGTGATTTCTACATGACTTTTTACATAGAGAGAACTGCTCTATGTAAAACGTCATGTTAAAATTGCATTGCATACAGATGGAAAACTGATGGAAAACGGATGGTGCGATAAAAATCGCATACAAATCGCATGACAATTGCATATATTCAGACCGTTTTTTCCATCCAGAAAATGGACCGGTTTTTTTCCACAAATGGGTATGAGCCCTAATGCTAAGGCTAAGTGCACACGTTCAGGAATATTTGCGTTTTTTTCGCGTTTGTACAAAAACCTTTCAATTGTACTTTAATAGTTATTTGACTGGAAAATTACAATGACTGCAATTCATATAGGTAATTTGGGAAAATCTGACAAAATATTATTTGCATAATAATTTGGAACACAGTGTAGATAAATTCCTTGAGGGGTCTAGTTTACAAAATTGGATTACTTGTGGGGGTTTTACACTGTTTGAGCACATCAAGGGTTCTCCAAACACGACATGGCATGATTGCATGGCATGGCAATTATTGCAGTCAACTTTAAGCTTCAAAAGTAAAATGGTGCTCCTTCCATTCCGAGCCCTGCCGTGTGCCCAAACAGACGTTTTCATAACGCGTGTGGTATTGATGTACTCAGGAGAAATTGCAAAATATTGCAGTCCATTTTCTCCTGTTAACTTTGTAAAAATTAAAAAATTGGGGATAAAAAACATTTTTGTGGAAAAAAATTTTTTTTCATTTTCACGGCTCTTCGTTCTAAACTTCTGTGAAGCACTTGGGGTTCAAGGTGCTAGCCACACATTCTTGAGTGGTCTAGTTTCCAAAATTGGGGGCACTCCTGAGCCCTGCCGTATACTCAAACAGTATTTCCGCCCCCACATATGGCGTATCAGCATACTCAGGAAAAATCCATATCATGTTTTGAGTTTCATTTTCCTGTTATCTTTGTGAAAATATAAAATTTGAGGCTAAAAGAACATTTTTGTGGGAAAAATTTGATTTTTTTTTCTTTTCACGACTCAATGTTATGAACTTCTGTGAAGCACCTGGGTGTTCAAGATGCTCAACACACATCTAGATACATTCCTTGAGGGGTCTAGTTTCCAAAATTTTGTCATTTGTGAGGTTTCACGGTTTAAGCTCATCAGGGGCTCTTCAAATGTGACATGGCATTCTCTAAGGATAACAGCCAATTTGAATTCAAAAAGTCAAATGGTGCTCCTTTCCTTCAAACCCTGCCATGCACCCAAACAGTAGTTTTCCCCCACATATGGGGTATCAGCATATTCAGGAGAAATTGCACAATATTTTTTGAGGTCTATTTTCTTCTTTAACCTTTTTTAAAATAAAAAATTGAGGTCTAAAGTAAAATTTTGGTCAAAAAAGTTAAATTCATTTTTTTCTTTCCACATACCATTAATTCCTGTGATGCACCTGAAGGGTTAAGAAACTTCTTGAATGTGGTTTTGAGCACCTTTAGGGGTGCAGTTTTTAGAATGGTTTCACTTTTGGATATTTTTCGTCATATAGACCCCTCAAAGTCAATGAAAATATGATGTGGTCCTTTAAAAAAATGGTTTTGTAAATTTTGTTGAAAAAATTAGAAATTGCTGGTCAACTTTTAACCCTTCTAACTTCCTAACAAACACATATTATGTTTAAACATTTGTGGTGATGTAAAGTAGACATGTGGGAAATGTCATTTATTAATAGTGATGGGCAAACTCCTGGATGTTCGGGTCTGGAGGGTTTGGCCGAACAGTTTAAAAAAGTTTGGTTTGGGTACCAGAACAGTAGCCGAACCCGAATCCCATTCAGATGAATGAAGGGCCCGAACATCCATTGTTTGCCACGCTGCCACATGCATGACAGCATGGCAAACACTGGCTCTGATCGGTGGTAAGATTATTACCACCGGTCAGAGCAATATGGCTCCCATGATGTCAAATAACAGTGTGAGCCAGCATCTGTGACCGGCGGTAGAAAGTTTACCTCCTGTCACAGAGGCATTGGCTGATGAGAGAGTACTACTCCAGTTAGCTTACTCCTCCTGCCGTTAATAACATCGAAAGCTGGCAGCGGCTGATGGGATTATTCATCAACCGCAGTGTCTGCACTATAAAAAAAATAAATAATAATAAAAAAAGTCATGGGTTCCCCTCTATTTTAATAACTAGCATGACAAAACTGACAGCTGCAAGCTGCAACCCTTGGCTCTCTGCTTTATTATGGCTGGTTGTCAAGAATAGAGGGGTCCTCATGCTGTTTTTTAATTATTTAAATAAATAATGTTAAAAAATGGTGTGTGGTCCCCCCATTTTTAACAACCAGCAAAGATAAAGAAGAGATCTGAGGGCTGGTATTCTCAGGCTGATAAGGGGCCAAGGAAATTGCCCCCCAGCCTCAAAATAGTAGCCCACAGGTGGCCCAGAATAGGCATATCTATTAGATGCACCAATTCTGGCCTTTTACTCTGTTCTTCCCACTTGTCCTGTGGCGGTGGTAAGTGGGGTTCATATTTGTGGGGTTGATGTCAGCTGTTTTATGGCCGCTGACATCAAGCCTGCAAGTTAGTAATAGATAGGCGTCTTATAAGCGCCTCTCCATTACTAACCTGATAGTCAGATTGTACATGAACACACATCCAGAATAAAGTCCTTTATTTGAAATTAAAATACACACCATTTTACTATTTTATTTAAAAATAAAAAACAATGTTATACTCACCTTACTCCCAATTTATTGAAGACCTCCTCACCTGTAAAAAACAGAAAATAATAAACAAAGATAATACTCACCTACCACCACTTCCATTGAAGCCTGTTCTCCTATAAAAAAATAGGCAAAAATAAAAAACAACCATATCTCTCACCTATCCGACATACTGTCCAGTGCTGTAATACATGTCTGCGATAAGTGGTTTTCAACCTGGATTGTGAACTGGATTGCGACTATCTAGGTTGAAAACCACGGGAGAATGAGCTGCTGTGAGCACAGCGCCAGTGACTAGTGGTGACATCATCGAAGATACCGCAGGTCACTGAGGCTGCATTCCCAGCTCACTGTGAGCCAGGACCATCAACTGCAGTGGCCTCAGTGAGATTACAACTAGCACCAAGAGAAAAAGTCTCACGGTGCAGCGCTGAGCTCAATGAGTACACTGCAATTCACCGTAAGAAATTTCTCATAGTGAACTGTGGTGAACTCACGGAGTTCAGCGCTGCAACATGAGACTTTTTCTCACAGTGCTAGTGGTGATCTCACTCAGATCACCACTAGCAGTCTTAGTGACTTGCGGTAACCTAGATGACGTCACGGCAAGTCAGCACATTCTCCCGTGATTTTCAGACTGTACGGTTGCATCTTGGCACCATCCAGGTTGAAAACCATTTATCGCAGACATGGATTATGGCGAGGGACAGTATGTCAAACAGGTGAGGGATATGGTTGTTTTTTATTTTTTACAGAGGACGACGAGTGCTTCAATTGAATGAGCATAAAGTGAGTAAAACTTTGCTTTTATTTTTAAATAATGTGTATAAAGTGTATATTTTTTATTTCAGTCTTTATTCAGTCTGTGTGTTTATTTACAATCTGACTATGGGGCTAGTAATGGAGAGGCATCTTATAGACGCCTCTCCATTACTAACCCGTTGCGCTTGCTGTCAGTGGCCATAAAACAGATGACATCAACCCCAAAAATATGAACCTATTTGCCACCACTACAGGGCAAGTGGGAAGAGCCAGGCAAATCGCCCGAATTGGCATATCTAATAAATGCGCCTTTTCTGAGGCAGCTGTGGGCTGCTATTTTTAAACTGGGAGGCCAATATCAATGGAGTATTATCAGGCTGAGACTACCAGTCCCTGGCTCTCTGCCTTAGCTTGGCTGGTTGTCAAAAGTGGGGGGGGCCCCATGCCGTTTTTTAAATTATTTATTTAAATAATTTAAAAAGCGGCGTGGGAACCCCTTTATTCTTGATAGCCAGCCTTGATAAAGCTGACAGCTGTGGGTTGCAACCCACAGCTGTCAGTTTTGCCATGCTGGTTATCAAAAATAGAGGGGAACTCACAGCGTTTTTCTTTTAAGTTTATTTATAGCACAGGTGCCTGCTGATCAGTAATCCCAGATGCCACCACCTGCTTTTGCTGTTATCAATGGCTGTAGGAGTAGGCTGATAGGAGTAGTACTCCCACTCGCCGACGCTTGTGACCGGAAGTAAACTTTTTACCGCTGGTAGCAGCTGCTGGTTCATGTTTGTCATCTGACAGCGTGGGAACTGCAGCTCTCTGACCAGCGGTAATCTTAACATCAATCAGAGCCATCATTGTTTCTCGCACTGCTATGCTGATGACAGCATTGGAAACACCCGATGTTCAGGGTGCCGAACCCGAACAGTAACACAGATTTCCTGAAGAAATCCATGTTCAGGGTCCATGCCCAAACATTAGGTGTTCAGTATGGACCCCGAATTTTATTGGGTTCGCCCATCACTATTTATTAACTATTGTGTGTGACATAACTCTCTGGTTTAAGGGCATAAAAATTAAAAGTTTTTAAATATTGCAAAATTTTCCAAATTTTGACCAAATTACTGATTTTTTCACAATTAAACGCAAGTCATATCTTTTACCACTATCATGAAGTAGAATATGCCATGAAAAAACAATCTCAGAATCAGTGGCATCCATTGAAGCATTGCCACATAAATTTGCACTGGTCAGAATTGTAAAATTTGGCAAGGTAATAAAGGTGAAAACAGGCTTGGGCTGATGAAGGGGTTAAAACCATCTCTGTGGCAGAGGAAGTGGAGAGAGGGGTGGGGTGCAAACAATTAAGTTCAGACGATTTTGGGGATATTGCATAGAATTATGTCCAATTTGCCTTTTTTTCTCTTATTTTCGTGTTGTTCCAAATCACATAAATTAAATAAACATATGTATAGCAAAACAGGGGATTTGCAATAATTTTCTTGGAGAAATACGGTACTTCATTTTCTGGAACAATTTCAAGGGCGCCAACACTTTCGGCCTTGACTGTATAACTTATTACCAAACATCTATTACCTGTTTATGGGAAATAAAAAAAACAGTAATTCATCAGCAGTTTTTTATATTTTAAATTTTAAGCTATTCACGTGCAGCTAATTTTTTTGTGTGGCAAGATGTAGTTTTTAAATGTGACGCAAAAAAGGAATTACTCTTTAAAGTCAGTTAATCAGCTCCCTCCAATGTATTATATTGTTAGCTGATTTACAATTACAGGCCCTCAACTGTCATAAAGCATGTCAATGTGAAATATATGAAATATGAATATCTATACGGCTTCTGAATACTAGAAAAAAATCAGACGCTTTGCACACAATTTGGCCAAGTTATACCTGCACATCAACCAATGTCAAGGTGGTCTCAAAAAAACTGATGGGTCCCTAACCATGTGAATACCTCTCTTAGGCTGATGTCTGAATTACTGGGTGAATGTGGACACCTCTCTCAGCAAAGCCTGCAGTTATGGTTAAGTAGAAACCTGCTGTAATTAAAATCACCACATGTTGAAGGGTGGAGTGCTCCATCAGACAGCTAACATAGAAATAACAAAAAACTGACTGGCACATCCAAGTTAGTGTGAATAGGTGCTAACTTAGGAGCAGCTACCTGCATATACAATATACAAAAAAGCATATCAATGTGAAATATATGAAATATGAATAGCAATACAGCTTCTGAATGCTAGAAAAAAATTAGATGCTTTGCACACAATTAGTTTTCAGAAGCCATATAGCTATTCATATTTCATATATTTCACATTGACATGCTTTTTTGTATATTGTATATGCAGGTAGCTGCTCCTAAGTTAGCACCTATTCACACTAGCTTGGATGTGCCAGTCAGTTTTTTGTTATTTATTTATATTTATTTATAAATAGTGTTGAGCGATACGATACTGCAAATATCGGGTATCGGCCGATATTAGCTGTATCGGGCTTTCGATTCCGAGTACCGATATTTTCGTCATATCGGATACCGGAATCGGATTTGTCACTGTCACTGTGAGTGTCCGTCGGTCGGGTCTGTCACTGTCACTGTCACTGTCAGTGTCCGTCGGTCGGGTCTGTCAGGAGTCAGCGGCACTTACCTGGCAGAAGATCTCCGGCGGTCACGGGCTGGACTGCTTCATGGCCGCCATCATCTTTCCCCGGCGGTCACATGCAGTTTCTCGTGATAACTGCAGTGACTGCTGGGTAATCCCGGCCGTAAAGCAGTCAGTCACCGCCGGGGAAGCAGGTAATCAGCTGTGCTGCGCCGGGATGTCAGGCTCTGCCTGTCATTGCGATGTAGCAGAGCTGGATCGTCGTGGGACTGTCGTTACTATGGACTGCGTCGGACAGGTGGTATACTGTTGGTTTGTTTTTTTTCTTTTTTTTACAGGAGATCGATGGCGTCGCAGGAATGAGTGTATAATAAAATTAATGAAAACTGTGTTGTCTCTTTTATTTCATTAAAAGACTTTTTTCTTGCTTTGTCTTTTTTTTATACATTTAATAACTTTGGGATTAATAATGGATCGGTGTCTTATTGACACCTCTCCATTATTAACCGGGCTTATTGTCACCGTGCAATCAACGGTGACATTAACCCCTTATTACCCCACTTGCCACTGCTATAGGGCAGTGGGAAGAGCCGGGTAAAGTGCCACAATTGGCACATCTTTTGATGCGCCAAATGTGGGGCTGATGTAGCCTGGTATTATCAGGCTGTTGAGGGCCAAAATCCATGGGCCTTGACAGTCTTTTAATACCAGGCCGCAGCAGTCTGCATTTTACTTGGCTGGTTAACAAAAATAGGGGGATCCCTACGCCGTTTTTTTTTCGAGGGGATCCCCTATTTTTGTTAACCAGCCAAGCTAAGCAGACTGCTGTGGCCTGGTATTATCAGGCTTGCAAGGTCCATGGACATTGGATCCTTACCAGCCTGAAAAACCAGGCCTCAGCGGTCTGCTTCATCTGGCTGGTTAACAAAAATAGGGGTGACCCCACGCCAATTTTTTTCGAGGGGATCCCCTATTTTTGTTAATCAGCCAAGATATGCAGACTGCTGTGGCCTGGTATTATCAGGCTGGCAAGGTCCATGGATCTTGGCTCCTTAACAGCCTGAAAATCCAGGCCTCAGCGGTCTGCTTCATCTGGTTGGTTAACAAAAATAGGGGGGACCCCACACCAATTTTTTTCGAGGGGATCCCCTATTTTTGTTAATCAGCCAAGATATGCAGACTGCTGTGGCCTGGTATTATCAGGCTGGCAAGGTCCATGGATCTTGGCTCCTTAACAGCCTGAAAATCCAGGCCTCAGCGGTCTGCTTCATCAGGCTGGTTAACAAAAATAGGGGGGACCCCACGCCATTTTTTATTCGAAGGGAACCCCTATTTTTGTTAATCAGTTCCCTCTGACGTCAGTGATTGTGTCCCTGGCTGACCTGAAGTGAAAGTGGAAAGCAATCAATTAAGCTTTCCACTTCCTCTCCTGTCAGCCAGGAGAGGAACTCATTCATTTGGGGGTTTACTGTGAGGCTGCAGCATTAGCTGCGGTCCCTGCAGTAAACATTAACCCTTTCTGAAGGATTACACCGTGGGACCTGACTGTGCATGGGATAGGTAAGAATAATTTTGCTTTTTTATTTTATTTTTATTACAGGAAATGGTTTTTGCAGTCAAATAAAAGATGGTCAAAAACATGTGTCTTTATTTCATTAAAATGATTTTTAATTAAAGTGTGTGTGTTTTATTTTTATTTCATGCAATAGGATTAATAATTGATACTTGTCTAATTGACAGCTCTCAATTATTAACCTGGCTTAAGGTCACCTTTCAATTGCAATGTGGCTTTAACCCCATATTAACCCATTCGCCCCCGCTACAGGGCAATGGGAATAGACGGGCAAAGTGCCAGAAAGGGCGAATCTAATTATAGATTTGTCTTTTCTGGGGTGTCTGGGGGCAGATGTTAGTAGCCAGGGGGGGCCAAAAATAAAGGTCCCTCTCTGGGCTATTGTTATCTGCCCCCATTCGCTGGCTTTGTCTGTCTGGTTGCGAAAATAGGGCGGGAGCCCACGCATTTTTTTTAAACAATTTTACACCTCATATATATATATATATATACATGTCATTGAATTTGTGACACATATATATATATATATTTATATTTATAGTTCATACACTTCTACATAGTATAATAGCCGCTAATTCAATTGACGGCTTTTGTGAAAATGCAGAACCCGACATGAAATGACACTTGGTGTACATAGGGTTAACCATGTCTTTTCATGTCCTTTGCTATCTGATTTGCACAAACAATTACATCAGTCTATGTGTGCAAAATTTCACACCTGTAGGGGTTAATTAAAGGTGTAAATTCGTAGCAAAAAAGTCCGTTTTTTTTACAACGAATTTACACCTTTAATTAACCCCTACAGGTGTGAAATTTTGCACACATAGACTGATGTAATTGTTTGTGCAAATCAGATTGCAAACGACATGAAAAGACATGGTTAACCCTATGTACACCAAGTGTCATTTCATGTCGGGTGCTTCTGTCTTTTCACAGAAGCCGGCTTTACCCGGCAATTGAATCAGAGGATATTTTACTATGTAGAAGTGTATAAACTATACATATATGTATATATATATATATATGTCACAATGACATGTATATATATATATATATATATATATATATATATGTATTCTATGTGTGTATATTTAGTGTTTACAAGGAAATAAAGGTTTTTTTTAGTTGCGATATTTTGTTTCCATAGACTTACATGGGACTTCCGGTATCGGAATCGGATATCGCCGATATTTAGTGATATCGGTGATACCATTCCGATCCGATATTTTTAGATATCGAGCAGTATCGCTCAACACTATTTATAAACCTATTACTCACTTGCACTAAGCCTACGGGAGACTCCTTCTGGGACACTTATAGGATAATTGGATTTAAATGTTTTTGCCCTTTTGATTGGCGTAAAGGAGAATATAATATTTAAGAAGAATTGTTAAAATTTATAAAAATTAGAAGCAAAATATATATTCAATACTACTGTAAGGAGCACATGTCCATCAGCTATGTGTCTATGGTAAATCCAGTAACTATCCTATACGTGTTGTTTAACTTTCCGATCCTACTTGCTCCTCTGTGCATCGCTCTGGGAACCAATAAACGTAATAATCACGATATATTTCAGCAGCGCTGTAATTTGTTATTACATGTCCCTATGATGAGTTTGGCTTTATGTGACGCTGCCAATGAATGTTTATATATGGACACCTTAAAAGATTGCACTTGACAGATGTCTAAGAGGAATGAGCAATTATTGGATTACGGCTAAAGCCCACTCTGCCCTAGGGTTCTCCCCAGCCGCACAACTGACCCAGTTTCTAGAATGTAAATTAACAATATCAGGCCATGTCTTTTACAAACCTCTAAACAAATGTGGAGCAGAAAGCTGTCCTATGGTACCAATACCCATAGTAACTTAATAGTCACATATTATACACAAAGCAGAACCGTAAGGTGTATTTGGGGACATCAATGGTAATACTCACTGGGATGTTTGTGTTTCTTATGTACATTATAGTATAATATTAGTATTGATAGGATTGTAGTGTATAATAGTATTGAAAAACACCAATACTATTCAATATGTCTCGATGCCATAATAAGCATTCTGGTATATATTTCTTTCGCAATGGTAATGAATGGCACTCCTATGCAACTGTATAGCACAAGTTCACTTGCAATATTTATATTGATAAAAATGAATAAAATATCAACTTTTTTTTCCACTATTTCCACGTATTAAGTGGAGATCAGTTTGACACTTGCAATAGAAGTAGCACCCACATTTATGTATTTTCTTTACAGTATGGGAAATATTTTGAGCTTTTGTTCTATGGTAAACTACATGGGGAAAAAATAGATTTTTTTTTTGTTTTCAGTTGCTGTTTTTATATGTCAATAAAGGAAAATAAATCACAGCAAAGACACCCCACATTTTTTTCTTAAATTAAAATATAAATATGAAGAGTAATACATAATTTCAATTATTTTAATGCATTTATTTTTCATATTTCTATAAAGTATAACTTGTTTCTTTTTCCAAACAAAACTATTCATATTACTAAACATATTATATTCATGAACAAAACATTATGTTCATTTTTTTATTGATTATACTTGCTCCAATTTAGCCTATTTTTAGAGAAATAAAATACTTCAGATGATACAGATAATAAGCTCTATATCTAAGAAGACACATATATCATTTTTTTATTTATATTTTGCAGTAAAGCATCATAAAAAAACAACCCACATTTATTTTAATAGCATTCCCCTTCATGATGAGTCATTGCATTGTGTGATGGATAGAAGTTTGTTCTGGTTTCTCTACAGGAGCAGCTCGGTCTGATCTATGTCAATAAAAGCTCGTCCGATGGCTGCAAGCTTTCATTATACAGTTGCGTTTCATTATGAATTTGCTGGCTTCCTTTGTCTGTGACACATGTGATTCGGGCAGCCAAGGGAACACGCTGTGCTCTAGTGAAAAACAGAGTGGCACAAACAACCCAAAAAACAGATGCACAGCAGCCACTTGAACTACCAGATGATAGGAGAGGAGCTGATTTTCTCTCAGTGTGATATTTCTTAGCCTTCTCAACAAGATTTTATGTAAAGACAAAAGTGATTTTTCCAATATCATTAGGTACTAAAACTAAAGCAATGGATTGACTGCCTTTGGAAAGACAAAGTTTTTCAGAAAAAAAAAATCTTCCATGTGTTTTTTTTGGGGTAGAGTTTATTTCTGTAATATTTAATTTTTACCATATATTACAATAATATTCCCAATAGCTTTAAAGATGTATTCTCCTCTCCAAGATCCTATCCCAATATGTAGAAAATGTAATAATAATAAAATTATTAGCAAATGCCTCCAATTAGAAATGTAGTATAGTTCTTCTGATTTGTTATGTTGCTTTCCTCATGTGTAGGGCATTGCAGTAGCTTAGGTATCCATGGATAAGACCACTAGCAACTAACTGTCACTATATGAGTGGTCGTAACCATGGATACCTAAGCTACTGCAATTGCCCTCTACATGGAGTAAGTGACATAGGTTATCAGAAGAACTATGCTACATTTCAAATTGGAGGTATTTGCTAATATAATTATTATTATTACACCTACTACATATTGGATAGGATATTGGAGATGGGAACACCCCTTTAACTTAAAAGAATGTAATAATTAAAATCTTTTGAAGTTACATTTCTCAAGAACTAAAGTACCATTTACATAATAAAATTGTTCAGGGTGAGCTTTGGTCTGGTTAGTGCTTGGTACAGTACTTTTTTTTTTGAGGCTCTGTTTTTTGAGGCTCTACCCTATGATCTGTCACATAGTTTCCAAAAGACATTACCCCAAAGTGGCCAAAGACACTGTTCAGTGAACCGTGGAGAAATTTAGCTTTAGTATTTTATGTTGCTGTCTTTTAGTATAAGTTTTAAAGCAAATGAAAAAGCTATGTACAAGCCCTGGGTGCAGGGGCCATCAAGGCTACTGTTGTAATCAGTAGTGACCGGCATGGCAGCCCATGTGACTGTATGGGTTGCACTCCCCTGAAACTATTCCAGGGCATTTCAAAGCTAGATCTTCTCTAAAATACCAAAACAATCAGTTTTTTACCTACTGAAGCCCCTTAAGTTGTTTTTTGATGACATGACAGTAGAGGTGACATCCCATTTATAACACATGACCATTGAGCCCAGTCATTGGCTTTAGAAGTCACATGCTGTAGACATGACATCACTGCTGGCTCACTGTCCACAGACTTGCGGAGACCAACATGGAGGAAGCAGATTGATTTGTTATTATCAAGAAGATCCATCCTCGGAGATAGTAATTTTTGAAAATGGACAACCCTTTTAACTAGACATCTTTCACATAGTTGAAATAATTTGCAGTTTGAGATTGACAGCTGGATATTAACTATATTTTTAGCTATCTGCCTATCACGCTCCTAAGTTCTGTTCTATGAGCTTAGCTACTAATTTCAAGACAGCAATCAGCTGCTATATCTAACAGCTTTTATAGATGAGAAACAGCAGCAGACACGAACAAAAGTGTTGTCCATGCTCTCTCTACAATTCCTGAATTACAAGCCTCCAGAAATCCAGGTCATCATTCACCTAGCAACAAGGTCTATTGTATTCTATTTCTCTTGGGTCAGATCAAACACAGAGAAAGTTATTAAGTCAAGATGGTTCTACGATGGGTTCTTTATAGACCTCAAATAGAAAAATAACTGAGAATATGGGAAAATTCTTCGCTATTGCGTTTGCTGAATTTGCACTCATTTTTAGTGGTGCTATCAAATTGACATTTAAAAATTATATTTATTAAAAAATATTTAAAATATCATTGTAGTCAATTATAGTTTAAGCTGACATTTAAACTCTTATTTTACCTTAATGACCGAACCCAATTTTTGAAATCTGACCAATATCACTTTATGTGATAATAACTCTGGAATGCTTCAAAATATTCCAGGGATTCTGAGATTAGGTCAATATGTTTTGTGTTTATTTATGAAAGTATCGAAATTTTGGCAAAAGCGTAGAAAAATTAGCAATTTTGAAACTTTAAATTTTTATATTCTTAAAGGGAACCTGTCACCTTGTTTTGCTGCTATAAGATGCGGCCACTGCCTTTCAAGGCTTATCTACAGCATTCTGTAATGCTGTAGATAAGCCCCCAATCCAACCTGAAAGATGAGAAAAAGAGGTTTTATTATACTCACCCAGGGGGGCGGTCCTATGCGGTCCAGTCCGATGGGTGTCGCAGGCCCGGGTCCGGCACCTCCCATCTTCATTCGATGTCGTCATCCTGCTTTCTTCGTGTCACGCTCCTGCGCAGGCGTACTGATCTGCCCTGTTGCGCAGGCGCTGGGTTTCTCTGACCTTTCCCGGCACCTACGCACTGCAGTACTTTGCTCTGCCCTCAACAGGGCAGATCAGTACGCCTGCGCAGGAGCGCAACACGAAGCAAGCAGAATGACGACATCGCATGAAGATGGGAGGCGCCGGACCTGGACATGCGACACCCATCGGACCGGACCGCATAGGACCGCCCCCCGGGTGAGTATAATAAAACCTCTTTTTCTTATCTTACAGGTCGGACCGGGGGCTTATCTACAGTATTACAGAATGCTGTAGATAAGCCCCGAAAGGCAGTGGCTGCATCTTATAGCGGCAAAACAAGGTGACAGGTTCCATTTAAACCAGTTAGTCATGCTGTACTAAATAATTAAAGGAAACCTGTCAAGTCCCTTGTTCACGTAGAACCACCAGCAGTTGTGTCTGCATATGTAAATACCCTGGAGTCTGCCTTCCCACATCCATTGCAAGTTTGCACTCCCTGTCTTATCATGCCTCAGCACTATAAAGGTACTGCCACACTACACAATCCCGCTAGCGATCTCGTTAGCGTCGCATACTAATGAGATCGCTAGCGGGATTGTTTCTATATCGCTAGTAGCTACCTAATTTAGCGATATAGTTAAGGACGCTATCGCGGTTAGCGATCTCCTTAACGACTTTAGCGGTACAAAAGTACCGCTAAATCGCTAAAAAAGGTGCCACACTCAGCGATTAGATACTTACCAGCGGGACGCCAGCGATGAAAATAGGGTCCGGAACGATCAGGACGACGGACGAGATCACAGCAGGGGCCACGTCGCTGGTAGATGCCGCACACAACAACATCGCTAACGGGATCGCTAAATAGTGACGTTTTTTAGCGATCCCGTTAGCGATGTTGTTTAGTGTGGCATACCCTTTAGTCTCTTGGTATACCTGGGTTAGTGTGATATAATATATATTTTATATGAGCTGTGCATTGATTGACTCTTTCCCTGCATGTATAGTATGAATTCATATTATGGGATTTTATCCCTGATTAATGTGTTATAGGAATTGCCTACTCTTACCACTGCACTATGCCCTTTATGTAACACTTTTTATAATCATTCATAATTATAGCACAAATTCTGCTATTTTATCATAAGATTATACACATATAGAGCCATTAGCTTCTGACTTTCTCCAGGCGCATGTATAGACCTTTATATATCACCAACTTGCTCTGACGTGGTACCTAGGTGTCGCCATCCTTTGTATTGCATTTTATAATTGTATTTATTTAATTGCTCTCATTTCTATGATTTCAATCTTTATGTTTAAAAATTTGCAATACAGTTATATACATTTTTTGAGTACAGCTCTGGTGTCCATTTCTGTTTGGTTATTTATATTTAAATACCCTGCCTAATAATCCCTGTAGCACATTACACACATAAGTACTGTAGATCTTTAGGAAAAGTATTTCTAAAGCCTGTTTATGATATATAAGTGAGGGCTTTGACTAGCTATTGGGCCATAATTGTCCCCAGACTAGTCGACCCACGTAGATGTTATCACCATAACATAACTTACAAACGGCGGCGTCAAACTTACCTCGCGCATGCGTGCAGATTCTTTCCCTCACTGCATTCATTCTCTGAAGCTGGGTGTACAAGTTCTGGCTTCAGAGAGGCGCACTGCAATGATCAGAAGTGCAATATCATCATTGCAATGATTAAGGACTGCCGTCTGAAACCCGTTTGCCCATGGCCTCCCTTTTTAAGTTGTGACAGTTTTATGTATAACTTTCCTCCTTATATTCATGTTTTTATACTTACTTAATAAATTGAGATTTTAATGAAGATCCCGACCCTGGAATCCTCGTTCTTCGTTTATCCTCCCTGCCGCACTGCTGGCCTCCGTGCATTGGACTTATTATATCGGTGAGCTGATTCTTTTAAATATTTTTGCTATTTCACAGACAAACTCTAGGAAAGAAAAAAAAACAAAATCAAATCAGCATATACCCTACAGCAAGTAAATAAGTAAATAGTAATATTACATGTAAATAACGTAGCATACTTAGTTAATGCTATTTTGATCATAAAACCACACCACCATGACATGGTGTACCCATCGGGACAGTCCTAACATGTCTCTAGTATTAATATTGTAACTTGTTTCAAATGACCTCAATGTGAATAAGAGCAGGGCAGGACAGGGTGATTTTGTTTGTTTTTTTTGTGTGGATTTAAATAAATTTTAGGGGTCTATATATTGTAAGCTCCCCAAAAGTGATACCATTTTAAAAACTGCACCGCTCAAATGCTTCTAAACTGCTGACAGGAAATGTTTTAACCCTTCAGGGGTTAATGGAAAGTGGAATAAAAAAATTTTCCTCTATAATATTGCTTTAGTCACAAATGTTTCATTTTTACAAGTGACAGCACAAGAAAATGGACCGCACAATTTGTTACCCAGTTTCTTATGAGCAGATGTTATACAACATGCGATCAGAAACCTCTGTTTGGACAAACATCAGGGTTTGGAAGATAAGGAGCACCATTTGAATTTTGGGACACAAATTTGGCTGAAATATATTGCTGGCGCCATGTTGCATTTGCAGAGCCCCTAAGTTACCTAAACAGTAGAAACCCCCACAACTGACCAAATTTTGGAAACTACAGCTCACTCAAGGATATTATCCTGAGGTATAGTGAGCATTTTGTACTCACAGGTGCTACACAAAATTCAATAACATTAGGTTGTCATATAGAAAAATTTCAATTTTTTTCCCAAAAATGTTTCTTAAGCCTCAAATTTTTAACTTTTAACAGAGGTAACACATAAAAGTAGATCATACAGTGTATCACCCATTTTCTCCTGAGCGTGACAATACCCCTCAAGTAGTCAACAAGTTCTGTTTGGACACACATTGCAGGGTTCTTAAGGGAAAAAGCAACAATTGGTATTCAGAGTGTAAATTTGGCTGGAATAAATTTACAAAGCCCATGTGGATCCAAAACAGCAGAAACCCCACAAGTAGCCCTGTCAAGAATTTAATCTAGGGATGTGTTGAGCATTTTAAACCAATAGGTGCTTCATAGAACTTTTTAAATTTTAACATTAAAATTAAGTTTTTCCCATTAAAATGTTGTTTTACCCGCAAATGTGTAATTTTTACAATAGATAATAAGAGAAAAGAAACCCAAAAGTTGTTACACAATTTCTCCCAAATGCACTGAAATTGTTGGGGGCAGTAGAGTTGCGCTCACCTGATAACTGGTAGCAACGGTGGGATATGCGTGATTTCCCCGGCTGTTATCCTTGACAAGACACCTCAAGGAATTCATCTAGTAATGTACTGAGCGTTTTAACCCCTTAGTGATCACCAATACGTCTTTTATTGACCTGCAACATAAGAGATTAACATCCCCCAACAGGTGATTATCCAGCAGCTGTCAGTTGCACACTTGTACACTATTAGCTGACAACTTTCTCCATCAGTGTTGGTACCGACTATAGCTGTTTAACCCCTTAAATGCTGCTGTAAATAATGACATAATAATGTGTGAGGACTCCCTCTTTAACCCCATCTGCACTCTGAGATCTTGATCGCATGGTCCTGATGTCTGCCATGGCAATTTATGGCCAAATATATCTGCGGCCTATAGCAGCCTGTTCAGAAGTTATCATCATTTAGTTGGTAAAATGCTTTTCTTCATCTTTATTCCTGTTATTTCACTTTGCATTCATTCCTGAAAAGCACCTGAAGGGTTCATAAACTACCTGAAAGCAATTTTGAATATACTGAGGGATTCTGGTTTTAAAATGTTATCACTTTTCGGGTTTCCAATATATAGGATCCCCAAAGTCACTTAAAAATTGAATAGGTCACTAAAAAAATAATTTTTGTTAATTTCCCTTGAAAAAAATAAAATGAAAAATGACTACTAGAATTTTAAACCTTCCAAAATGCTAACAAAATAAAACATTTTACAAAAGTGCTGATATAAAGCGGACATGAGGGAAATTATATTTACTAATTTTTTTGTGGATTCTGGATTAAAGGAATAATCACTCAAAGGCCGGCGTCAGACCCAACGTATAAAAATACGGACCGTATTGTACGGACGTAATACGCAGAAATGTTCCCTAAACAGTGATCCGTATGTCTTCCATTGTCAAGGTGTGGCTCCGTTTTTTGCGCATGTAAGCATCCGTATGTAATCCGTATGGCATCCGTATTGCGTTTTTTTCTCGCAACCTTGCAAAATGGACATATAACGGTTTTTAGGCCAGAAAATAATTTAAACCATCATCAGCAACCCTATTTATTGGCTCTGCATCAGGTGGCAGCCCCCAATCTGGCCATTTTGGTGCTGTGCTTGTGTTGGAGTATTGGTGGTTGTTTGCCAAAATGTCAGACACACTTCAGTTCACCCCAACTGACCGTGTTCTATACAACTGGGTTTTGTCCCGCCGCTTTGGGCAGCCATACCCAGTGATAGTTGATCCGAGGAGGAGGAGAGAATGTGGGTGCATCCGCATTTGAGGCAATGTCTCAACAAAAGCCATTTTCACCGGCTTTATGCATCTCTTCAGACACATCCAGACAAGTTTTTCCTATATTGTCGTATGAGCATTGCCACCGTTGATGTTTTGTTGGAGACAGTGCACCCAGGGATCACCTTCCAGGACACCAGGATGCGCCAATGTATCTCTGCTGAGGAGCGCCTTCTCCTTACGTTACGGTATGTATTCCTCAGCTACATACTGTACGTTGATGATGTGTTTTCACAAGACTTTCCTTTGTCACTGACCCCTTTTGCTGAATTGTCTTCTTAATATATCCCAAATATCAGCTGTAAGTAACAATACTATGATGTTTATGTTAAATTCACATAGACATTTGCCTGGTCTATATGTAGTGTTTGCTTTGCTTGTTAGTTACACACTGTTCGGGTGATCTACTGTATATTTAATTTGTGAAACCTTTTGCATGTTGTAATGTTTGATGTATCTACATTTGTTTAATTGTAGGTTCCTCACAACTGGGATTTCATATGCCGCGCTCCATCTGGAGTTTTTGATAGGGAGCTCTACCATATCTGGCATAGTCCGGGATACATGTTCACAAATCTGGATCAGACTTCATCAAGTGGTCATGCCTGAGCCCAAGATGGAAGACTGGATGAGGATTGCCAGGGGATTTGAGGAGCACTGCCAATTTCCCAATTGTATTGGAGCCCTGGATGGGAAGCACATCTGTGTGCGTAAACTGCCGAACTCAGGGTCCCAATTCTATAATTATAAGTAATATTTTTGAGTAGTTCTGTTGGCTCTGGTTGACAGTAACTACAGGTTTGTAATTGTAGACATTGGGGCTTAGGAAAGAACTGGAGACTCTCGAGTCTTCAATTCTTCCATTATGGGTCGGCGGCTGCGCAATAACCAGTTGGACCTACCACCACCATGTCAGCTTCCAGGCTCCAATATTGAACCTGTGCCTTATGTTGTAGTTGGGGATGAGGCCTTTCAATTGACCAGGCATTTAATGAGGCCATATCCGCGAAGAAACCTTGACCACCGGCGCAGAATCTTTAACTTGCACCTATCATGGGCCCGGCGACTGGTGGAGTGCGCCTTTGGCATTCTTTGTGCCAAATGGCGGGTCCTCCAGTCAGTTATTCAGCTGAGTGAAGCCAACGTCAATAAGGTCATCAAAGCTTGTGTTGTCCTACAAAACTTCACGAGAATGCATGATTGTTCAGCATCTGATGTTGGTGAAGGTGTGGTGGACAATGGGGATAGGCCTAGCCCACATGCGATCCATTTACGTCGTCCACTCTCAGGAATCAAAGTCCGTGATGTGTTCACACAGTATTTTGTGTCACCTCAGGGTGCTACTACCTGGCAAGATCAGGCTTTATCAATGTTGTAATGTGTGTCTATATAAATATAATTTTTTCCTTTAAGTTGTTTTGTGTCTTCAGTTAATTTTCCTTACAGATGTGTTTTTGTGTTCTTTAAGGAATTAATGAAAGAAGAGGCAAAACTTGGCATTTAAAAACTTTTTATAATGTCAAAATTTAACTTTGGCTAATGAATACCATATTTGTGTCATATGGCTTTTTTAGCCCTTCAAATTTGGGCAATTTTTTTTATACAACATTTGTAGAACCAAATGTAAGAAAAATAACAAACATTTTCTATAACAAAAAAACAAAATCAAAATATAAAATTACAATTGGTGGTATGTTGGTAGAGGTGAGGGCGGGAGCCCAGCCTCTCTTTGACCACCTTGACCATTACCTTGTTGGGGTGGATTTTCTTGGCCCTGAGGTAAGATGTGGCCAGGGTCAGGTTGTTGAGTGGCCAAATGGCCATAAGGATAAAGGAGATTATACTCCTGGGGATGATGGTAGCCACGTGCATCATACCCAATATGGCCATGTCGTCCAAATCCAGGTTGGGACCAGCCTCCATCACTGGATCTGTACAAGTGGCCATATTGGGAAGGTGAGTTATATGCTGCCATTTGTCCCTGTTGTTGGCAAGGTTGGTTTTGGGGGGAATGGGTTGAGGTGTAGGTGCACATGCAGGAGGCATCTCAGATCCTAATTGAGCATGCACATCTGGGTGGGGGGTAAGGTGGAGGTTACGGGGTGAGAGCTGCCACCTCACAATGAAATCAAATACCTCTTATGGGGTATTGGGGGGTGTGCATGCATCAATTAGGATCTGAATGAAACCTCGCACACGTAGCCTGACCTCACGGTGTAGGGGACATATGTACCGGGCCAGGCTGCGGGAATAAGCCTCTTCACCCTCATCTAGGGCTGCCCTGGAAAGGTGATTGAGGGCCCCTGTGTCCACATGCCTCCAGGTATCAGAGGCAGGGTTCTCTCGCCTTCGTCTCCCACAGCGGGATATGGCAGCAGGCTGGGGGGGAACCCTCCAGACGTACAGTAGGGCTGCTGCTGTTGCCTGGTTCGTCAAGGCTTCCAGGTGCTGGTGCAGCTGCTGGGTCAGGTCCTGGTGATGGGGCAACTGCTGGGTCAGGTCCTGGTGCTGGTGCAGGTGGAGCTTGGGGGTTGCAGCTGGGAGGTTTAGAAGATGGGCCAGCCACCTCTTCACCTCCTGCGACCGGGTCTATAATGGCCTCAGAATCCGACCCTGTCTCCCTCTCAGTGAGGTTGGACTGAGTTCTGTTAGGAAATTAAATTTAAAAAAGGTTGGAGATCTGACCCTAAACAGCATATATGTAATGTGGTGTGATGTATGTACTTACGGTCTGAGATCCAGAATAGGAGCCAAAAAAGCAAGACGGTCAAAATAGATGTATTTCCGCTTTGTAGATTGTCTCGGCCCGTAAAATACGGGCGAGAAATATACGGATGATGGGAGCGGTCCCACAGAGAAACATTGGTCCGAGTGTAGTGCGTTGTTTTTACGCCTTTCACTTGTCTTTAGTCCTCTCTAGTGTGACACCGGCCAAAGTTTGAAAATTGCTAGTTTTTAAAATTTTTAAAAAATTTCTGATATTTTTATAAATAAACACAAAACATATTGACCTAAATTTACCTTTGCCATAAAGTACAATGTGTCACGAAAACACAATCTCAAAATCAATGTGATATGTTGAAGCATTCCCGAGTGATTACAACATAAAGTGTCACTGGTCAGATTTAAAAAAATTTGGCCCGGTCACTAAGGGGTTAAACCTACATGTGATTCACAAAATGTTATCAAATTTAGATGTGACAACAAAAATTAGGCCCGGTCACTAAGGGTTAAACTTCAGGTGATTCACAAAATTTAGATGTGACAACAAAAAAATAATTTTTTCCACTAAAATACTGTTCTAGCACCAAATTTATAATTTACACAAGGGGTAATAGGAGAAAATTAATCCCATAGCTTGTTATGCAATTTCCCCCAAACACTGTGATACTCCATACATGGCCAAAAACAAAAGGTTGGCTACATGACAAAACTCAAAGAAAAGAGTGCCATTTAATTTTTGGAATGCAAACTTGGACACCGGGTGTCTTTTGCAGAGCCCCTGAGATGCCAAAAAAGCAGAAAGATCCATTAGTGACCACATTTGGCAAACTAAACCACATCATGAATTTACCATATATACTCGAGTATAAGCCGACCTGAGTATAAGCCGACCCCTCTAATTATGCCACAAAAAACTGGGAAAACTTATTGACTCGAGTGTAAGCCTAGGAAGGAAAATGAGGCAGCAACTGGTAAATTTCAAAAATAAAAATATATTCCAATAAAAGTAAAATTAAAGTAGGTTAAATGTTTTTGAATAGCCATATTGAATCAGGAGCCCCATATAATGCTGCATACAGTTCATGATGGCCCCATAAGATGCTCCATACAAAATATGCTCCATATAATGCTGCACAAAGGTTAATAATGGCCCCATGAGATGCTCCATAGAATATGCCCCATATGCTGCTCCATAAAGGTTATGGCCCCATAAGATGCTCCGTAAATTATGCCCCATATGCTGCCCCATCTATTATGCCCCATAAGATGCTCCATATATTATGCCCCATAAGATGCTGCCCATATATTATGCCCCATAAGATGCTGCCCCATATATTATGCCCCATATGCTGCCCCATATTTTATGCCCCCATATGATGCTCCATAGATTACGCCCCATATGCTGCTGCGAATAACAATAATAAAAAAAAGACATACTCACCTCTCGTCGCTGGGGGCCAGGTGCTGGTGTCCTGAGCCGGCAGGGACACCAGCGAGCTATTGGGGACAGGTGCCGGTGTCACCGCTGGATCAGGCCCCGGCATCTGCAATATTCACCTGTCCCCGGTCCACCGCTGCACGCCGCTGTCTTCCGGGTCCTCTGTCCGTGAATGCTCAGGCAGAGGGCACGGCACGCACTAAACACGTCATCACACCCTCTGACCTGAACATTCACAGCCAGAGGACGCGAGGACAGAGCGGTGCGCAGCGGTGGAACGGGGACAGGTGAATATCGCTTATACTCACCCATTCTGGCGCGGTCTCTGCAGCCCCTGCTCTTCTCCCAAGGTCTCCGGCAGCTATTCCTAACTTCAGCAGTCACGTGGTACCGCTCATTAAAGTCATGAATATGCGCATATTCATGACTTTAATGAGCGGTACCACGTGACCGCTCTACACAGGCGCCGCAGACCGTGGGAGAAGCAGGGGGCTGCTAAGACCATGCCAGGAGGGGGTGAGTATATGTGACAGCTGCGCTCCACCTCCCCAGCCCACCCCATGGCGAATATGACTCCAGTATAAGCCGAGAGGCGTACTTTCAGCCCCAAAAAATGGGCTGAAAATCTCGGCTTATACTTGAGTATATACAGTATCTATGGGTGTGATGAGCATTTTTATCCCACATACTAGATCATAAAAACTTATAGGATTGGCCTGTGAAAACAAAAAAGTTGGGGGTTTTCCACTAAAATGTTACTTTAGCCTCAAAGTTTTAATTCACACAAGGAGTAATAGCAGAAAATGGTCAGGACAATTTGTTATTCAATTTTTACTGAATGTGGCAGTACCCCATATATGGTGTTAAGGGCCTGCGGAACGCACCTAATAGATATTAAGGAGAGGTGCGTTCGCAGCCCTGGGTCCACCGTGCAGGCAGAGCCTGCTGCTAGTAAGATGGCGTAAATAGGCAGTATGAGCGAACTCTGTTATCCTGCAGAGTCGCAGATGTAAACGCCGTAGCACTATATGGCGATATAAGCGGACTCATGTTAATTCACAGAGCCGCTGTAACAAAGACTGTGTCCTGTTAGACTCACAGGGAACACAGATGACTGCTAAGCGGATTGCAGTCTGTGGTCATGCAAACAGAACCCAAGCAGTAATCTCCTCACCGGAGTAGCCGGTATTCTAATGGCGTTTTCAGCCGAGCCCTGAACACGTGCATACAATCTCCTCACCGGAGGTGCCGGTATTCTAGGGGCTTATTTCAGCCAGACCTAACCACATGCATACATGACCACACTGGCGCAAGCACTTAACAGATTTGATACTAGCGCACGGCCGTGCGGTAAGGACAGCGTTTTATAGCAGCCACGAGAAAAAGACCTTCCAGGAAGGACCAATGGGAAGCTGCTTCAGAACATCAACAGCCACAGGACCTTCCTGAAGGACCAATAGGAGTGGCAGCTGTATCTGAGCATGTGACCCCTGATCTCCAATGGGAGATCTTGCCCTGGGCATGCTCAGATGAAGCAACAAAGGACTTAGTCCTAAAGACGTCTGCTCGCCGCTGACCAGTAGTGGCTACAATAGCAGAACCTGAAGAGGCAGCAGCAAGTCTCTGTACAGTATTAGACCGGGCGAGACGCTGGGACCGACGTCTTTGCTGAGCAGGCTCCACTGCGGCCGGAGATGGATGGGGGACCGCAGCGGGACTGGTTCAAGACTCCCCTTGTGCAGCAGCGGGAACTCGAACCCTAACATACGGTTGTACACTACTATTGTTTGAGAACATGGCAGAGATCGACTTGACTTTTAGAACGCAAACTCTGCTTAAATAGACTGTGGCCTCAATTAGCTGAGTCCCTGAGGCGTCAGATAAGCAGAAGCCTCCACATCTGACCCCATTTTGGAAACTTCATTGCTTAACCCTTTCACAACCTATGACATATGGATAAGTCACAGGTCGCGTCCCGGCATTTAATGCTGGCTCTGGCACTGAGCCTGCATCCTTCAGGCACATGACAGCTTAATTGATCAGCTGACATGTGCCCCTAACAGCCACAGGTGGAATTGTGATCTACCCGCAGCTGTTAACATGTTAAATGCTGTTGTCAATCTCATTGCCATTTAACTTGCGCTTACCGGTAGCCCTTCACAAACCCTGCCCATCGGCGCCCTGTCACATAATTGCTAGACGCCGATGGGTTAGCATGACAACAGGGGGTCTGTAGCAGACTCCCGTGCCTGTCATTGCAGATCTCCTATGGACACCGGACTGTGGCTGACATTCATAGGAGATGATCATTTCTGCTACACACAGCAGGGCTTAAGCCCTGCTGTGTGTAGATCAAGCGATAGGATGATCGCAGATTCAAGTCTCCTAAGAAGACTATTGAAGCAAGTAAAAAAAATCAAAACATCGGATCTACCCCAAAATGGTATCAACAAAAACGCCAGCTCAGCGTGCAAGAAATAAGCTCTCAGCCAGTTCCAAGTCCCAAAAAATGGAGATGCTACAGGTCTCGAAAATTGGAGCCATTTTTTTTAAAAAACTTGGTACCTGCGAATTTTTAATGACCTGGAGAATTATAATGGCAGGTCAGTTTTAGCATTTAGTGAACATGGTAGAAAAAAAAAATTGTTTTGTAATTTCACCTGACTTCACATTTTTTTCCCATTTTCCAGTACACTACATGGTAAAATCAATGGTGTCGTTCAAAAGTCCAATTTGTCCAGAAAAAAACAACGTCTCACACAGCCATTGTTGAAGGAGAAATAAAAACGATATGGCTCCGGAATGAAGGGGAGCAAAAAAACGAAACCAAAAAAGGAAAATCACAAGGTTGTGAAGGGGTTAAGAAATTCATCTAGCAATAGTGAGTATTTTGAGCCGCAGGAACCTCACGTAATTTTATAACGTCGGCATGTGGAAATGTAACACTTTAGGGGAAAAGTTTATTTTTTATTAGCTGCAATAATGATAACATTTTGGAGTACATAGCCATCTTTGATCACTCTGGGATCGTTTTCTTGTGCTCTATTCAGAGCAATTATGTTGGGGTTTCCATAGAAAAAAAGTGTGATTCAGATGAAACCCCTGATGGAACCACTCACTACACTGAAGCACATGGAGACACTTTAGACTCCTTTTGGCCTCTGTTTCATCAACACTCTAGATATTGAGGCTTTTGTCATTTGCTTTATTATAAAATTCCCTACTGTTTTCCCTATCCTGCTATTCCCTATATCAGTTTTTTTTTATTTACTTCCTGTGATGTTTATTTTGAGGAGAGCGTCAAATGGGACATAATATAAGGATGGCACTGCAGTCACTTCACCACAGCTTCTATCACCTCCCCTAAAACAGGATACCATCATGGGCTGGTGCTGAGGTAACTTACCACATCTTTTTTCTTCCCTTGATGAGGTACTGTTTCAGTGATATCATGCAGAAGTGACCGTAGTTTCAATAACCATTGTTACACTTCTTCTGTGCCTTACGCCTGCATCTTGAGTGGTCAGTGTCGCATCTTGTTTTGCTGTTGCCAGAATCCTTGCTTCTAGCACAGCTTCCTCTTTCCCTGAAATGAGAAGTCAGCAGGAGGCAGTGAGAGAAGCATGGTGAGTGACAGCAGCGCTGCCCGACAGTTTGTATCACCACTCTCAAACAAATCATGATCAGAGGGCTCACTTACCCTGCTTCTATCACTGCTTCCTGATGACAATTTATTTGAGGGTGATGATACTGCCTCTATCACCATATTCTGATTGTCTCACTTCAGGGAAAGAAGTGTCAGTGTTAGGCCACGTTCGCACGTTCAGTATTTTACATCAGTATTTGGAAGCCAAAACCAGGAGCGGAACAATCAAAGGAAAATTATAATAGAAACACGTCACCACTTCTATATTTATCACCCACTCCTGGTTTTGGCTTACAAATACTGAGGTAAAATACTGACCAAATACTGAACGTGTGAACGTGGCCTTAGAAGCAGGGACTGAGGTGGCATCTACCAAAGATGCAGGCAGACATGTAAGCTAAGGCTTGCAGGCACAGAAGAAATATGATGGTGGCTACTGAAACTGCGGTCACGTCTCAATTTACCCCTTCTCCCCCCGAAACAGTCCATCATTAGAGGACCTCAGTGACAGATGCTGCAGTAAAAGACTGCAGAGCCACCATATGATGATGTCCTGTATAGGGGAAGTGGGGGGTGATGAAGCTGCAGGGAAGTGAATGCAGGGCCATCTTTCTGTGATGTCCCATTTGAGTCTGCCCTCAAATGAAACATCATAGGAAGTAAAAAAAAAGAAACAAATATAGGGATTTACAGAATAGAGAGAATGATAGAGAATTTTATAGTAAAGCATATTACAAAAGTGATATCAACAAAAAATGTCCAAATATATAGGGCACTTCAAGTAGCAATAACACAACAATCCCATATAATAAAGTACTATAGTGAAATCAGAAGAGATCCCAAAATGTGATAAAATCAATATACTTTATTAATAGATAAAATTAAAATACTATTAAAAATAATAACAAAAAGTAGAATGCTGTCCAAGGGACACCAAGCGGAAAAGAAAACCAATAGTAATGGTATATAACAAATTCAAAAGAAATCCCTCATGTGAACCACACTAAAAAATTACACCATATACTACTCAATGGGTACAAATTGCATGAATACTGGACAGGTTACTAATGTATCATGTAAACCAATATGGACACAAGATAAATCAAATAAATGTGCTATGTATGATAAATAAGTACAGAGCACTCCAAACATCACAATCACCAATAAGCATTAATGTGATGCAGCAAAATAGCAATTCAAGTATATGGAGTTCAAGTGGATATCTGTATCTCTATATAGTTGAAAATAAAGTGACTGGAAGAAGCTGGTTGCGAAACGCGCGTTGGGGTGAGGGGACGTTGATCGGATATACTACATTTATTTTGGTAAATATGACCTATATGCTCTTATTGTTTATTCTTATGGGTCATGGTTAACGAATATTATTCTGACGTTGTAACTGGGAGTCAAAAAACAACAGAAGTACAGTACAATATGGTGTGACAATATATAAACTAAAATGCACCAATGTATAAAATAAATCAACATATATACACCACTAATTGAATCTGCACCCCTAAGTGCGAATGGATAACCATCCAATGAATGAAATAAAAAACCCAAGTGCAAAAGAAGAGGAAGGGGGGAAAAAGGACCACCAAGGCAGGTTTGGACAAAACACATATATTTATTGGAATAATATAAACAAATGCACAAACATATAATAAAATAACAATGATGTTTAACAGAAAGCAAAAAATTCCACCCTATAATGCCCAATAATAGGGATATATATCCATATAAAGGAAACGGTATGTGATATAAGAGTGCAGGTAGAAAATCTACAAAAATAATTGTGATGGTAAAAAGTACAAAAAAATATGAATTTATATATATGTGATGCTGATGAATAACACAGAACCTAATTGTGTACTAAAAATACCAAAAAAGTTGCTAGTAACACAAGTGCACAATGAATAAATCTACGTGTGAGCTGCTCAATAGCAATGAAATGAATACCCTAAAATCAATTAACCAAGCGATGGAGAAAAACCTGTGCTCACAAAACGTGCCCAAATATAAACAAGTGCTACCATGCAACTGAAAACACAATACCTGAAACAATGCAGAGGGGCAATAAGGGTAATAAGGGTGCGCGTTCCAGGAAGCGACATATCCACCCTTATTGCCCCTCTGCATTGTTTCAGGTATTGTGTCTTCAGTTGCATGGTAGCACTTGTTTATATTTGGGCACGTTTTGTGAGCACAGGTTTTTCTCCATCGCTTGGTTAATTGATTTTAGGGTATTCATTTCATTGCTATTGAGCAGCTCACACGTAGATTTATTCATTGTGCACTTGTGTTACTAGCAACTTTTTTGGTATTTTTAGTACACAATTAGGTTCTGTGCTATTTATCAGCATCACATATATATATAAATTCATATTTTTTTGTACTTTTTACCATCACAATTATTTTTGTAGATTTTCTACCTGCACTCTTATATCACATACCGTTTCCTTTATATGGATATATATCCCTATTATTGGGCATTATAGGGTGGAATTTTTTGCTTTCTGTTAAACATCATTGTTATTTTATTATATGTTTGTGCATTTGTTTATATTATTCCAATAAATATATGTGTTTTGTCCAAACCAGCCTTGGTGGTCCTTTTTCCCCCCTTCCTCTTCTTTTGCACTTGGGTTTTTTATTTCGTTGTAACTGGGAGGCATTTATTTATTATGGTCACTTTATATTCTGCCTCCCAAAAACCGGAATAAAAAGAGATCAAAAAATGTCATGTGCCCAAAAATGGTACCAATAAAAACGACAACTCGTCCCGCAAAAAACAAGACCTCAAATGACTCTTTAGGCCAAAATATGGAAAAATTATAGCTCATAATATGGTGATGCAAAAACTGTTTTGCAATAAAAAACGTCTGCCATGCGCCCCAAAAGTGGTTTACAACCACATATGGGGTATCAGCGTACACATGACAAATTGCACAACTTTTGGGTCATATTTCTCCCATTACCCTTGGCAAAATAAAAAATTGTGGGCGAGAAGTTCATTTTTGTGGAAAAATTATGATTTTTTTATTTTTACGGCTCTACGTTATAAACTTCTGTGAAGCACTTGGGGGTTCAAAGTGCTCACCACACATGTAAATAAGTTCCTTAGGGGGTCTAATTTCCAAAATGGTGTCACTTGTGGGGGGTTTCCACTGTTTAGGCACATCAGGGGGTCTCCAAAGGCAAAATGGCGTCCAATCTCAATTTAAGCCAATTCTGCATTGAAAAAGTCAAACAGTGCTCCTTCCCTTCCGAAGTCTGCCGTGCACCCAAACAGTGGTTCCCCCGCTCATATTGGGTATCAGCGTACTCAGGACAAATTGCACAATAACTTTTGGGGTCCAATTTCTCCTGTTACCCTTGGTAAAATAAAAAATTGGATCTGAAGTAAATATTGAAAAAAAGTTAAATGTTCATTTTTTTTTAAATATTCCAAAAATTCCTTGAAGCACCTGAAGGGTTAATAAACTTCTTGAATGTGGTTTTGAGCACATTGAGGGGTGCAGTTTTTAGAATGGTGTAACTTTTGGGTATTTTCTATCATATAGACCCCTCAAAGAGACTTCAAAAGTGATGTGGTCCCTAAAAAAAAAATGGTGTTGTAAAAATGAGAAATCGCTGGTCAAATTTTAACCCTTATAACTTCCTAACAAAAAAAATTTTGCTTCCAAAAATGTGCTAATGTAAAGTAGACATGTGGGAAATGTTATTTGGTAACTAGTTTGTGCGATATAACTCTCTGATTTAAGGGCATAACAATTCAAAGTTTGAAAATTGAAAACTTGAACATTTTTCGCTATATTTCCATTTTTTTCATAAATAAACGCAGGTTATTTCGAATAAATTTTACCACTAACATGAAGTACAATATGTCATGAGAAAACAGTGTCAGAATCGCCAAGATCCGTTGAAGCGTTCCAGAGTTATAATCTCATAAAGGGACACTGGTCAGAATTGTAAAAAATTGGTCCGGTCATTAACATGCAAACAACCCTCAGGAGTAAAGGGGTTAAAATTCCAGATTTCTCAAGCCAATCAAGCACCTGAAGGAATAAATTAAAAAGAGGTTTGGTCCATGGAGGTCCCATCTCATAACTTGTAGGATTTGAGGGATCCGGTGTGAAGGTGCTCAATACCAAAGACACCTTTAGAAGTCTTGCTGAGTCCATACTTTGACAGGTCAAAGCTGTGATCATAGCACAATGGGATATATCCATCTCTTTTGGGTATGTCTGCTGAGTAAGTACCTCCTATTACTTGAACCTAGCTTTTCTATTAACCCATCTTACTCCTTCACCATGTTTACATATGCACTCACAGTGTTTGCTCCTTTAATCCTCACTCTCTTTCGCTATCCCCAAACCCCAGCACCCTCTAAACAAATAATCATCTCCCATTCCCTCTTTCCTACCCACTTGACCTCCTCTGCCGACCTGCTCCTCAACCTCAGATCTGTCCTAATAAAACATAAAACAAGCCGTTCACTCTCTTTCTCCCACCTACTCTCACTCTCTCTGCTACTCTTCACTGCTGGCGACATATCTCCGAATCCTGGACCCCCATAGCTCATACCTCCCATTAATGCCCCCTCCTGCCCTTGATGCCCACCCCCTGCTCCCTCTCTCTGGAGCACTCTGGAACGCCCGCTCCATCTGCAATAAGCTTCATGTGATTCATGACCTCTTTCTCTCTCGCAATCTTGCCTTCCTTGGCCTCACAGAAACAAGGCTGACACTCTCTGACAGCGCCTTCCCTGCTGTGCTGTGTTATGGCGGCCTTCACTTTACCCACATTCCTTGCCCCAGCAACAGACATGGTGAAGGAGTGGGTCTTCTCCTTTCTTCTAACTGCACCTTTAACCCAATCCCACCTCTACCCTCCCTAATCCTCCCCTCTCTTGAAGTCCACTCTGTTCGCAACTACTCTCCCTCCAACTTCCAAGTGGCCATCATATAACGACCTCCAGGCCCGACCACTGCATTTATTGACCAATTCTCTACCTGGCTTCTACACTTTCTTTCCACTGACATCCCCACTATCATCATGGGTGACTTCAACATCCCCACTGATACCCTTCAGTTAACAGCCTTCAAACTCCTGTCCCTTACTTCATCTTTTGGACCTGCTCAGTGGTCCTCCTCAGCCACCCACACAGACGGACATACATTAGACCTGGTCTTCACCCGTCTCTGCTCTCTATCTAACTTCACCACCTCCCCTCTCCCTCTATCCGACCACCATCTACTCACTTTCTCATCCCTGTCCTCCTCACCTGTCACCCATGTCCAGCAACATGCGCACCCCCACAGAAACCTCACACATCTGGACACCCACACGCTCTCTGACTCTATTCTACCACTTGCATCCATATCCTCACTCCACGACACAGACAGTGCCACTACTTTCTACAATGACACACTCACATGAGCTATTGACGCAGTCGCCCCTCTTGTTCATGGCACAGTGCAACGACAACAGACAACCCTGGCACAATAACACCACTAAAAAGCTCCGGCAAGTGTCCAGGGTTGCAGAGCGGTGTAGGAAGAAAACCAATTCGCAAGACAACTTCACTGCATTCAAACAGGCAACACTCGCTTTCAAATCTGACCTCACCTCTGCTAAACAGGCCTACTTCACAACCCTCATATCTTCCCTATCCTACAACCCCAAACAGTTTTTCAAAACTTTTAACTCCCTCCTCCACCCACCACTGCCCCCTCCAACATCCCTCATCTCTGCTGAGGACTTTGTCACACACTTCAAAAATAAGATCGACCAAACAAAGCAAGTCTTCATTGTTCAACCCCTTTGTATACCAGACCAATGCCCAAATCCCATAACCTCTCTCCAACATCACTAAAGGGGAGCTTAATTGTCTCCTCTCCAAATCGCACCTCACCACCTGTGCACTCGACTCCATTCCATCCCAGCTCCTCCCCAACCTCACCACCACTTTTATCCCATCCCTAAGCCACCTCTTCAACCTGTCACTAACTTCTGGTACCTTCCCTTCTGCTTTCCAACATGCCACAATCACGCCTTTCCTTAAAAAGCCAACCCTTGACCCAACCGCTATGTCCAGCTATCGCCCAATATCGCTGCTCCTATTTGCTTCCAAACTCCTGGAGCAGCACGTGCACGCTGAACCTTTCTCCCACCTCTCATCTAACTTGCTCTTTGACAATCTACAATCTGGTTTCCGCCCCAATAACTCCACTAAGGAAGCCCTCACCAAAATTACTAACGACCTACTTACAGCCAAAGCTAACGGACAATACTCTATACTCCTCCTTCTAGACGTGTCCTCTGCTTTCGACACAGTTGACCACTGCCTCCTACTACAGATCCTCTCCTCCTTTTATCATCAAAGACCTCGCCCTATCCTGGATCTCTTCATACTTTTCCAACTGCACATTCAGCATCTCCCACTCCCACACTACCTCATCATCCCACCCTCTCTTTGTTGGGAGTCCCCCAAGGCTCTGTTCTAGGACCACTACTCTTATCAATCTATACACTTGGCCTTGAACAACTCAAAGTCCCATGGATTCCAGTACCACCTTTATGCTGATGACACTCAGATCTACCTCTCTGGCCCAGACATCACCTCTCTGCTGTCCAGAATCCCAGAGTGTCTATCAGCCATATCCTCCTTCTTCACATCTTGCTTCCTCAAACTCAATGTGGACAAATCTAAACTCATTATTTCACAATATCACAATTAGCGATATCACGCTTTCCCCGGTATCGGAAGTCCACTGCCTCGGAGTAACCCTTGACTCTGCCCTGCCCTTCAAACCGCACATCCAAGCTCATTCCACCTCCTGTTGCCTCCAGCTCAAAAATATTTCTAGAATCCGTCCTTTCCGCAACCCTCAATCTACTAAAATGCTTGTGCATGCCCTCATCATCTCCTGCCTCGACTACTGCAACATCCTTTTCTGTGGCCTAACACCCTCGCACCTCTCCATTCCATCCTTAATTCTGCTGCCCGACTAATTCATCTCTCTCCTCGCTACTCCTCCGCAAATCTCTTCACTGGCTTCCATTCCCTCAGCATATCCAGTTGAAATTACTAATACTGACCTACAAGGCCATTTATAGCCTGTCTCCTCCATATATCTCTGAACTAATCTCCCGATATCTTCCCTCACGTAATCTCCGTTCCTAGGGCCGGCTCCAGGTTTTTATGGGCCCCGGGCGAAAGAGCCTCAGTGGGCCCCTTTAACACAGACCACGATTCATGATGCACAGATACTGCAGAGAAATATGGGTACAGTACAATGCCAAATACTTCACTTCTTCCATTACATGAGTGATATCTATTGTAAATTGTACAATAGCTCAAAAACCGCCAAATCCTCACAGCGCACAGAACAGACTGGACAGTACAGTCCTCCATACAATATTATGGGCACCACAGTCTCCCGCTCATCACCCATATAATACCCCATGCAGGATGTCACCCCCCATATAATGCTCCATACAGAATACTGGACCCAAAATAATGCTCCATACAGAATACTGGACCCAATATAATGCTCCATACAGGATTCTGGTCCCCATATAATGATCCATACAGGATACTGGTCCCCATATAATGCTCCATACAAAATATGGAGCTCTCCTCTGCGCTGTACTGCGTTCTGCACTGTTACGGCTCAGGAAAGGGCGCTGTGGAAAGACTCCCCATTATCATCATGATTTCCTCCTCATCATCATCATTGCCTCCTTATCATCATCATTGTCTCCCCATCATCATCATGGCCTCCCCATTATCATCAATGCCTGCCCATCATCATCATCTCCTCCCCATCATCATCAATGCCTGCCCATCATCATCATCTCCTCCCCATCATCAATGCCTGCCCAATATCATCAATGCCTGCCCATCATCATCATCTCCTCCCCATCATCATCAATGCCTGCCCATCATCATCATCTCCTCCCCATCATCAATGCCTGCCCATCATCATCTTCTCCCCATCATCAATGCCTGCCCATTATCATCAATGCCTGCCCATTATCATCAATGCCTGTCCATTATCATCATCTTCTCCCCATCATCATCAATGCCTCCCCATTATCAGCAATGCCTGCCCATCATCACACACAGACAAGCACTCTCTCACATACATACACACACACATACACACACACACACACAAAGCACCGCACTACATACACACAGACACACACAGAGACACACACACGTCTCACCCCTTCCAGCGTCCGCGCTCTCTGCCACAGCCGGCCGCTGAATGATGACGTCATTCAGCGGCTCTGCTGTGAGAGGAAGCGCCGGCGCCCCTGGAGCCCGGAGCTGCGGCTGCGGAGGCACGGGAGAGGTAAGTATTGTGCCAGCTGATGCCGGGGCCCTGAGCAAGCGGGGGGGGGCCCAGTGGCGGCGCTGACACAGCTCTCCTCCGCTAACGGGCGCGGGGTGCCAGACGGCGAGTGGGCCCCCCCGCCTGCTCAGGGCCCCGGCACTTGCCCGGGTGTGCCGGGTGCTGACACCGGCCCTGTCCGTTCCTCCCAAGACATCCTTCTCTCCTCCACACTTATTCACTCCTCACCCAACCGCCTCAAAAGACTTCTCCCGAATATCCCGCATCCTCTGGAATTCTTTGCCCCAACTCGTCCGACTATCAACCACATTTGGATCCTTCCGATGGAACCTGAAAACCCACCTCTTCAGGAAAGTTTACAGCCTGCAATGACCCCGCTGCCTCCTCACCACTACCGGAGCTACCGCCTCACCATCACCAGAGCTGCTGCAACCCCCCAACCTACTGTCACCATCCTGTAGAATGTAAGCCCGTAAGATGAGGGTCATCTCCCCTCTGTATCAGTCTGTGATAGTTTGCTTACTGTAAGTAATATCTGTAATTTGTATGTAACCCCTTCTCATGTACAGCACCATTGAATCAATGGTGCTATATGAATAAATAATAATAATAATATTAAAGGGAACCTGTCACCAGGTTTGGCCGATATGAGTTACAGCCACCGCCTTTCAGGGCTTATCTACAGCATTCTATACTGATCCCGACCCGCAAGAGAAGAAAAATATAACTTTTACTATGCTCACCTGCTGGGGCGGTCCAGTTCGATGGGTGTTGCAGGTCTTGATCCGGCACTTACCATCTTCTTGTGATGCCGAGCAAATTCCAGCAGTGTGCAGGGGCTGGGCCTCCCTAACCTTCCCTGCGCCTTTGCACTACAGTACTTTGCTCTGCCCTCAACAGGGCAGATAAGTACGTCTGCGCAGGAGCGCGATGCCAGTGAGCCATGAAGCAAGCAGGAGGGTGGCATCGCAAGAAGATGGGAGGCACCAGACCAAGAAGAGCGACACCCATCGGACCGGACAACCCTGCAGGTGAGTATAATAAAAGTTATTTTTCTACTCTTGCAGGTCAGATCTGGGGTTTATCTACAGCATTATAGAATGCTGTAGATAAGCCCTGAAAGGAGGTGGCCATAACTTGTATCGGCCAAACCTGGTGACAGGTTCGCTTTAAGCAGGTGGTTTCAATGTAATGGCTGATCAGAGTTTATCTCTTCTTATTATGTTTGTCAAATACCTAATACTAAAGTTTTTGCAGTTACAGTGTTTCTCCAGCCCAAACTGTATATAAAATAAACAAAGTAAATACATATTCTGAAGAAAATACTGGAGGACAGGTCACATACCCCAAATATAACAATGTAAAAGTAGTAAGAGAATTCTTGTCTCTCCAACAGATGTTACTTCTACAATGTTTGGACGAGTCATATGTTAAAATTGAATACCAACGTAAATGAATGTCTTACAGATGGAATGGCAGCTCTAGTATGGTAGTTGTATAAGACCAGGCAGATGGACACACAGATGTGTGACTTTAGTGTGTTATTCCACCAGCAGCTGTGATGTGGCTTTGCTATTTCTTATAAAAAAAGAGATAATGGAAGATTGTTCTCTGAGTCACTCTTTAAGGCTTCTTTCTGCTGTAGAGGATGGTGTAGGGGTAGATAGTGAAAATGTCAAAATACTTGAATTGTGAAACAATAACTAGCACTGTCATTGTAAGAAAGAGGTGTATGTTTCCCTGCCACTGTGACGACAATTGGGGATAAATCAGCGGAATCCAAGAGGACATGACTGAGCATTTACAGTAATAACATCTGATGTGAGTACTAAGAGGTTCTGTTGTGACATTTTCAGGAATGTTACGCTACAAAGACTTGTAAGCGTTATGTACATGGGACTCGGAGGTAGACAATGATCTAGAGGTTATTAAATATGATTTTTTATTCTATATGAAAGCAAAATGTAAGCTGATTATAAGCCATTAAATGCATTGTACTTTATAATAGTGCTGTTATGTGAAAATAAATCAATGAATACCATTTCTTTTACGTGCTTAAAGTATAAACTTATAATTTTTATAGTAGACTAAAATAATGTATATTGGAGTTCAAAAGATACTATGATAATGGATTATATATACAGCCATGGCCGAAAGTGTTGGCACTCTTGAAATTGTTCCAGAAAATGTAGTATTTCTCTCTGAAAATTATTACAATTACACGCTTTGTTATACACATGTTTATTTCCTTTGTATGTATTGGAACAACACAAAAAAACAGTAAAAAAAAGGTAAATTGGACATAATTTCAGACAGAATTGTTGGCACCCTCAGCTTATTATTTGGTTGCACACCCTTTGGAATAAATTCCTACAATCAATTGCTTCCTATAACCATCAGCAAGCTTCTTACACCTCTCAACTGGAATTTAGGACCACTGTTGTTTTGCAAGCTCCTTCAGGTCTCTCATATTTGAAGGGTGCCTTCTCCCAACAGCAATTTTAAGATTGTTATACAGGTGTTCAATGGGATTTAGATCAGGACTAGAGTTGAGCGATACTTTCCGATATCCTAAAGTATCGGAATCGGAATGGTATCGCCGATATCACTAAAATATCGGCGATACCCGATACCGATACCGGAAGTCCCATGTAAGTCTATGGGAACAAAATATCGCAACTAAAAAAACCCCATTCTTTCCTTGTAAACACTAAATATACACACATAGAATACATATATATATATATATATATACATGTCATTGTGACATATATATATACATATATGTATAGTTTATACACTTCTACATAGTAAAATATCCTCTGATTCAATTGCCGGGTAAAGCCGGCTTCAGTGAAAAGACAGAAGCACCCGACATGAAATGACACTTGGTGTACATAGGGTTAACCATGTCTTTTCATGTCGTTTGCTATCTGATTTGCACAAACAATTAAATCAGTCTATGTGTGCAAAATTTCACACCTGTAGGGGTTAATTAAAGGTGTAAATTCGTTGTAAAAAAAACGGACTTTTTTGCTACGAATTTACACCTTTAATTAACCCCTACAGGTGTGAAATTTTGCACACATAGACTGATTTAATTGTTTGTGCAAATTAGATAGCAAAGGACATGAAAAGACATGGTTAACCCTATGTACACCAAGTGTCATTTCATGTCGGGTTCTGCATTTTCACAAAAGCCGGCAATTGAATTAGCGGCTATTATACTATGTAGAAGTGTATGAACTACAAATATAAATATATATATATATGTGTCACAAATTCAATGACATGTATATATATATATGAGGTGTAAAATTGCTGAAAAAAAATGCGTGGGCTCCCGCCCTATTTTCGCAACCAGACAGACAAAGCCAGTGAGTGGGGGCAGATAATAATAGCCCAGAGAGGGACCATTATTTTTGCCCCCCCCCGGCTACTAACATCTGCCCCCAGACACCCCAGGAAAGACAAATCTATAATTAGATTCGCCCTTTCTGGCACTTTGCCCGTCTATTCCCATTGCCCTGTAGCGGTGGCGAATGGGTTAATATGGGGTTAAAGCCACCTTGCTATTGAAAGGTGACCTTAAGCCAGGTTAATAATTGAGAGCTGTCAATTAGACAACTATCAATTATTAATCCTATTGCATGAAATAAAAATAAAACACACACACTTTAATTAAAAATCATTTTAATGAAATAAAGACACATGTTTTTGACCATATTTTATTTTACTGCAAAAACCATTTCCTGTAATAAAAATAAAATAAAAAAGCAAAATTATTCTTACCTATCCCATGCACAGTCAGGTCCCACGGTGTAATCCTTCAGAAAGGGTTAATGTTTACTGCAGGGACCGCAGCTAATGCTGCAGCCTCACAGTAAACCCCAAATGAATGAGTTCCTCTCCTGCCTGACAGGAGAGTAAAGGCTGGGTGTCACATAACGATACACCAGCGATCCCGACAACGATATGCACTTGTCAGGATCGCTGGTGTATCGCTACATGATCGCTGCTGAGATGCCAAACAGGCAGCTCAGGCAGCGATCTGGGACAGCGACACTGCGGGTAACATCGCTTAAGGGCCCGTCTCACATAGCGATATCGCTACCGAGATCGCTGCGGAGTCACAAGTTTTGTGACGCAGCAGCGAGCTCACCAGCGATATCGCTGTGTGTGACATTCAGCGACGATCAGCCCCCCTGCCGGGTATCGCTGATCGTCGCAGAAATGTCAGGACCTTTTTTTGATCGCTGGTTTCCCTCTGACAGGCATGCATCGCTGCGTGTGACAGGCGGGAGACCAGCGATCCGCTGGTAACCAAGGTACACAGCGGGTTTCCAGGCACCGCGCAGCGCTTGGAAACCCGCTCTGTACCTTGGATACCAGCTCCCTGCATCAGGGCGCTGGTATCCAAGGTACACAGCGGGTTTCTAGGCACAGCCCCGCGCCTGGAAACCCGCTGTGTACCTTGGTTACCAGCGGATCGCTGGTCTCCCGCCTGTCACACGCAGCGATGCGTGCCTGTCAGCGGGAAACCAGCGATCAAAAAAAGGTCCTGACATTTCAGCGACGATCAGCGACACCCGGCAGGGGGGCTGATCGTCGCTGAATGTCACACACAGCGATATCGCTGGTGAGCTCGCTGCTGCGTCACAAAACTAGTGACTCAGCAGCGATCTCGGTAGCGATATCGCTATGTGAGACGGGCCCTTAAGTGGAAAGCTTAATTGATTGCTTTCCACTTTCACTTCAGGTCAGCCAGGGACACAATCAGTGACGTCAGAGGGAACTGATTAACAAAAATAGGGGTTCCCTTCGAAAAAAAAATGGCGTGGGGTCCCCCCTATTTTTGTTAACCAGCCAGATGAAGCAGACCGCTGAGGCCTGGATTTTCAGGCTGTTAAGGAGCCAAGATCCATGGACCTTGCCAGCCTGATAATACCAGGCCACAGCAGTCTGCATATCTTGGCTGATTAACAAAAATAGGGGATCCCCTCGAAAAAAATTGGCGTGGGGTCCCCCCTATTTTTGTTAACCAGCCAGATGAAGCAGACCGCTGAGGCCTGGATTTTCAGGCTGTTAAGGAGCCAAGATCCATGGACCTTGCCAGCCTGATAATACCAGGCCACAGCAGTCTGCATATCTTGGCTGATTAACAAAAATAGGGGATCCCCTCGAAAAAAATTGGCGTGGGGTCCCCCCTATTTTTGTTAACCAGCCAGATGAAGCAGACCGCTGAGGCCTGGTTTTTCAGGCTGGTAAGGATCCAATATCCATGGACCTTGCCAGCCTGATAATACCAGGCCACAGCAGTCTGCTTAGCTTGGCTGGTTAACAAAAATAGGGGATCCCCTCGAAAAAAAAACGGCGTGGGGATCCCCCCTATTTTTGTTAACCAGCCAAGTAAAATGCAGACTGCTGCGGCCTGGTATTAAAAGACTGTCAAGGCCCATGGATTTTGGCCCTCAACAGCCTGATAATACCAGGCTACAGCAGCCCCACATTTGGCGCATCAAAAGATGTGCCAATTGTGGCACTTTACCCGGCTCTTCCCACTTGCCCTGTAGCGGTGTCAAGCGGGGTAATAAGGGGTTAATGTCACCGTTGATTGCACGGTGACAATAAGCCCGGTTAATAATGGAGAGGCGTCAATAAGACACCGATCCATTATTAATCCCAAAGTTATTAAATGCATAAAAAAAAGACAAAGCAAGAAAAAAGTATTTTAATGAAATAAAAGAGACAACACAGTTTTCATTAATTTTATTGTACTCTCATTCCTGCGACGCCATCGATCTCCTGTAAAAAAGAAAAAAAAAAAAACCAACAGTATACCACCTGTCCGACGCAGTCCATAACGACAGTCCCACGACGATCCAACTCTGCTACATCGCAATGACAGGCATAGCCTGTCATCGCGACGCAGCACAGCTGATTACCTGCTTCCCCGGCGGTGACGTCATCGGACTGACTGCTTTACGGCCGGGATTACCCAGCAGTCACTGCAGTTATCGCGAGAAACTGCATGTGACCGCCGGGGAAAGAAGATTGCGGCCATCAAGCAGTCCAGGACGTGACCGCCGGAGATCTTCTGCCAGGTAAGTGCCGCTGACTCCTGACAGACCCGACCGACGGACACTGACAGTGACAGTGACAATCCCGATTCCGGTATCCGATAAGACGAAAATATCGGAACTCGGAATCGGAATTCCGATACAGCCAATATCGGCCGATACCCGATATTTGCAGTATCGGAATGCTCAACCCTAATCAGGACTTATTGCTGGCCACTTCAGAACTCTCCAGATTTTGTCTCCATCCATTCTTTGTGCGTATTAAAGTATGCTGGGGTGCCAACACTTTAGTTCCTTTTTTTTGTTTTTGTATGAATTAGCCAAAAACAAACATTGTGTCATGTTCCATGGGACACTGTATTATAGTTTGTGAAAGAAATTATGAAGAATTATGACCAGACTAATTCGACCAATAGTATGAAGAGTTACTTGAGAATCTGTAAAACTCCATAAAAACATCTTCTTTTGTAGATGCTGCCTTTATCCATTATGAAACCTAGGCAGATAATTTTTAGGTTTTGTTAGCTTGAAAAGACCTTTTGTTTTAGGGATTAAATGTTCATGGTCGTACACGTTTCTATTTCATGTTAACGGCAGATCACAATGTGCGGGAGACCGACAGGAGTGGCGGAGATAACAAAATTGAGACGTCGGAAGATGAATATAAGACTGGGCAGGGCACTTAGAATTTAAAGCACCACTCCAGCACTGCAAGACAAAAAAGCTGGAGTGGTGCTTTAATATATATAGGAGACATGAATAAATATGTTACATTCTATCCATGGGTGTTACTGAAATGTCCATACCTACAGTCATGGCCAAAAGTTTTGAGAATGACACAAATATTATATTTTCTCATGATCTGCTGCCCTCTGGTTTTTATGTGTGTTTGACAGATGTTTTTATCACAGACAGAAATATAATTGCAAACATATGAGTAACAAAAGCTTATATTGACAGTTAGAATGAGTTAATGCAGCAAGTCAATATTTGCAGTGTTGACCCTTCTTCTTCAGGACCTCTGCAATTCTCCCTGGCATGCTCTCAATCAACTTCTGGACCAAATCCTGACTGATAGCAGTCCATTCTTCCACAATCAATGCTTTCATTTTGTCAGAATTTTTAGGTTTTTGTTTGTCCACCCGTCTCTTGATGATTGACCACAAGTTCTCAATGGGATTAAGATCTGGGGAGTTTCCAGGCCATGGACCCAAAATCTCTATGTTTTGTTCCCTGAGCCATTTAGTTATCACCTTTGCTTTATGGCAAGGTGCTCCATCATGCTGGAAAAGGCATTGTTGATCGCCAAACTGCTCTTGGAGGGTTGGGAGAAGTTGCTCTTAGAGGACATTCTGGTACCATTCTTAATTCATGGCTGTGTTTTTAGGCAAGACTGTGAGAGAGACGATTCCCTTGGCTGAGAAGCAACCCCACACATGAATGGTTTCAGGATGCTTAACAGTTGGCATGAGACAAGACTGGTGGTAGCGCTCACCTTGTCTTCTCCGAATGAGGCGTTTTCCTGATGTCCCAAACAATCGAAAAGGGGATTCATCAGAGAAAATAACTTTACCCCAGTCCTCAGCAGTCCACTGCCTGTACCTTTTGCAGAATATCAGTCTGTCCATGATGTTTTTTCTGGAGAGAAGTGGCTTCTTTGCTGCCCTCCTTGAGACCAGGCCTTGCTCCAAGAGTCTCTGCCTCACAGTGCGTGCAGATGCACTCACACCTGCCTGCTGCCATTCCTGAGCAAGTTCTGCACTGCTGGTAGCCCAATCCCGCAGCTGAAACACTTTTAAGAGACGGTCCTGGCGCTTGCTGGTCTTTCTTGGGTGCCCTGGAGCCTTTTTGGCAACAATGGAACCTCTCTCCTTGAAGTTCTTGATGATGCGATAGATTGTTGACTGAGGTGCAATCTTTCTAGCTGCGATACTCTTCCCTGCTAGGCCATTTTTGTGCATTGCAATGATGACTGCACGTGTTTCTTTAGAAATAACCATGGTTAACAGAAGAGAAACAATGATGCCAAGCACCAGCCTCCTTTTAAAGTGTCCAGTGGTGTCATTCTTACTTAATCATGACAGATTGATCTCCAGCCATGTCCTGAAAAGAGGTTAGCTGGTCCTTTTAATGCAGGACTGCAATGATGTTGAAATGTGTTTTGGGGATAAAGTTCATTTTCTACCCAAATATTGACTTTGCAAGTAATTGCTGTTAAGCTGATCACTCTTTATAACATTCTGGAGTATATGCAAATTGCCATTAGAAAAAGTGAAGCAGTAGACTTTGTAAAAATTAATATTTGTGTCATTCTCAAAACTTTTGGCCATGACTGTAACTACATCACAATCTCTTTGCCAAGTAATAGAACTATAGCTCAGTAGCTGATTGTGAATCAGCTTTAATTTGATAAGCAAAATAATATATTCTATAAATACATGTGTTTCCAAATCTGATGCTATAAAACTCTACACTTCATCTGTCTGGTATGCAAAGGGCCAACAGACGTGGGAGCGTGGCACCCAAGAATCAGCTATTCTAAAGAGTTTGTACCAGGGAAGAATGTGTCATACTCTGGAGAAGATGAAATTCCACCTCCATGTTATCAGAAATGGAAGCATTCAATTTGTAAAGAAAGAAAACAGTTTTCTCGACAGCTCCCTCTAAATATTCAAAGTACAAAATGTCACCCTTTTCCCAGGCTAGCATTGCCCTCAACACAAACATAAAAATGTCTGTGGTTGGGCAGAATAATGTTGGCGTTATTGTCTGTTGAATTTACTTGCCTATCTGAACTTCATTATTCTAATTATCAAGACACTGGACAAGACCTCCTTTTTCTTGTGCCTTCGATGTCAGTAAGAACAGGGTTAATTATTGACAACGTGCTTGCTTTAATAACATTAGGTTTGAGTCAGAAGCCCGATGTGTGGGAAATCACTGCATGAAATACTGTCAGAAGATGCCATTTTTTGGAACTTTATGCAACAGCAATAATAATGGTCATTGTTGGTCACTTGAAAAAATGTAATCTGAAAAATGTTTAACGCCTACGTAGCACAAAGTTCTTCTTTATCCCCAAACATCAAATAATTCATGGTTGACGTACATGAATAATTGGCCTAAGAACGATGAGAAGATGAAAAAAAATGTCTGGATTTCACATGAAAATATGACAGTCTGATAATATTCTCATAAGTCATTAGTGAGTATGTCATATTATTCCATATGAAATATTTCTCGGCATACAAATATGGCCATACTACCATTTGAAAATGAAAAAGAGAAGCCAATCTCACACACTTTAATCTTGGAGTTCCCATGTTCCCTACATTTTGAGGATATTTTCATATAGTTCTCTTATGTAAGAGTTTTTTTCAAGTTAAAGGATCCAGGGATGTGACAAAATAGAGAAATCAATTTGAACTTATTTAAGGTTCTCTGAGATTTAAAGCGAATCAGTCACTAGGTTTGAATGATATGAGATATGGCCTCCACCTTTCAGGTCTGATAGACAGCATTCTATAACACTGTATATTTTCCCCCAACCCGACCAGCAAGAGAAGAAAAATACTTTTTAATATACTCACCTGTGGGGCAGTACACATCCCTACGTCATCCACACAGTCTTCCCGGCATTGAGTTCCTGCTCCTGACTAGGGCAGAGTAAAGTAGTGCTGTGCGCAGGCGCCGGGGCACTTTCACCTTTCCTGGCGCTTTCCAGGGCAGAAAAGCATGCCTGCGCAGGAGCGCGATGCTGGGTAGACTGTGTGGATGACGTATCGATGCGTGGGCAGAGATGTCACTCGTTGACATTAATTGTGGACCCAGGCATTCGGCTCACCTAGGCAGGTGATAAGATGACCTGTGCCTAATCATGCTGTTGGTGGTTAGGCGCTTAGTAGCCAGGCCCTGCTGATCTCAGAATAGCACAGGTTGCAAATGGCAATTTTTTTTGTCTCAGAACTCTCTTTAAAAAAGTCCCCGACCAGACTGGGGAACACCTAACTCTGTGACGCAGAAATTCATGAGTGTCGGCGTTCTGCGGAACAGTTGCCCGCCTTCTCCCTCCGGTCAACCCACTGCCTCTTTCTGCCTGTTTCGGTGCTGCCGATCTCTCCTCCTCAGCGCTGCTGTCCTTGCTCTGCATGTCAGCTTCCCAGTTGGGTTCATGATTTAGTCATCCACTACCTCATCTTTCAAAGCCACATCCTGCTCCTCATGACTTGGTGACTTAAAACAACCTGACTTATCGACAACTGTGTCTAATCATCATCTACCTTCTTAGACAAAATTTGCCATTCCCCACCGTCATCTTCTTGTGATCATGGTTGCTCTAAGTTTTGTGCATCACTAAACAGCATGTCCTCCTGTCCCTCTTGGAACATGCAGTGTGGGAGGCTACAATCAAGAAATCATGATGTAAAGAGCTTGTTGGAGGGTTCTAGTGTGGAATCACTGGTCTCCTGGGACTCACCATGGTGGAAAGAAGGAGGATAAGGGTGAGGATTAAGTGATTCAAACTCTTGGCTAGCAAGACTGTGTGGAACATTGGGTGGTGCTGGCAAGCATGCTGGAAGCATGATCTTCTGTCCAACTGACCACCGGTTTGCACTGGTCTGGCTTCAAAAGTGGTTTCCCATGCCTACCTGCAATGTAGGACAGGAAGCTATGTGTCGTGGATGAGAATGCCTCTTGTAGTCCAGCAACATGCGCAGTCACCCCAAGTCCTCGTCATCTGCATGCACCATCATCAGCACTTCCCCCGTCCCTTTCCGCACTCGTTAATCTTTTTCTAATTGCTAGGTCTCTGGATTCCAAGTTTACTTGAATAATTGAAAATAACAATTTTTAATAAAAAGCAAAGTGTTTTTTTAGTTTAAAACCACAGTATTCTAAGACAAAGCATGTAGAACTGTATGGATGACAATACAGTCAACTTTTTCACAAACAAAATTTGGTCACCTGCATCAGGCAAAGTGTTTTTTTAATTTAAAACTACCGTAATTTAACACAAAGCAGGTTAATCTGTATTTATGACAATACAGTAAATTTTTTCACCCCAGAAAAAAAATTGGTTACGTGCAGCAGCAATATACTTAGAAATGGACTGCAAAGCCCCAAGCCCTGCCTAGAGGCTGTATTCAGCCACTCTCCCTGCTCCAGCAGCTGTCCCTAGGCTAAATGCAGGACATATTGCATAGAAATGGCAATGCACAAAGTTAGCCCTTAAAAGGACTTTTCTATGTCACCACCAGAGGACTCTGATTCCTGAAACTGTTCCGAGCATGGCGACGACTCTGATTCCTGAAACTGTTCCGAGCATGGCGACACCGTTCTTGTTATAACCTCTGATGAGTAAATTGTGAAGCATGTGCAGAAAAAAAAAGATTGCATTGATTAATAAATCCCCTGAATTTCTCACGTTCACCGCCAAAACGAAAAGGGGGCAACTTGGGAATCCCAGCACTCGGGGCTACGGCAGGAGCCTGGACTCGCCCCTCTAGAACCTCAATCCTGGCTCGCAAATCCTGGGTAGTCTGTCCAACCACTTGCAAATTGTGATTATTGAGGTCCTGTAGATTTGTAAAACGGGTCTTTATATTCTGCAAATCTGCAAGGATATTATCAGTCACTCCGCAAAGTTCCTTTATGCGGGCCTCCATTTTCCAGATCTTTTAAGACAGGATTACTGGAAGAAGAGGAGAGAAAAAAAAAACAATAGTGTTCACCTGTGGCAACACTGCAGAGAGAAAAAAAAATTAAGGGAAAAAGCTCACCTGGAATGGTTTTAGAAGTCCCCACCACAAACATCACAGAAAGTTTCAACCAACATCTGATATCCAATTTACAGCAGACAAAAAAAGAAAAAAAGGAAAAAAAAAAAAAAACAATATTTACCTTGGAAAAACGCAAAAAGAAAAACTTTAAGGGGAAATTTCTCACCTGGAATGGTTAGAGAATCACAACCCGTCATCACAGAAAGTACAACCGGACGTCTGATACCACATACAGCAACACACCTTCCAGACCCACAGACACTAATTTTTTGGCTTCAAATCTTTAATGTATGTATACATTTCATAAGCGTTTTGTCTTGGGTGGATAAAAAACCAGGATCACGGGTTTGATATAGAAAAGCCTGTTTTTACTTCATACATTTTGGCAGAAAAGTCCACATTTTGCAGACACAAAAAACCGGAGCACGGCAGGCCCGGAAAACCCAACTCACAACACTCCCAAATACAGATTCAGGATCTTTTCTTTTACCGAAGCCAAAGCAAACTGGTTTTTTCAAAGAGCAGGGTCAGAGTCCACAAGTGCTCAGGTTCCTCAGAGAAAGCTGGAGTACAAGGGCCAAGGCTTACAGGATTTAAGCCAGGTTCACTGCCTAGATTTTGAAGCACGATTTCCACTGTGGCTGCTTAAGAACAAAGGAGAGAACGGCGGGAACATCAAGGGAAAATCCATTTTGACAGGGCAAATAGCTGCAGCAAGACAAAAATAAAATGGCTGACGAAAAAACGAGTTTCAGGGAAAATAACAAAGAACCTTAAATTTCTTCCCCCCTTTAAGGGCAACCTCCGGTGACCTCAGACCCGGGTTTTGTGGGGACCTCTGATGAAACGACGGGGCAAGCGGGACTTAACGTTTTGACCGGTTTTCCCCTGAGTTGTCCCCACTGGTAGCCCTGCCATTTAAAAAAAATATTTTAACGATTTCATACAACCGGAATCTAAAATCCTTTCCACCACAAATTCTTCCTACCATCACAGCACGGTCAGGGGAAGGGGGAAGGGCGCCGGAAACGTTTGGGTGTCGCAGCTTTAGTAGGGAAAATGAAAGACGTGGGGTTCTATAGTTTTTGGGCATTTAAGACGACAAGCAAAGGGCCTATAATTTTACTGATTTTATAGGGTCCCCAAATTTCTTATTCCCAACTTAGACGATGGAAAACCTTAACTTAAGATTTCTGTTGAAAAGCCAGACCAATCTCCTACCTTTAAACTGGGGCAGGGTTTAAAGAAATTTTTCTGCTGCTTTCTTGTACCTTTT
>JARQOD010000004.1:400495949-400546781 GCA_033576555.1 Oophaga sylvatica
AAAAGGGGACAAACTTATGGTGTGGCCCCCATGCTCCCCTGACCTCAACCCCATTGAGAACCTCTGGAGCATCATCAAAAGGAGTGTCTATGATGGCGGGAGGCAGTTCACATCTAAGCAACAGCTCTGGGAGGGTATTCTGTCCTCATGCAAAACAATTGAAGCAGAAACCATCCAAAACCTGACAAATTCAATGGATGAGAGAGTTCAGAAGCTCATTTCGAACAAAGGGTCCTATGTGCAAATGTAACATCACCTAGAATAAAGTTTTGAGTTAAAAACTGTTTGATTTAAGTTTGTAAGAACCTGCTAATGCTTATAATTTCAAAAATGACCATTTTTTTGTTTTTTTGTTCTTTATTAAAATGAAAAGGTTGAAAACTCTGCTGTGCATAATAATTTGGAACATGCATTTTGAGTGCAGTTTGAGTGTTTTATTTTTTTTAAATATACTGTTATAGGCATTTTTGTACAAAAACTTTTAAATTTGGAACACAGTGTAATGCTGCACAAAGGTTAATCATGGCCCCATAAGATGCTCCATATTAAAATATGCCCCATATAATGCTGCATAAAAGGTTAATGATGGCCCCATAAAATTCTCCATAGAATAATATGCCCCATATGCTGCTCCATAAAGGTTGATGGCCCCATAAGATGCTCTATGGAATAATATGCCCAATATAATGCTGCATAAAGGTTGATGGCCCCATAAGATGCTCCATAGAATAATATGCCCCATATGCTGCTCCATAAAGGTTGATGGCCCCATAAGATGCTCCATAGAATAATATGCCCCATATGCTGCTCCATAAAGGTTGATGGCCCCATAAGATGCTCCATAGAATAATATGCCCAATATAATGCTCCATAAAGGTTGATGGCCCCATAAGATGCTCCATAGAATAATATGCCCCAAATTCTGCTCCATAAAGGTTGATGGCCCCATGAGATGCTCCACAGAATAATATGCCCCATATAATGCTTCATAAAGGTTGATGGCCCCATAAGATGCTCCATAGAATAATATGCCCCATATGCTGCTCCATAAAAGTTGATGGCACCATAAGATGCTCCATAGAATATGCCCCATACGCTGCTCCATAAAGGTTGATGGCCCCATAAGATGCTCCATAGATACATATGCCCCATATGCTGCCCCATAAGATGCTCCATAGAATAATATGCCCAATATAATGCTGCATAAAGGTTGATGGCCCCATAAGATACTCCATAGAATAATATGCCCCATATGCTGCTCCATAAAGGTTGATGACCCCATAAGATGCTCCATAGAATAATATGCCCCATACGCTGCTCCATAAAGGTTGATGGCCCCATAAGATGCTCCATAGATACATATGCCCCATATACTGCCCCATAAGATGCTCCATAGAATAATATGCCCCATATAATGCTGCATAAAGGCTGATGGCCCCATAACATGCTCCATAGATATATATGCCCCATATGCTGCTGCTGCAATAAGAAAAAAAAAATGACATACCTCTCGTCGCTGGGGGCAAGGTGCCGGTGTCGCCGCTGGCTCAGGGCCCTGGCACCTGTGATATTCACCTGCCCCCATTCCACCGCCAGGTGCCGCTCTGTCTTCCGGGTCTCTGCAGTGACTGTTCAGGCAGAGGGCGTGTAATAACCATGTCATTGCACCCTCTGACCTGAATGTCATAGCCAGGGGACGCGGATGATAGAGCAGTGCGCGGCGGTGGAACGGGGACAGGTGAGTATTGCATGGCTCCCCCTGTCCTCCCCATCATACTCACCCCCTCCTGTTGCGGTCTCCGTACTTCTTGCTTCTCAGATGGTCTCCAGCGCCGGCAGCTCCTTCCAGTGTTCAGCGGTCACATGGTACCGCTCATTAAAGTAAAGAATATGCGCGTGGAGTCACGTGCATATTCATTACTTTAGTGAGCGGTACCATGTGACTGCTGAACACTGGAAGAGCTGAGGCGCCGGAGACCATCTGAGAAGCAGGGAAGTGCAGAGACCACGCCAGGAGGGGGTGAGTATGATCTGACAGCCGCCGACTCCTGCGCTTCTCGCCCCCTGCCTACCCCCTGGGACAATGACTCGAGTATATGCCGAGTGGGGCACTTTCAGCCTAAAAAAATGGGCTGAAAATCTCGGCTTATACTCCAGTATACACGGTAATTAATCCGATTAGTAAATGCCACAAACTAAAAAAAGATAAAAGAATGACAAAATTACATTTTTTTTGGTTGCTGGAATACCACAAAAAATGCTGTAAAAAGTGATAAAAACATTATATCTATCACAAAATGATATCAATAAAAACATAGTCTTGACCTGCAAAAAAATAAGCCATAACATCGACTGAAAAATTAAAACGTTACAGGTTACATATAAAAAAAACTGTAAAAATGTTTTTTTTTCCACAATTTCTCCCCACTTGGAAATTGTTCCTATTTTCCAGTGGATTATGTGGTAAAATCAATGGCGTCATTCAAAAGAAAAACTCGGCTTGCTAAAAAACAAGTTCTCATATGTCTATGTTGAACAGAAAAATAAAAAAATTATGGCTCTGGGAAGAAATAGAGTAAAAAATGAAGACGCAAAAATGGAAATTGGCTCCATCATGAAGGGGTTAAACATGTTTTACTTCACAGACAGCATCAATTGCAATCACATGCTGTCCTGTCTGTATACTCTCCCCTTCCTAGGAGCTGTAGTATGTGCAGAGCATGTCAGACACAGCCATTACACAGTGCATAGCAGATTCCAAGAACTACTGATTAAAATGTATTTTGTTCATGGGAAAACTCCTTAAAGAAGCACTCTCTCCTCATATCAAAGTTTTTAATCCTCTTAAAATATTACAATCATTATATTATATAGCACTGGGTACTTACAGTTGCTGATTTTGCCTTTCTACCCAGTTAATTCTTCTGTTTTCCATCGGATCTGTAACATCACGTGATTAAAAACTGACTATCTGAATCCTTCTAATCTCTATGTAGAAACAGGAGGTCAGTTTTCTCTGCACAAGTCATGATTCACGTCAAAAGTCTATGGGAAGGGAGCTGCTGAGTCAAGAGGAAGACAGAAATGATTCATACAGGGACAAAAGATTTCCTGTTTCTACATAGAGGGGAGAAAAGAGAATTAACTGGGTAGAAAGGTAAAAGGAGCAATTGTAAGTACACAGTGCTATATAATATGACTGTAGTATATGAAATGCCACCTGTCACCACAAAATACCCTAGTAACATTCCAACATGGGGTTAATCTGCAGGTTATTAGCGTTACTAACATGCCCAGCGGCTACACTTAGCTGTCTGACACCCGTACGCTGCGGGGGGAATAAAGTTAATTTTCTCCCCGCAGCATTTGGCTACGTGCAGACGCCAGGAAGTAATAATGCTATTAATCTGCAATTTGACAACTTATCACCAGGTTAATTTCAGGCTCTGTGCAGACTAACCATAAATGCATTATATGGGAACAAAAAAATATTGGAAAGGTAGACATAACCCTCCATAACACCCCAGAACGCAAATGTGAAGACCTCCTTAGCTGTGAAAAACTGACGTCAATGAATTAAAAAAAGAAAAACAAGAGCAAAACACTGTTGATGAAAGATCCAACAAGAACATGTGAGAACTGATTAATCCCTCAAGGTTGCAGCCAATTTTCATTATTGTGTTTTCACTTTTCCTCCTCTTCCAAGATGCATTTTTTTTATTATTATTCAACCTAAATAGCTGTATGGGGACTTGTATTTTGCAGGATGACATGTAGTTTTGAATGACACCATTCACATTATCAGGTAATGTACTAGAAAAGGGAAAAGAAAAATTCAAGTGGGGTGAAATGATGAAAAATCTCCAATTCGGCCATTATTTTTGGGGTTTTGTTTTTTTTCGGTATTCTCCAGGATAGCACCATTATTAAGGAGATAGCAAACATGCATAGTTTAATTATTTTAGTGGCTTAATCCCTTTCCTGACATTTGACATGAGTTTCCACAACATGAAGCACATATTAAGTTATTGAGATCGCTCATGCACAGGAGCTGTGCCTGGCAAAATCACAGCCGGGAACTTTTCTAATTAATTGTACCACCATGCAAAAAAATGAGAAAAACCAAAGTGAGAAAATGGCATGAAAAGAAATGAAAAATTGTATAACAAAAAATAAATTGGCTTTGTCTGTAGAAAAATAAAAAGTTATAGCTCTCTGTATATGGCGATGGAAAAACAAATTTTATTTTTTGTTAATGTTTCCCACTAAAAAGACAACTCAGAAAATTGTAAATCTGGCATTGCTGTAATCCGACTAACTATAATCGTACTACCTGAATAAAGCACTGCCCTCCTCCTCACTTTCGTCAGGGTTTCCATCTACCGTAATTTGCCAAAAAAATGGGAATTGGATGGAACCCCCACTGTAACAATTCACTACAATGAGGCAGATGGAATCACTTTCCTTTTGGCCTCTTTTACAGCAATCTTGGTCTTTTTCAGGGTTAAAAAAAAAGCATGGCCGGTCTCGCTTTTGTGCACTCCTATTAAGATGGGACACCACTTGAACAGAGTACAATGTCACTGTCTGCCTCATTATAATGAATGGTTCCAGTGAAGGTTCTGACTGAATTCCATTTTGGGTGGTGGTGGAGGGATTTAGATGGAAACTCGCCATAAGTGCTAAGCATAGGGTACATGGTAAATGTGTACCTAGCCTTAAGGGGAACCTGTCACCTTGTTTTGCCGCTATAAGATGCAGCCACCAGCTTTCGGGGCTTATCTACAGTATTCAATAATGGTGTAGATAAGGCTGGCTTCACATTTGCGGTTGTGTCCGCAGCGTTTATACTGCATACTTCTACATGTGTCGTGTTTTCCTATCTTTAACATTGGGGACGCAGGTACATGCGATTGGATGCTTTTTGCCCCGTTTGACTACGCATGCGTCGTCTTGTCATCTGCGGCTGGGTGCGGTAAACCCAACATGTTGCAATTTTAGAGGCGTCAATTTGCCGCATAGAAACGTATGCGCTTGTTTGCGGAAGGAATACGTCTAAAAAACGCATTACAGTCTATGAGAACGCATGCGCACGCAAGCACATGCATACACTTTGCGTTTGCATAAGCAAGAATTTACATAAGACACGACCCATTGGGCTTGGCTTGTGTAAATTCAAACATTTGCCGGGAAAATAGCACTTGCCTATCGTCCGCACCGCAAACGCTTGCATGCGTTTGCAGTTGTGGACGATACGCTGTGGACTCTAAGGCAAATGTGAAACTAGCCTAAGCCCCGGGTCCGACCTGCAAGATAAGAAAAACAAGTTTTATTATACTCACCCGGGGTGGTCCGGTTCCGGTGCCTTCCATCTTCATGCGATATCGTCATCCTGCTTGCTTCATGTCGGGCTCCTGCACAGGCATACTGATTGAGGGCAGAGCAAAGTGTCAGTGCGCAGGCGCCAGGAAAGGTCAAAGAGGCCCAGCGCCTGCGCTCTACAGTACTTTGCTCTTCCCTCAACAGTGCAGATCAATACGTCTGCGCAGGAGCGCGTCACGAAGCAAGCCTGATGATGACATTGCATGAAGATGGGAGGCGCCGTACCCGGATCTGCGACACCCATCGGACCGGACCACCCCCCGGGTGAGTATAATAAAACCTCTTTTTCTTATCTTTCAAGTCGGTTCGGGGGCTTATCTTCAGCATTATAGAATGCTGAAGATAAGCCCCGAAAGGCAGTGGCGGCATCTTATAGCAGCCAAACGAGGTGACAGGTTCCCTTTAAAAGAAATCTGTTGGCATATTCTGTTCTGAGAGCAGCATGGTGTACGATAGCAGCGGAGATCATTATTCCAGTGATGTGTCACTTACTAGGTTGTGTGTTCCTCTTACAATTAATTCAGTATTTAATCAGCCAGAAATTATCACTATCTGTTTAGATGCCTCGTGCTTACCGGTCCAACCACACCCCACCACTGATTAACAGTTCTCTGTCAATATATAGGACCTCATACTGTACAATTCACAGCCAGCAAACTCAGTTCAACTCACTGACGTCAGCGCGATAGCTGTGGGAAAAGTTATAACAGCGTTCGCACTAACTTAAGTTGAACTGAGTTAAACTCAGTTACTTCTAGTCGCAGTCATACTGTCAATGCCATTTACAGTGGTGAGAGCAGGACTGCGGCAGTTTTCCGGTGAAAACAGGTTGGTAGCCTGGCATACAATTTCAAGTTTCCTTATGTGTTCTCACCACCACTGCCCTGTTTCCTGGACCTGCTGTGACCGCTAAATACGGTAACTTGCGGTGAAGAGAGGGCACATTTCAGTTCAGCGCATAATACCGGCCTGAAATAAATTGGCCCATGTCTTCCCCCAGAGCTGTGAATTGCACATGACAGGTAGGGTGCAAAATTCACAACTGATGCGGCCACAGAAGAGGACATGAAGTCAGTGTCTGCCATATTCTGTATGTCGTGCTTTGACACTTACACATCAGCTAATAAAAAATGGCAGCCCATAGTGAAGAAATTTATAACAAATACATTTTACTATAATTTAATGATCATCAACCAGATCCATTTCCAAAGGCAGTATAACTCTTGGATTGGTCATGATTAAATTATTTGCATATAACCTCACAAGGTGGAGCTCACTTTAATCCTTCATATCCTGCAGTCTAAGGGATTCTGACAGCTATCAGAACCTTGTCTGGTTCCTCTCCCCAAGGGAAACAAGGACATAAAACCATTAAATAGGACCTTCACTTTAGGGGAATGATACAAGACTGCAATCTATCTTTTGAAGCTTTGTCCAAAGCCAAATTGTCGAAGTACCTTCTCAAGGTAGGCCCCTTTGACCAAATCAAATGCCTTAGCAGCAACTAAAGATGCCAAGGCCGAATCTTCCTGTCCTTTCCATCCCAACTGTGCAGTTACCTGCACTATCCTTATATTATCGAATGTAGACAGTCCCAGAATAATTCCGCACTGGTTAGGGTTATAAGCATTTTCATGAATTACTTTTTTTTAGTCTATTAGCTAGCATTTGTCAAAATTTTAACATATAAATTTAAAAAGGATATGAGTCTATATGATTAAAAATCTTTGGGAGGTTTATTTGGTTTAGCATTACCACAATTTTGGCATCTGAGAAAGATTTGGGTAGAAAGCCTTGTTTCATTGAGGAATTATATAGTTTAAGAAGATGAGGGGCCAGTTGGTCAAAATATCTTAGACTTCCAGAGAGAGTCCATCTGGACCCGGTGACTTATCTAGCGCCATACCAAAGGGCCCCTTACATTATATTTTCTTTAGTAATTGGAGTCTCTAGGACCGCAGCACTCTCCTCTCCAAGAATCATGACATTTATGCCTCCTAGATATTCCAATAAAGTCTTCTCCAAGTATTCAGCGCAAGTGGAGTACAGGTTCTGGTAGATGTCAGAAAACAAAGACAGAATCTCACGAGAATCAGACACCACCATCCCCCAAAGACCATTAACCCTAAAGCGCTATTATGGTTAACTATATGTGCTGTATGCTTGCCAAGATCAAAAAAGGATTGTCTGGTAAAGAATAGATGAGGGCTGCAAGTCCACAGTTTCAGTGTAGCTGGGTTCTCAGGAGACAATATGGCACTGACAAGAGGAGGCGTTAATCGTATGGGCCAGTGGATCCAAGCAGGCATTTTTACCAGAAACTATGTGAGGCTGAGGAAAGAGTCCAGAAGGGATGAGTATCAGTCCCTTCGCAGTGGGAAGGATTTTTAACAGTGTTATAAGGCTATAGCTTGAATTCCAGAAGGAGCTACTGTGAGTTGTTTCTGTCTCCCTTGGCTGGCAGGCCCCCGTGGTACATACTATAGTTTGATCACTTTTTATTGCATTTTTGGAGGTGAGACTATTAAAAAAAAAAATTGCTATTTTGCCATTTTTTTCTTACGCCATTTACTGTATAGGTTAAAGTATTTTATAGTTTTATTGTTCTACCTCTTTCTGAACATTCATATTTTTTTATTATGTATTCTTTAACTTAACTGGGGAAAAGTGGGGAGATTTGAATTTGTTTTTCTTTTATATTTTTTTAAAAACTTTCATATTTTACATTACATTTTATTTTTCCCTTCCCCATGACAGCACCGACGTGAGAGTATGGTATCCGCCCCCAGGAACAGGAAACCTGCAGCAGAGATAAAAGAAGCGGCACCTCTCCATCGGTTTTGGTTTCCTGTTCCTGCAGGTGGATACCTGGAGCAGGCGAAGTACCTGTAGGGGGATCTCTCCCTTGATGAGCCGGTCTGGAGACCGAGGTCCGTGAGGGGGCACTGCAGCTGAGCGCGGCGGCGCGCGCTCTTCATACCAGCGTCTTGGGGGCTGCCTGGGCCGCGTCTCTCTCCCTGATGGACTCCCCGGGGGCCGCTCTGGGCAGGAGGCTGAGCCGGGGGGAGGTGTGTCCACCACGACGCTGGCGCCAACTGAGTGGAGCGACTTCCGGTCGCACCGGAAGTGACGCCACACGCCGGGAGAAGAGGTGTGCTGGACACTTCCGGGAGGAAGCCGCTCCAGAGGAGCGCACACCGCTCTCCCCCGAACCCCCCTCCCATATATGCCGGTGGCAGAGGAATGGCGGCGACAGCTCCCAGGGTGAAAATGGACCCCGCAAATAAGGAGCACGTGCCGGATGAGGAAGCAGACCAGCAGACCGCTGTGGTACCAAGGGGCCGGTGGGTGAGTGCCTTTGTAAGGCAAAAACACATGAATGATGGCCCTTATCCTGTCCCCCTTTCCCTAGGGTAAAAAAATCACAACTAAACAAAAAAAACAAAGCATGCTCTTTGTGTAAGAAAACTCTTCCCAGAACGTATGGCAAGCGAATGTGTCGCTCGTGTGTGGAGAGAACGGTGGTGGAAGAATCGCTGTCCCTATTAAAGAATATTAAAACCATCATCCATGAGGCAGTGAGAACAACTGTAAAAGAGCAGTTAAAACAGCACACTGCGCTCAGTTCTGGGACGCCTCTCCCCCTCCCTCCTACGGTACAAAGTGACGTAGAGTCGGAAGACGAACCGGCGGAGTTAGGGCCCTCTGCAAGTTCAGACCTGGATTCCTTGGACGAGGAATATGGCCACCCTTATTTTTTATCCGAAGACATCGGAAAATTACTAAAATTGGTCAGGTCTACCATGGGGGTTGAGACACCGAGGGAACAACGGTCGGTACAGGATTCTATGTTCAGTAATCTGGAGGGGAAAAAACGTAAAGTTTTCCCCTTTCATGATAATCTGCTAAATTTAATAGAGAGTGGAAAAAGTCCAATAAAAAGATGTCCATTCCACAAGAATTAAAACGGAAATACCCTTTTGATGAGGAAATTTGTGACAAATGGGAAAAGGTGCCTAAACTGGACGCCGCCATTGCTAGCACCTCCAAAGGAATAGCTTTACCGTTTGAAGACAAGAGTTTAGGATGGATAATAAACGAGAGAAAATCAAAACTAATCCCAGCCCAAACACAGGAGTTTCTGGGGATACTATTAGACTTTGTCAAACAACAATGAGTCCTCCCAGACAGGAAGATGTACTCCATCCAGCACAGGATACGTCAGTTGCGACCGGGTCAGGCTGTGTCAATCCGACAAGCAATGTCACTATTGGGTACCTTGACGGCAACAATTCCGGCGGTCCAGTGGGCACAAAGCCACACAAGAGAACTGCAATGGCAAATCTTGGCCGAACAGGCAAAAGACCCGGCCAGCTTGAATCGGCACTTCACCTTAACGCCACAAGTCCACAGCTCATTAAAGTGGTGGCTAAACACCAAAAACCTAAGCAAAGCAGTACCCTGGTCAATTCAGAACCAAGTGGTGTTAACCGCAGATGCGAGTCCGTCAGGGTGAGGAGCACACCTGACGGGCCGGGTTGTGCAGGGTCAATGGGAATCCTCAATGAAGATAACATCCTCCAATTTGAAAGAGTTGACAGCGGTGAAGCGAGCACTTCATCAGGTAAAAGAAGAAGTACAAGAAAGACATGTCACAATACTGTCAGACAACAACATGACGGAAGCTTACATAAACCGACAGGGGGGTACAAGATCACCATCCCTGATGGCGGAAGCAAGAGATCTGTTCATATGGGCGGAGAACAACCTGTTATCCCTGCCAAGCACACACTTAAAAGGGACAGACAATATGGTGGCAGATTTCTTAAGTCGGCATGTACTGCACCAAGGAGAATGGTCCCTAAATCAGGACATATTTGGAGAAATTTGTGTCAGCTGGGGCATGCCAGAAGTGGACCTATTTGCCACAAAAGAGAACCGGAAAGTAAACAGGTTCTACTCCTTGAACCGAAGAGAACGACCGGAAGGAGTAGATGTGCTGCTGCACCGCTGGAGGTTCAAACTAGTGTATGCTTCCCCCCCCCCCCCGTTTCCCCTAATACCAATAGTCTTGAGGAAAATAAGGGAGGACAAGGCCCGGGTAATTCTTATCGCGCCCTTCTGGTCGAAAAGGGCGTGGTTTACATGTCTCACACGCATGTCTGCCTCGGACCCGTGGATCTTGCCGGATGTCCTGAATCTACTACACCAGGGGCCAGTGGAGCATCCTCAGGTTCACAGACTACATCTCACTGCCTGGAACTTGAGAGGGGACTCCTATTAGCAATAGGATTCACAGTCCCCTTGGTGACCACCTTGCTCACTAGTAGGAAAAAAGTCACCTCGGCCAAATATCAGAAGATTTGGCAAAAGTTCCTAGAATTCTCGGGGCGACGGGGCAGTCCAAAAGGTCCCAATCAGGAAGTCCTAGAATTCCTCCAGAAAGGGCTGGAAAGAGGATTGTCTACAAGCACCCTAAAAGTGCAAGTCTCTGCACTAGGTGCGTTATTTGACCAAAAACTGGCTGACCATCCTTGGGTTGTGAGGTTCATTCGAGCCTCCTTTTCAACCAGACCTTCAAAATTACTACCTAAGGTGGCTCCCTGGGATCTAGATTTAGTATTGAATGCTTTGATTATGTCCCCCTTTGAGCCTATTACATCCATTTCAGCAAAGGCTTTGACACTAGAAACTGTACTCTTGGTTGTCCTGACGTCAGCTCAGCGAGTCAGCGACCTACAAGCTATCTCTGTAAATCCCCCGCACAGTACCTTTATGGATGACAGAGTGATTATAAAAACTGACCCAGCCTTCCTTCCGAAGGTTAATACAAAGTTTCACAGGGACCAATAAATAATTCTACCCTCATTTTGTGCCAACCCGAAATCCCAGGGAGAGCAAACTTTTCATTGTTTAGATGTGAGACGTTGCCTACTTCAATATATAGAAGTCTCAAAATCCTGGGGGGCAAACAGGGGGAAAAAAGCTTCCAAAGCAACTATTGCACGCTGGCTGTGCATGGCTATCTCACTTTCCTATTCTTCGTCAGGTCAGACTCCCCTACTGGGTGTAACGGCTCACTCCACAAGGGCTGTTGCGATATCCTGGGCCGAACAGGCAAATGCATCAACAGAACAGATTTGCAAAGCAGCGGTATGGTCGTCACCCTCCACCTTTTTTCGTCATTATATGTAGGACTCTCGAATCTTGCCTTTGGTAGGAAGGTATTATCTGCTGTTGTCCCACCCTAAGAGGCTCTTCTATTTCTTCCTCTCACGTCGGTGCTGTCATGGGGAAGGGAAAAAGAATGATAATTACTTACCGGTAATTTGATTTTCCAGAGCCATGACAGCACCGTATTAATTACCGCCCTATCTTGGTGATGGTTGTGTGATGCACAAAAAAAAGTGTGTATATAAATTTGTATATAAAGAAGGTAGATAACGTAACTATGATACGATAAAGTAGAATATGTACTGTATATATATAAGGACTAATTTGGCGGTGACCTTACATACTCTGAAACAAACTGAGGGAGAGGTGCGCCCCCTTCTATTATCTCTGCTGCAGGTTTCCTGTTCCTGGGGGCGGATACCATACTCTCACGTCGGTGCTGTCATGGCTCTGGAAAATCAAATTACCGGTAAGTAATTATCATTTTTTTTAGTCCCCATGAGGAATTTGAACCTGCGAGTCTTTTATGCCTTGCTCTATATACCTGCATTAAAAGTATACAGTTTCCATCAAACCCACATATTCTATAAACACAATTGGTATAGCACGAATATACAACTCTCGATTATAGACAAAAGATGAAAATAATCATATTAGGCCACCAAAACTCGTCTGCTCATTATAAAACCGGATTTGTATTCCCGGATATGACGTAACGGGTATTTCCGATCATGTGACTCCAGTAAGTCCGAGTTACTGTTGCCGTGTTGACAGGTATCCATGGCTACCGATGCTGTGGCGCCCAGGACTCGCATTGCCGGATGTGACGTTACAGATGATTCCGATCATGTGACTCCAGTGATCTGAGTCACCATTGCCATGTTAACAAGTATCCATGGCTACCAATACCATGGCGCCCAGAACCAAAAGAAAACAGAAAATCCAGATGATATAAGGTTTCATCGCTGATATGACATATATAGGAACAAAATAAAAAAGAGAGAGAGTGTGATCACATATTAGCAGTATAACAAAGCAGATCAAATTGCTTGAGCATACTAATGCCAGTGTTGAGACCGATGGAATGAGGCATAAATTGAGCGATACGAAAATGATAGATACACGTGTTAGAATAATCAGTCAAGGAATCTACAGGTACGTCAACAACGGGCTTCTCAACCACATCTTCAATCGGTAATAGGAGATATCCGATGAGATTTCACAAGCGGAAATATGATCATGGTCGTCGACAGGAGGATAGGAAATACAAAAATACCTCACAAATGTCAGAGGAGAATAAATCAAGTTCCACACTGAAGGTAATTAATTTATCTACTATACCGCTCTCTTCTGACCATGTTTCAGTTTTAAGTCGAGGTCTTTCATTTTCTCCCTCATCAAGGCTTGATAAATTTTCAGTGGCTAAGGATCTACAGCTGTTCGCCAGAAAACTGGCTTTTAAGAAAATATTTCATAAACAAGATGATGACATCACCACTATGACAATATCAGAAACCCAACGAAAAAATAGGAACAGCATCCAATCCAGGTGAAGTATAACAAGTCTTTATTCAGCCACCATAAAATACGACGTTTCGGCCATTTTCAGGCCTTTATCAAGTATACAAAAACAGGCAAAATGGTGTCCTTAAATGGTGTGGAGGAGCCAATCACCATCCAGGAACCGCCCATAATACAAATAGACATATATACAGAATATACAACGATAATCCATTTAAAACAGTGATCAAAGCTCAGAATAGTGACATCATAGAAAAATACAGCAATGTTATAATTGTGCATATAATATGCCATAGATTACTCCATATAAACACTATCACCATTTAGTCTGCCAATCGATGATCTGTTACTGCACACTCCCATTCTGGTGCTGCACCAATCATGTACTCACTAGCAGCAGCGTCCTCCATATCCAATCAGTGTCAGTTCAGCAGCGCTTAGTCAGAGCACTTGTCCAATAGCCCACAGGATAATAAATCGGGAGGCACACCTAACTCACTCCCCACTGTGTGGTAAACAAAGGCACATGTTCAGAAGTCATCATAGCAAACGCCCAGTGGATCATGTGAACACCAGCGTCATCAGACACCCAGTCACATGACCGCAAGCATCATCCGAGGTCTAATCACATGATAGTCCCATCATAAGCCTCTATTCCAGGCTGAAAACACTAAAATAGCGCGCGATCACCGGCATCATCCGACACCTGAAAAAAGAACACGCATGCACAATAAACTCTATCATTATTTATACTACTCCAGATATGTCATCAGGAAACCTGCAGGTCACATGACCGTCAGTATTGGCATAATGTAAGCAAGAGACCGCACATGCGGATCTATATAGAATGGAAGATTAACAATATAGCAGACGCCTAAAGAAATATATATAATATCTACAAAATAAATGATGTCATCAGGAACTATTAAGTCACCACTTGCTCCGATCACTCCAGATAATAATCCTACGAAAACAACAAACATAAGTAAAATATATATCTAAAAACAAACACAGAATATAGATGCAAAAATTACCTAGCACAAATATGCAAATTATATTCGATATTCAACCCCTTTGGTTGCAATGTCTCCAAAACGGAGATCCACCGGAGTTCTTTCTGTTTAAGCAACTTAATCCTGTCGCCACCTCTCCTAAGGGGTGGAACCCCGTCAATAACTCTAAATCTCAGCTGACTGACCAAGTGTCCACATTCTACAAAGTGCTTAGATACCGGCAGTTCCATCATCTTCGTCCTGATAGTACTTTTGTGTTTACTTATCCTAGCCTTAACTTCCATCGTTGTCTCGCCTATATACATGAGTCCACACGGACACACGAGCATATAGATTACAAAGCTAGATGTACAAGAGTACCGTTCCTGGATCCGAAAGCGTTGACCCGTGCGTGAGTGGCCAAAACTGTCACCCTTGATCATATTGCCACAGCATGCACAATTCAAACATGGAAAATTTCCATTTTTTGGAGGGCCCAAAGTTAACTGTCTGGATATTTTGGAGGATCCAATGTCAGATTTGACCAACTTATCTTTCAAATTACGCCCTCGCCTATAAGAAAGCAATGGCTTGTGCGCAAATTCAACTACATCCGGTAAACCTCTATGTAATAGACCCCAATGCTTATTCAAGATATTCCCTATTTTACCACTAACAGGGCAATAGGTAGAAACAAAAGGGACTCTTTTAGGGGAAATCTTAATACGTTTGTTTCTCACATCTTCCAATGTTGTCTTCAAGGCTTTCTCCTTGAATTTTCTAAGATCCTTCTCAGGATACCCCCTTCTGATGAACTTCTCACACATCTGATCAAGCCTCCTGTCCAATACAGTCTCGTCCTTTACTATCCTACGTACTCTCAGCATCTGACTCCAAGGCAGAGACTCTATCATTTTCCTTGGATGATTACTATCAAAAACAAGGAGACTATTCCTGTCTGTGTCCTTTATAAACAAATCAGTGCATAACCATCCACTGTGCTTGTACACTAAAGTATCCAAAAATTGAATCTGGTCAAAGGAGTGTGTCATTGTGAACTTCAGCTCGGGAAATATCATGTTAAGATGACTATGGAAAGATACCAGATCATTCATGTTCCCCTCCCAAACACAAAAGATATCATCAATGTAGCGCCACCAGGCTCTGACATGGCGCCAGTGGATGGAATTGTACACATGCTGGTCCTCGAATACCGCCATGTAGATGTTTGCATAAGTGGGCGCCACATTGGACCCCATGGCGGTACCACGCAACTGCAGGAAAAATTCATCCCCAAAAAGAAAAAAATTCTTCTTGAGGACAAACTCCAACAGTGCCAGGACCAGCTGTGTACCACCTGGGGCCATGTCAGAGCCCGCCAACGCCACACCAACAGCCTCCAAACCACGTTCATGTTTAATGGAGGTGTACAGTGATACAACATCAAACGAAACGAGAATAGTATCCTCTGTGATGTCCAGACCCTCAATCTTACTCAGAAAATGGTTAGTATCCATGATATAAGATTTGGCCTCAATAGCAAAATGACGTAACACTTTATCTAGAAAAATGGATACCTTACCACATAGAGAGCCCCGCCCAGACACAATTGGGCGTCCAGGGGGATCCATCAGATTTTTATGGATTTTAGGCAGGGTGTACAGAATAGGTGTCACTGGAAACTCCACCAAAAGAAAATCAGAGAGTTTTTGGTCTATCAAACCATTAGATAATGCCTCATTGATCAGTATTCTCAATTCACTTTGAAAACAAGGTGTGGGATCTTTAGACAACTTAGCATAAACTGCCGTGTCCAACAATTGACCACAAATCTCAGCCCTATATTTATGGGTATCCATCACCACCAGGGCCCCGCCTTTGTCGGCTGCCCTGATGGTGATAGCTTTGTTACCTGAGAGCCTATCCAACACCTGTCTCTCACTGTGTGTTAAATTCCCTCTTTTGAATGGACCTACACCCTCACGTTTCAATCTAGTCATGTCCCTTTCAACCAATTGGATATATGATTCCACAAAATTATTTTTAACAGGAGGTTGAAAGTTACTTTTGTTATAAAGACCAAAATCATGTAAAGCAAAACCCCTAGGGGCATCACTAATTGCAGCAATAGGTGTGTCCTCACTCTCATTGAAATATACTGCTAATCTTAGCCTTCTAAAAAAGGCAAAAAGGTCACATTCAATGTTAAACCAATCTGGATAATTGGAAGGGCAAAACGACAGTCCTTTGGATAATACATTATAGTCCACATCAGTAAGTGTGCAAGATGAAATATTTACCACTAAGTTCTTTTGTTCTATGTGGCTCTCTTCTTCCCCTCGTTCCGGGTTCTCATGGGCAGATTGCGGGAGGTGCACGGCATCTGATTGTCCACTTCTCTGTCGCCGGTGTTTCTTACCACCTCTCCTTGGCCTCCTTTTGCCACATTGTCCATTTTTCCTTTCCCTAAAAAATGAGAAGAAGAAGGTACACACAAATTGGAATCGTCAGTGGAATCAGACTCTGCCGTGGTAAAACCGAAACTCTTCTGTTCCCTTGTTTGCTGTCTCCTTCTTCTGCGGGGTTGTGCAAAGGAATCTGGTTTCCTATAGATAGTTCTGCGTGCTCCACCCTGCCAAGAAAAAACATGTCCAGTCCTGTAATCTTCAGCATCACGAAACCATTTCGTTTTTTTCGTTTTCTCAATGTCACCACGAAATTTCAGTAGTTTCTCATCCAAGTGTTTCTTGAACGTGTCCCATTCTTGTGCTGTCAACTGCATAGTCAATTGTTTCTCCAAATCATCGATTTTATTCTTCACCGATACCATTTCTGTGTGGAGAAACTCGATGTTCAAGAGCATTAGATCAAATGAATACTTATTAGTGATCGATTCAAATTTATTACAAAATTGCATATTGTCTGCCAGTAGTGTAGGCCGCAGATGTGGCCTTAGTCCACGAGGTATCCTGTGAACCCTGTGATACTCGCACAGAGTTATGGCATGCAACTCGTGTGAGATATAATTTCTCCTCTCATTTTCATATCTCTTATTCAACATCTCTATGGTAGGTTTATTCAAAAAAGACATATCTATCTGTGTTCTGGCTAGGATTCTTTTAGCATCTTCATCTGTGTATGAAAATATAGTGGCATTGTCCAGTTCACCCACCTCTGGTTCAAGCATCAAAGTCTCCATGACCGGTGCACGTCTGCCAGGATCCACAATCCACAAGTATTCAAGCAGCTGACAGCACTCGGGAGTTAGCACGGATGCACGTTCAGGCGTTCAAGGATCCAAATGAACAACAGTCCAACGAAAAAATAGGAACAGCATCCAATCCAGGTGAAGTATAACAAGTCTTTATTCAGCCACCATAAAATACGACGTTTCGGCCATTTTCAGGCCTTTATCAAGTATACAAAAACAGGCAAAATGGTGTCCTTAAATGGTGTGGAGGAGCCAATCACCATCCAGGAACCGCCCATAATACAAATAGACATATATACAGAATATACAACGATAATCCATTTAAAACAGTGATCAAAGCTCAGAATAGTGACATCATAGAAAAATACAGCAATGTTATAATTGTGCATATAATATGCCATAGATTACTCCATATAAACACTATCACCATTTAGTCTGCCAATCGATGATCTGTTACTGCACACTCCCATTCTGGTGCTGCACCAATCATGTACTCACTAGCAGCAGCGTCCTCCATATCCAATCAGTGTCAGTTCAGCAGCGCTTAGTCAGAGCACTTGTCCAATAGCCCACAGGATAATAAATCGGGAGGCACACCTAACTCACTCCCCACTGTGTGGTAAACAAAGGCACATGTTCAGAAGTCATCATAGCAAACGCCCAGTGGATCATGTGAACACCAGCGTCATCAGACACCCAGTCACATGACCGCAAGCATCATCCGAGGTCTAATCACATGATAGTCCCATCATAAGCCTCTATTCCAGGCTGAAAACACTAAAATAGCGCGCGATCACCGGCATCATCCGACACCTGAAAAAAGAACACGCATGCACAATAAACTCTATCATTATTTATACTACTCCAGATATGTCATCAGGAAACCTGCAGGTCACATGACCGTCAGTATTGGCATAATGTAAATAAGAGACCGCACATGCGGATCTATATAGAATGGAAGATTAACAATATAGCAGACGCCTAAAGAAATATATATAATATCTACAAAATAAATGATGTCATCAGGAACTATTAAGTCACCACTTGCTCCGATCACTCCAGATAATAATCCTACGAAAACAACAAACATAAGTAAAATATATATCTAAAAACAAACACAGAATATAGATGCAAAAATTACCTAGCACAAATATGCAAATTATATTCGATATTCAACCCCTTTGGTTGCAATGTCTCCAAAACGGAGATCCACCGGAGTTCTTTCTGTTTAAGCAACTTAATCCTGTCGCCACCTCTCCTAAGGGGTGGAACCCCGTCAATAACTCTAAATCTCAGCTGACTGACCAAGTGTCCACATTCTACAAAGTGCTTAGATACCGGCAGTTCCATCATCTTCGTCCTGATAGTACTTTTGTGTTTACTTATCCTAGCCTTAACTTCCATCGTTGTCTCGCCTATATACATGAGTCCACACGGACACACGAGCATATAGATTACAAAGCTAGATGTACAAGAGTACCGTTCCTGGATCCGAAAGCGTTGACCCGTGCGTGAGTGGCCAAAACTGTCACCCTTGATCATATTGCCACAGCATGCACAATTCAAACATGGAAAATTTCCATTTTTTGGAGGGCCCAAAGTTAACTGTCTGGATATTTTGGAGGATCCAATGTCAGATTTGACCAACTTATCTTTCAAATTACGCCCTCGCCTATAAGAAAGCAATGGCTTGTGCGCAAATTCAACTACATCCGGTAAACCTCTATGTAATAGACCCCAATGCTTATTCAAGATATTCCCTATTTTACCACTAACAGGGCAATAGGTAGAAACAAAAGGGACTCTTTTAGGGGAAATCTTAATACGTTTGTTTCTCACATCTTCCAATGTTGTCTTCAAGGCTTTCTCCTTGAATTTTCTAAGATCCTTCTCAGGATACCCCCTTCTGATGAACTTCTCACACATCTGATCAAGCCTCCTGTCCAATACAGTCTCGTCCTTTACTATCCTACGTACTCTCAGCATCTGACTCCAAGGCAGAGACTCTATCATTTTCCTTGGATGATTACTATCAAAAACAAGGAGACTATTCCTGTCTGTGTCCTTTATAAACAAATCAGTGCATAACCATCCACTGTGCTTGTACACTAAAGTATCCAAAAATTGAATCTGGTCAAAGGAGTGTGTCATTGTGAACTTCAGCTCGGGAAATATCATGTTAAGATGACTATGGAAAGATACCAGATCATTCATGTTCCCCTCCCAAACACAAAAGATATCATCAATGTAGCGCCACCAGGCTCTGACATGGCGCCAGTGGATGGAATTGTACACATGCTGGTCCTCGAATACCGCCATGTAGATGTGCTAGGTAATTTTTGCATCTATATTCTGTGTTTGTTTTTAGATATATATTTTACTTATGTTTGTTGTTTTCGTAGGATTATTATCTGGAGTGATCGGAGCAAGTGGTGACTTAATAGTTCCTGATGACATCATTTATTTTGTAGATATTATATATATTTCTTTAGGTGTCTGCTATATTGTTAATCTTCCATTCTATATAGATCCGCATGTGCGGTCTCTTGTTTACATTATGCCAATACTGACGGTCATGTGACCTGCAGGTTTCCTGATGACATATCTGGAGTAGTATAAATAATGATAGAGTTTATTGTGCATGCGTGTTCTTTTTTCAGGTGTCGGATGATGCCGGTGATCGCGCGCTATTTTAGTGTTTTCAGCCTGGAATAGAGGCTTATGATGGGACTATCATGTGATTAGACCTCGGATGATGCTTGCGGTCATGTGACTGGGTGTCTGATGACACTGGTGTTCACATGATCCACTGGGCGTTTGCTATGATGACTTCTGAACATGTGCCTTTGTTTACCACACAGTGGGGAGTGAGTTAGGTGTGCCTCCCGATTTATTATCCTGTGGGCTATTGGACAAGTGCTCTGACTAAGCGCTGCTGAACTGACACTGATTGGATATGGAGGACGCTGCTGCTAGTGAGTACATGATTGGTGCAGCACCAGAATGGGAGTGTGCAGTAACAGATCATCGATTGGCAGACTAAATGGTGATAGTGTTTATATGGAGTAATCTATGGCATATTATATGCACAATTATAACATTGCTGTATTTTTCTATGATGTCACTATTCTGAGCTTTGATCACTGTTTTAAATGGATTATCGTTGTATATTCTGTATATATGTCTATTTGTATTATGGGCGGTTCCTGGATGGTGATTGGCTCCTCCACACCATTTAAGGACACCATTTTGCCTGTTTTTGTATACTTGATAAAGGCCTGAAAATGGCCGAAACGTCGTATTTTATGGTGGCTGAATAAAGACTTGTTATACTTCACCTGGATTGGATGCTGTTCCTATTTTTTCGTTGGACTGTTGTTCATTTGGATCCTTGAACGCCTGAACGTGCATCCGTGCTAACTCCCGAGTGCTGTCAGCTGCTTGAATATCAGAAACCCAAGCGCTTCAAGATCTGGAGGATTTAGAGGCAGAATCTGAAGGATTCAGAAGAGGTAAGTATCCCCAACATCTCCTACCGAGATCCACAACCTTCCCACAAATTTCAGCATATCCTGAAATTGACACATTTGTACGTTTGGTAATTCAAGATATATCCGTAATCCCTGATTCCATTAAATCAGATAATTTAACCCCTAATGAACGGAGAGCTTTAAAAGAATTGGAGGGCCTAAAAACGGTTGTTATTAAAGCCTCAGATAAAGGGGTTAATGTGGTTTTGTGGCCAGTCGAGATGTATGAGAAAGAGATGTTCAGACAGTTGAGTACTGACTGTTATCAACGACTGACCTTTAATCCCCTATCCAAATTCAGGATAGAACTTAAGGGTATGCCACACTAAACAATATCGCTAACGGGATCGCTAAAAAACGTCACTATTTAGCGATCCCGTTAGCGATATTGTTCAGTGCGGCAGCTTCCAGCGACGAGCTTCCTGCTGTGATCTCGCTCGTCGCTGGAATCGCTCCGGACCCTATTTCATCGCTGGCGCTCCCGCTGGGTAAGTATCTAATCGCTGTGTGGCACCTTTTCTTAGCGATTTAGCGGTACTTTTGTACCGCTAAAGTCGTTAAGAAGATCGCTAACGGCGATAGCGTCGTTAACTATATCGCTAAATGCGGCAGCATTTAGCGATATAGAAACAATCCCGCTAGCGATCTCATTAGTATGCAACGCTAACGAGATCGCTAGCGGGATCGAGTAGTGTGGCAGTACCTTTAGAGAACTACTTTTGTCAGCAGTTGAAGGGAGTATTATTACACCCAAACAGATGGAGGGATTATGGATTGAGGAACCAAATGTGGCAGTGATTTATCTACTACCAAAGATACATAAAGACCCAGTTGTGCCCCCAGGTAGACCAATCGTGTCGGGAGTTAATAACATATGTGATCCCCTTTGCCGTTTGATTGATTATTATCTCAAACCGTTAGTTGAGATTCTACCGTCTTTTTTGAAAGACACCACGGATGTTCTTAAAAAACTTGATGGTATACACCTTGACGCCGACATGTTCCTTGTAACATGCGACGTTGAAGCACTGTATACCTCAATCAGGCACCAAGATGGTAAACGGGCTACACAGTTCTTCCTTAGGTCCAGCGGTTTGGATCCCACATTGTGTGACTTTCTGGTTAGGGCTCTACAGTTTGTCTTGATGACACACAATTTTTTCTGTTTTAAGGAGGTCCTCTACCTACAGCTCCAGGGAACTGCAATGGGGGCGTCTTGTGCGCCCTCATATGCTAACCTTTTCCTGGGACTGTGGGAGAGGACTATCTTTCAGACTGAACCAGTCCCCCTCAATACAGGTGTAGTCTCTTGGTGGTGCTACATTGATGATGTGCTTTTAATATGGCAGGGTTCTCAGGAGGATGTACATACTTTCTTTGATCATCTTAATAGGAATGATGTCAATATTAAATTGACATATAAGATCGGTAGACAACAAATGGATTTCCTGGACGTGTCCATTCAGGTTGATGATCTCGGGAATATTCAAACTGATTTATTTTGCAAGAGTACGGCAGCTAATACTCTATTACATGCCACTTCGCAGCATCCTAGACATATGTTACATAATATTCCAACTGGACAATTTTTGAGAGCTAGGAGAATCTGCTCTAATGATGCCCTTTTTGAACAACAAGCTAAGGATCTCTACACAAGATTTCATGAACGAGGTTATGGCTGTAACTCTATTTGTCAAGCATATACGAGGGCCCGACTAAGTAATCGTACTGACTTATTGAAGAACAAATCCAGGAATAAAAGCAAGGTGGACCAAAAGGTACGGTGCATTCTTAATTTCAATTCTCGGAGTCATGAAATTTTTCAAATTCTCAAGAAGCATTAATGTGTCATTATATAGATTATCCAAGCGTAACATATATAAGAGCTGACAATCTGCGTGACCAACTTGTTCATAGTTATCACAAGGATAGTACAAAGTTCATTTTTGGATCAAAAGGTCCAGCATGGGGTTGTTCCCTATGCGGTAAATGCATTGCTTGCCAAAATGTAGAACGTACTAAGGAATTTAATAACTCTGATAATAGTAAAATATACAAGATCACTTATAATATAAATTGCACTACCAAGGCTATTATTTACCATGCCACATGCCCGTGTGGGCTCATATATGTGGGCATGACGACGAGAGAAATGAGAAGACGTATAAGAGAACACATACTGGATATTGAGGGTGCTAAAAATACGGAAGATGCAACCATACTGAAACCCATACCATGTCACTTCAAAAAATTTCACAACTGCGACCCGACTCAGCTGCGGTTTAAGGGTATTGATAGAGTGTTCATTAGTCCACGGGGAGGTAATTGGAAAAGCCTACTGGCACAAAAAGAGACAAAATGGATCTTTACCTTGCATACTTTATCTCCATTTGGCCTTAATGACTAACAGTTTTAAGCCATTTTTGAACTATCATAATCTGAATCAATGAGATATTAATTTGGTTAATTTCTCTTATACTTCCTCTGAAAGTCTTAGTTTCCTGGTTATATTTCTGAGCTGTGTTTGGTTTTAGTCGTTGGTTTTATTTTGTTTTTATTTTTTCGTTTTTTAGATATCATGGTCCTTGTGCGCATTTAGATTGGATGTCTCCATCTGGATGGCCTGACATAAATATGTGATATTGAGACTATTACTTACCATCAGGACATCTTCCATTCCTATCGGCTTTTGTGTCTCATTACATATTCCGGTCATTGTGTATGGTCATGTTATCATTTTGTATCATTATGTATTTATTTTCTAATATCTATTGGTTTGAATATATTAACATGGCTACTACTGGATATTTACTCTACTGAGACCCTGTTATATATTACCCATCATATTTGTCAATGTCTCACCTCCCTCTATCCATATATATATACATATATTAGTTTGTTGGCACTTGGTGATAGTTGTGTCATCCCCTGGTTGTTTTTATTAATACATTATTATTGGTTATTATGCTTTGTTATACTGCTAATATGTGATCACATTCTCTCTCTTATTTATTTTGTTCCTATATATGTTATATTGGCGCTGAAACCTTATATCATCTGGATTTTCTGTTTTCTTTCGGTTCTGGGCGCCATGGTATTGGTAGCCATGGATACTTGTTAACATGGCAATGGTGACTCAGATCACTGGTGTCACATGATCGGAATCATCTGTAACGTCACATCCGGCAATGCGAATCCTGGGCGCCACAGCATCGGTAGCCATGGATACCTGTCAACACGGCAACAGTAACTCGGACTTACTGGAGTCACATGATCGGAAATACCCGTTACGTCATATCCGGGAATACAAATCCAGTTTTATAATGAACAGATGAGTTTTGGTGCCTAATATGATTATTTTCATCTTTTGTCTATAATCGAGAGTTGTATATTCGTGCTATGCCAATTGTGTTTATAGAATATGTGGGTTTGATGGAAACTGTATACTTTTAATGCAGGTATCTATAGCGGCAACAGTCTAGCGCTGAGACTATGTCTCTAATTGGCCAATAGTTATACAAAAAGGTACCGTACCAACGTCTAACCACCCTGGACGAAGCATTTCAATGCGAAACGCGCGTCGGGTGTGGTGGACGCCCACTCTTCAAGGTAAACATGTGTTACTAGTATCCATAGGCACTATGCCTGAGTATATGTGTATCCAATATGTGCTTCTCTTTGTTATGTATGCTTGCATGCATTTCCTTACTTGTCACTAATGGGGCTGTATACCTTTATAGCACCTAAGGGATCTGCTTATTAGCTAACATACCCATATGGGACTATTGTTCCCTGGGTGGCTAGTTTCAAAACTCCACTTGGAGTGTATCTGTGTACTTAATTAGGGGTTGGTGTTATTCCCTTATCTGCTGAGTAAGGACACCCACATTGTGTTGATGTTTTGCTTGACATATAGAAGTACTTGTCTTTGCAATTGATCCTCTTTTTCTCACATTGTACCTTGTTTTGAAATATTCATTATACATTGATGTGTTATTTATATCGTTCTTTACTTGACCTGTACCACCGATTTGTCTGTTTTCTGTGTTGTTTTTTGTCCGGTATATTATTTTCTATGCAGTTTTTAACTAATATTTAATAAAAATTTGCTATTTTTTATTACCTATTTTTTGGTAGAGCTCTTTTTTTTTGGTGTTTCTTATCCTGTGTGTGCTCTACAGCAAACACATGGGTTACATATATAGGAGTTGTGTTAACTTCTCACGAGTAACAGTTGCCATGGGAAATTATTGGCACTCTACAGTCACATTGCCAAGTTGTGGAAAACAATGGGTCCAGCACTGGGATGTTGGGACTTAAATGCTGCCATCAGTGATTGACAGTAACATACAAGTGGTTAAACAGCAGCGATTGGAGCGTCAATTATAGATTGTGCCAACTGTAGAAGACAGAAGCCCGGTTTTGAATGGAATCACCTCCTGAGCTCGATCGACACAACCCGACCGGCTTCATGATGTTTATATACATTATAGAGCATGTAGGGGTTAAGACCATTTACGATCGGTACACTGATTGGGTTAGTGCTGGCTGTACAAAAGATTGTATGGCAGAAAGCTAAATACTCTACTGTCAGGCCAATATGTTCTGGGGAAAGAAGACAGGTTACGAAGACAGAAAAACAAGATTTTGGTTGCTTAACGTAAAATCTGTTTCTTGGAGCCTTCATTGGGGGACACAGGAAACCATGTATGCTGCTGCCACTAGGAGGCTGACACTATGCAGAAAAAGAGTTAGCTCCTCCTCCGCAGTGTACACCCCTCCGACAGGAACTAGGGAATTCAGTTCGTGAGAAAGCAGTAGGAGAAGCAATCTATAAAGGAGATAGAAAACACAAACTCAAACTGTAACAGTATAGTAAGCAGAGCTGTTCAACCTGGGTGGGTGCTGTGTCCCTTAATGAAGGCTCCGAGAAACAGATTTTATGGTAAGCAACCAAAATCTTGTTTTCATTACCGCTTCATTGGGGGACACAGGAAACCATGGGACGTCCCAAAGCAGTACCCAAGGGGAGGGAACTGAAGAAAACTCTAATCAGGTCAGAGCACTCCCCTCCGTAACCTGCAAGGGCTTACTAGCTAAGCCGGTATCCGCCAGAGCAATACATGGACTCTGGAGAATTTTTTAATTTAAGGAAGAAGATCCTTCCCTATGACGACATTGTCGATCCTATATGTCCTGGCCCCTTGAAGCGGGGAGAAGATTGTAGTGTGTGGACCCACTTACCCAAGTATGAGACATCACACCACTGAAGATACTAGTGAAAAAGATATGAATCCTGCTGACGGAAGAAATGTGTTATCATCAGACTCTTCATTGAATACAGGCCTGGAGCAGTGTTCGTCACTGGTTGAAGCGTGTGCAGAGTGAGATCCAATTCTTGTCTAAGGTGGGCCTGATGCGGCCACCCTCGGAAATAAAATCCCGAAGCTGCTCAAGGCTTTATCCTGTGCCTGTAGAAAGAAGAGGTAAGTAACGACATATAGATAGGGAGCTCTGGTATTGAGGTAGCTCAAAAGGCCCCTAGGGCAGAACCGAGAACGGTCTTCTATGCTGGGAGTAACGCACTGGAACTAAGGATAACTTGAAGAACCCTGTAACTGACCTACGGATAGTCAGTGCCAGGTCCGAATGATCAAATGGTGAAGACAGGTCCCTGGTGATCAACAAGCAAACAGGGCCCAGTGCGTGGTCGAAGAAAAACCTGCGACCATCAGGTACCTGATACCGGTGTGTCTGACCTACCAGAAAATGGTGTGGCCAGTCATGCTGCCGCTGAAAACCAAATTATGGTATAGAGCTCCTTCCTGTGGTACGTGCAGATTTTCTGGAACTAAACCGCAGATGTTAATGATCGAGAAAAAACACACAGCAGTCTAAAAACCTGTGACTAACCTGAAAGCGGACTGAAAACCGCTGTTGCAGCCAACCAGATGTAATGAACACCGGGCGTCTCTCACTGAGCGGTGAACAGAAGAGAGCCTGGGCAGATGTTGCAAAAGACCCTGAGGTATGAGAAAGAGGGCATTCCTAACTCACCGGCTAGAACAGAAGAGCAGGACCGATGCAGCACTTGATCTCAGCACATCTGAACCACTGGAAAAAAAAGTCTGGAATCGACTAAAAGTGCCCAGTGGATGACCCCTGTAAATCCTGGATAGCGGCTAGAGTACTGCTGCAACAGAACACAGGGAACATCTGACTCACCTGATACAGCACGGAATACCAGCACCACGGCAGCAGTCCACTCAAGACTCGTCTGATCCACTGAAAATACAACAGTTTCAAACGGCTCTACTGTACCTTGTGAGCGGTGCACAGAAACCTGGAAACCGGATAGAGTACGGCTACGGCTCTACTGTACCTTGTGAGCGGTGCGCAGAAACCTGGAAACCGGATAGAGTACTGCTGCGATTGGCTCTCAGTATCCTGCGACTACAATCGTGCGGAGAGAACCCTGGAGACGGGTACGGGAGAGAGCTGATTATGTGTTGCGGTCTAGGTCTGGACACCTGACACATTAGGTATAACGGACTTGTGGTAAACCGCCCCACGAAGTCTGGTCAGACCTCATCTGGAATACTGTGTCCAGTTTTGTGTTGTCCAATTGTAGAAGGATTATCTTTAATCTCATTTGCACACGGAAAGACCAGAAGCAATGGGATGAAACTGAATGGAAGGAGACCCAGATTAGATATTAGAAAAGAAAAAACTTTTTGACAGTTAAGGTACTGTCACACTAGGCGAGATCGCCAGCGATATCGCTTAAGCGACACCGATTTTATGACGCCCTTTATGAACGGCGAGCGACCTTGTTGGCGACTCATATGTCAGCGGTGCAGGCAGGACTAGGTTTTCTTGTATGAGATCTAGCTGTTTGGAAGCTAACTAGCGACCATATAGCGATGTACAAACGATCTTGCCAGGTCGTGTCGTGATCGCTGGTGCGATCGCTTAGTGTGACAGTACCTTTAGAGTGATTAACGAGTGGAACAGGCTGCCACGAGAGGTGGCGAGCTCCCCCCCAACGGAAGTCCCCAAACAGAGGCTGGACACACATCTGTCTGGGATGATACAGTGAATCCTGCTTTGAGCAGGGGGTTGGACCAGATGACCCAGGAGGTCCCTTCCAACTCTACCATTCTATGATTCTAGATATAACCCATAGTGTCATTTGTCCTGACGGAAGAACAGTAGACTTGGAATCAGAGGGAGAATAAACTCTACTCCCTGTTGTGCACCTGGGTTAAGACCCTTGGGCCTGCGATTGGTGGTCAGCTTCTTTGTCCACTGAGCCACAGCAAACACGCCGGAGAAAACCCTCTCTCTATAGAGTATCTCCATGAACTCAGATGCGAGGCAAAGACCTTGGAAGGTGGTCTGGACCGACTAAACGAAACCGCCTGATCTGCGGATTCTGTAGCGGTATCTTTGATGCCTAAGTTCTGATTGACTGTAACAATCAGGCTCTGCACCATATCCGTCCACCTGGAGGCCTGTTCTGAATCCAGGTTCGCCTCATCTTCCGAAAGCGCGTCCGAAGAAGCCTTGCCTGATCCCCGGAGAAGAGGACGCTAGAGAGGAATCGCGCCGTGAAAGGTCGTCTGGGGAGAGGATCTAGAACGGTGCTCCTGTCTAGTTTTCTTACGGCCTGGATTGGACGGACCGGAATGGGAGACTTGTGGTCCGCTGGGGAGTACGGGTGCTGAAAAGGGCAACCTGTCTAATACGGACACTAGGGTCTGAGACACCCCAGTGAGGTCCGCCACAGATTGTGACCGATATAATAATATATAAAAAATAATGTACACTACCGGTCAAAAGTTTAGGGTCACTTAGAAATTTCCTTATTTTTGAAAGAAAAGCAGTTTTTTTCCAATGAAGCTAACATTAAATGATTCAGAAATACACTCTATACAGTGTTAATGTGGTAAATGACTATTCTAGCGGCAAACGTCTAGTTTGTAATGCAATATCTTCATAGGTGTATAGAGGCCCATTTCCAACAACCATCACTCCAGTGTACTTATGGTATTTTGTGTTCGCTAACTGTGTAAGGCTAATAGATGGTTAAAATACCCTTTAAAACCCTTATGCAAGTATGTTAACACAGCTGAAAACCGTTTGGTTGATTAGAGAAGCTATAAACCTGACCTTCCTTTGAGCTTGTTGACAATCTGGAGCATTACATTTGTTGGTTCCATTAAACTCTCAAAATGGCCAAAAAAAAAAGAACTTTCTTGTGAAACTCGACAGTCTATTCTTGTTCTTAGAAATGAAGGCTACTCCATGCGAAAAATTACCAAGAAACTGAAGAATTCATACAATGGTGTGTAGTACTCCCTTTAGAGGAGTGCACAAACAAGCTCTAACCAGAGAAGAAAGACAAGTGGGAGGCCCGCTGCACAACTGAGCAACAAGACAAGTACATTAGAGTCTTTAGTTTGAAAAATTGACGCCTCACAGGTCCTCAACTGGCAGCTTCATTAAACAGTACACATTAAACGCCAGTGTCAACATCTACAGTGAAGAGGCGATTTGGGGATGCTGGCTTTCAGGGCAGATTGGCAAAACAAAAGCCATATTTAAGACTGGCTTAAATGAAAGGAAAAGATTAATATGGGCAAAAGAACACAGACATTGGACAGAGGAATATTGGCTTATGTTTTGCCAATCCGCCCTGAAGGCCAGCATCCCCAAATCGCCTCTTCACTGTAGATGTTGACACTGGGGTTTAATGTGTACTGTTTAATGAAGCTGCCAGTTGAGGACCTGTGAGGCGTCAATTTTTCAAACTAAAGACTCTAATGTACTTGTCTTGTTGCTCAGTTGTGCAGCGGGCCTTCCACTTGTCTTTCTTCTCTGGTTAGAGCTTGTTTGTGCACTCCTCTAAAGGGAGTACTACACACCATTGTATGAATTCTTCAGTTTCTTGGTAATTTTTTGCATGGAATAGCCTTCATTTCTAAGAACAAGAATAGACTGTCGAGTTTCACAAGAAAGTTCTTTTTTTTTTGGCCATTTTGAGAGTTTAATTGAACCAACAAATGTAATGCTCCAGATTCTCAACAAGCTCAAAGGAAGGTCAGGTTTATAGCTTCTCTAATCAACCAAACGGTTTTCAGCTGTGTTAACATACTTGCACAAGGGTTTTAAAGGGTATTTTAACCATCTATTAGCCTTCTTACACAGTTAGCGAACACAAAATACCATAAGTACACTGGAGTGATGGTTGTTGGAAATGGGCCTCTATACACCTATGAAGATATTGCATTACAAACTAGACGTTTGCCGCTAGAATAGTCATTTACCACATTAACACTGTATAGAGTGTATTTCTGAATCATTTAATGTTAGCTTCATTGGAAAAAAAATGCTTTTCTTTCAAAAATAAGGAAATTTCTAAGTGACCCTAAACTTTTGACCGGTAGTGTATATACACGGAACAAAATATAATGGATAAACAATAGTATAGCGATATTATAACAAAAGACAGGTCATATAGTGTGGACCATAGCAAAGAAATTCAGTTGTCTTCCATCTGAGTACATGCATTTGTATAGTTATAGAATGAATAAATAGACTGGTATCTTACCAGATGTGGAAATGGTATAATGTAGAACTACAAAAATAAGAAATAAATTGCAATGACAATTTTGTTGAAATAGCGATCCATATCACAATGCCAGACATGACTAACGATCAGTACCGTGACGCTAAAATTAGCGACTTAGATGGTAACGCTAACATATGAAAAATAGCGATCTCCATATCGTACGTGAATAGCGATTGAATTTGTAGCGCTAACGGTAAAAAAACGTTTTTTTTTATATATTATTATATCTATTTTGTCTTTTTGAAAGACCATTTATGTGCAATGCTTTTTGTAGTTTATATTATATCTGATTTCTGCATTATTTGTATCCTCTAGTCTGAAGAAGGTCAGAGTTATTGACCGAAACGTTACGATATATTGTGGAAGGTTCTACGAATAAATTACCCATAACTTTCATCTATTTTGAGTGAAGGATTTATTATTATTCTTGTTATTTTGGGTGTGGCATCCCTTATCCGGCACCAATACTATCAATTAGGAGTGACGTGTTTTTCTTTAATTGATACAGATTGTGACCGAGACATAGCCCACTCGGGGTAGGGCTCAGAATCACCTTGGGCAGAAAAAGGGCTCCTGGGTGGGTACCGAAGGGAGCAAGGACGGGCGGGAGAAAAGCGCGACCGGAAGGCTGAAAAACAGGGGGAGGAGCCAGCACCAGAAGTATGCTCAGAGTCAAGCCGGGGCCTCGATTAGAATCTGCGGCCGCCGGCAGAGGGGGGGGGGGCGGCGCGGAGGTCGCCGAGACGCTGCAAAAAGGCCCCCTGCAGCGGCGCAACAGTGCGCCAAGAGCTGGCAGGTGGCCCCAGGAAGGAAGCTCCACCTGGGAACCAAAGGGGCTTCAGATTCCCGAGGGGGGCCTACAGAGAGAGTGCAGCGGGGCCTTACAGATAAGAGTGCAGCGGCGCAATAGAGCGCCTGGAGCTGCAGGGAACCCAAGGAGGGGGATGCAAAAGGACCACAGATCCCAGGGAATGAGTCCCCGAACATACCTCCCCTTACTCCGCACATGTCTTTTTTTTCTTCTTATCCCCTTTTTTTCTCCGTCTTCTTTTCTTCTGTCTTCTGACCTATTGGACGAAAAAGGGGCAATACCTCTGGTCGGACGTCCGGAGGTCAGTTGTGGGGCGTCAGTGTCTCTCCATCCGACAGGCTCAGGTGGGCAAGTAGGTGGGAGACGGAGGCAGGCCCGGGTCTTCCAGCTTTTCCCTGATCACCTAAACACAAGTCCGTGTTAGGGAGCTGCAGGGGGTCTAGCCAAATAACAGACGTATGAGGATACGGGGTGGCAGTACACGCCATACTCATAGTCTCTGGGTGGGAGTACAGTAGTGACTGTTCACACTGCATCCCTCCGGAAAACCTGAAAAGGAACGACGCACATTAGGTAGATATGGGTCTCCAGAGACCCGTGTCCACCTCCTACTGACACTAAGCTAAAACTGAATTCCCTAGTTCCAGTCGGAGGGTGTACACTGCGGAGGAGGAGCTAACTTTTTTTCTGCATAGTGTCAGCCTCCTAGTGGTAGCAGCATACACCATTGGTTTCCTGTGTCCCCCAATGAAGCGATAGAGAAAGAAGCAATGTCAGTGATAGAAGGGTGCTATAAATTGGATCTGACCAGAGGCAGCACAGAGTCAATAAGGATTGACACTTGTTAAGGGACTGGTTTATCTGTAAGACCGTTTTCACACATTGTTAGGGTCTGCGGAACGCACCAAATTAATATAAATAGTTGGTGCGGTCGCAGCCCGGGGTCCACCGTGCTGGCAGAGCCTGCTGCTAGTAAGATGGCGGTAAAGGCGAACTCTGTTACTTCACAGAGTCGCAAACATAGATGCTGTGGCACTATATGGCTGTATAAGCAAACTCTGTTACACCACAGAGTCGCTGCGATAAAGCTGCCGAGACAGTGACTGTGTCCTGTTAACACCACAGGGCTACACAGATAACTGCTGTGCGGATAGCAGTCCGTGGTCAAGCAGTCAGCAAAACAAACAACTCCTCACCGGTGAAGCCGGTATTCTAGGGGCTTATTTCAGCCAAGCCCTGAACACGTGCATACGAATCTCCTCACCGAAGGTGCCGGTATTCTATGGGCTTATTTTAGCCGAGCCCTAACCACATGCGTGCATGATCACACTGGCGCAAAGCACATAATGCAATTGATACTAGCGCATGGCCGCAAGGCCATGCAACCCTTTTACAGTAGCAACTACAGGACCTGCCAGAAAAGGACCAATGAGAAACTGTTCCAGAACACATGTAGTTTCAGGACCTTCCTGGCGGACCAATAGGAGCTGATGCAGTACCTGAGCATGTGACCGCTGATCTCCAGAGATCTTACCATGGGCATGCTCAGAAGGGGAAAAGCAGGACTTAGTCCTAAAGACGTCTGCTCGCCGCTGACCAGTACTGGCTACAATAGCAGAACCTGGAGAGGCAGCAGCAAGTCTCTGCACAGTATTAGACCGGGCGAGACGCTAGGACCGTCTTTGCTGAGCAGGCTCCACTCCACTGCGGCCGAAGATGGATGGGGGACAGCAGCGGGACTGGTTCGAGACTCCCCTTGTGCAGCAGCGGGAACTCGAACCCTAACACACATTACCTTTTTTTTCCTAGCTACATTAGAAACAGTGGGTTTTTTAATTCCTGGGCTGAATCCATTTTTGGTCAGTTTATACAATTCTTTGATTTCTTGTATGAGCAAAAAAATCTTGGCTTTTCCTTCTTATTAAACAGCTACATACAGACAGCACATGGATGAAATGTGAATGCAAACCATCTTTTTTCTTTTTCACCACAGGCCTTTTATTTGGATAGGTGAGTTTGTGCTGGAACTTAGATCAAAGTATGACATATAAATAGCCACTTTGATGGAATGGGTCGATGATATACCAGTAAAAATAATGCACATACCAAACTGATGTGTGACAGAGTCCTAAGTGGGATTGTGGTGACTGTTTTAACAAATATATGGAGATATAAGGCACTCCTAAAAATTTGAAGTGGTGCTCAAGTAGGGTTCCAACCCATAAAACATGCAAAAAACTACTTGGCACTCAAAAGAATTGCAGTGAACAAAAGGGTTTGTTTATTCGGTAATCTTTATAATTGACGTTTCGGTCCTAACACTTCGACCTTCATTAGAACTGATAAACACCAGAGAGGGGAGGACACTGCTGCTGTATGCGACGCACATCACTTGGGAATGGCGCTCGCAGAGAGTGCAAAGTATGTTTTTGCATATTTAACAAATGTCATTATGTAAGTTATGACCTTTATGCTAATTTTGTGCTTTTGGCATCTTTCATGTTCCATTTAAATCCTGTAAGCTGCTCCCCTTGTTATTTCTGGTGTGTTCATCTGAGGAAGAGGGACTGCTAGTATTTTAGACTTAAAAAATGTTTTATTATATTTTATCAAGAAGAGCTAGTTCCTGTTTTATCTAGTTTTGGCATTTGCCTGCTCTTTCTTGTCTAAGTAGGACGGTCATGGGAACCTAGGTTACAATGGAACACGACACTACAATTAGATCACCAAGTCAACAAGCACTAAAACACAAAGTTGTTTTATGTGATAAAATGTGGGGCTTCAATTCACTCCCTCTGATCAAAAAAGTAGGTTTTAAATAAACTAACAATGTAATATATTTTACTACAAAAGATAGTCCTAGAAATGCAACAAACGCTAGTCAATGACCAATACGTTTGTAACCAAATTATCCTATTACTTTTTCTCTTCCTTCTTTAATAACTAACAAGGGTAATCAAGTATATGTTCAATTCTATTCTTAACCATCTGGGAATATGAATTTAAAGTTAGAAATAACTTCAGTTGTAGTGTATATGAAATTGTGACCATGTGAAACGAGGATGCAAAAGCAGATTTTATATCTCTATGGCTGTAGATTTTGGCTTAACTAGTTCCATGATATACCTTTAACGAGCAAATATTAATAATTTGTTTTTCAGTGTAAAAAGGAAGAAAACATCACATTTTATGCAGCATAACTTACGTGAGACGATGGCTTGTTTAGTACTTGTTACACACCTGTCCCAGGTATCCTGGCTCCACTTACTTCTCCTGGGTTTGCTGCCCTTTGCTGTGCTCCGCATAAGGTTTTGCAAGTTGCATGGAGTAGATCAATTACATCATCTCCTTAGACCTATTTAAAGTCCATTTAGACACACACCTGTGTCTTGGGATTGAGACTCCATGTTTGATGCTTGATTTGCTCCACTACTGGTGTTTCCTGTGTTTTAAACTTGCATTCATCCCTGCTGGGTTCCATTGCATCCATCCTGCTGCTCCTGAAATTCCCATGTGTGTCAAATTCTCATTGCACACGTGTCTTCCAGCTTATTGCATTAAAGCCCAGGGTATGTGTGCCCACCCTAAGCCTTAAAGGATCCACTTTAACCGTGAGTTTAACAGTAATATTCTGTAGCCCACGTTCACATACATAAGTAAATATAATAGATTTTATCCTCAATGACAGCAAGAAATCAAGACCAAGTATCCATGAAATAAAATGGGTTTATTTAACTTACAAAGGTAGACTCTACAATGATTCTTTCCTTTCTATACATACTTTATACCTTTAAATAATCTTCGAGGAAGGCAAAGTCATAAGAGAAAGGTGCATGAAATGCCAATATATTTTACAGTACAACACACACAAAACTGCATTAAAAAATAATAGGACAACTTGGAGGATGACACATAGTACACAGACAGTAAGTAGTCCTGGGAAGCTTATTAACAATGTGTTTACAACAGATAAATTACATCAAAAGAAGACGACACTGCTTAGTATTATACAAGCCAACAATATTCAACTCTGCATAGTTATACATATGCTGTGGAATAAATTAGTTTATATCGCTTTCCACTATTCACTATCTGGCCACAGGAAGCCTGACATTCATTTTAAAATGTGTTGCAGGGATGTCTATCAGAGCAGTGCTCACAAGATCCTGTTCGGTCCTGCTCACTGCCCGACAGAAGGGCATCCAGTAGAGTGTAATTAGGTGTGTGCACAAACCCTAAAAATGCATAAAAAAATAATAATAAAAACTAAGCATGAACGCAGAGAACCATGATCATGTTCACTACAACCAACACGTAGGATTCAATGAATGAACGACTTAAAGCCAAGAGTTTCGTACGGACAAGTGGTAATGTGCAAAGTAAAGTACACGGTAAAAACAGCAGTTAAATTATGTGCAAATTATAATGTATAATACCCATAAAATAAATAAAGCAATATAAAATGATAAAAAGATACCCAACCAAGGATAAGAATGATTACCCGCTCTTCTTGCCCCAGACAGCTATGAATGAATTTTAGGCAAATTTCATTACTAGTTGTCTTGGTTGTTGTATCTGAACGTGACAGTAAACAAATATATTACCTTCATTTAGAATGGATATTTGAGGAGAACATACACATGCTTTCTGAAAAGTACAAGTGTCGGGAAGGAAATGTCTGGGGAATGTGTAAACAGCTGAAAAAGTTAAGAAAAGGAAATAGTTTCTGAAATGTTACTTTCTAAACGGACCTCAGGGACAAAGTGAAAGACTTCATTTTTGGTGGCGTTTGCTCGTCTACGGTTTGTGTATATATTATTTGGCTCCGGTAACTCTCCTGCGGTGTAAAGTGGCTTTATGCTTGCAGGCATTTATGACTAAAACCATGTAAACTCAAAAGACCACTGCATCCCTTTTAGTCCTTTGTCTATCCCTCATGTAATCAATCTGCAACCCATAATGTTTACAGCAATTTATGGTGTGCGGATTTACCTCAAAAGTAAACTATAGCATCTTAACGAGGAGTGTGAACAATGCTAAAAAGTTCAGTAGTACTTGCACTCGTGTCCTAAGCTCACCAGAGAAATCCTCGGTATTACAGATCTGTATGGCAGGCATGCATATCCATGTTGTTCAGCGGCACAGAACCTGGCTCTTAATATGAATAACCTTGTATGTATCTTCCCTAAGCAGCTTCTAACTTCACAGTTTCTAAATCTTCCTACATGTTTTTCATCAGTGGATCAACATTTGGAGGAGCAGACAGGCTTAAACATTAAGGTGGCTAGAGAATATCGAAAATGCCTGATTGGGTCCTCAATGCAGTAGACAACATCCTCATTTTCAGAGTGCCGTCCGCTCCACAGGAGAAGATTCGCTTTTTCTCTCCCACTTCAATCTGCATGACACCTGCCCCAATATTCCGAAAAATTGACTGTTTTGCGTGCTCGTTCTTAAAAGAATGAAGTAGACCATGGCCTGTTAGCTTCCATACCTGCAAAAAAAGAGAATAAAAATAAGCATTACAAACTACACAACTTGACGAACATACATGGGCACATTTCTGTACCTTACCTTCATGTTACCCTCAGCTGAGCCAGTAACAAAACATTCTTCAGAAATATCCAGAGCAAGAGCTTTCACCGCCGAGTCGTGGGCCTGGAAGGTGTGAAGGAGTTGTCTTTGCCTAATGTCAAAGATACAGATGTAGCCTTTCCTGCCACCGGTTATCAAGAGCTGCTGTTTTGGTGCATACTGAAGAACGGTGGCTCCATTTTCATGGCAGTTGAAAGCTAAAGGGAAAAAGATTAAATAAAATCAGACAAAATTACCATATACCTTCTTTACCACTGATACTATATGTACTTAAGCAGTTTATTTTACAAAATAAAACTGCCTGGAAGATGGAGTACCACTATAAAGTCATGATGTAAGATCAGGTTTGATATAAGGGAGAGTTTCCAGTTTTAACAAGTTTCATAGTCAAAAGAAAAAAAATAATAATTGAGTCAAAAGGGTTGTCCCATAAACACCAGCGTATTCACAGCATAGGTGATATGATCGTTGGTGGTCTGGCCTCCAGGAACCCCACGAATCACAAGAACAAGGGTCTGAAAATCACTTTTGTGAGTTGAGTGGTAGCGACCATGTGCAACCACAAATGCACAGAAGTGGTACTCTATTCATACAGGGGACTTTGGCACCTGCACTAAAGCTTAATGGGGCTTCAGAAGCTGGATCCCCAGCAATAATATAATTATTGCCAATTATATGGATAGGTGATAAATGTTGTTTATGGAAAAATACATTTAAAAGGGAGCGGTCATCAGATTTCTTATTAAATTATTGGCAACATGTTATATGCCTCACAATTTGGATCCCATTGTTCAGTTCTGTGTCTCCCTGCAGGCAGGTACACTGCTAAAAAAAATGATGTTATACACCGCTCTCCCGGTATGGTAATCAGTGCCGAGCGGTCTGACGCGTATGTACCAAATTTGGCACCTGCCAAAAAGCTTGCCAACTCAGCCACTCTACATTTCATTGAATGGACTGGCCGTACAAAGCTCATAGCAAGCACGGAGGTTGGTCCGTACACACCAGTTGATGCAGGGTACCAAACAAGGTGTATAAAGATCAATTTTAGCAGTTTGCCAGGCTGCAGGGGAAAGGAATATTACGATCCTGATTATGAGGCACGTAACACGCTGGCAGCGGATTAGGAAACATTAGGACAGGTTCATTTTAAGCATTTCTGTTGTTCTGAATGTTCATTGTGCAGAATGTAAAAGAGATAAAGAAGTAATAAGTTATGGCAAGACAAGGCTCTGTGCAAGTAGCTAGCTCTTATTGTTTTGGGCCACCATCACACCAGTCATAACGGAGCTCCAGCCAGTATGGCCGAGCCAGACGCATTATGAAGACAATCAGGGAGCAATAATGACTCATGACAGTGAGGGTGATCAATGAGTGGAACAGGCTGCCAAGAGAGGTAGTGAGTTCTCCTTCAATGGAAGTCTTCACACAGAGGCTGGACAGACATCTGTCTGAGATGGTTTAGTGAATCCTGCATTGAGCAGGGGGTTGGACACCATGACCCTGGAGGTCCCTTCCAACTCTAACATTTTATAATTAGTATAGTATCCTTATCCCAAGGGGTAGGCATAACGAAGTCTACTTTGGATTTCCAATTATGTAACAGTATCCCAAAGGTAAAAAGACATATAGTAAAACAAATCAAGACGTTCGGCACCCATACAGTGTAGCCAGCTACAAGGTAATATCAGCTACTGTAAAAGTTCCTGAACATCATTTGGGAACATAAAGTTGCACCCACATAAGATTGCTATGCACATGGCAGCGCCCAGAAATATACAACCAATTATACGTGTTGCTCCTTCTTACACAATGGTTATAAGGCAATGAGTTGAAGAAGGTTGTCTTCCTCCTCCTTCCCTGTCTGCAATAGGAAACCAGGTTTATATTTTACATTGGATAAGTCTGCAATATTTAGAACCTTTGTCATATCCCAAAATAGAGTAGTTATTTCTTACCATGAACCAGACTGTTACTTGATGATATTAATGTGTCCCACAAACAAACATTTCTAAATAAAAAAATAAAAAAGGGTTAAATCTAAGTTGTCATGATAGAAAAAAAAATTAAACACTGAGGAAAGAAATAAAATACAAGAAAATGGGGATCAGTTTCAGAATGAAAAGGTATTTTTATTGGATGTTTCATTTTTAAAATTAGACCCGACTAACAAGCTGATTATTACTGACAATATTCAACAAATGGTAACAGAGAATGGAAATGGTTACTTCGTTATCATTCCACTCATTTTCCACTTTAGGGCCCCAGGCCCAGAGTGTAGCAGTATCTATGTCTGTGCCATTGTCCCATACAGAAGTGCCTAGCTACCAAGAGGGGAATTCTACAGGTTAGCGCCCTTCAAATTTACCCATGAACTTAATTTAAAGACAGACATGAAACAATCTTGTTTGTAAAGAGTGTTACAAGCATGGGCTGAATACATTAAGAGAAATAGATCATCCCATTGGGAACATAATTATAGAGTGTAAATGTATTTAATACATAAACTGCTAGATGCAAAACACAGAACATTAGACGTAATGTCGAGCAGAGAAATCCTCAATAGTCATGAATATGAAACTGGGCTGACAAATTATTTACTTATTCAACTACTGGAATCAAATGTGCCATAGAAAAAAAATACACTAAAGTACACCAATATAATCCAGAAAGCATGTAATACTACAATAGTGTACAGCTGGGATGAAAACCATGTACATGGAAATAAGCTGGCCATTACCTATTAAGAAACAAATCTACACAAGAAATGATAACTAGCCACGTAATGTTTGTTACCAGAGTACAGACTGCATTAGAAGAATATTCACAGGTTACAGTAAGGGGCGACTCATCCCCCGGGAGGAGGCACAATGGAAACGTAATACTCAATATCCTAATGGATAGAAATAAACAATGTGTGAAACGGAGGACTAGTTATATAAATGTGAAGCTTGTAATTGTTTTTTTATGTGGCTGCTTAACATCACGTGGCTATTTACCATTTCTTGTGCACGAAAACCATTGGGTAAAGGAAAAATGTTCACACGTTTGTTTAGCATTGGTCATAAGCTTAACCCCTTCACCCCCAAGGGTGGTTTGCACGTTAATGACCGGGCCAATTTTTACAATTCTGACCACTGTCTCTTTATGAGGTTATAACTCTGGAACGCTTCAACGGATCTTCGCGATTCTGAGATTGTTTTCTCGTGACATATTGTACTTCACGTTAGAAGTAAAATTTCTTCGATATAACTTGCGTTTATTTTTGAAAAAAATGCAAATATGGCGAAAATTTTTAAAATTTTGCAATTTTCAAACTTTGAATTTTTATTCCCTTAAAACAGAGAAATATGTCACATAAAATAGTTAAGAAATAACATTTCCCACATGTCTACTTTACATCAGCACAATTTTGGAACCAAAATTTTTTTTTGTTAGGAAGTTATAAGGGTTAAAAGTTGACCAGCGATTTCTCATTTTTACAACAAAATTTACAAAGCCATTTTTTTTAGGGACCACCTCTCATTTGAAGTCACTTTGAGGGGTCTATATGGCAGAAAATACCCAAAAGTGACACCATTCTAAAAACTGCACCCTCAAGGTACTCAAAACCACATTCAAGAAGATTATTAACCCTTCAGGTGCTTCACAGGAACTAAAGCAACGTGGAAGGAAAAAATGAATATTTAACTTTTTAGCCACAAAAATGATCTTTTACAAACTTTTTTTTTATTTTCACAAGGGTAAAAGGAGAAAATGGACAAATAAGGTTGTTATGCAATTTCTCCTGAGTACGCCAATACCCAATATGTGGGGGAAAACCACTGTTTGGGCACACGGCAGAGCTCGTAAGGGAAGGAGCGCCGTTTGACTTTTTCAAACTAAAATTGGCTGGAATTGAGATTGGACGCCATGTCGTGTTTGGAGAGCCCCTGATGCGCCTAAACAGTGGAAACCCCCACAAGTGACACCATTTTGGAAACTAGACCCCCTAAGGTACTTATCTAGATCTGTTGTGAGCACTTTGAACTCCCAAGTGTTTCACAAAAGCTTATAATGCCTGGGTGTGAAAAAAAAAAAAAACAATTTTCCACAAAAATGATTTTTTAGTCCCAAATTTTTGAATTTTCCCAAGGAAATTGGACCCCAAAAGTTGTTGTCCAATTTGTCCTGAGTACGCTGATACCCCATATGTGGGGGGGGGGAACTGTTTGGGTGCACGGCAGGGCTTGGAAAGGAAGTAGTAACGTTTTGGAATGCAGACGTTGATGGGGGTCATGTTCCGTTTGCAGTGCCCCAGATGAGCCTAAACAGTGGAAACCCCCCACACGTGACCCCATTTTGGAAACTATACCCCCTAAGGAACTTATCTAGATCTTTGGTGAGCACTTTGAACCCCCAAGTGCTTCACACAAGTTTATAATGCCCGGGCATGAAAATAAAAAATCCTATTTTTTTCCCACAAAAATTATCTTTTAGTCACTAATTTTTTATTTTCTCAAGGGTAACAGGAGAAATTGGACCACATAAGTTGTTGTACAATTTGTCCTGAGTACGCTGATACCCCATATGTGGGTGGGAACCACTGTTTGGGCGCACGGCAGAGCTCGGAATGGAAGGAGCACCATTTGACTTTTTCCAACCAAAATTGGCTGGAATTGAGATTGGATGCCATGTTGCATTTGGAGAGCCCCTGATGTGCCTAAACAGTGGAAACCCCCACAAATGACCCCATTTTGGAAACTAGACCCCCTAAGGAACTTTTCTAGATCTTTGGTGAGCAATTTTAACCCCCAAGTGCTTCACACAAGTTTATAACGTAGAGCCGTAAAATTTAAAAATCATATTTTTTCCACAAAAATTATCTTTTCACCCCAATTTTTATTTTTCCAAGGGTAACAAGACTCCAAAAGTTATTGTGCAATTTGTCCTGAGTGCGCTGATACCCCATATGTGGGGGTAAACCACTGTTTGGGTGCATGGCAGAGTTTGGAAGGGAAGGAGTGCCGTCTGACTTTTTCAACGCAGAATTGGCTGGACGCCATGTCGTGTTTGGAGAGCTCCTGATCTGCCTAAACAGTGGAAACCCCCATAAATGACGCCATTTTGGAAACTAGACCCCTCAAGGAACTTATCTAGATGTGTGGTGAGAACTTTTAACCCCCAGGTGTTTCACTAAAGTTTATAACGTACAGCCGTAAAATAAAAAATCCTTTTTTTTTTTACAAAAATGATTTTTTCGTCCCCAATATTTTATTTTCACAAGGGTAACAGAAGAAATTGGAACCCAAAAGTTGTTGTCCAATTTGTCCTGAGTACGCTGATACCCAATATGTGGGAAAAACTACTGTATGGGCGCACGTCAGGGCTCGGAAGGGAAGTAGTGACGTTTTGGATTGCAGACTTTGATGGAATGGTCTGGGGGCGTCATGTCACATTTGGAGAGCCCCTGATGCACCTATACAGTGGAAACCCCCCACAAGTGACCCCATTTTGGCAAATAGACCCCACAAGGAACTTATCTAGATGTGTGGTGAGCACTTTGAACCCCGAAGTGCTTCACAGAAGTTTCTAAGGTACAGCCGTAAAAATAAAAAATCTCTTTTTTTTTTACAAAAATGATTTTTTCGCCCCCAATATTTTATTTTCACAAGGGTAACAGGAGAAATTGGACCCCAAAAGTTGTTGTCCAATTTGTCCTGAGTACGCTGATACCCAATATGTGGGAGAAAACTACTGTATGGGCGCACGTCAGGGCTCGGAAGGGAAGTAGTGACGTTTTGGATTGCAGACTTTGATGGAATGGTCTGGGGGCGTCATGTCGCATTTGGAGAGCCCCTGATGCGCCTAAACAGTGGAAATCCCCAACAAGTGACCCCATTTTGGAAAATAGACCCCACAAGGAACTTATCTAGATGTGTGGTGAGCGCTATGAAGCCCCAAGTGCTTCACAGAAGTTTATAATGTACAGCCATAAAACAAAAAAAATATTTTTTTTTGTACAAAAATGATATTTTCGCCCCCAGTTTTTTATTTTCCCAAGGGTAGCAGAAGAAATAGGACAAATTGCACAATAACTCTTGGGGTCCAGAGTACGCTGATACCCCATATGTGGGGATAAACTACTGTTTGGACGCATGGCAGAGCTGAGAAGTGAAGGAGCACCGTTTGACTTTTTCAACGCAGAATTGGCTGGAATTGAGATCAGACGCCATGTCACATTTGGAGAGCCCCTGATGTGCCTAAACAGCGGAAACCCCCCAATTCTAACTCCAACTCTAACCCCAACACACCCCTAACCCTAGTCCCAACCCTAACCACAAACCTAACCCTAACCACCCCTAATCCCAACCCTAACCCTAATCCTAACTTTAGCGCCAACCCTAACCCTAACTTTAGCCGCAACCCTAACCCTAACCCTAATGGGAAAATGGAAATAAATACTTTTTTTTAATTTTATTATTTTTCCCTTACTAAGGGGGTGATAAAGGGGGGTTTGATTTACTATTTATAGCGGGTTTTTATGATTGGCAGCTGTCACGCTAAAAGACGCTTTTTATTGCAAAAATAGTTTTTGCATCATCACATTTTGAGAGCTATAATTTTTGCATATTTTGGCCCACAGAGTCATGTGAGGTCTTATTTTTTGCGGGACGAGTTGACGTTTTTATTGGTATCATTTTTGAGCACGTGACGTTTTTTGATCGCTTTTTATTTCGATTTTTGGGAGGTTAGAATGAACAAAAATCAGCAATTCATGAATTTCTTTTGGGGGAGGCGTTTATACCGTTCCGCGTGTGGTAAAATTGATAAAGCAGTTTTATTCTTCGGGTCAGTACGATTATGGCGATACCTCATTTATATCATTTTTTCATGTTTTGGCGCTTTTATAGAATAAAAACAATTTTATATAAAAAATAATTATTTTTGCATCGCTTTATTCTGCGAGCTATAACTTTTTTATTTTTTCGCTGATGATGCTTTATGACGGCTCGTTTTTTGCGGGACAAGATGACGTTTTCAGCGGTACCATGTATTTTTATATCGGTCTTTTTGATCGCGTGTTATTCCACTTTTTGTTCGGCGGTATGATGATAAAGCATTGATTTTTTGCTTCGTTTTTTTTTTTTTTTTTTTAAGGGGTTCACTAAAGGGGTTAACTAGTGGGACAATTTTATAGGGGGGGTCGTTACGGACGCGGCGATACCAAATATGTGTACTTTTATTGTTTTTTTTTTTTTATTTACAGGAAGAAGTGAATTTATTGGGGAATATTTTTTTTTTTTTTTATTTATTTTGGATTTTTTTTTTACACATGTTTATTTTTACTTTTTTAACTTTTTTACTTTGTCCCAGGGTGGGACATCACAGTATTTTATCAGATCGCTGGTGTGGCAGTGTGCACAGCACTCTGTCACACCAGCGATCGCACAGGCATAGATGCAGGCTTCTCAGTGCCTGCTCTCGGCAGGCACTGAGGTAGCCGCCTCCCTCCAGGACCCCGGCGCCATCTTGGATCCGGGTCCTGGAGGGAGGAAGCCCTCAGAACAGCGCGATCACATCGCGCTGCTCTGAGGGTCTCAGGGGGGCGCGCAGGGAGCCCCCACCCTGCGCGATCCTCCCCTGTGCCCCCAGTACACCGCGATCATGTTTGATCGCGGTGTGCTAGGGGTTAATGTGCCGGGAGCGGTCCGTGACCGCTCCTGACACACAGTCATGGGTGTCAGCTGTGATAATCAGCTGACACCCGGCGGCGATTAGCTGCGCTCCCCTCAGGAGCGCAGCTGATCGCCTATGACGTACTATCCCGTCCCCGGTCATACGGGCCCAGGTACCATGGACGGGATAGTACGTCCGATGGCAGTAAGGGGTTAATACTTAGAAGAGGCTCTCTAGGAATTAAAAATACGGATTTTTGTGTTACTCACCGTAAAATCCTTTTCTCCGAGACGCTCATTGGGGGACACAGGACTGTGGGTGTATGCTACTGCCACTAGGAGGCTGACACTAAGTAAACATAAAAAAAGGTTAGCTCCTCCTCCGCCGTATACACCTCAGCACTGGCCACAGGCAAATCCAGTTTAGTGCAAAAAGCAGTAGGAGGCTAAAATAAATCAGAGTTAACACAGATACAGCATATCCAGAAGAAAAAACTGCTGATACAGATTAATCAGAGAATAGAGTTAACTCAAAAACAAAGCCATCCGGCTATTAGGGAGGGAGCTGTGTCCCCCAATGAGAGTCTCGGAGAAAAGGATTTTACGGTGAGTAACACAAAAATCCGTATTTCTCCTTCGTCTCATTGGGGGACACAGGACTGTGGGACGTCCCAAAGCAGTCCCTTGGGTGGGAAACCGACTCCACAGTGTAGTTTATAATCAAGCATTGCTTATAGGTGCGCAACCGCGCCCTGAAGAATCCTTCTACCCAGACTGGCATCCGCAGAAGTCTGGGTATGGACATTATAATGCTTGAAAAGGTATGCAGACTGGACCAGGTTGCTGCCTTACAAACCTGTTCCACCGAAGCCTGATGTCGAAGGGCCCAGGAGGCACCCACCGCTCTGGTGGAGTGAGCCGTGATCCCTGCGGGAACCACCGCGCCTCTGATGCGGTAAGCCTCCTGAATGGCTAACCGAATCCACCTAGCCAAGGTTGATTTAGAAGCAGCAAGTCCCTTCCTGCGACCTTCAGGGAGGACAAACAGCGTGTCCGTCTGTCGAAAGGACGCCGTCCGAGATACATATCTCCTGAGTGCTCTCACCAGATCCAGCGTATGGAGAGCCTTCTCCACTCGGTGCGTCGGAGCTGGGCAAAATGAGGGCAAAACAATGTCCTCATTAATATGAAATGAGGACACGACCTTAGGCAAAAAAGGTGGTGTTGGTCTGAGCACCACCTTATCCTGATGGAAAAGTAAGTACGGAGCTCGACAAGACAGTGCAGCCAGCTCCGAAACCCGCCTTATGGATGTTATGGCTACCAAAAACACCACTTTCCAGGAAAGAAATGACAGAGAAACCTCCTGCAAAGGTTCAAAAGGAGACTCCTGCAGGACTCCCAGGACTAGATTGAGATCCCAAACATCTAAGGGAGCCTTGTAGGGGGGAACTATATGGACAACCCCCTGAATAAAGGTCCTAACTTGAAAATTAGACGCGATCCTTCGCTGAAAAAGCACTGATAAGGCTGATATCTGGCGTCTAAGCGTACTTGGTGCTAGACCTGAATCTAGGCCTGCCTGGAGAAATGACAGAATGTTTGGAATTGAAAACCGAAGCGGGGAACAATCATGTTCCCTGCACCAAGTAAAAAAGACCTTCCAAGTCCCGTGGTAGATGCGAGCCGAAACAGGCTTTCGGGCGCTAGCCATCGTCGCGGCGACTTTTTTAGAGAATCCAGCCCTGGTCAGGATCCAAGATTCAACGGCCAAGCCGTCAAACACAGGACCGCTGAGTTCTGGTGGTAAACTGGGCCTTGAGAGAGAAGGTCCGCGCGCTCTGGCAGTTGCCAGGGTGCGTCGGCGAGCAATTGTACCAGCTCCGCGTACCATGGGCGACGTGGCCAATCTGGAGCGATTAATATCGCTGGGACTCCTTCTAACCTGATCTTTCTGATCACCCTTGGGAGCAGAGCTATTGGTGGAAACAAGTATGGAAGATGAAACTGATTCCATGGTAGAACCAGGGCATCTACTGCAATTGCCTGCGGATCCCGGTACCGGGAAACAAAGTTGGGCACTTTGGCATTTATCTTGGAAGCCATCAGGTCCACATCTGGGGTTCCCCAGCGTCGGCATATCTGCTGAAAAAACCTCGGGATGTAGAGACCATTCCCCTGACGCTATGCCGTGACGGCTGAGAAAATCTGCTGCCCAGTTTTCCTCGCCCGGTATGTGGACTGCTGAAATCACAGAGTGATTTTCCTCTGCCCAGGTCAGAATCTGTTTTACCTCGTGCATGGCCGCCCTGCTGCGGGTACCTCCCTGATGGTTTATGTATGCCACCGCCGTGGCATTGTCCGATTGTATTCGGACTGGGCGGCCCGCCAGATGCTGGTGAAAATGCCTCAAAGCCAGCCGAACCGCTCGGATCTCTAAAATATTGATCGGGAGGGTCGATTCTTGCTGAGACCAAACTCCCTGAGCTGTGTGGTGACGAAACACTGCTCCCCATCCGAGAAGGCTGGCGTCCGTTGTGACTACCAACCAAAAATTTGGAGGAAACAAACGACCCTGTCGAAGAGTGGTGTCCCTCGTCCACCACGTAAGAGTCTGTCTGATCTGCAGGGACAGACGACACCGCAGATTGAGGGAGTAAGGGCTCCCGTCCCATACTGCCAAGAGTGCATGTTGAAGGGGCGAAGATGAAACTGGGCAAACGGAATAGCCTCGATTGCCGCCACCATCCTTCCTAGGACCCTCATGCAAAACCGGATGGTGTGAGGAATAGGTTGGCGAAGTATCCGTACCTCTTGGCGGAGAACTAAGGCCTTGTCCTGAGGAAGAATTATCAACCCCTGAGCGGTGTCGAAATTCATCCCTAAAAAGGTGATCTTCCGAGATGGCACGGGAGATGACTTCTTCATATTCACCAGCCACCCCAAACGAGCAAGGGTGTCTAACGTAATGTTGACACTTTCCTCGCAGGTCTGAAAAGACGGCCCCTTGATGAGGAGGTCGTCTAAGTAAGGCAGGATGACTATCCCCCTGGAGTGCAAAATGGACACAACAGCAGCCATGACATTTGTGAACACCCTGGGGCTGTGGCTAGCCCGAATGGCAGGGCTGCGAACTGAAAATGAAGTTTGTCGATGGCAAACCGAAGAAACCTTTGATGAGGGGGAAATATGGGAATGTGAAGATAGGCATCCTGGATGTCTATTGATGCTAGAAATTCCCCTCTTTCCATGGCTGCAATGACTGAACGGAGAGATTCCATTCGGAAATGCCGAATTTTGACAAACCGGTTTCAATCGCTTTAGATCTAGAATAGGCCTTACGGTACCATCCTTCTTGGGTACAATGAACAGGTTGGAATAAAATCCCTGACCTCTTTCGACCTCTGGTACAGGTACGACAACCCCGCTGTGCCGAAGAGACTCGACCGCCTTGAATAAGGCACGACCTCGAGACCCCTCCTTGGGAAGGCGCGAGGGAAAAAAGCGATTTGGGGGAAGGCTGGTAAATTCTATTTTGTACCCCGTGGAGACTAACTCCCTGACCCACTCGTCGTGAGTCACTGATAGCCAAGTGGGACGAAACCAGAGTAAGCGGCCGCCTACCCTGGAAAAATTGACCGGATTTTGCCTCCAGTCATTTGTCCGAATATCTTTGGGGTTTGGACCCTCTGGATCTTGGCTGATAAGATCTCCCTCTTCCCAGAGGATTGGTCCTGTAGGTGACCTGGCGATCTTTGGCCTGATTAGGCCGACCTGAGCCGCTGGAGGTGGCTGGCATGGCCCAGCCTGGGTTACGAAAGGCCCTAAAACGAGGCTGAGGTTGTCGACGAAAAGGTTGTTTAATCCTTTGCTGAGGAAGGAAATTGCTCTTCCCTCCCGTTGCATCAGATATGAGCTGATCCAGTCTCTCGCCAAATAACCGACCACTCTGATATGGTAAAGATGTAAGCGACTTCTTTGAGGTTGAATCTGCTCGCCAAGTCTCAGCCATAAGGATCTTCTAATGGCAATTGCATTAGCAGCGGCTAATGCTGCGCAATTTGCCGCATCCATGGATGCATTAATTAAGAAGTCTCCAGCAAGAGCTATTTGATTAGAAATCTGGGTTACCTCAGACGGCACCTCTATGCCGTGAAGAGCCCTATTTAGAGACTCCGACCAGGATATTATGGCCTTGGCAACCCAAGTCGCTGCAAAAGAAGGAGAAAGAGCAGAACCTGATGCCTCAAATACCGAACGGGCCAAACTCTCAATTAGACGATCCGTTGGCTCCTTAATAGAGGAACCGCTGGGAATAGAGAGGAGCGTTTTAGATGCCAAACGCGAAACAGGAGGATCAACCGAAGGAGATTCTGTCCACTTCTTAAGGAGCTCAGGAGCAAAAGGATATCTAGTATTGAGAGCCTTTTGTCCAGCAAAGCGCTTGTCCGGTTTCTCCCGGTGGCGCTGCACTAATTCCTCAAACTCAGGATGAGCACCAAAAACTTTATGGGCTTGCCTGGCTCGTTTAAAGGTCACCTTGTGACCAGAGGTCAAGGTGGACTCATCGTCTATCCCCAGAGTTTGATTGATAGCTTCAATCAAACTGTCAATTGTTTCTTGACTATACTGTGCCTCTAAATTAAGTGATTCTTCCAAATCGGAATCCGAATATTGATCACTTGCCAAGGGAGAGGGAGAGCGGGAGACGGAACTAAAAGATGCCGAGGCTCCAGACGGCATGGGCGACACAGTGTGGGTTCGTTTCCCCTGTGTCTGCCTGGTGCGAGCGCGGCCCCTGCAGGCCTGAGGTTCCTGAGATGTAGCCAAGACAGGTGAACCACTGTCCCTGCTCCTATCGGGAGCTTGAAGGGACTCGACCGCTCTGGTCAATGACGCCACAGATTGAGCCAGGGAAAGGGCCCATTCAGGGGGGCTTGACGCACTAGGCTCGGCTATAGGAGAGGGTTCCTGAGCCTCGCAGACCCGAGAAGTCTGGGCATGCGGAAAAGGGGACCTACAAGCAATGCATGCAGTATAAAGTATCGTATGCGTCTTGGTTCTTTTGGACATTCTGAATCCGTCACAGTACACAATAAACTGGATGTGTCAGTCAGCGGAAGGGGCGCAAAAGTGCGCAACAATCAGGCTGGAGGTAGTAGCACTCACCCCAGTCCTGTATCCCAGCGTCCTTTCGTGTACAATGGGCAGAAAAAAAAAAAAAACAGGACATCCGAGTTTCTCCCGGTGAAATTGCCTGCGGCTCCAATCTTTCAAAAAAGAGCGCTTCTCTGCCAAAGAGGAAGTGCTCATGTAGCCGAGCCTCAGGAGGGAGGGTCAAGAGGCGCGGCCTAGACGTCAGGGCTTCCGTCCCCCCAACTTCCGGCCGCGGCCTATCTCCGGCAAAAGCCGGGGACTAAATTTGAAGCCGCGGCCTAGCGGCCGCCAAAGCCGCAGTCTAAATTTCCGGCGGAGGCGGCCCCAAAGTCAGAGGGCGGGTCCGCCGGAAGGAGACGCCGCCGGGGGCGGAGCCCACCTCCGCGACCGCGATCCCTCAAGCTGACGCCGGCATAACATTCTGGCCAGCGGCCCAGTCCCCGGGAAAAGCCGGGGACTAGATTTGAAGCCGCGGCCTAGCGCCATTAGAAGCCGCGGTCTAAATTTTTCCGGCGGCGGCCACCCCAAAGTCGGAGAGCGGCCCCGCCGACAGGAGACGCCGGGAACGGTCCCCATACTCACGACCGCGGCCCCCTCCACCATACTTCAGCCCGCGGCCTAGTCCAGGGTAAAGCCGGGGACTAAATCTTTACTCCGGAGCGCTGCTGTATCTTTAGCCATTCTGGATTTGAAGGTGAGATTCTTCTTCCAACATCTTCACTGCAGCGCATTAAAGGGGGGCTCTCCGTGAAAAATAAAAGGACGGTGCAGGAACCCTAACCCACACCCCTTCAGGGGATGAGGAGAGGGACCGTCCGCCACCTTGCAGCACCGCAGTCTAGCATTGGTGGTGCAGTGGGGGGGACGGTAACTAACTCCCGCCTCTGTACAGCCTAGGGCTTCAATACCTTAGGGTGGTCAGGGCTGAGTCCCCGGGATTTATGTCCACGTTGCGGGAGAGGAACGATGAGGCTTTACTCCACGTGCTCGCCCGTTGATGGTTTGGGGAGATCGACCCTTTCAAAAGGGTCCGTCGCCCCTATCTCATCTTCGTGGGAAAAAAAAAAAAAAAAATGGTCTGGAAAAAGAACCAGACGTGTGCCTCATCAGAAAACTAAGCAATAACTGGGTTGCCTGTGGGCCCGTGCTGAGGTGTATACGGCGGAG